>CM051242.1:103365533-104016615 GCA_027917425.1 Gastrophryne carolinensis
GCTAAGGAGAGGGTTCTGCATTCCTTGGATGTGGTCAGGTGTCTGAAGTATTACCTGGTAGTCACTGCGTCCTTCAGGATCCCACCCTACTTTATGGACACTGCTATTGGATGTCCCAAGTGTAAGTACTATATCTGGAGCAGGACGTACTGTATACTAAGAATAATACAGTTCTGTGAAATACTCACCTGTAGAATTGGTATTATACGTATACAGTACGTCCTGCTCCACCCCACCCTGGTTTTTGCATTATTCTGGATCCCCTGTATGGTGATTGTTATCAATGTTATAGTTAGCAGTTTTTGGTGGTTAAATTCTCCCGGCTTCTTGTTCACTGCTTTTCAATCCTGGGGATTTGTGGGAGGTCCCTGGGTATTTGAGGGGCCGGGAGGAGCCTGTCTTGCATGTCTGCAGTGCAGCGCCATCTGGCGTAGGATAACCCAAGTGTAAGTAATTTATCTGGAGCAGGACGTACTGTATACTTATAACACCAATTCTACAGGTGAGTATTTCACAGAATTGTATTTTTTCCTTCTTGAGGCACACATTTTAACTCATGGGGTGGCGACTGATTGTATTATAGCCTAACGAATGTGGGCACAATTATATTACTATTTGTATCCATTCCATACACCAATAGATGGGGTTCCAGGGCTACCCCACCTCTATGTCCTATTGTATGAGGCTGCACACTGATGTAAAAATCAATTCATTTATTATTCCAAAACATTCATGTAATAAGCAATGGCACCCAGGAGAAGTGGTTGCAAACCACGCAGCGCGTAGGTGAGGTAAGTGGGGAGGACGGGAAGGGCCTGTTATTTGTATAGAGACTTTGGATAATTATGTTGATGATGATGGATAACATGCACATATATGGCGCTTAACAAAGGCACATAGGATTAGTAGTAATCTAGTCACTTTCTGCACTTAGCACTTTGAGCACGTATTATTTTGCATGGTTATTAGTAAGTACACATGTGAGCGTAGTTTTAGTTGAGGTTTTTTTTTGCACTGCATGTAGTTAGGCACTTTTTTGATTTTTTGTTTATGGATCTTGTATTGATTCATCAGTTTAGAGTCAGGGGAGATATATACTCAGTAAGCACTTGCACTTTACTCTGTTAAGCGCCTATATATGTATGCTTTCTATATAGGCAACATGCCATAATAATTATACACATTTGATCCTGGTGTCAGGACCACCAAAGTGTATCTAAATTGAGTAAAGCCCTGTGAGGTCCTCCCCACTTGTAGGTTTTTAGAGTAATGATTTTATGATGTAATGTTGTGTGTTGTCAAGTAATTGTTATATGTGGTTTTCTATGTTTTATATTTCATATGTGTACTACATGAATTGCTTATTACATAAATGTTTTGGAATAATAAATGAATTGATTTTTACATCAGTGTGCAGCCTCATACAATAGGACATAGAGGTGGGGTAGCCCTGGAACCCCATCTATTGGTGTATGGAATCTGTAGCAAGGGTCCTAGGGGTTAGCACCTGTTAGAGGTTACCTGTATTGCAGTGCAGTCCTTTCTTTGTGGACTATTTGTATCCATATTAAGACAAAATAGGGTGCACCAGCGCTTTCTAAAGAGGCAAAAATTGCATCCCTATCCCATGATTCCAGGCCTCCTTTAATGTATGATATCATCTTGGTGGCCTTGGAAGCAGCTGCTTGACATTGCATGCCGTTATTTAGCCTGTGGTCTACCAGTACTTACCCGGGTATATATGTGGCCTTCAGGTTATTAGACCCTTACTGTCTTTTGGCGTTATCTAAAAAGCTGACATCCGGCAGTATTCTTGGCCCCTTTCCACCCCCCTTCGCTGTCGCCGACTGATCGCAGGGGCTTAGCCATACTTAACTCTACCCTACCCCCTCAGATCTTGTGCTCTTCTGTGCCAAGTGTCATTGCAGCCTATGCAGTGACACTGCCCATACACAAGATCTGAGGAGTGGCACAGTGCATGACGGGATGGCAAGATGCCTGACAGAGGCAGCCGGGGAGGGGGATGCCAGAGCGACTGGACAGGTACGTTTAAAGAAGAACATCAGACCTTTTCTGGTTGCCCTTCCAGACAGAAAATCTCTCTCACAGTTTATGGTGAATACAACTATATATTGTAGTCACTGTTACCAAGATTTTCACTGTTTCTGTCCCTATCAGGTCATCATTTGACATTACCAGATAGAAAAAAGCATCACCCCTAGTAGGTGCCTCCATGAACTGATTCATATAATTATCTTGTAGCAAGCTGAGGAATGTTCTCCCCCTTGTAGTAGAAGCAGAACCACGTCTCGATACCTACGTAGTTGAAGTGCCCCATCACTGCCACTGTACCAGCCTGTGACGCCCACTTTATCTGTATATGCAGCTGACCCTATCTTTCGTCAGTGATGTTTGGGGGTCTATAGATTACACCAAATTAACATTGTTTACATTGCCCCACACTTTTACCCACAAGGATTCTAATTCCTCACAATCTTCTGCTAGTATCCCCTCATTAATATATGCTTTGAATTCTTGCTTTACATAGAGCAAATAG
The DNA here is from genome assembly GCA_027917425.1 of Gastrophryne carolinensis. Lineage (NCBI taxonomy): Eukaryota > Metazoa > Chordata > Amphibia > Anura > Microhylidae > Gastrophryne > Gastrophryne carolinensis. The sequence continues at coordinate 103,368,091 of CM051242.1, forward strand.
GAAAGGGGGTGGAGCAAAACTTTGTAGATTGACAGTCCATGTCATTTGTGGAATCCAGTGACGTCTCAGCCACACCAATTACATCAATAATTTCTTCCAGTACCAGAGCCCCAAGCTCCCCCACTTTACTTGCCGGACTTCTGGCATTTGTGAACATACACTTTAAGTTCCTATCTATCTAGTTTGACACATTGAGCTTTAGTTTTAGCTTCTGCAGTAATGTATACTTTTTCACTGCTGGTTTGCAACACATGGTCCCTTTACCCATCATAACAGTCCTCCCCCTTTCAATTCTCCACCCACCAGCATAGGCTGTCCCCTAAGTAACCTGTCTTCCCCTTTGTTTTCTATTTTGCCCTCCCCCTTACCTGTAGTTTAAATACCCCCACCCCTTCTAGTATCCTCTTACCCAGCACAGAAACCCCTCTTCCATTCAGGTGCAAATTATCTGTAGAATACAGTTCGTACCCCAAAGAAAAGTCAGCTCAGTGCTCTAGGAACCCAAATCCTTCTGCCCTGCACCAGGACTTGAGCTATGCATTTAACTCTCTAAGCTCCCACTGTCGTTCATGCGTGGCACATGGCAGGGGCAGTATTCCAGAGAATACAACCTTAAAGGTCCTTCTCTTCAACTTGGTGCGTAATTCCTTAATTGTATTCTTAAGGATCCTCCTACCATTAATTCTGGCATTGGTCCCCACGTGGACCACAAGAGCTGGGTCTTTCCCAGCCCCTCCCAGTAATTTATCCATCCTTTCCACCACATGCCAAACCCTGGCACCAGGGAGACAGCAAACCATTTGGTGGAGGTAGTCTTGGTGTCAAATTATTCTATCTGTCCGCTTGATAATAGAATCCCCCATTACCACTAGCTGTCTAGTCCTACCTACAGTCCCAACCACGCGCTCACTAGCTGGGCTGTCCTCCCGGCTGTTAGGAAGAGCAGGTAAGATCTGCTAGGGCTGCCATTTATGAGACTGACACTTTTGCATTATTACACAACTTGGCAATGTTGCTAGGGTGCGCAGACACAGGTATGGCCTTCCTTTTCTGTGCACCCTTTCTACTCCCTCTATCTACATTTACCCAGCTGCTTATCTGCTCCTCATGACCTATTACTCCACTCTGTTTCTACCCCACGTATTGCTTGCTCAGCGAGTAGAATGCCCTTTTCCATATTGTCATTTTCCCTCAGTGTTGCATTTTGTGCCTCTAGATCTCTAATCCGAGCTTCCAAAGTTACAATATGCTCACATTTATCACAGCGGTATTCACCCTGGAACTGCTGCTCCTGAAGTGTATACATATGAAAAATTGAGCACTGAAAAAGACCAAATATTGGTAGCTAATAACCCAGTTACAAGAACAGCAGTGAAAACACAATTTTAGTGCTTACAGTTGCAGCACCTTTGGCTTTTAACTTATATTTTACACAGCGGTGCATCCCATCCCATCTCTGACCTTAGGGTGGGTTCTGGTCCACTTTAAGTATAAAACTTTGGTGTAGCATTTTACCACTGAAAGGGATGATACTTACCTGGATATGTATATGGGACAGCTTTGTTGTACATTGCAGCATACTTTGTGTATGGACTGACAAAAGGAACAACAAGTGCTGAAAAGACAAACATAACAGTTTACAAACAGAATGACACAACAATCTTCTTAATGCAATAATTAAACTACAACACAAAGAATGCATCCCCCACAGTCATGTACAATGGAGGCTGCCTTATGGGGTGAGGAGGATTCCTGGCATGAAGGAAAGCTTGTGATGTTACAGAGTAGAATAAGTGCAGCAGATGGGCAGACATACCCTCTGGCACTTCAGGTCAGTATCGGCATCAGTAAGCGCAGTCGTTCCAGGAGGCTATTCTATCACTCAGGGGGCATTTGTGTAAACATTTAAGCCACCCCCCCCCCCCATCTATGGAACAACTACCTTACAAAATGCACCCTTTCACAACCATGTTTCCTACGTGCCCTTGGTCTCCAAGACATTGCATTAATGATGGGTGGTACAAGTCTACAGTAAACCATTTTCTGCACTTCCTGTAGTGCTGGTTAATACCTCTCAATTATGACAAGTTGCTTACAACATATGAGCAATCAATTTCTAAAACAAAACATTTTGATTGTAAATCCCATTATAGCAGATACTTAATTCCCTGACGCATCCCACCCATCGCTGGCAGCTTGCGCGCTCCTGCCCCAGCCTATCTGAATAGCTGGGGCGGGAGCATGTGCACGCCATCGGGGATATAGCAGCTCGCGGCCCCTATTAAAAAAAACAGAGCCCTATGGCAAGTGACATAGTCAAGGCAAAGGGCTGTGATTGGACAAAAGCCTGCACACGTGCCGTTGGATCGGGGAAAGTTGAGTTTTTATGGGCACCCTGGGGAGTTTCACACAGTGGGGCATCCCGATTCTAGACACCCCTGGCTGCTTGTGGTATTTTTTCTGCTTTAACATTGTCTGGTGCTCCCATCACTGTCCAATTCACTTTTCCTCTTTTTATTTTCACCAAAATGTTAAGTTTAGGAGGTTAATATTGAAGCGGACATTAGTCAAAAATGACTGTAGTTACGCAGTACAACTTAGCAGTGGGACAGCCCAACAGCCCTGCTGTGTATCGCCACTGTTAAAATAAAGGAACCAGGTGCCAGGATACTCACCACTTTTGGGCCTCTATTAGCAGACAACAAGAGCGCTCCATCAATTTGATTATACTTTATCAGACAGACATAGAATTAGAAAAAATAATATATAATGAGGTTAGCACAGAAATGGACTTACCCAAAAGAGCAATGCCTGCAGAGACGGTCAACACGGGTTCCTTACCCCATGCATTTTTCAAGAACCCTCCAACTTCTGTAAATCAAAAGATTAAGTTTAGTTTATATATTAGTTATTTTAAAAATTATTTTTACATTTATATGATAAAGAAACAGTGGTTAGCATAAAGGAGCCCAAACTTGCAAGGAAAGGCAGACTGAGTTTGAAGGGCTTGTGTGTGACTGACTGTCCTTATGTCCACCAAGATGCATGAGTGGATGCTACAGAAGAAATTCTTAAAGTGATACTGCAGGCAAAGGTAATTGTTACACCATTGTGTTGGGCTACATTTGGCACTGTCCGAGGTTTACATTGGTTTCAGCCAATAGCATTCTCTTTCATATCCCGTCCCCCAATCAGCTTAGCAGAGTGGGACAGGATTGGTTGTATCTCCCACCTTCATCACAGATTATGCAGATATCATACATCATCTCTGCAAATACTTCTTCAATTTAAAAACGGACAGTGCAAATGTAGCCCAAAACAATGGTCTAACAATGTTGCCTGCTGTAGCACTTTAAAGGTTAATTCCACTTTCGATGGCATTTTAAATAGTTTCTATTATTGTGTGGCAAAATGATGTCTTCAATGTGCTAAGCTTATCTGTTATTTTTTTAATTTTCTATTTGCAGCTCTGTTATAAAAGAAAACTGTTTTCCATAGCAACAATGTTTACCTTCGCTATGTACACCAAAGTGGTGATTTTGAGTAAATACCATAGACTTCCTCACTCTAGCTTGCTAATTAGCGATCTTGTGCTCCAGTAGCAAGGGTTATTGGCCGAGTTCTCAGCTGGAGACGCCATTAGGCTGCTTAGACTTTCCCAAAGCTGCTAAAGAGTTCGCCTGTTACATTGGAAGAATTGTGGGACTTGTTTATTTTACGTTCCAAAAGAGGAAAATAATCAGAACACCAAAAACCTGACAAAAAGGGAGTTTGCAGGTGATCTGGGGGGGCACACAGACTGACCCAGGAGCACCTAGTCAGCTGGCCCTACTGTCTTTTAGACTCCCAGGGCTGGCCGCGGGGATGATTGGTGCATTTTAACTTGACAAGCATGACTTAACTAGGTAACTTGGCACATAAGCAATTGATAAAAGCTGACCAAACCCCCCCCCCCCCAGGTCACCCCAAAACTCACCTTCTTTCCTGGTCCAACGCCGCATGCGCAAACAGCAGCCGCATCCCCGCTATCCCTATAGCAGGGAGCGTGCCTGCACCAGGCATTTGTGCATGGCCAGCGCAGCCACGCTTCCTTTTAAAGGGTAGCAGGGAATGCGGCTGCCAGCGTGCTTAGATCCGCTCGCCTTAGACGAGCGCCTAGATGAAGGGGTGGGAGCGGGTCCGAACGTGCTGACTGGACGAGAGGTCGCACATGCACTGTAGAACTGAGGAAGGATGAGTTAGGTCAGGCAACCTGAGGGGTTTCACACAGCAGGGCATCCCCGATTGGGGTTCCCAAGGGGGCAAAGACCAAAACCCAGGACAGTCAAAATCCTGGGTTTTGGTCCACTTTAAAGCAGGTAAAATCAGGGACAGCCACCCTTTAGTTTCTAAAAGACTCTGAGGGGCAGCCAAACTGCCAGCACTGGAGTGAAACCCCACCGACTACCCACAAATCTTGCCTCCCCCCCCCCCCCTTCTCTCAGGTTGGGGTTTTTTTGTTAGCTATCTGTATAGCTCTGTGATATTGTCATTTTAAACCAGTCATACGGTCTTTCGGCCTGGGCACGATGATTCCTAAGGGGCATTCCTAATTGGGGAAGTCCTGCAGAAGGAATTAGTGCCAAACTGCACTTACCAATACTGTGATCCCAGCACCGCTTTCAAATAAGGCATAGAAAGTACACACAGCAGCATCCCCTCCACCCAAGCAGGAAATGCCTGTCCCACATCTAAATCTAGTGCTGGATCATAACTTATTAAGTGCAGGGGTTCAGCCGGTTAGCTGCCATTCCACCACTTAGGCATCCCACAACGGGGACATTTGTAAGATACATTCGTTACATCTGTAAGATATAGGGAATTCACTTAAAAGACGTTTAACTCCATGTTGCGTAATAGCTAAAGGAAGCCAAGAAAAGTCTAAAATGCTGTGTTCCACCACAAGCTCTAGTGCATCCTGCGTGTCCTCCTCTGCATGTGACCTCCAGGTTACCTATCAGTGGTCACAAGCCAAGAGGGGGAAAACGCAGTGCTGGAACTAGGATGTGCTAAGCTTTACAGCCCATTCTTTGTCTTACAACTTACCATCACACTGTCAGGCATCTCATATTGGGATGCCACAATGCTAATGTTTTATTTAGATGCAGGTCTGAAACCGATTTAAGGTCAGTGACCCGTCACACCACACCCCCCTGACAGGAAGCCAAGTAGAATCGTCATGAACACAAAATTCACCAATACACTGATCTCAGCTGCATTAAGATGTCCTTTAGAAAAAGAACTTAAGTCATAATCATACAGCATGCTGCAAATAACATTATTTGGTATCTTGTTAAAGAGGACCGAAACCTACTTTGCCTAGCCCGAGAAGCATCCCAATTTGGCATCCACTGCATTGTGCAATGCCCTGCTTTCCCCCTATACTTCCCTGGATCATCATCCGCACAGTGCATGTGCAGGTCTCTGTACAGTGCCGAGCATTCATAAAGGTCTGCCAGCAGGAGTGGGAATCATGGTGACTAAGCCGAGCCGTAGCCATGAGAATGAGGTTTGCCAGGGGCACTGCACACACTTCAGCTGCCGCATGACATTTGACTATAGCTCTGGATCCTGAAGAAGTAAATGTGACACTAGTTTCCAGATCAAAAGGATATTTTGACTTTGGTCTGGTTTAAAATGCAGGATTTTTACCATCCTCGGTTTTGGCCCTTGCCCCTGGGCACCCCGATCGGGAATGCCTCGCTGTGTGAAGCCACCCTGGTAACCGAAACCAACTCACCTCTTCTGTCCTACGGCGGGAAAGAGGTGAGTTGGTTTCGGTGCTCGGCCGCTTGTCCAATCAGCACGCTCGGATCCGCTGACGTCACGTAGTCTAAGGCGAGCAGCTCCGAGCTCGCTGACGGGCGCATGCCTCGCTACCCTCTACCAGGGAGCGTGCCCGTGCCGGCATTCACAAATGCCTGGTGCAGCTCGCACATGCGCTGTTGGCCCGGGAAAGTAGGTAAGTGTATATGCGACCTGGCACCGATTTTGGATGCCCCAGGAGGGGGAATTGATCTATAAGATTCCCAGGCCGATCGCCGTGGGTTTTGGTCCACTTAAGAAGACCTGCATTTAAAGTCATTCAGCAGCCAAAGAAAAACAACCGGGTGCTCACCTTGTGTCCTGCACCTCACCTGACTGCTGCAGCCCTCGCTTACTGCTTCACCCCGGCCCTGGCACTCCACTCACTGCCGCTTCCATGCCAGCTCCCATCCCCCGCCATCAGTCACAGGCGTGCAGCCATGCTCCCTCCCCATTCAATACAATGAATAGGGCATATCAGGCCTCAGGATACCCCCCCCCCCCCTGCAATGAATGGAGAGAGTATGGCAGTGCTCCTGTGATTGAAGCCTGATCTTGACCCAGACATACCATCAATCCCAACCCAGATGGTGCAGTAAGAGAGGGCTCAGATCCACTGATCAGGTGAGCTGCTGATTGTCAGACTAGCACCAATCAGCCGTGGGGGACAAAAGATTTGGCTGCTGAATCACTTTAAAAATGATTGGAGGTCAGCATTAACATTTTGTGTGCCACTATCCTAAGCTGCCCATTCCAGATACATGCTTGCTCCAGGTACATGGAGCATGATTAGTCCTGTAAGGAGGCATCTGGCGAGATGGGGGCAGTAATGGCAGCCTCCAGGCTTCTCTCAGCACAGGTTAGGAGGCGATTGCGATTTCCACATTTACATCCATGAATGAGAGCGATCAATAGGGAGATGCGAGTGTCCCTGCACAGCTGGGAGCTATATACATATCTATCGGTGAGAGCGGGTGTCACCTTGCCTGCTACTGATAACACAAATAAGGGAACGAACTACATTAACCAGCGATTGCCAGCTCCATGTCCCCTCCCCAGTCCCAGCACACACACAGCAAGCAGCCCAGCACAGCAACTATAAAAGGAATAAGGGACCACACAAGTCTCCTTGACTTGCACTCACTAGAGAGGATTGCCATCTTGCCCGTGACCTGCTCCCGGAAGCGGAATGACAACCGCACTGTCTGCCGGGACTTGTAGTTTTTGACGGAAACAGTGAAGCAGGAAATAGATGGGGATGAGCGCCCTCTACTGGCGGCATGCAGCGCCCACATCAATGTATTGCGGGGCTCCTTGCAAAGTAAAAATAATTCAGATTTGAATAATTGCCCAAAAAGGTTTTCCACAGAAAGGTCTTTATCAGTTGAAATAACTAGCTAATATTAGCAGGCGCCTTGTAGTGCCCACAGCAGTGCCGTAAATGAAGGGCAGATTCAAGTTTTTATCCTCACGTTTTTTTGCGAGAAAAAAAAAAACTTGTGCAATTCAGAAGTTGAGTTTAGCTGTGAAAATGTTTTATACATTTGCACAGCTAAAGAAAAGATGCTGAACAGCACTGTGGAAAAAAATCAAGATCGCAAAAAAAATAATCTCGCGGTGCTGAATTAGCCGTTAAAGCGGACCAAAACCCACATTTTTAATTGGGTCCCCTGAATTGCTCATCCCATGATGATTACCGTTTGCCAATTTTCACTGTCCCTATCCACTCTAATCCCAGATAATGGCGCCTGTTTTAGCTGTAAAGCTCCGCCTCCTCCATTCATTGCTACTGTTGTGTGTGGCAATGATGTCATTGCCACACCAATGTAATGACTGATCACCTGCCATCTTACAGAGAGGGAGAGAGGGGCAGCAAAAAAATCAGTGTTTCAAGACGATTCAAATGTGGGAATATCCAGTTCTACACCTTAAGTGGGGAGTATTGCAGGGGCTTTGGCCAAATGCATTTCACAAGTTCAGTGGGTTTTGGTCCGCTTTAAATGTGATGGGGCCCTGGTGCGAACATTGAATGGGGCCCCTCAATTGGATGTAGCTAGACAACTAAAGACTGAAACAGGGGAGACAAATGCTCCTTCCTTACGCTAAATGATGACAAGTGAGCACAAATATAATAAATAAGTATAGCAGCCCTACCACCAGTTTTATCGGCGATCTGCCCTCCTGACCATGGGGGGGGGACACTCGCCTCCTCATCTGGGAGAGCTTACCTGGTGAGCTCTCTGTTTCCACTGGGCCATTCTTCACATGGCTGGACTTTGCAATTTCTGTGACAGGGAGTCCTCAAAAACTCTTTGTAAAGGAGTCACCAGAAGACATCATTTAGGTGCTCTTGAAGAGACAGTTCTCATCTGGCCAGCCCTGGAAGTGCCAATCCTGGTGACCAGTTTACAGGGTGATGGGCGTCGCGGGGATGTGGTTTAGGGGCATGACTTATTCGCAGACTTTTGAAGGTCGAGTGTTTTTGACCACCATGACAATTTTCAGGTATATACGAGTCTTAAATCCATAATGCTTACAGAGTAATACTGGCCATATATCACTATTACAGTAACTTACACTACACTGTTTTGCAGGGTGATTTCATAGTTTCACAGGGTGACTAGGTAAAGGGGGGTCAAAACCGAGTGACTCCCTGGAAAACAGGGTGACTTGCCATCCCTGGAACCCATATATATAACAGGCTCAGACTGACCTTCCAGGTTACCAGGAAATCTCCCTGTGGTGCCTGAGAACAATCAGCCAGTTCTTAGATTTGACCCTAAACAGCTCCTATATAGTTTCTCTATTCAGTGGATCCAGCACAGATGGGGCGCTATTCCCAGACGAGGACCAGGAAGAGGTAAGAATTGCGGGCGTTCTGGGGGGTGATGTGGGGGGGCTCCATTCTGGATGCCCCCTCAGGGGCGTAGCTAGGGAGGAGCAGGGGAAGCACTTGCCCCAGGCGCAGCAGGTCAGGGGGGCGCCAAAGGGGGGCCTGAGCACAGGTGGGGGGCGCCATTTTGAAGCTTTGCCCTGGGTGCCAGAAATTCTAGCTACTCCTCTGTGTCCCCCCAGCGTGTTTGAATATGCTGGGACCCAGACCAACACCCATTAGTGGAGAAATGGGTGTTGGTCTGCTTTAGAGGGCAAGCTTTAATTTACTGAATGCGAAGGACCCACCGTTCAGTACCAGGAGACACATGGATAGGTAGTCATTCACCATGCAAGTCAAAGTCTGCCTCCTGGTACTACAGACTGTATCTGATGGTGGTGGATGTGGCGGACAAAGGAATAAGTTGTTCCACATTTTGGCCATGCTCACCCTACCCTGGGAGGTGCTGCCGGTGCCCCTGCGGATTTGTTGACTTGCTCCGCCTCCTCCTCTTACTCCTCCTTGGCAGGCAGATTGCCCATGGTATCCCAGTCAGGCGTATCATAGAGCATTAGTGACTCCATGACTTCTGGCTGGGATGGCCTTGCAGATTGTACAAGGGGTGAGGTGGAGGGCTCTGCACTCTTGAGTGCAGTGGAGTGGGTGGAGGAAGTATTCCTCGGCACCATATAATCAACTTCTGCCTCAATTTGTTCGAGCCTCACCATTCTGCCAGCAGTATTGGGGCCTACAAAAAATGTGCTCCAAACCCTGGTGCCTGCTTGCACCAGAGGAAGGTGTAGCGGGCAAGGGATTCTCCCTGCAGCACCAGCAACTGGACGAGCACCAACTCCATTGCCAGCAGCAGAAGCACCACAGCCACATCCCTGTCCCTTAATTGCTGCTTTCTGCATTGTTAGACACCTGCAGTTACAGTGACACACTCACCTCGGTGTTTACAGCTAGTTGTGTTATTAGGGCAATACACATTCACCCAGTGTTTACAGCTAGTTGTGTTATAAGGGCATACACATTCACCCAGTGTTTACAGCTAGTTGTGTTATAAGGGCATACACATTCACCCAGTGTCTACAGCTAGTTGTGTTATAAGGGCATACACATTCACCCAGTGTCTACAGCTAGTTGTGTTATAAGGGCATACACATTCACCCAGTGTTTACAGCTAGTTGTGGTATAAGGGCATACACATTCACCAAGTGTTTACAGCTAGTTGTGTTATAAGGGCATACACATTCACCCAGTGTTTACAGCTAGTTGTGGTATAAGGGCATACACATTCACCCAGTGTTTACAGCTAGTTGTGTTATAAGGGCATACACATTCACCCAGTGTTTACAGCTAGTTGTGTTATTAGGGCAATACACATTCACCCAGTGTTTACAGCTAGTTGTGTTATAAGGGCATACACATTCACCCAGTGTTTACAGCTAGTTGTGGTATAAGGGCATACACATTCACCCAGTGTTTACAGCTAGTTGTGTTATTAGGGCATACACATTCACCATTCACCCAGTGTTTACAGCTAGTTGTGTTATTAGGGCATACACATTCACCATTCACCCAGTGTTTACAGCTAATTGTGTTATTAGGGCATACACATTCACCCAGTGTCTACAGCTAGTTGTGGTATAAGGGCATACACATTCACCCAGTGTCTACAGCTAGTTGTGGTATAAGGGCAAACACATTCACCCAGTGTCTACAGCTAGTTGTGGTATAAGGGCATACATATTCACCCAGTGTCTACAGCTAGTTGTGGTATAAGGGCATACATATTCACCCAGTGTCTACAGCTAGTTGTGTTATAAGGGCATACACATTCACCCAGTGTCTACAGCTAGTTGTGTTATAAGGGCATACACATTCACCCAGTGTTTACAGCTAGTTGTGGTATAAGGGCATACACATTCACCCAGTGTCTACAGCTAGTTGTGGTATAAGGGCATACACATTCACCCAGTGTTTACAGCTAGTTGTGGTATAAGGGCATACACATTCACCCAGTGTTTACAGCTAGTTGTGGTATAAGGGCATACACATTCACCCAGTGTTTACAGCTAGTTGTGGTATAAGGGCATACACATTCACCCAGTGTCTACAGCTAGTTGTGTTATAAGGGCATACACATTCACCATTCACCCAGTGTTTACAGCTAGTTGTGGTATAAGGGCATACACATTCACCCAGTGTTTACAGCTAGTTGTGGTATAAGGGCATACACATTCACCCAGTGTCTACAGCTAGTTGTGGTATAAGGGGGTACATGCTCACCCCAGTATTTACAGCTAGTTGTGGTATAAGGGGGTGCACCCTCACCCAGTGTTTACAGCTAGTTGTGGCATACGGGGGTACACTTTCACCACTTTCACCCCAGTATTTAGAGCTAGTTGTGGTATAAGGGGGTACATACTCACCCCAGTGTTTACAGCTAGTGTGATATAAAGGGTGACACACTCACCTCAGTGTTTCCAGCTAATTGTGGTATAAAAGGGTGCACATTCACCCCAGTGTTTACAGCTAGTTGTGGTACAAGGGGTACACACTCACCTCAGTGTTTCCAGCTAATTGTGGTATAAAAGGGTGCACATTCACCCCAGTGTTTACAGCTAGTTGTGGTACAAAGGGTACATACTCACCTCAGTGTTTACAGCTAATTGTGGTATAAGAGGGTATACATTCACCCCAGTGTTTACAGCTAGTTGTGGTATAAGGGGGTACACACTCACCCCAGTGCTTACCGCTAGTTGTTGTATAAGAGGGTACATACTCACCCTAGTGCTTACAGCTAGCTCTGGTATAAAGGGGGACACACTCACCCCAGTGCTTACAGCTAGTTGTGGTATAAGGGGTACACACCTCAGGGTTTACAATTAACTGTAGTATAAGGGGGTACACAATCACCACAGTGTTTACAGCTTGTTGTGGTATAAGGGGGGCACACTTGCCCCAGTGCTTATAGCTATTTGTGGTATAAGAGGGGCACACTCACCCCAGTGCTAAAAGCTAATTGTGTAACGGGGGCACACTCATGTCAGTGTTTACAGCTAGTTGTGATATAAGGGGTACACACTCACCCCAGTGCTTACACATTTTTGTGGTATAAGGGGACACACACTCACCCCAGTGTTTACAGCTATTTGTGGCATGAGGGGACACACTCTCCCCAGTTTTTACAGCTTGTTGTGGCATAAGGGGGTACAAAATCCCCCCAGTGCTTAAAGTTAGTTGTGAAATAAGGGGGTATACACCCACTGCAGTGCTTACAGTTAGTTTTGGTATAAGGGGGTACACACTCACCCCACTGTTTATAGCTAGCTGTGGTATAAGGGGACACACTAACCCCAGTGGTAGTGAGTGGTAGTGGGTGCAAGCCACTCTCTGGCTGCAATGATCAGAATCCTTTCCAAGTCAGAATCTTTCTAAGTCTGCAGCAAATTGAACCTGAATTGAACCTGAAGGAAACCTGCACCATATTCTGTTTGTCTGAATAGCCCAGCATCAACAACGATTACCCTTTATCTCATCACACTACTTCCTCTTACCCTCAGAATCTTAGGCACACAGTATCTCCCTGCTCCTGGTAAGTCCCTATATATCTCCCCCTCTCTGCCCTCAACCTCCTACCTCTCCGCTCATGAATTCCTTTCTCTGGAAAAATCATTCACCACCTCTATTACTCTTACATGCCGCCAGTGACATCAGCCCTAATCCGGATCCACTCTCTCCCCCCCTCTCCTCCAGAACAATTCCCTCTTCATCAAAGTCAAAAACCTGCAACCGTGTTAAACCTGGATACACAAACAACCTATCTAATCTGATACAGCTTATACTGTCCCCACCCCTTCCCGCCACTGTCACCTGTGCACTGTGGAATGCACGCTCAGCGCGCAATAAACTCACCTATATTCATGACCTCTTTCTCTCTAACTCTTTTACCTTCATGGGATTCACAGAAACATGGCTCACTCCATCAGACACAGCTTCACCCGCTGCCCTTTCACATGGGGGACTACATCTCAGCCACACCCCCCAGATCCAACAACAAACAGGGCGGGGGTATGGGCATCCTTCTATCCAAACTCTGCTTTAACCCAATCCCTGCCTCGCCATCTCTATCCTTCTCATCTTTTGAAGTTCACTGTGTCCGTCTATATTTTCTCTGTAACCTTAAAATTGCTGTCATCTACCACCCTCCTGGAATTACTACTCTTTTCTTCCACCACTTTTCTACCTGGCTCCTTCAGTTTCTTTCCACAGACATCCCCACAGTCATCATGGGTGACATCAACATACCTGTTGACACTAGCAACCCTGCTGCCACCAGACTACTGTCACTAACCTCATCTTCCGGACTCAAGCAATGGTCTATTGCACCTACCCGCAAAGACGGCCACACAATTGACCTCCTCTTCACAAACCTCTGCTCTGTATCAAACCTCTCATCCTCTTTGCTCCCCCTCTCTGACCATAATCTGCTAACAATGAATCTCTGTCCAATTCCTGCCAACCCCCCTCCACACAAACCTATAAATTCAAGGCAGGGACTTAAGAAACCTAGATCTTCAGTACTTTTCTGTCTCACTTTAACCTCTTCAGACCTTAACCTCATTCACGGACATAGACGCTGCATCATCACACTACCATAATACACTCTCCTCAGCTCTAGACTCTGCCGCCCCCCCCCCCCACCTATAGCTGTCCCCTCCCCAAAAATCACCAACTCCGGCTAAATGCAAGCACAACCATATTGAAACAGCTGTATCGAGCTGCTGAACGTTAATGGAGGAAAACCAAAGCTAATCATGACTTTCTGTTCTATAAACAAGCCCTTCAGGAACTCAGGACTGCCCTTTCATTTGCCAAGCAAGCATATTTCTCTTCACTGATTTCTGCACAAGCCCGAAATCCCAAACAACTATTCAACACTTTCAGTTCCCTACTACACCCGCCACCCCCTCCTCCAACCTCCCAAATAACAGCAGAAGAATTTTCTACATTATTCAAAAAAAAAATTTACATTCGACTTGGCTTTGCCCCTCAGAATCCCTAACCACTTCAAATAACCCCCAGTCTTACTCGTTTACTTTCTTCACTCAAATAACTGAACTTGGACTAACCTCTCTCATTTCTAGGGCCCACCTAACTACCTGCTCCCCCGATCCTATTCTATCCTCAATTGTCTCCATCCCTCACTTCAGCCTTAACCTCTATGTTCAACCTTTCCCTCTCCACTGGCATCTTTCCTTCTTCCTACAAACATGCAGTTATTACTCCGATAATCAAGAAACCCTCTCTCGACCCCTCTGCCCTCTCCAGCTACCGCCCTATCTCACTACTCCCCTTCTCCTCCAAACTTCTTGAACAACATGTCCACTCAGAACTGGCACAATACTTATCTACCAACAATTTACTTAATCCCTTACAATCAGGGTTCCGCCGTAACCACTGCACTGAAACTGCCCTCACCAAAGTCACTAATGTTCTGCTCACTGCTAAAACCACTGCTAAAACCAAAGGTCACTACTCCATCCCCATCCTTCTTGACCTCTCCTCAGCCTTTTACACTGTTGACCACTCCCTGCTTCTTGATATTCTCTCCTCTCTTGGGGTTCAAGGTCTTGGACTCTCTTGGCTCACCTCTTACCTCTTTGACAGATCATTCAGTGTATCCTACTCTAACGAGGTCTCATCCTCCAGTTCTCTTTCTGTTGGTGTGCCGCAAGGTTTTGTCCTAGGCCCCCTACTTTTCTCAGTCTACAGCTATAGCCTTGGCAAACTTTTAACTTAACTAGGCTTTCAATACAACTTCTATGCAGATGACACTCAGATATATCTCTCAGGCCCCAATCTCTCTTATCTCGTATCCCCAACTGCTTTGCAGCTATTTCTTCATTCACGTCATCTTGTTACCTCAAGCTAAACATGGACAAGACAGAACTGGTCATTTTCCCACTATCTAACTCCTCTCCCCTCTTTAACATGTCTATTTCTGTCAACAATTATACAATAGCCGCAACTCCCCAAGCTCGGTGCCTGGGAGTCATTCTGGACTCTGGCCAGACTCCCTAGCCACCTCCTGTCGCCTCCAACTTAAAAACATCTCACACATCCATCCCTTCCTTTCACCTGACACCACTAAAATGTTGCTCATCTCATCCATCTCTCCTCTCGCTCTTCCAGCTCTGCACCTCTCCCAATCCCTACACTGGCTGCCAGTCCCACAGCAAATCCTCTTCAAAACTCTAACTCTTGCCTACAAAACTCTCTCTAACCAGTCCCCTCCCTACATCTCATCTCTAATCCAACAATATCAACCTAGACGCCGACCTTCTCCTGTCCTCCACCCTGGTCACCTCCTCTCATGCCTGCCTCCAGGACTTCTCACATGCAATCCCAATCGTCTGGAATGCCCTCCCCCACCCAATCCGCCACTCCACAACTCCCAAAACCTTCAAAGGTGCCCCTAAAACCCACCTATTCAGACAAGCATATAATATGGTTTAACCAATTTTCTAAAGGGCACATGCCACAAAGCTCAATATTAACTGTTTGTGATCCTTCCCCCTCATCTTCACCCCTCATCCTTTAGACTGTAAGCTCTCTTTCCATTTGTATCTTGTATTCAGAATATTCATTGTAAACTATGTAACACTGCATTTGTAATAGTCTATGTACTGTATGTTTCTACCCTGCCTGTAATTACTGTACAGTGCTACGGAAGATGATGGCACTATAAAAATGAACAATATTAATAATAACCCCAGTGTTTACAACTAGTTGTGATGTAAGGGTGACACACTCACCCCAGTGCTTACAGCTAGTTCTGGTATAAGGGGGTATACACTCACCTCAGTGTTTACAGCTAATTATGGTATAAGGGGGTAAACATTCACCCAGTGTTTACAGCGAGTTGTGGTACAAGGAGACACACATGCCCCAGTGTTTACAGCTAGTTGTAGTAAAAGGGGGTCACAATCACCTCAGTGCTTACAGCTATCTGTGGTATAAGGGGAGGGGCACATTCACCTCGGTGCTTACAGCTAGTTGTGGTATAAGGGGGTACACACTCATGTCAGTGTTTACAGCTAGTTGTAGTATAAGGTGTTGCACACTCGCCCCAGTGTTTATAGCCGGTTGTGGTATAACGGGGAAAGCCCTGTGCTTACAGATAGTTGTGATATAAGGGGGGTATACACTTATCCCAGTGCTTACGGTTCATTGTGGTATAAGCGGTACACACTCACCCCAGTGCTTACAGCTAGTTGTGGTATAGGGAGGTACACACTCACCCCAGTGTTTACAGCTAGTTGAGGTATAAGGGAGCACCTATACCCCAGTAGTGACAAGCCAGTGGCATTAGTGCAGCAGAGTGCAACCCTACTCTAGCCCTCACTCCAGCCTGCATGCTGCAGCAGAAACCTTTCCCTATCTAAATCAGTGCTGCAAATGCTGCTGGGAGACACGGACCCTGCCTTCTATACAGCAATGGAGGGTTGGGGAAGGAATAGGGCTGACTGGCTGAGCCAATCATCCGGCCTGAACACCAAATGCGCACACAGATTTCTAGTTGAAATCCGTGTTCGGCTTCAGGCGGTTGAACCCGCAAAGTGTGGTATGGATCTGCTCAACCCTATGCCTATACTGGCTATATATACTGTATAATACTGTAGTATATTGCTGTTGTTCCTAAGCACAGCCAGCAGGTGACAGCAGCATCCATTCTAATGTACAGGCTGTCAGCCTAGATCTTTATTGAATGAGTGCCATTCAAACAAATCTATAGGAATTATTAAACCCTGTTTACTCAGTCTTGTCTACATATTTCTCTGTGTAGGTGTTCTTGCCACTAGGAATTGTAGTATAAGGGGGTACACATTCACCCAATGTTTACAGCTAGTTGTGGTACAAGGAGACACACACGCACCAGTGTTTACAGCTAGTTGTGGTATAAGGGGGACACACTCGTCCCAGTGCTTATAGCTATTTGTAGTATAAGGGCATACACACTCACCCCAGTGCTTACAGCTAGTTGTGGTAAACGGGGGTACACACTCACCCCAGTGTTTACAGCTAGTTTTAATATAAGAGGTGGCACACTTACCCCAGTGTTTACAGCTGGTTGTGGTATAAGGGGGAAACACTCACCCAGTGCTTACAGTTAGTTGTGGTATAAGGGGGTACACACTCACCCCAGTGCTTACAGCTATCTGTGGTATAAGGGGAGGGGCACACTCACCTCGGTGCTTACAGCTGGTTGTGGTATAAGGGGTTACACACTCATGTCAGTGTTTACAGCTATTTGTAGTATAAGGTGTTGCACACTCGCCCCAGTGTTTATAGCCGGTTGTGGTATAACGGGGAAAACACTCAGCCCAGTGCTTACAGTTAGTTGTGATATAAGGGGGGTATACACGTATCCCAGTGCTTACGGTTCATTGTGGTATAAGGAGGTACACACTCACCCCAGTGTTTACAGCTAGTTGTGGTATAAGGGAGCACCCAGACCCCAGTAGTGACAAGCCAGTGGTATTAGTGCAGCAGTTGTGAGTCCAAGCCTACTCTAGCCTTCACTCCAGCCTCTATCCCTGACTATAGTTTACCCTTAAAAGGGCAGTTTTTAAACAATAGAGCATATCTGTCCCTAAACCGCTGCAGCAGGAACCTCTCCCTATCTAAATCAGTGCTGCAAATGGTGTTGGGAGACACGGACCCTGCCTTTTTTTCGGCAATGGACTAGGGTGGGGAAGAAATAGAAGAAATTATCCTTCTTCCGGGTCCGGTCTGAACACCAACCCGCGAACAGAGATTTCTAATCTGCATTTGCCTTCAGGCGCTTGAACCCGCAAAGTGCGGTACGGATCTGCGCATTCCTATTGCAGGTTGGATCTGCTAAACCCTATTCCTATGAAGCTGGCTATATATACTAATACTGCTGTTGTTCCTCAGCTCAGCCAGCAGGTGGCAGCATCCATTCTAATGTACAGGTTGTCAGCCTAGATTTTTATTGAATTAAAACAGATCGGCAGGAATTATTATATTCTGTTTACTCAATCTATTTATCTGTCCTTTTGTCTACATCTTTCTCTGTGTGGGTGTTACTGCCACTAGGAAAAAAATGGTATTTTGATCTATTTATGGCTTCCTTTTTAACTGAAGTGCCACTGCACCCTATTTCGGGATGCCCTAGGGGTAGGGTGCAAGCAGTCCATTTTAAGTGCCAGACTAAATATAATGATTGTGATTCGGCAGGCAAGGGTGCTTAACTTTTGTCCTGTTTAGCTGATCAGTGCAAGTCCGATGATCAGTAACTTACAGGATCCTGCTGGATATCAAGCCTGCATCACATGCCTCGTTGTCCAGGGTCAATGCACTGGGTCAGGACTGATGGTGGGTTGAGCTCGCCATCCACCATCAGTCACAGAGCACTGCCGTGCCCTCTCCATTGATTACAATGGAGGTAGTGTGGAGAGGCCTTACACCTCTCTATTGTAGTGAAGGCTGAGGTCGCACCCCTGTGACTGATGGTGGTGGGCAGGACCCAGCCTGCAAGCACCAATGAATAGAGGTCAGGCTCAGGCTCTGGGGAAACTCCTGCCTTGGGGCAAGAGGTAAGTAGATTTTTGTTGTTGTATTTGCCTATTAAAACGGTTTAATTAAAGGTTCTGTCCAGGAAAAACAAATGTTGCTTAGCTGATCAGTCCCATGGAGTCCTGAAGGCAGAGCTGATTTTAGACAAAGTGGGGTCCTAGGCAAAATCAAAAGTGGGGCTCTAAGTTCTAAAAATACCATTTTGTGAATACTCACCTGTAAAATGGGTATTATAAGTATGTCACACACCCCGCTTCAAGAAATTAATAACGTGTGGGTAATACTGACCTGTAGAGGGCGATATGCAGAGATGCCAGGAAAAAAGAGAGCCCCTCCCAGTCCATAAATACCTGGGACCTCCCACTCATTACCCAGTATAAGAACAGCAGTAAGGTAAAGGACCAGGAAGAGCCCAACACAAAGCATAACAATGCAAATTTCACAATATAAAGGATCCAGAATACAAAAGGGCTGGGTGAAGCGGGGTGTGTGACATACTTATAATATCCATTTTACAGGTGAGTATTCACAAAATGGTATTATTCTAAGTATGTCACACACCCCGCTTCAAGAAATTCATAACGTGTGGGACATCCAACAGCAGTGTCCATAAAGGGCGGGGATCCAAAACAAGGCAACAAGGCACAACTTAAACCACTGCAGCTTGCAGAACTTTGCGGCCAAACACAGCATCCGCTGAGGCCCGAACATCAACCTTGTAAAACTTGGAAAAAGTGTGAACAGAAGACCAAGTAGCAGCCTTACAAACTTGCTCAACAGAGGCCTGGTGCTGAAAATCCCAGGACGCCCCAACCGCACGAGTAGAATGAGCAGTAACACGAAAAGGGGGTAGCTTCCCTTTGGCAGAATAGGCCCCAACTATGGTCTGATGGATCCATTTACTAATGGAAGACTTGGCAGGCGCCAAGCCTTTTCGGGGCCCGGAGGGCACCACAAAAAAGGCATCCGTCTTACAAAAGGAAGACGTTACCTCCAAATAATACTTCACAACACGAACCACATCCAAAGAATGCAGGGCCCTCTCCTTGTCATTGCTGGGATTAAGACACAGAGAGGGCAGAACAATGTCTTGGTTTAGGTGAAAGGCAGAAACAACCTTAGGAAGGAAATCGGACTTGAAACGAAAAACCACCTTGTCCTGATGCCCCTCAAAGTACCGGGCTTGAATGGACAAAGCCGCCAACTCAGAGACACGCCTAACCGAAGTGATAGCTACCAAAAAGGCCACCTTCTGCGTAAGTGAAGACAAGACAATATCATTCAAGGGCTCAAAAGGAGAATCCTGAAGAGCAGAAAGAACCAAATTCAAATCCCAAACAGGGAGCAAAGGTTTTCTAGGAGGCCGCACGTGCGTGACTCCCTGGAAAAAAGTCTTAACCAAAGGATGTAGGGCAAATGACCTTTGAAAGAACACCGCCAGGGCAGAAACCTGCCCCTTCAGAGTACTAAGCTGGAGCCCCAGGTCCAGACCATGTTGAAGAAACTCCAGGATTCTGGAGATGGAAAATTCCCTACAAGGCAACGCCCTGATCTCACACCAATCAATATAAGACCTCCAAGTCCTATAGTAGATATTAGAGGAAGACCGCTTCCTAGCATCGGAAAGACCTTCTTCCTTCAAGATGGAGGTTTCAGCAGCCACGCCGTCAAAGCCAGCGTTGGTAAATTGGGATAACGTAGTTGACCCTGGGTGAGCAGATCCGGCAGCAGGGGCAGAACGAACTGATCCTCTGCTAACCTTACCACATCTGCGAACCAAACCTGTCTTGGCCACCTTGGAGCCACCAGAATTGCTGACGCACCCTCCAGGGCCAGCTTGCGCACCACTCTGGCCACCAAGGGAAACGGAGGGAACAGATACAGAAACCCCAGATCCCTCCAGTTCAGAGACATGGCATCCACTGCCAGAGCCAGTGGATCCCGTGAGAGAGACACAAATGTCGGAAGTTTGTGATTGTGACGAGAGACAAAGAGGTCCACCACCGGGGACCCCCATCTGAGACAAATCAAGCGAAACACTTTGGGGCTGAGAGACCATTCCCCCCGGCAAGCTGAGAACCTGCTCAGAGAGTCCGCCTCCGTGTTCTCCGCTCCCGGAATGTAAACTGCTGAAATGCACGGGACGTGGGTCTCCACCCAGGCCAGAATCAAAGACACTTCCTTGAGGGCACTCCTGCTGCGAGTCCCTCCCTGGTGATTGATGTAGGCGACCGCCGTCCGATTGTCTGACCGGACAATCTTTGCAACTGATGAGTCAAGCAAAACAGAACCATCCTGATGGCCCTCAATTCCAGAACATTGATGGACTCGTGAGCCTCCTGAGGCCCCCACAGTCCCTGAAACTGACGATCCTTCCAGAACCCCCCCCATCCTGATAGACTGGCATCCGTGGTGACCGTCTCCCAACAAGGGGCCAGAAAGGATCTGCCCTTCGACAGATTGATTGGATCCAGCCACCACTGAAGGGAGCACCGAACTCAGGGGGTCATCAGGAAGGACTGATCCAACGACAGTGGCGACCCGTCCCAGGCCGCCAACAGATGGAGCTGGAGTGTCCTTGTGTGGAACTGAGCAAAGGGAACCGCTTCGAAGGAGGCTACCATCAATCCCACCAGCCTCATCCCCAGTCTGATGGCCGGACGAGGGATAGACAGGAGGAGTCGAACCAACTCCTGAATCAAGAGAACCTTGGACTGAGGAAGAAACACCCTAGCCTGGGAAGTATCCAGGGACATTCCCAGAAAAGACACTAACCTGGACGGAGAAAGGGAGGACTTGGGGTAGTTGATCACCCACCCGAATCTCTCCAGAGTGGACACCACAGTTCTGGTGTCCAATACCGCTTGGCTGAAGGAAGATGCCATAATGAGAAGGTCGTCCAGATAAGGGACAATGCGAATACCCTGAGCTCTGAGGAGAGCCATCACCCCGGCCAGCACCTTGGTGAAAACCCTTGGAGCCGAGGTAAGACCGAAAGGAAGTGCCACAAACTGAAAATGCAGATCCTCCACCACGAACCCGAGAAATCTCTGGTGCTCTGGAAAAAATCGTCACATGCAGATAGGCGTCCTTGATGTCTACGGACGTCAGAAAGTCCCCCTGCCGAAGAGAATGGATAGCTGAACGCAGCGTTTCCATGCGAAATTTCCGCGGACGGACGAACCTGTTGAGGATTTTTAGATCCAGAATGGGTCGAACTGAGCCGTCCTTCTTGGGCACCATGAACGGATTGGAATAAAAGCCCTGACCCCTGTCTGAGGGGGGCACTGGGCAAATAACTGCCATATCCAACAGACTCTTTACTGCCGCCTGGAGCTCCTGCGCGGCCAGAAGGTCCGAAGGCACCCGAGACCTGAGGAATCTGGGAGGGGGCCGGAGCTCGAACTCCAGCTTGTAGCCGGAAGTCACCACTACCCGGATCCATCTGCCCGAGACCTCCCGGTCCCAGACCTGGGAGAAGTGTTGCAGCCATCCCCCCACCCACATGGGTGAAGGCGCCCCCTCATTGCTGAGCTGGCTTGGCAGCGGGTTTGGGCTTAGAGCCCCAGCTGTATCCTGGGTGGGCACGTCCTCTGCCCCTGTTCCAGGAATCTCCTCTGGCTGCGGGGAAAACAATTCCTCTGCCAGCTCTAGCCCCACGAAAGGAAGGAGCAAAGGAACCCGCCCCCCGAAAGGGACGACGCTGTTTTTTGCGTTGAGGTAACTTACCACCCTTGGCAACTGAATCCAACTTCTCACCAAAGAGCCGTAATCCCACAAAGGGAAGAGCGGTCAGCGACTTTTTAGACACAAAATCAGCCACCCACTGGCGCAACCAAACCGAACGCCGAATAGTCACCAATAGAGCCGACGTTCTGCCACACATCATCAGTGTGTCATCCAAGGCAGCTAGTACGAATGACAAAAACAATTCACACCTTTTAAGGCCAAGGAACTCGTCACTATCCGGATCTAACCCGGAAGAAGTCAACAGGTCCCTGACCACCGACCTGGTAGCCACCACCAGCAGCGCTGAGGCACAAACCGGCCTCATGGCTGACCCAATACTGGCAAAACCATGACAAGCCATTTGGTCAATGCGTTTATCCTCACCATCTTTAAGCGTGGAGCAATCAGGAGAATTTAAAACAGAAGTGTTGGATAAACCCAGAATCTGTGCATCCACCTCGGGAGGGGACGCCCAATGCTTAACTGTATCCAAGGGAAAGGGATATTTTTTTGTCCCAACCCTGAGGGACACCTGGGAGCCGGGCAGGCCTCTCCCATTCCTTAGCAATAATCCCATCAAAATGCTTTTGGTTAGGAAATTCCAAGCGCGGCCTGGATTCTTTGAAAAATTCCCCCTTTTGCTGTGGAACCACCTCAGGAGGAGAAATAGCCAAAACCTCAAACATCTGAGCCAGAACATTAGGAGTATCCGAAGACCTCCCCAAGCCCCGCTCTGTATCAGCACCCACAAACTGCTGATCGTCTGAATTATCTGATTCTTCATATACCTCCCCTTCCTCAAGTTGGGAGTAATCAGACCAGTCCAGATTATCAAGATCATCCAAGTCGGCCGCCGGTGAAGACGGCGACAAGTGCTTTCTCTTAGCCGGAGCCTTTCTGGTGACCGTGCTGGAGAATAATTTTTCAAGATTGGCCAATCGGGCACACATCTCCGATTGCAACTGCCCGCCCATGACAACGTCAGACTGGGCTCGGATCAAACTGGGAGGGGGGGGAGGAGAGACCGGCGGTGCTGAACCAGACGCCTGGGGTCCGGACTGCCGCGTAATAGTCTGCTGTGCGCATGGTATACACAGATATACATCATCGCCAGTAAGGGATGCCCCACACCCCATACACTTCCGGGATTGCCCCGAGGGGAGCCCGAGCCCAGTATCCGGGGATGCCTCCATAAGGTGAACTTATAGTTGGTCGCAATGACCGAGGGAATTACGCATATAAGCAACCCGGGATGCCCCTTTAATGTCCCAAGTGGGAGGATTTCCAATAAGCCAATTAAGAAACCAGGGACCCTAGGATCGGGAGAAACCCCCTAACACCACTGTAGGTTATATCTGAAAGACATAATAAAAAAGGCTAATAAGAAAAGCAGAGTATAAAATATATATATATATATATATATATATGACATAAAAATATATAATTATAGGTGATGGGACAGAAGGGGGGGGCCCACCAGGCCACTCACTGTGGTCCTGAAGACAGCTTCCTCTCTCCGTGAGGTAAAGAGCAGCTCTGAGGAGAGAAGGGGGGCGTGGCCAGCTCCTTCTGAGGAAACAGGCACAGAGAAAAGCACCTCAGTGGTGCCTGTGACACAGGGGCGGGCTGCAGCGCTGGAAAGCCCGGCCCCGCCCCCAAGAGTGAAAGCCTGAGGGGAGAAGCTCCCCTCCGCCATGACAATGCAAAAAGGCCGTCACCGCAGCCATGTGCGGCCGCGGCGCCGGTCTCAGAATAGACAGAAGGAGAGGACGCCCGGCCCCGCCCCTTTTACCTCAGGGAGAAAGCCTGCATAAAAATGGCGGCCACAGCGCCGTTTTGACAGAGAAATACACGCTGTTATGAAGTAATAAATAAGTTAATAACTTTTGGGAGGATAATTTAATAAATTAATAAATTAACGATTACAAAATTTGGACCTAACACCGAATAAGGGCCCCTGCTCCTACCCTCCATCCCGGATGACCGCCTACCCTCTTATATAGGGTCTCACGGGAGAGCATTTGCTCTTAAGCACCAAGGGTGCTTTTCTACCCTCACCCGGACCGTCAGCCTAGGCTGGGAGGCATGAGGTAACAGAAAAAAAAAAAAAGATCCAGGTGGAAATAGATAACTAAAGGGCCGGGAGTCATCCCGGCTACCTGAAATCCCCCTGTGCAAGGAGGAGACATCATCTTCTGACTTGCTCGCCGACTGCAGAGATGAAGACTGGGTAATGAGTGGGAGGTCCCAGGTATTTATGGACTGGGAGGGGCTCTCTTTTTTCCTGGCATCTCTGCATATCGCCCTCTACAAGTCAGTATTACCCACACGTTTTGAATTTCTTGAAGCGGGGCGTGTGACATACTTAGAATATATTACAACACTATATCTAGTGCCTAGAATCCTGTTGTACATGACCACCGACCTGGTAGCCACCACCAGCAGCGCTGAGGCACAAACCGGCCTCATGGCTGACCCAATACTGGCAAAACCATGACAAGCCATTTGGTCAATGCGTTTATCCTCACCATCTTTAAGCGTGGAGCAATCAGGAGAATTTAAAACAGAAGTGTTGGATAAACCCAGAATCTGTGCATCCACCTCGGGAGGGGACGCCCAATGCTTAACCGTATCCAAGGGAAAGGGATATTTTTTTGTCCCAACCCTGAGGGACACCTGGGAGCCGGGCAGGCCTCTCCCATTCCTTAGCAATAATCCCATCAAAATGCTTTTGGTTAGGAAATTCCAAGCGCGGCCTGGATTCTTTGAAAAATTCCCCCTTTTGCTGTGGAACCACCTCAGGAGGAGAAATAGCCAAAACCTCAAACATCTGAGCCAGAACATTAGGAGTATCCGAAGACCTCCCCAAGCCCCGCTCTGTATCAGCACCCACAAACTGCTGATCGTCTGAATTATCTGATTCTTCATATACCTCCCCTTCCTCAAGTTGGGAGTAATCAGACCAGTCCAGATTATCAAGATCATCCAAGTCGGCCGCCGGTGAAGACGGCGACAAGTGCTTTCTCTTAGCCGGAGCCTTTCTGGTGACCGTGCTGGAGAATAATTTTTCAAGATCGGCCAATCGGGCACACATCTCCGATTGCAACTGCCCGCCCATGACAACGTCAGACTGGGCTCGGATCAAACTGGGAGGGGGGGGAGGAGAGACCGGCGGTGCTGAACCAGACGCCTGGGGTCCGGACTGCCGCGTAATAGTCTGCTGTGCGCATGGTATACACAGATATACATCATCGCCAGTAAGGGATGCCCCACACCCCATACACTTCCGGGATTGCCCCGAGGGGAGCCCGAGCCCAGTATCCGGGGATGCCTCCATAAGGTGAACTTATAGTTGGTCGCAATGACCGAGGGAATTACGCATATAAGCAACCCGGGATGCCCCTTTAATGTCCCAAGTGGGAGGATTTCCAATAAGCCAATTAAGAAACCAGGGACCCTAGGATCGGGAGAAACCCCCTAACACCACTGTAGGTTATATCTGAAAGACATAATAAAAAAGGCTAATAAGAAAAGCAGAGTATAAAATATATATATATATATATATATGACATAAAAATATATAATTACAGGTGATGGGACAGAAGGGGGGGGCCCACCGGGCCACTCACTGTGGTCCTGAAGACAGCTTCCTCTCTCCGTGAGGTAAAGAGCAGCTCTGAGGAGAGAAGGGGGGCGTGGCCAGCTCCTTCTGAGGAAACAGGCACAGAGAAAAGCACCTCAGTGGTGCCTGTGACACAGGGGCGGGCTGCAGCGCTGGAAAGCCCGGCCCCGCCCCCAAGAGTGAAAGCGTGAGGGGAGAAGCTCCCCTCCGCCATGACAATGCAAAAAGGCCGTCACCGCAGCCATGTGCGGCCGCGGCGCCGGTCTCAGAATAGACAGAAGGAGGGGACGCCCGGCCCCGCCCCTTTTACCTCAGGGAGAAAGCCTGCATAAAAATGGCGGCCACAGCGCCGTTTTGACAGAGAAATACACGCTGTTATGAAGTAATAAATAAGTTAATAACTTTTGGGAGGATAATTTAATAAATTAATAAATTAACGATTACAAAATTTGGACCTAACACCGAATAAGGGCCCCTGCTCCTACCCGCCGTCCCGGATGACCGCCTACCCTCTTATATAGGGTCTCACGGGAGAGCATTTGCTCTTAAGCACCAAGGGTGCTTTTCTACCCTCACCCGGACCGTCAGCCTAGGCTGGGAGGCATGAGGTAACAGAAAAAAAAAAAAAGATCCAGGTGGAAATAGATAACTAAAGGGCCGGGAGTCATCCCGGCTACCTGAAATCCCCCTGTGCAAGGAGGAGACATCATCTTCTGACTTGCTCGCCGACTGCAGAGATGAAGACTGGGTAATGAGTGGGAGGTCCCAGGTATTTATGGACTGGGAGGGGCTCTCTTTTTTCCTGGCATTTCTGCATATCGCCCTCTACAGGTCAGTATTACCCACACGTTTTGAATTTCTTGAAGCGGGGCGTGTGACATACTTAGAATATATTTCACACTATATCTAGTGCCTAGAATCCTGTTGTACATGCCCAGGTCCTAGACAGCTTCGCTACTTGCACAGTGCCTGATTTTCTCCCCTATGCATCCAGTTAGTGGTCGAAGGGAAGGCGCATGCGCCTATGTGACAGAGGCTCTGTCTTTTGGATGTCATCACTATTCAGTTGCCCACCGGGTCATTCACTGGCCTTTTCTTAATTAGGTTCCAGACAATGTAATTGTATTTTGATACTGTTACAGGCAATGTCATTGTATTTTGACTGCCATTGTGTATTGTTGATTACGTCACAGTCAATGGCATTGTCCTGATTGATGGTATTACAGCCTGCTATTGTTCTACTGATTGCGTCACCGGCAGAGTTGAGGGATTGTGTGCCCTGCTGCTATTGGTCAGTGTGGTTGTCATTGCATGGAGACTTGTGTATATAAGGCCTAGAGTGGCACTAATAAAAACACTTCACCTTCACCCTCAATACTGAGTTCTGTCTCTTATTGGGGGAAACGCTATATTACAATTCACTAGCCCTTGTAAGGGCTGTTCCTGTTTCCTCACGGACGACTCTGGAATTCCAGCAGCACCTCTTACGATTGGGAAAAGGACGTCTCGGGCGGTGAAGCCCTCCGGCGATAAGGGTTATCGCTACAGCCTACAACCCTAGTCAGATGGTTTAGCCATGCATTCATATGCGCATCTAAGGCAGCTAATTGGAGGACAGACGGTCAAGTGAGAATCATGGCAATTGCCAATGGTTTTATGCGAAGAGTCATCCCAAATCAGGATGCCCCGCCCATGAGGAACAAAACCCAGGAGAGTAAAAATTGAACTAATGCCTCCTAAGTAAGGAGAATGAGTAGATAATGCCCTAGTGGTGGTCCTATTCTCTCCTCCATCCTCTTCCCAGACACCGCTGCATAACATGAGCTACTTTTTAAAGTAGACCAAAATTTGTGATTTTCCCTATCCAAGGTTTTGGTTAAGCCCCCTACCCCGGGGCAGTGTGAAATCCCCCGGAATGCCAGTTTTCTTACCTGCCACATACTCCATTCAGCTTCTCCGGCTGTGCATATTAATGTGCGGCTGGAGCAACTGAATGGAATCCACACCCCCTGCATTCCTCGGCTATGCGCGGGCACACTACACATTCAGTTAGGCAGCATTTATGCATGTGTCGTGGGTTCATTGGATAGGTAAGAAAAGCGAGTGATCCGGGAGGGGTTTCATACAGTGGGGCATCCCATATCTTCACCGTGATGCCTCAGGGGGACCAAAACTCAGGATAGTGGCCTGTGACCCATTATACTTACCTCAGCAGTAATCCCACAGCCATGGCTCTCCTCCAATCAGCTTTCTTAGCCAGTCGTATGTCAGAGCGGCTTAGTAAATCTGAAAGGGAGCACACTACTGCCTCCAGCCTGACATCACATCGGTTAGGAAAGATGAACGAAGAGCCAGCCTCTTGCTGCATCCTCCCTGTGACAGACTCTGCCATTGGATTTTAAAGGCACTGTTTTTGCATAGACCCATTACTTTCATTTTCTTGAGCATGTTCCAGACAGACTGCCATGGTGTTGCTGATTGTATTACAGACTGCTATTGTTCTACTGATTGTGTTACAGACTGCTATTGTTCTACTGATTGTGTTACCGGCAGAGTTGAGGGATTGTGTGCCCTGCTCCCATTGGTCCGTGTGTTTGTCATGCAGTTCTCCATCAGGTCCACGGGGGAGGTCCCCTTGCATGGAGCCTTGCATATAAGGCACAGTGTGGCACTAATAAAGTTCAGTTCATCTTCACCCTCAATACTGAGTTCTGTTTCTTATTGGGGGAAACGCTATATTACAATTCACTAGCCCTTGTAAGGGCTGTTCCTGGTTCCTCACGGATGACTCTGGAATTCCTGCAGCACCTCTCACCATTGGGAAAAGGACGTCTCTGGCGGGGAAGCCCTCCAGTGATAAAGGTTATCGCTACACTCCCCATCTGCATACCCATTCAGAAACGCCTGGTGCTAGAGTCTAAAAGAGGCAATTGTTCCTCTTTAACACTTCTCATGTGAGCAGTTAAGTACCTACCTAAGTAAATCAATCCTGCAGATTATTTTTTATCACTGTGAGCTTTGGTTTGATGAATTACCTCTCCACTGCAGCTTTTTGTTTTATTGTTTTTGTTACGGGGCATGGAGTCAGTTAGACAGGGACAGTCCTTCCACATCAGGAACACTTGGGAGGTACGCACACTGAAAATATCTGGTGTACATAACATCACAACAAAATGGAATTTCCATTCTTACTTGCCAACATTCCAATATAAAATCCCCAGACATAGCAGACACAACCCTGATTCATATAAACAAGGATCAGGCATGTTGGGGGCTAAGGCTGGGTTCCTGTCTCTTCACCTCCTAAATTTCTTGCAATAGAAAGATGACTGCAATGATTTAAAGTGGACCAAAACCTACGCTACTGTGGCCCTAGAAACCCCCCAGGTTACCCGGAAACTCACCTTCTTTCCCGGTCCAACGGCGCATGTGCGAGCAGTATCCCCGGCATCCATGCAGCAGGGCGCGTGCCCGCACCAGGTAATTCTGAATGGATGGCACGGCACGCTCTCTGTTAGCGGGTAGCAGGGGATGTGCCCACCAGCACGCTTGGTTCTGCTCGCCTTAGATGAGCTCTTAGATGAAGGGGTGGGTGTGAATCCAAGCGCACTGATGGGCAAGAGGCCGCACATGCGCTGTAGGATCAGGGAAGGGTAAGTCAGATCGGGCAACCTGCGGGATGCCCAATCAGGATACCCTGGGGGCAAGGACCAAAACCCAGGATAGTCAAAAAAGCACCTAGGTAATCAACAAAAGAATGTGTTTGTTGTACTGAAGGGGGTATCTGAGCATCAATCACACAGAATATGGAGCATGGTGCACAATCTACACCTTGCTAAACTGTGGAGGATCCCAAACTGGTGAGTACTAAAAGCTTGTTTTTGGCTTTCCTAGGGTCATTAAGAAAAAGGGTATCCTAAATTAGAATGTCCTTGTTATTATAGGACTGTTAGGAACTTAGGAACTTCAGCCTGTGCATGCACAAGCAATAGTGCAGAAATGTTTGCAATGAGTCCTTCTGGGAATTGGTTCGAATGCGTGTACATGTACAGGCCTTTAAACAGGTAGCGGAGATGCAGTGGCGCACCCAGGATTTAGTCAGAAGACACTTCCTGTCTGCAGGCAGACGGAGACTCCGCCATCTTGGATGTTTAAAGGTTCAGAAAACGCAAAAGGTGAAGGTAGGATGATTTTTAATGTGGGCAATCTGTATGTACATGGGGGGGGGAGATGGGGAGATAGGCTCTTATTCAGGGTGAAGGTCCAGTTTAACTCCAAGAGGACCTGGAAGTGGCTGCACACTACTGCACAGCACACCCTCCTTTCGATGTCCTTTGGACATAAGTGAAGCCATTGCACAGTCCCTTTTAGGCAGAGCATCATTGGGAAAGGTAAGTATCAGGATGGGGATGAGTTAGGTGCATTTTATGTTCCTGCAGGCCAAGACCTCTGGGTGAGGGAGGGGTCCTGGTCCACAGGAATCTTAAAGACTTCAGAGCTCGCTGATTTTCTATCCCAAATTGGGATGCCCCACTGTGTGAAATGTTTCAGATTGCCTACTATTCTCATCTCAGCAAGGTTGGGAGAAGATGTGGAATCTGCTGAGCCACCAATGACTGCATAACAGCACCTTGTGGCCTACCCTGTCGCAGGTAAGGGGGGGGGGTGGCATGGCATTGCTCAGCATGGGTTTGCCTCGCACCACATGCCCTAGTGCATGCCTCTCAACCATCCTGCGGTTACTTACCGGCAGCATGATCCTGGGACTGTTCAGCCCAATGCAGGACGGTTGGGAGATATGTTAGCAAGGATATCACAGGGATGGGATACCTACAGCATTTTATGTAAAACCTAGTACATAGTGCATGTCACCAACAACCTCCCTGGCTCAGTCAGAAATTGACTGTCCTTATTAACAATACACAATACAATACACAATACACCACGAGTGGATCTCTTGCACTCTTTTATTGTAGAACTGCAACAACCAGCATCACTGCTTCAATCATTGGAAAACTACATTGTAATTATCACACAGATGGCCAGACCCCAACACAAATAAATTGGCATATGAGTGCAGCTGGAAAGTGTGCAGTCGTATTCATCCCCAGGCCCCTGCAGTCATTTCTATCTCACCATCAGTAGTGTAACTAAATGTGATGGGGCTCTGATGCGAACATCATACGGGGCCCTTTCACGGCTCATAAAGTCAGCTTTTTTCTGTCTTTTAACTAATGGCTGACACAGAAGAGACAACTGCTGCTTCCTATCTAAATGTTCGCAAGTGAACACAAATATGATAAATACATTGAGTTGATAACAATGATGGGGCCCCCTAACCTTCTGGGCCCTGGTACGGTTGCACCCCTACACCCCCTCAAGTTACTTCCCTATTCACCTTGATGTTTGGCAGCTTTTCAAGTAGATTGTGTACATATGATTTATTTTTATTTTTGTTGCATACCTCTTACAAATGTCAGACACTGTTGCCTGTATAAGATACTTTTCTTTGGATAGTGATAATAACCTCTTTATTATGTATCTGAATGGCCTGACTTTGTTTAAAGTGGACCAAAAACTGGGCCTCGGGGGGCACACCTAACCATTCTTTTCACAAGCCGGCGGTGCAGGCTTGGCTCTCTTCCAGTCAGCTGGTGTGCCCCTGCTGAGATCTGCATAGGATGCTATCATTTCAAGTCTTTGATTCAGTAAGATTCTCTTGGTAGTAAAAGATTCAAGGTGGAAAAAACATGAGAATGTCACTGTTGCTGAATCACCAGCTAGGAAGACAATGAAAGGCGACAGCATTTTTACTCCTAAGAAAGGTAGTGAACATTTTACTCCTTTTTACACTGTAGTAAAAAATGTAATTGACTATTATTGATTCAGCAACAATGACATTTTCATTCTTTTTTCACCTAAAAAAAAACCTTTTTTTTAGTACCAAGCAAATCAAGGCCTTTGTCTATTTTCTGTTGAGAACTGTTCCTAATTCTACTTACTCGTTGCTGACCTACACCTTTTGCTATCTGCCCATGATGTTTCGTTGGACTATGCCCCTTGCATACCTCCTAAGTGTCCCTGATTTGGAGGGACTGTCCCTCTTTTGAGTCCATGTAGTCCCCTTGTCTCTTGTTGTTAGATCTGCATCAATACATTATTTATTTGCCTATTTAAAGTGTTTATATGGTTTTAACTGTTATAACATATATCCCATCCATCCGTCAATGAGGGGGTGCCTGAAAAGATGTTAGGTATGCTCTTGCTGTCTGCCCACAGCCTTTGGTATGGTCTTTCTATTCTTGCTGACAACCCGCAACCAACCCGCAACCAACCCGCAACCTCTTGCAATGGACTTTGATTTCTATTGTTGCCTGCTGCTAGCCTATGACCTCAGCTCAGGTTGGGCCTTGCTCCCAATTTCCAGCTCCTGCCATTCCATCAGTACCAGGGAATCACTCCTTGCCTACCCTGACCCTCAATTCTTTGGTTGCATGACCTGGGGTCCCCCACTCCCCCAGCCTATCCTCCTTTGCAGGGGACTCTAGTAAAGACAGCGGTTGCCCTTAGATTTCAAGCTGCTGGGTCATCTCTAGTGTTCTGGGTATTAGTCTTTGATGCCAGCCTTGCTAACAGTTTGGCCCGGTTCTCTGCAGTCAGGAATCACACTAGGCATGACAGCTCTGGAGATTGGGGGCGACCTAATATCTTTAAACCATTCAATCAAATATGGTGTGGTTTAAGTGTCTAGGGCAGGGCTACTCAACCAATACTTGTAAGTCCATTAAAGGTCTGAGTGGAGGGCTGTGGGGGGGGGGGGGTAGTTAGAAATCAGTGCACTGGGGAGGGGCTATATATTCCACAGGCAAAACTAAAAAAAGGCTGCTTACCCCCACCCAAAAAATCCTATTGGGCACTGGGAAAAACAGGAGCTTTTTTGGGGGCCCCACAGAACCTACAACTCCGGTTCGTGGTACATTTCTTTAACCCCCCCCCCCCCTTGCATTCTGTGCAGGGTGTGTACAGGGATGGACTAGAGCCCAAAATGTTTTGGCAATAAGTTCTGGTAACAAGGATGTATAGATAAGTCTCTGGGGATAGGGATGAATGGGAGAGAAGATGTAAGGAAGAGGGTTGGATGGAACAGGAAGGGCAGGGAGGGATGGAGAGAGAGCTAGGAGAAGGGATGGATGGGCAGAACTAGAAGGACAGGAATAAATGGGCAGAGTTGGGGAGGGTAGATGGCCAGAGCTTATAGATAGAGTAATGGATTAGCAAAGCTGGGAGGCCAGGGATTGGATGGGCAGAACGGGGAGGACAGGAATGGATGGGGTAGAGAGACTGGGCTGGATGGGACAGAGCTGGGGATAGGGATGGATGGGGCAGAACTGAGGGGACAGGGATGGATGGGGCAGCACTGGGGGGACAGGAATGGATGGGGCAAAGCTCAGTGGACAGAAATGGATGGGGCTGGGGTGGAGGGAAACCATTGGACCAAGAGGCTAAGCGCTACATTGACGACAACACAGAAGCAACTGTGTGCAGAGCTGTCAGGGCAGGGGTCCTGAAATTTGGGGCCAAGGTCGGCATTTGGACCCCTGTCCGCCAGTTGAGTATCGCTGGTCTAGGGATCACTGACCTATATTGCAGTAGAGATACCCTACTTACCTCAGACATGCCCAGCATCTTGTCCACTCCTAGCTACCTGCTCAGCCTTTTGTGTGCCCTCTGCACATGTTGCAGTGCAGTGGAGCAGTGTATAAGCATTGATGGGGTCCTTTTAAATGTCTGCGCCAGGGCCCCGGTCACATTTTATTATGTCTCTGCATGGGATGTATGAGGGAATATTGTAACATAATGTACAAATTATTCTAAAATAAAACAAATGTGCTAAGCTGACATCACTGAATGTTTGTTTTTCATCCTTTGTTTGGAAATGACTTAGGTCGCATAATGTAGCTTACAGTTAGTCATCAGTGGGGGGTGGCTGCCACACATGGAAGCTGGACGGGCTTCTATTAGCTACACTCTGGGAACAAACACATCAAAGCAATCCACTAACTTTACAGCCCCTCTTCTGAAGAAAAGCCTATTGTGACATTGCTTGCAAGAAACACGTGGAACTTGTTTCTGGAAATGTCCATGCTGGGGCAGGAGCATCAACCGATTTTTTTAAAATAATGTTACAATAACGTGTTTAAATCTAGTTTTCCTTTATTATGAGGAGACATAAAGCAGGTAATCATTAATGCACCTGTCCATGCAAATAAAGTATTAGTATTATTTATTTCTAAATTGCCATCGCATTGCATGGTGCTGTACAAAGTAGAAATTACAGGAGGGTAGGACGAGTAACAAACTTATAATACACAAGGCACATGGCATTAGTCAAATATATTGTGTTTCCCTGAAAATAAGGTGAGCAAAGGGGGTGGGAGCAGCTCCATCAATATTATTTATACAAAAAATCAACATTATTATTCAGGGCCTGGGAACCAATTTACCGCCCAGTTTAACCCTCTCATCATCGGGGAGGCCGATTCATTAATAGCGGCAGGTAGCGACAGTTGAGCGACTGTAGCAGTATTTTCACAGCGCCCGCTAGTAGTCGCTGTGCTTGGCCGTTGTTCAGTTGTTGATAGCGACTCAGTCGATTTGCCGTAATGTTGAATACGGGGTGACGAGTCGCTATTTGACAGGTTCCGCGATGTATGGGTGCGCATGATAGCGACTGGTCAGAGCGACCGGCTCCCACCACATTCATCAAAAAATCACGCTCCAAAAATTCTCGCGCTGTGAAATGCATGTTTAAACCCCAGAGCGCTGGCGGCGATGGGTTAAAAGTAGTTTTTTAACCCCCAAACAACCATATTTTTGGAAACCAAAAAAAACAAGTATTTTAAATAATTTAGTAATATGAATACATTAATATCAGACCTGTAATATCAATTTTTTTTACCTTAAAAAAATATCTAACATGGCAGAAGTGATCCCAGAATTTTTCACATTTAAAAAAAAAAAAAAAAAAAAAAAAAACATTATTATGAATTAATTATGAATATGTAAAGATTGTTCCATTGAAATGCATTGGAGAGCGCCAGGTAGCGAGAGGTGATACCTGTCGCTGTTCAAGGTCGGACGCTGGCGCTGTGGGCTGAGGCTGGAATAATGATGAATGAGTCGCTATCTGGCGCTATCTCAGTCGCTAAGCAGGATCGGCTTGATAAATGTGTGATTGTGGTGGGGAGCCGGCGTTCTCGTGGCGGTGCCCGTCATTACCGGTCGCTCACCAGGCGCTACCTGTCGCTATCCCTTGTTAAATAAGGGCCTAAGTATTAAGCACCAAACATGTCTAGCTATGTGGAAAGACAGAGATTTGGTTGCACATATCTGCAGATACATGTGGAAACCACACTGCCCCGGCAAATGATTGAGCTGCTCCCACCCCCCTTTATTAATTTGAATTGCCATGAGCACAAGCAGGGAGGAATTCAGTCAATATGGATTTCTCCCTGTGAAGTGTTCTAAAGGGAGGCTGGCAGCTTCCCAGGTGAGTAGCTCTCAGATATTTGTCTGCATTGCATGTCCCAACTTTGGGGACTCAGAATTAAGAGTAGGGACCACACTAAACACAGAGTGCCTTGCCGGGGCAGCGTGGCTTCCACATGTATCTGCAGATATATGCAACCAAATCTCTGTCTTTCCACATAGCTAGACATGTTTGTTGCTTGATATTTAGTTGATGAGAGGGTTAAACTGGGCGGTAAATTAGTTCCCAGGCCCTGAATAATAATAATAATTTTGTATAAATAATAGTGATTGAGCTGCTCCCACCCCCCTTTATTCCCTGAAAATAAGACAGATATTTCACTCCCAACAGACAAGCTTACCTGTGTGACTTGTGTCCTCACCCTCTTTTACAGCCTTGATGTGTCCTCACCCTCCTTTACAGACTCTCATGTTCCTCTCCTGAAGCCCGACAGCTGGATTATGAATTGTAACTAAGGCTTATTTTCAGGGTAGGCATTATTTTTGACACATTAGCAAAAAATGCTGAAAAATCTTACTAGGGTAACAGCAAACAAATGCATATAATGCACACAATATTATAAGTCAGATGCAACAAATAAATAAAACAAACTATATCGCACCACCCATATGCTTGATTCCATGGAGTCTTGCAGGCTGCAGCAGTCCTGATTCAGCTCTAGTGCTGATAGCAAGCTAGGCACAAGGGAGCATGTGCTACAGAATCGCCAGCACACTGGCAAATTATCCAAAGTTTTAAAGGGCGGAGAGCATCGCTCCAAACTGCTGCGGTACCGCTGACTTCGGGGGCTGGATTCAGAGTTAAGGTAAGTGTCTTTTAATACATGGGCTTAATTGCTATTTGGTGAAGGTTATTTTTATTTTGCTGGAAGGGGCTAGAGTGCCCCTTTAATGTGTGACTGAAAATCCGCTGTAAAGTGGACCAAAACCCAGCGGGATCGGCCCAGGAATCTATAGGATTCCTGGACCGATCGAATCTCTCCACCCTGGTCATCCAAAATCAGGATGCCCCACTGTGTGAAACCCCCCAGGTCACCCGCAACACTTACCTTACTTCCCGGTCTGACGCCACATGCACGGGCCGTGGCCGCATCCCCTCTATCCCTCTAGCAGGGCGCATGCCCACGCCAACCATTTGTGAATGGCCAACGCGGGCCCGCTCCCTGTTAGAGAGAAGCGGGGGATGCGTCCGCCAGCACGCTCGGAGCCGCTCTGCTAAGACGTAGCTCAGACGATTGGGGGTGCCACGGGGGAAAGGACCAAAACCCAGGATAGTCAAAATCCTGGGTTTTGGTTCACTTTAAGAGCTGTGAATTCTAACTCACTACACTGAAGGCACTTATTATATTTTAGATTTATCCATAAGGCTTTGTTCACACCTCTCTTTTGCATTAAGAGCAGGAGTTTTTTTAAATACGCCAGAGGTGCATTGTATCAAAACAAATGCTGCGCTTTTGATGTGTTGCCAATATGTTTGCATCGCATTTTTTTGAAAAGAAAAACACTTTTTGCACAACGAGTAAATGGTAAACGCAACGTAAGAGCAACATGCTTCATTATACATGCATTGTGCTTGCATTGCCATAGACTTCTATTGACCTACGCTGTTACTATATTGCGCTGGAAAAGGTGTGTGCAACGTATTTTGATACGTTGCGTAATGTAGTGCAGGTGTGTGAACTATCCTATCTAGAATAATTTACAGTGTTTTCTCTGCGTTACAATGCAGTGTGAATTGAACCTAAGGAGACAGTGTATATAAAAATGTACAGTGAAAAATAATTACAATGACTAGAAACACATAAAATATATACAGTATACTGGCTAGGCTGAAAATAAGACAGAAATGCTTTACAGTAGAGTACAGTAGAGGTCTGGCAGGAGCACGCCAGAATAATTTGATAATTGTCTTGTTTCGAACATTCCCTCAAAGAGTTACAGAAATAATTTGCCCACTGGCAATGGCGTAACTAATTGTGATGGAGTTCTGGTGCCAGTATGCGACACCAAGGATTTTAACAATCCTGGGTTTTGGTCCACTTCCCCGGGGCATCCCGATTGGGGGTGCCCCGCTATGTGAAACTCCCCAGATTGCAGGATTCAACTCACCTCACCCCGCTCCTATGGCGCATGCGCGGCCACTCGTCCAATCAGCGCGCTCGGAGCCGCTGAGCTATGCACGTCAAAGCTCAGCGGCTCCGAGCATGCCGGCAGCCGCATCTCGCGCTTCCCTCTAACAGGGAACCTGCTCAGCTAGAGAGAAGCACAAGATGCGGCTGCGGCCTGCGCATGTGCCGTTGGACCGGGAATCAGGTAAGGTTTGCGGGCGTCCTGGGGGGTTTCACACAGAGGGGCATCCCGATTTTGGATGCCCCATGGGGAGGAATTGGATCGGCCCAGGAATCTTATAGATTCCCGGGCCGATCAGGCTGGTTGTTGGTCCACTTTAAATGGGGCCCTGTGAGGGCTGTCTTTTAACTCAATTGGAAGCAGCCAGACAACTAAAGACGGAAACATAAATTACAAATGCTGCTTCCTTTCTCTAAATTATGTCAAGTGAGCACAAATATGATAATAAGGTGGCGGAGCAACAATGATGGGGCTCCCTGCACCCTCTAAAGTAATTCCCTTCCCCCTCCACCGTCTACAGTTGTCTGTGTCCTCTAATAGAACTGACTCTGAGACCCACCGTTTTTTTCCTGATAACCCTGTGGGCCTGTCCGAGCCTGTAGCCAATGTTTTAGATTTTATGGATGATACATTATATTAACTTTGAACTCTGAATTACTGATGATTGCCCCTCTTTTACTTAGCAGCTTCATACAAATTACTGGAATGTAAACCTGACTCTTTGACATAGAAATGGTTATAGAGCATGCTGCATTTCCTAGTTTTACTGTAATCAAGTGTCAAAATTGTCTTTTATGTTATTTTATTGTTATACCCAGGGCTGTATTTACCATTAGGCAACCCTAGGCACGTGTCTAGTGTGGCAGGGGGGGAGGGCGCTGGCCTTACTACTATCGTAAAGAAAATAAATTAAAACTCGTATAGCCAGAACATTAATGCCTCCTAACAAGCACCCCCCTCCCCAGCCACAGAAGGATGCAGAGTGTATTTGTGTGAATGGGGGTGCAATTGGTTGAACCCAGGCCAGAGCATCTACCCTCCACCAGTGTGATCATGTGATGTCCTGTATGTCAAAATGCAGTAAAAGATGGAACATGCTTGCCTGCTTGCACTCTTTCCCCCTACACACTTTTTTTATATGTAGGGTGACCTAACCTAAAAAAAGGGGGCGCAATCACTTAAGTGTATAGGGCACCATGAACACCAAATACGGCCCTGGTTATACCCCTATGAACTTTTACCTTTACCTTACAATAATTTATATAATTAACACAAAACCGAATCTGATAATAGGTTCAGAGGTTCAAGAGGTCGTTAGTGAAATATACTCTTATAAATATACTCTTCTTGCATGGAGGAACAGTTTGATGTTTATTCAGCAACAATCAGGAACATAAACGTGAACAAATAGGATACATCAACAACACATCTCAACGTGGAGCAAAGGAAACAACTCTTTTCTCTTAGCAGGTTAAACACACTATGCGTACAGTCACATGGTCTGTCTAAGACCTCCTGTTTTTTTCATTTCAACTAACTTTATCAACCGCATAACACGCAGACAGTCAAAACAGGATGTAGTTGTTGCAAAGCTAACATATACAAAAATATATGTATCTGAAAGTGCCAGTATTGCAATACCACACAGTTAGAAAATTACTGCAAGTCTCAGAGTGATGAACCATAGTCACCAGAAATGCAAAAAAAAAAAGACAAAAGTGAAAAAAAAGAAAGGAAGGCAGTTGCCTTTGAATCAACTGAACCCTCTTCCTCCCTAGTTACATCAAGCCCCACAATTATCACTGAAATAATAATGTTATTGCTTTTGTCTTTGGCAAACGATGTAGTTGTTTAGAGCTTTAGCAGCTTTGTCTGCTACTTCTGCAGTCAGTTTAGGAATTTGGCATTCCACTCTCAACATGTCGCAACAGGCTTGATGTTTGATAGAGATTGGAGATGTCACTTTATTTGGTACAAAGGTCCAAGGTCGCTAAATAGCAATGCATTAAGGTCATTCATTTGGTCAATGTTGGTATATTTATAGGGACGGCACACATTAATTAATAAATGGAACTGATAAGACTCTCCTTCTACTGCTCCCACTTATCTCTCCTTGGAACCACATTAAAATGTCAGCTGCACCAGCTGCTACAGTGTGTGCTGAAGCACGGTGACCTCGCTGGGAATAGGTTAACATTTCTTATTGCCAGGCCAGAAGAGGTGGGCCTCTGGGAGATGGTTATTAAATATGCCAAGGGAAAGTCTGTTTCCATCCGTCTTTTCTTCCAACCACACAGTACAGTAATATCAAATCTCCTTTCCCCCTACATGGCATAATATAATTATCTCTCTCCTTGTCCTATCCAGCAACATCAAATGGACAAACATTGTCCATCCCTTCCCATCCAAGAACATTATATGAATGACCCCCCTCCTTTTCCAGAATCGTCAAGTAACTAAACCTCAAGAACACAGAATCATAGAGGGAGGCACTCAAAATTTTTTTTTTATCAAAAAAATATATTTTATTCCATATCACTAAATTAATCACTACACATAACCACTACACAATTAAAATCCCTTAAAAAACACATAATGAGACAATACATATAAGACAAACCAACATGGAAGTGTGTAGGCGATGGGGAGAGCACTGGCATGCACAAATGTCAATCAGCATCCATATTTAAAGCACATAAACACAAGTGATCTAATCAGTGCAAATCCTACTTATGATCCGGATCCTATATCAAATAACTATAAAGTGCAAAGTGCAACCAATCAATAGATACAAATACAATATATAATCAC
The DNA here is from genome assembly GCA_027917425.1 of Gastrophryne carolinensis. Classification (NCBI taxonomy): domain Eukaryota; kingdom Metazoa; phylum Chordata; class Amphibia; order Anura; family Microhylidae; genus Gastrophryne; species Gastrophryne carolinensis. Next base: position 103,408,257 of record CM051242.1, read on the forward strand.
AAATAGAACCTACATAATTACCCAATACCTAAAAGCCCTATAAGAAATACAAAATACCCCACCAATATAGATGCTAGTATCAATCAACCATTAAATACCAAATACAGCGCAAAAATACATCCAACCAAAATATACTCAAGATATAACAGGTATGCCAGTAAAGGGTCTCCACTGCCTACAACACCTGGAGCCACATGTTCCGTGGGTGTATCCCCCACTTCATCAGGCTACATGAATGCTGGCTGAGCAGAACTTAAATACAGCGCGCATGTGCACATAACAATGGCCTGCAGGTGTGTGTGCTTCCTCCCCATTCAAAGTGGCCAATGTCTCACCGGTCTCAAAGATCACATCCGGGTGAGAGAGCAGGGAGAGACACATGTCCATAGCTAGCGGGGGCGTGCACAGTCTCTCTCTGGGGCTAAGCAGCTACGTCAGCTGTGTCAGCAGGGGCAGCGTCACTATGCTGCTGGGTAAATAAAGTAACTAAACCTCCTCTTCTTCCTTCAGAAACTTTAAAGTCCCTGTTCAGGCTGTAAAAAAAGCTTGCAAACATATTCCATGGATTCTTGCAGGCTTCAGCCCTCCAGGAGCCCTGTGCCACTGGAATGGTCCATTTAAAACCCACTGGCATGTGCCGCTGGGTTTTAAGTAGACCAAAACCCAGGTGAGTGAAAAACCTGGGTTTTGACCCACTTTAACCCTTTAAGTACCAAACATGGATTGAACAAGGGGCAGGTGAGTGTTTTTCAAAACATTTTTTACAGTAGCAGGGTGGAAAGCCCTGCCCATAGGCCCTACAGGCTTGGCACTTAACAGTAACAGCAGTAAAGCCATAGGGCCTATTGGCCTGGCTTTTCCCACTGCTACTGTAAAAAAATGTTTTAAAAAACACTCACCTGACCCCTCGTTCGATCCGGCCAGGTCTTCTCTTCACCCAGGGGGCATCCGTTTCCCCCCAGGGGTTTTCTGGCTTCAGGAGAGGGCCTGGAATTGCCCCCCTTTGGCTGCCTCCACTTACTGTAAGAAAGAAACAAAAATTACATTTACTCACCTGTGACTGAGAGCCCTCCTGCTGCGTCTCCTCCAATCGCCCCCCCGGGCTCTTCTGCGTTGAGCAGTGGCCCGAAACGGGCCCTCTCCCCTCGTCTGCAGTCACCGCCAGTAGCCCTGCCTTCTGTGGGCGGGGTGGATGACATCACCTGTGACATCTTCCCGCTTCTGACGATGAGCTGTCAGATGCCGGGGGTGATCGCTGGAGGGAGGTTGGAGGGGCAGGAAGCTGTGATCCCCTGTCTCCCCAGCCCCACTCCAGCGATCATCCCTGACAGCTTTCATATAAAATATAAAAATATTTTAAAAACACTAGAAATATTAGAAATAAGACATTTCATGTTAAAGTCTAAACTCTGCCGCAAAACAAAAATATAATTTTCCTGGAAATTCCTGTAAAAATCACAGTTAAACAGCACAAAATGGTGAAAAATTACATGTAAACAGAGGGTGATAAAATCTCCAGTAGGCTGGCAGTTAAAAGGGTTAAAAGTAGCTATGCATGTTGGGTATTTTTCTGTTCATGGGGCCTTGCACCTTCAGATTTAGCTGTTTTTTTCTTGTTTGCACATTGATATTTTAGGAAAATGTGTCTTTATTCAGCTTTTTTATACATTTTCTTCGGGAAACCTAGTGCAAAGAATTCTTTCAGGAATTACTTCCAGAAAGATGAGCCCACTACAACAAGCAGGGTACACATAGACATCTTAAGGTGTGTACTTTCAGGCAATATATGGTTTGTGGGGGGTATTTCAAATGTAAGTAGTTGTTTTGGTTGAAAAAGTGCACGGTGTAGTAAAATTACTCTTATGCGCATGCTTTACTTTGGAAGTGTTTGGCAACTCTTCCCTTGACAGTACTTATGCATGTTGGATATTGTTTTGTTCAGGTGACCTTGCTTTTCCAGAAATAACCTGTTTTTCTTGTTTGCATATTGTTTTGTTTTAGAAATATGTGGCTTTAATTTTCAAGGGATTACTTCCAGAAAACTGTGCCCAACAAGCCTAGTACACCTAGAAAGCTTGACGTGTGTACTTTCAGAGAATATATAGTTTGTGGGGGTATTTCAGATGTAAAGGGTTGTTTTTTTTTTTAAACTGCAAGGTGCGCATAGCAGTTATATTTTATCTGAAAATCTCCTATAGCACACTTTCAGTTTGGGGGAGTCTCCTGGGCAGGAAAGGGTTTCTACCAATACATTTGTAGTACGCTGTAAATGGGAGAAATGGGGCTTTTACACACAATTAGAGATGAGCGAGTAGTGAAATATTCGAAATTTCGAATTTCGATTCGAATAGACCGCGTTACTCGACTACTCGACCGATTATCGAATCCCATTATAGTCTATGGGAAAAAAATGCTCGCCACTTGGAAATCTCAATTCGACCACTTGGAGGTCACCAAGTCCACCCTGAAACATCAGAAAATGATGCCAACACTGCTGGAATGCAACTGGGACAGCAGGGGAAGCATGTCTGGGTGCATATAATTAGAGATGAGCGAACTTTTGAAAAATTCGATTCGACTGATTCGCCGAATTTTCCGACGAAAATCGTTTCGACCCGAATAAATTCGCGACGAATCGCTATTAAAAACGGCTATTTCTGAGCCTCCTAGAGCCTCAATAGGGTTGTAAACCATTCTGCCTTGCTGTAACACGCACAGGATGCGTGCTGGGTTAGTTAAATATTACTTTGAAGAAATATCACATGCAGATCAGAGGCATCGCTAATAGAATCGCAGAGCGGCACAATTGAATTCAAGAGAGTTGAAGTGGCATCACTATGAGGGGCAGAAGGAGCCCAAACATTGCTTTAAAGAGACACTGGAGTTGGCAGCAGCAGGAGCCCAAAAATTGGATGAATCACACCCTGGAGTTGGCAGCAGCAGCAGGAGCCCAAACATTACTTTAAAGAGACCCTGGGGTTGGCTTCAGGAGCCCAAAAATTGGATGAATCACACCCTGGAGTTGGCAGCAGCAGCAGGAGCCCAAATATTACTTTAAAGAGACCCTGGGGTTGGCTTCAGGAGCCCAAAAATTGGATGAATCACACCCTGGAGTTGGCAGCAGCAGGAGCCCAAATATTACTTTAAAGAGACACTGGGGTTGGCTTCAGGAGCCCAAAAATTGGATGAATCACACCCTGGAGTTGGCAGCAGCAGCAGCAGCAAGAGCCCAAATATTACTTTAAACAGACCCTGGGGTTGGCTTCAGGAGCCCAAAAATTGGATGATTCACACCCTGGAGTTGGCAGCAGCAGCAGCAGGAGCCCAAATATTACTTTAAAGAGACACTGGGGTTGGCTTCAGGAGCCCAAAAATTGGATGAATCACACCCTGGAGTTGGCAGGAGTTGACAGCAGCAGCAGCAGGAGCCCAAATATACACTGGAGTTGGCTTCAGGAGCCCAAAAATTGGATGAATCACACCCTGGAGTTGGCAGGAGTTGACAGCAGCAGCAGGAGCCCAAACATTACTTAAAAGAGACACTGGGGTTGGCTTCAGGAGCCCAAAAATTGGATGAATCACACCCTGGAGTTGGCAGGAGTTGACAGCAGCAGGAGCCCAAATATACACTGGAGTTGGCTTCAGGAGCCCAAAAATTGGATGAATCACACCCTGGAGTTGGCAGGAGTTGACAGCAGCAGCAGGAGCCCAAACATTACTTAAAAGAGACACTGGGGTTGGCTTCAGGAGCCCAAAAATTGGATGAATCACACCCTGGAGTTGGCAGGAGTTGACAGCAGCAGCAGGAGCCCAAATATTACATTAAAGAGACCCTGGGGTTGGCCTCAGGAGCCCAAAAATTGGATGAATCACACCCTGGAGTTGGCAGCAGCAGGAGCCCAAATATTACTTTAAAGAGACCCTGGGGTTGGCCTCAGGAGCCCAAAAATTGGATGAATCACACCCTGGAGTTGGCAGAAGTTGGCACCAGCAGCAGCAGGAGCCCAAATATACACTGGAGTTGGCTTCAGGAGCCCAAAAATTGGATGAATCACACCCTGGAGTTGGCAGAAGTTGGCAGCAGCAGCAGCAGGAGCCCAAATATACACTGGAGTTGGCTTCAGGAGCCCAAAAATTGGATGAATCACACCCTGGAGTTGGCAGGAGTTGACAGCAGCAGCAGCAGCAGGAGCCCAAATATTACTTTAAAGAGACCCTGGGGTTGGCCTCAGGAGCCCAAAAATTGGATGAATCACACCCTGGAGTTGGCAGCAGCAGGAGCCCAAATATTACTTTAAAGAGACCCTGGGGTTGGCCTCAGGAGCCCAAAAATTGGATGAATCACACCCTGGAGTTGGCAGAAGTTGGCAGCAGCAGCAGCAGGAGCCCAAATATACACTGGAGTTGGCTTCAGGAGCCCAAAAATTGGATGAATCACACCCTGGAGTTGGCAGAAGTTGGCAGCAGCAGCAGCAGGAGCCCAAATATACACTGGAGTTGGCTTCAGGAGCCCAAAAATTGGATGAATCACACCCTGGAGATGGCAGGAGTTGACAGCAGCAGCAGCAGCAGGAGCCCAAATATTACATTAAAGAGACCCTGGGGTTGGCCTCAGGAGCCCAAAAATTGGATGAATCACACCCTGGAGTTGGCAGCAGCAGGAGCCCAAATATTACTTTAAAGAGACCCTGGGGTTGGCCTCAGGAGCCCAAAAATTGGATGAATCACACCCTGGAGTTGGCAGAAGTTGGCAGCAGCAGCAGCAGGAGCCCAAATATACACTGGAGTTGGCTTCAGGAGCCCAAAAATTGGATGAATCACACCCTGGAGTTGGCAGGAGTTGACAGCAGCAGCAGGAGCCCAAATATTACATTAAAGAGACCCTGGGGTTGGCCTCAGGAGCCCAAAAATTGGATGAATCACACCCTGGAGTTGGCAGCAGCAGGAGCCCAAATATTACTTTAAAGAGACCCTGGGGTTGGCCTCAGGAGCCCAAAAATTGGATGAATCACACCCTGGAGTTGGCAGAAGTTGGCAGCAGCAGCAGCAGGAGCCCAAATATACACTGGAGTTGGCTTCAGGAGCCCAAAAATTGGATGAATCACACCCTGGAGTTGGCAGGAGTTGACAGCAGCAGCAGGAGCCCAAACATTACTTAAAAGAGACACTGGGGTTGGCTTCAGGAGCCCAAAAATTGGATGAATCACACCCTGGAGTTGGCAGGAGTTGACAGCAGCAGCAGCAGGAGCCCAAATATACACTGGAGTTGGCTTCAGGAGCCCAAAAATTGGATGAATCACACCCTGGAGTTGGCAGGAGTTGACAGCAGCAGCAGGAGCCCAAACATTACTTAAAAGAGACACTGGGGTTGGCTTCAGGAGCCCAAAAATTGGATGAATCACACCCTGGAGTTGGCAGGAGTTGACAGCAGCAGCAGGAGCCCAAATATTACATTAAAGAGACCCTGGGGTTGGCCTCAGGAGCCCAAAAATTGGATGAATCACACCCTGGAGTTGGCAGCAGCAGGAGCCCAAATATTACTTTAAAGAGACCCTGGGGTTGGCCTCAGGAGCCCAAAAATTGGATGAATCACACCCTGGAGTTGGCAGAAGTTGGCAGCAGCAGCAGCAGGAGCCCAAATATACACTGGAGTTGGCTTCAGGAGCCCAAAAATTGGATGAATCACACCCTGGAGTTGGCAGAAGTTGGCAGCAGCAGCAGCAGGAGCCCAAATATACACTGGAGTTGGCTTCAGGAGCCCAAAAATTGGATGAATCACACCCTGGAGTTGGCAGGAGTTGACAGCAGCAGCAGCAGCAGGAGCCCAAATATACACTGGAGTTGGCTTCAGGAGCCCAAAAATTGGATGAATCACACCCTGGAGTTGGCAGGAGTTGACAGCAGCAGCAGGAGCCCAAACATTACTTAAAAGAGACACTGGGGTTGGCTTCAGGAGCCCAAAAATTGGATGAATCACACCCTGGAGTTGGCAGGAGTTGACAGCAGCAGCAGGAGCCCAAATATTACATTAAAGAGACCCTGGGGTTGGCCTCAGGAGCCCAAAAATTGGATGAATCACACCCTGGAGTTGGCAGCAGCAGGAGCCCAAATATTACTCTAAAGAGACCCTGGGGTTGGCCTCAGGAGCCCAAAAATTGGATGAATCACACCCTGGAGTTGGCAGAAGTTGGCAGCAGCAGCAGCAGGAGCCCAAATATACACTGGAGTTGGCTTCAGGAGCCCACAAATTGGATGAATCACACCCTGGAGTTGGCAGAAGTTGGCAGCAGTAGCAGCAGGAGCCCAAATATACACTGGAGTTGGCTTCAGGAGCCCAAAAATTGGATGAATCACACCCTGGAGTTGGCAGGAGTTGACAGCAGCAGCAGCAGCAGGAGCCCAAATATTACTTTAAAGAGACCCTGGGGTTGGCCTCAGGAGCCCAAAAATTGGATGAATCACACCCTGGAGTTGGCAGCAGCAGGAGCCCAAATATTACTTTAAAGAGACCCTGGGGTTGGCCTCAGGAGCCCAAAAATTGGATGAATCACACCCTGGAGTTGGCAGAAGTTGGCAGCAGCAGCAGCAGGAGCCCAAATATACACTGGAGTTGGCTTCAGGAGCCCAAAAATTGGATGAATCACACCCTGGAGTTGGCAGAAGTTGGCAGCAGCAGCAGCAGGAGCCCAAATATACACTGGAGTTGGCTTCAGGAGCCCAACAATTGGATGAATCACACCCTGGAGTTGGCAGAAGTTGGCAGCAGCAGCAGGAGCCCAAAAAATGGCCTAAAGACATAAATATGTTTTGCACCATTTGGAAAGTGTAAAACGTGGCACCATGCTGAATCTAGTCGCATGCATCAGGCATTGGTGGGTGGAAATCCTGCCTGATCCATCCCTGATTCATTTTGACAAAGGTGAGTCTCTCCACATTTTTAGTTGACAGACGAGTTCTCCTCGCCGTAACTATGGCCCCCGCCGCACTAAACACCCGCTCAGATGGCACGCTACTTGCCGGGCAGGACAGCTTTTCCAGGGCAAACTCTGCTAGTTGCGGCCACAAATCAAGTTTGGCTGCCCAGAAGTCCAGCGGATCCTCAAGGTGTGTTGGCATGGTCATGTCAAAGTATGACATGACCTGCTGGTTGAGGTCCTGCTCCAGGTCTTCCTGCTGCTCATGAGTAGCCTCACTATGCGGGTGTAGAAAGCTACTCATTAGCGACTGAAGACTGAGGCTGCTGCTGCTGATGGAGCTGCTGCTGCTGCTCCTGCCAACCCCCCCAGCGGCCATGGCAGTGGAAGGTGAGCGCAGAGGTCCCCTCGAGTCAGACCTGCGAGAGTATGGACCATGGCGCAGATAGGCATCGGCCAACTGCCTACGTAGAATGTCTTTGTAGTAGTTGAGTTTGTCCTCCCTCTCGGTGGGTTTAAAAAATGCCCCCATTTTGTGCCGGAAGCGAGGGTCCAATAAGGTGGACAGCCAGAAGTCATCCCGCCGACAGATGGAAACAATTCTGGGGTCACTACGCAAGCACGTGAGCATGCTTCGTGCCATTTGCGCAAGTGACTCGGATGGACTACCTGTCTCCATCTCCACTGCATACTGCCACGGTGTGCCCGGGTCCTCTGTCTCGCCTTCCTCAAAAACCTCTAGCTCCTCTGGCTGCTCCTGCTCCTCCTCTCCTGTCCGCTGACTAGATAAACCAGCCATTTCGCCAAGCCTAAACTGTGTTTCGCTGGGCAACTCCTCCTCCTCCTCTTCCTCCTCCTCTTCCAGTTCAGCTCCAACGGGGTTCATGTGGCCGTAAGATGTAAACGCCATGTCTCCAGTGCCCTGACCAGCCATGGTTTCCAACATGTGCTGTAGTACATGAAGCAGTGGAATCACGTCGTTCATCCCGTAATCCTGCCGACTGACAAATAAAGTGGCTTCCTCAAAGGGCCTGAGCAAACGGCAGGTGTCACGTATGAGCTGCCACTGGTTGACATTGAAGTTACACAGGGGAGTCCCCCTATCTGCTTGGATCATCAGGAAATCCGTGATGGCTTTTCTCTGTTCATATAATCGGTCCAACATGTGAAGGGTGGAATTCCAATGGGTGGAAACATCGCAAATCAGACTATGTTGGGGGATACCATTCTGACGCTGTAGCTCAAGAAGGGTGTGTTTGGCGGTGTAGGAGTGGCTGAAGTGCATGCAAAGTTTCCTTGAAGTTGTTAGGATGTCCTGCAGATGGGGGGAACACTTCAGAAACCGCTTGACAACCAGATTGAAGACGTGAGCCATGCAGGGGGCATGGGTCAGGCTTCCTTGGCGCAGCGCAGACAAAATGTTCTTCCCATTGTCGGTAACCATGATTCCCATTTTAAGTTTTCTCGGAGTAAGCCATGTTTGGATTTCCTGATGAATACATTTAAGCAGTTCCTCCCCTGTGTGACTCCGTTCGCCAAGACAAACCATGTGAAGCACTGCGTGACACCTCCGTGCCCTGCACACATGGTAGACTGGAGGGGCACTGAGACTTGAGCCTACAGTGGAGGGTGAGGAGATGGCGGAGGATGAGGAGGCCGAGTCGCACGGTGTCACAGGCCCAATGGGCAGAGAGCGCGGAGGTCGAAGCGGCGTGACCTGTCCAAGTTGCTGCTGCAAAGGGACCACATTCACCCAGTGGGCCGTAAACGACATGTACTGCCCCTGACCGTAGTTACAGCTCCAGATGTCCGCGCTGCCATGTATTTTGCTACACACCGACAGGCTCAAGGACTGGCCCACCTTCTGTTCAACAAAAGTGTGCAGCGCTGGTACTGCCTTCTTGGCAAAGAAATGACGGCTTGGGACTCTCCACCTCGGCTCGGCACAAGCCATCAGTTCTCTGAAAGGTGCAGATTCCACCACCTGAAAAGGGAGCGACTGCAGCACCAGCAACTTGGACAGGAGCACATTCAGCTTCTGCGCCGTAGGATGAGTGGGCGCATACTGCTGTCTCTTGGACATGGCTTCGCTGATGGATTGCTGGCGGGATGCATGACTTGGAGGAGGAGGAGCAGGAGCGACAGAGGATGGGTATGACGCACAGCTGCCTTCGGCTGAGGTGCTGGAGCCTTGGCTGGCAGAAATTGGGAGCTCACTTGGTGAGGAAGCAGACTGGACCACCCCTTGGGAGCCTCGGTTCTCCCAGGTCGTTTTATGGTGACGCATCATATGTTGACGCAGGGCCGTGGTGCCAACATTTGGACCCTGGCCACGCTTCACCTTTTGCCTACATATCTTGCATGTGGCCATGTTACCCTCCTGCGGATGCCTCAGGAAAAACTGCCACACTGCCGAGTAGCTACTTTTCCCACCCCCTGGCCTCACTGATTCACTGCTGCTGTTGCCAACTCCAGGAACCCCTGCTCCACTACCTCCCGATAAGGTAGACTGCCGCACAGCAGGTGCTCTACCCCGGCCCCGGCCCCGGCCGGCTCCAGCCTTTGGAATTGTGCCCCCATGCTGACTGCTACCACCTTGCTGCCTCAGCTGCTGACTCCGGGGCAACCTGCGCCCCTCTTCTCCTGATGATGACGATGAAGCCCCTTCATCACCCGGCTCCCAAGTGCGATCGGCTTCATCGTCATCATCATCATCACCGAGTTGTGGCTGTACGTCACTGATGTTCGTGGATTCGTCAACAGTGTCTGGCACAGGAGCTGGAACGCTCGCAGCACCCACGACACTGTCCACATCACTATCTGTCTGCCTAGCTAGAGAAGCCACCTCCATTTCTTGGCTGGGCAGTAGCTGCTGACTGTCCTCTATCTGATGGTCCTCCTCACTAAAGAGTGGAGCTGAACCCAAAGCATAGGATACGTCGCTGGGGGAGGGAACGGCGTAGGACAGAGGCAATGGGAGGACAGGGACTGCTCTCGGGGCATGCCAACTCAGGGTTGTGTCAGAGGAACCTACCGACCCTAGACTGGGGGTCTCAGACGTAAGTTGTGATGATGTTGTTGATGAGCGCGTCAACCAATCTACCACGGCAGATGCGTTACTGGTGGAGACCCGACCGCTAGCAGATACTGGCAGATTAGGTCTCTCAGCGTGACTCCTGCTGCTACTGGCCCCCAGTCTGATGCGAGCTCTGCCTGCAGAATCTTGGCCTCTGCCACTCCTCTTTTCACTTCCAGGCACTTGTCTGCCCGACATAGTCTAACTGGCGTGGTAGTAGGTGATATTTTAAGATCCCCCGGGCAGCGGTGGGTCTATATGAAACAGAATATAATGCACACCAAAAGTGAGCAGTAACACTCAGCCTCCAACAGGCCTGCTTAGTGTAAATAAGAGAGCTGCTTAGTGTAAATAAAGAGGGGTATGCTATGTTACAGAATGGGATGCCACAACAGAATTGCACCTGGCAGGCAGCAGTAAGCCTATGCCCAGCAAAAGTGTCTTTATCAGGGCTAATTTCAAATATAATAAGAGCAAATGGTTATATGGTCTTAAACAGAGGCTGCTTTAGTCACAGAATGGGATGCCCCCAAAAAAGATCCAGTAGTACTATGCCCAGCAAAAGTGTCTTTATCAGGCTAATTTCAAATATAATAAGAGCAAATGGTTATATGGTCTTAAACAGAGGCTGCTTTAGTCACAGAATGGGATGCCCCCAAAAAAGATCCAGTAGTACTATGCCCAGCAAAAGTGTCTTTATCAGGCTAATTTCAAATATAATAAGAGCAAATGGTTATATGGTCTTAAACAGAGGCTGCTTTAGTCACAGAATGGGATGCCCCCAAAAAAGATCCAGTAGTACTATGCCCAGCAAAAGTGTCTTTATCAGGCTAATTTCAAATATAATAAGAGCAAATGGTTATATGGTCTTAAACAGAGGCTGCTTTAGTCACAGAATGGGATGCCCTGGCAGGGACAAGTAGTGCTATGCCCAGCAAAAGTGTCTTTATCAGGCCTAATTTCAAATATAATAAGAGCAAATGGTTATATGGTCTTAAACAGAGGCTGCTGTAGTCACAGAATGGGATGCCCCCAAAAAAGATCCAGTAGTACTATGCCCAGCAAAAGTGTCTTTATCAGGCTAATTTCAAATATAATAAGAGCAAATGGTTATATGGTCTTAAACAGAGGCTGCTTTAGTCACAGAATGGGATGCCCCCAAAAAAGATCCAGTAGTACTATGCCCAGCAAAAGTGTCTTTATCAGGCTAATTTCAAATATAATAAGAGCAAATGGTTATATGGTCTTAAACAGAGGCTGCTTTAGTCACAGAATGTGATGCCCTGGCAGGGACAAGTAGTGCTATGTCCAGCAAAAGTGTCTTTAACAGGCTAGTTTCAAATATAATAAGAGCAAATGGTTATATGGTCTTAAACAGAGGCTGCTTTAGTCACAGAATGGGATGCCCTGGCAGGGACAAGTAGTGCTATGCCCAGCAAAAGTGTCTTTATCAGGCCTAATTTCAAATATAATAAGAGCAAATGGTTATACGGTCTTAAACAGAGGCTGCTTTAGTCACAGAATGGGATGCCCCCAAAAAAGATCCAGTAGTACTATGCCCAGCAAAAGTGTCTTTATCAGGCTAATTTCAAATATAATAAGAGCAAATGGTTATATGGTCTTAAACAGAGGCTGCTTTAGTCACAGAATGGGATGCCCTGGCAGGGACAAGTAGTGCTATGCCCAGCAAAAGTGTCTTTAACAGGCTAATTTCAAATATAATAAGAGCAAATGGTTATATGGTCTTAAACAGAGGCTGCTTTAGTCACAGAATGGGATGCCCTGGCAGGGACAAGTAGTGCTATGCCCAGCAAAAGTGTCTTTATCAGGCCTAATTTCAAATATAATAAGAGCAAATGGTTATATGGTCTTAAACAGAGGCTGCTGTAGTCACAGAATGGGATGCCCTGGCAGGGACAAGTAGTGCTATGCCCAGCGAAAGTGTCTTTATCAGGCCTAATTTCAAATATAATAAGAGCAAATGGTTATATGGTCTTAAACAGAGGCTGCTTTAGTCACAGAATGGGATGCCCTGGCAGGGACAAGTAGTGCTATGCCCAGCAAAAGTGTCTTTAACAGGCTAATTTCAAATATAATAAGAGCAAATGGTTATATGGTCTTAAACAGAGGCTGCTTTAGTCACAGAATGGGATGCCCTGGCAGGGACAAGTAGTGCTATGCCCAGCAAAAGTGTCTTTATCAGGCCTAATTTCAAATATAATAAGAGCAAATGGTTATATGGTCTTAAACAGAGGCTGCTTTAGTCACAGAATGGGATGCCCCCAAAAAAGATCCAGTAGTACTATGCCCAGCAAAAGTGTCTTTATCAGGCTAATTTCAAATATAATAAGAGCAAATGGTTATATGGTTTTAAACAGAGGCTGCTTTAGTCACAGAATGGGATGCCCCCAAAAAAGATCCAGTAGTACTATGCCCAGCAAAAGTGTCTTTATCAGGCTAATTTCAAATATAATAAGAGCAAATGGTTATATGGTCTTAAACAGAGGCTGCTTTAGTCACAGAATGGGATGCCCTGGCAGGGACAAGTAGTGCTATGCCCAGCAAAAGTGTCTTTATCAGGCCTAATTTCAAATATAATAAGAGCAAATGGTTATATGGTCTTAAACAGAGGCTGCTGTAGTCACAGAATGGGATGCCCCCCAAAAAGATCCAGTAGTACTATGCCCAGCAAAAGTGTCTTTATCAGGCTAATTTCAAATATAATAAGAGCAAATGGTTATATGGTCTTAAACAGAGGCTGCTTTAGTCACAGAATGGGATGCCCTGGCAGGGACAAGTAGTGCTATGCCCAGCAAAAGTGTCTTTATCAGGCCTAATTTCAAATATAATAAGAGCAAATGGTTATATGGTCTTAAACAGAGGCTGCTTTAGTCACAGAATGGGATGCCCTGGCAGGGACAAGTAGTGCTATGCCCAGCAAAAGTGTCTTTATCAGGCCTAATTTCAAATATAATAAGAGCAAATGGTTATATGGTCTTAAACAGAGGCTGCTTTAGTCACAGAATGGGATGCCCCCAAAAAAGATCCAGTAGTACTATGCCCAGCAAAAGTGTCTTTATCAGGCTAATTTCAAATATAATAAGAGCAAATGGTTATATGGTCTTAAACAGAGGCTGCTTTAGTCACAGAATGGGATGCCCCCAAAAAAGATCCAGTAGTACTATGCCCAGCAAAAGTGTCTTTATCAGGCTAATTTCAAATATAATAAGAGCAAATGGTTATATGGTCTTAAACAGAGGCTGCTTTAGTCACAGAATGGGATGCCCTGGCAGGGACAAGTAGTGCTATGCCCAGCAAAAGTGTCTTTATCAGGCCTAATTTCAAATATAATAAGAGCAAATGGTTATATGGTCTTAAACAGAGGCTGCTTTAGTCACAGAATGGGATGCCCTGGCAGGGACAAGTAGTGCTATGCCCAGCAAAAGTGTCTTTATCAGGCTAATTTCAAATATAATAAGAGCAAATGGTTATATGGTCTTAAACAGAGGCTGCTTTAGTCACAGAATGGGATGCCTCACAGCAGACTTAAGATCAGTTCAGTATATATGCACAGTTAGTTAGTATAAGCAGCCTGAAAACGCTAACAAAGCCTGTCAGGCTGGATGAAAAAAAAAAAAAAAAACTGACAGCCTCCGATTTTCCCTTCCTTTCCCTGTTTTTCGCTGACTTTCTGTCTGTCTCCTGTCTGTCTCCTGCCTGTCTCCAGCCTGTCCCTGTCTGCCCCTGCCTGTCTAACTGTCTAACTGTCTCTCCCTCAGCTACACAGCGTTCTGTCTCTCACGAATGCAATAGAGAAATGAGGCAGGAAAGCAAGATGGCCGGCCTTAAATACCGCTGTGACGTCACCGGGCTTGCTGGCTGCTGATAGGCTGCATGTGACTGTCCCAGCATACACTGCCCCAGCTTACATGTCTGGACATGTCCCGTCCGCCATCTTAGAATGCCTGTAATGTAAATGAATGGATGTTAAAGGAAAACTTCGAGCGATCGAATCGCGGGGAAATTCGGATTCGATCCGAATCGAATTTTTCCTGAAATTCGGATCGAATCCGGGTTCGTCCGGATCGATTCGCTCATCCCTACATATAATGCGCCCAAGTCGCACTATTACGCCACTATCACAGCCACTCAACAATACACTCCAAACACAATATAACTTCTACGTAAAGTGAGACAAGACAAGGAAACCTTCTTTCCTCTACATTGCCATGGACCCCAAGCCAAACTGTACAAAAAAGAAGAACAAAATTCTGCACACCTTAAAATCACGTTGCCTAATGACAACCACAGATGGCATAGGCAAGGGGGAAAATAAATAGACCCCACCCCTAATTGTCATTGTGTGTGTGTGTGTGTGTGTGTGTGAGATGTGGTCAGACATGTCCTCTTGTGTCATTGTGTCACCCCAGCAGTAAGGGAAGCTTAAAGGAGGAGGTATGTTACAGTGTGTTACCCCAGCAGTAAGGGAAGCTTACAGGAGGAGGTTTGTTACAGTGTGTCACCCCAGCAGTCAGGGAAGCTTACAGGAGGAGGTTTGTTACAGTGTGTCACCCCAGCAGTAAGGGAAGCTTACAGGAGGAGGTTTGTTACATTGTGTTACCCCAGCAGTAAGGGAAGCTTAAAGGAGGAGGTTTGTTACATTGTGTCACCCCAGCAGTCAGGGAAGCTTACAGGAGGAGGTTTGTTACATTGTGTCACCCCAGCAGTAAGGGAAGCTTACAGGAGGAGGTTTGTTACAGTGTGTCACCCCAGCAGTAAGGGAAGCTTACAGGAGGAGGTTTGTTACAGTGTGTCACCCCAGCAGTAAGGGAAGCTTACAGGAGGAGGTTTGTTACAGTGTGTCACCCCAGCTGTCGGGGAAGCTTACAGGAGGAGGTTTGTTACAGTGTGTCACTCCAGCAGTAAGGGAAGCTTACAGGAGGAGGTTTGTTACAGTGTGTCACCCCAGCAGTCAGGGAAGCTTACAGGAGGAGGTTTGTTACAGTGTGTCACCCCAGCAGTCGGGGAAGCTTACAGGAGGAGGTTTGTTACAGTGTGTCACCCCAGCAGTCAGGGAAGCTTACAGGAGGAGGTTTGTTACAGTGTGTCACCCCAGCAGTCGGGGAAGCTTACAGGAGGAGGTTTGTTACAGTGTGTCACCCCAGCAGTCAGGGAAGCTTACAGGAGGAGGTTTGTTACAGTGTGTCACCCCAGCAGTCAGGGAAGCTTACAGGAGGAGGTTTGTTACATTGTGTCACCCCAGCAGTCAGGGAAGCTTACAGGAGGAGGTTTGTTACAGTGTGTCACCCCAGCAGTCAGGGAAGCTTACAGGAGGAGGTTTGTTACATTGTGTCACCCCAGCAGTCAGGGAAGCTTACAGGAGGAGGTTTGTTACAGTGTGTCACCCCAGCAGTCAGGGAAGCTTACAGGAGGAGGTTTGTTACAGTGTGTCACCCCAGCAGTAAGGGAAGCTTACAGGAGGAGGTTTGTTACAGTGTGTCACCCCAGCAGTCCGTGAAGCTTACAGGAGGAGGTTTGTTACAGTGTGTCACTCCAGCAGTAAGGGAAGCTTACAGGAGGAGGTTTGTTACAGTGTGTCACCCCAGCAGTAAGGGAAGCTTACAGGAGGAGGTTTGTTACAGTGTGTCACCCCAGCAGTAAGGGAAGCTTACAGGAGGAGGTTTGTTACAGTGTGTCACCCCAGCAGTCAGGGAAGCTTACAGGAGGAGGTTTGTTACATTGTGTCACCCCAGCAGTCAGGGAAGCTTACAGGAGGAGGTTTGTTACAGTGTGTCACCCCAGCAGTCAGGGAAGCTTACAGGAGGAGGTTTGTTACATTGTGTCACTCCAGCAGTCAGGGAAGCTTACAGGAGGAGGTTTGTTACAGTGTGTCACCCCAGCAGTCAGGGAAGCTTACAGGAGGAGGTTTGTTACAGTGTGTCACCCCAGCAGTAAGGGAAGCTTAGAGCTGAGACCTCTTAAAAATTGTGTGGAGTCCCAAGAGCTGAGACCTCTTAAAAATTGTGTGGAGGCCCAAGAGCTGAGACCTCTTAAAAATTGTGTGGAGGCCCAAGAGCTGAGACCTCTTGAAAATTGTATTAAGGCCCAAGAGCTGAGACCTCTTAGAAATTGTGTGGAGGCCCAAGAGCTGAGACCTCTTAAAAATTGTGTGGAGTCCCAAGAGCTGAGACCTCTTAAAAATTGTGCGGAGGCCCAAGAGCTGAGACCTCTTAAAAATTGTGTGGAGTCCCAAGAGCTGAGACCTTTTAAAAATTGTGTGGAGTCCCAAGAGCTGAGACCTCTCAAACCTTGTGTGGAGTCCCAAGAGCTGAGACCTCTTAAAAATTGTGTGGAGGCCCAAGAGCTGAGACCTCTCAAACATTGTGTGGAGGCCCAAGAGCTGAGACCTCTTAAAAATTGTGTGGAGGCCCAAGAGCTGAGACCTCTTAAAAATTGTGTGGAGGCCCAAGAGCTGAGACCTCTCAAACATTGTGTGGAGTCCCAAGAGCTGAGACCTTTTAAAAATTGTGTGGAGTCCCAAGAGCTGAGACCTCTCAAACCTTGTGTGGAGTCCCAAGAGCTGAGACCTCTTGAAAATTGTGTGGAGTCCCAAGAGCTGAGACCTCTCAAACCTTGTGTGGAGTCCCAAGAGCTGAGACCTCTTGAAAATTGTGTGGAGGCCCAAGAGCTGAGACCTCTCAAACATTGTGTGGAGTCCCAAGAGCTGAGACCTTTTAAAAATTGTGTGGAGTCCCAAGAGCTGAGACCTCTCAAACCTTGTGTGGAGTCCCAAGAGCTGAGACCTCTTGAAAATTGTGTGGAGTCCCAAGAGCTGAGACCTCTCAAACCTTGTGTGGAGTCCCAAGAGCTGAGACCTCTTGAAAATTGTGTGGAGGCCCAAGAGCTGAGACCTCTCAAACATTGTGTGGAGTCCCAAGAGCTGAGACCTTTTAAAAATTGTGTGGAGTCCCAAGAGCTGAGACCTCTCAAACCTTGTGTGGAGTCCCAAGAGCTGAGACCTCTCAAACATTGTGTTGAGTCCCAAGAGCTGAGACCTCTTAAAAATTGTGTGGAGTCCCAAGAGCTGAGACCTCTCAAACCTTGTGTGGAGTCCCACGAGCTGAGACCTCTTGAAAATTGTGTGGAGGCCCAAGAGCTGAGACCTCTTAAAAATTGTGTGGAGTCCCAAGAGCTGAGACCTCTCAAACATTGTGTGGAGGCCCAAGAGCTGAGACCTCTTGAAAATTGTGTGGAGTCCCAAGAGCTGAGACCTCTTAAAAATTGTGTGGAGGCCCAAGAGCTGAGACCTCTTGAAAATTGTGTGGAGTCCCAAGAGCTGAGACCTCTTAAAAATTGTGTGGAGGCCCAAGAGCTGAGACCTCTCAAACATTGTGTGGAGGCCCAAGAGCTGAGACCTCTTAAAAATTGTGTGGAGGCCCAAGAGCTGAGACCTCTTAAAAATTGTGTGGAGGCCCAAGAGCTGAGACCTCTCAAACATTGTGTGGAGTCCCAAGAGCTGAGACCTTTTAAAAATTGTGTGGAGTCCCAAGAGCTGAGACCTCTTAAAAATTGTGTGGAGGCCCAAGAGCTGAGACCTCTTAAAAATTGTGTGGAGGCCCAAGAGCTGAGACCTCTTAAAAATTGATTGTATTAAGCCCAAGAGGTGAGCCATAAATTTTTTTATTAATACAGCAATTCTACGGCGGTTAAGGAGGAGGAGGAGGAGGAAATGGCACTTCATACAGATGGCACTTCACTCTTGGCTGCTTTCCACTGTTGTACAAGCAAAGTCCGGGTCAATCCACTTGCTGTTCATTTTGATTAGCGTCAGCCTGTCGGCACTGTCGGTTGACAGGCGGCTGCGCTTATCGGTTATAATGCCCCCGGCTGCGCTGAACACCCTCTCTGATAGCACGCTGGCGGCAGGGCAGGCAAGCACCTCCAAGGCGTACAGGGACAGTTCCAGCCACGTGTCCAACTTGGAGACCCAGTAAGTGTAGGGCGCCGAGGGATCGGGGAGGACAGGGGTGTGGTCTGCCAGGTAGTCCCGCAACATCCGCCGATACTTGTCCCTCCTGCTGATAGCGGGCCCCGCAGTGATGGAAGTTGCACGAGGGGGTGACATGAACGTGTCCCACACCTTGGAGAGTGTTCCCCTGGTGGCTGTGGGCCTGATCGATGTTGTCAGACTCTGGGAGACACTCTCCTCTCTGCCGCCAGCGATGCTGGGTGGGAAAATCTGCATCATGTTCTGCAAGAGTTCCCTCTGGTATTCCAGTAATCGATTCGTCCTCTCCTCTACCGGAATAAAAGAGGAGAAGTTATCTTTATACCGGGGGTCCAGGAGTGCGAAGACCCAGTATAGTTTGTTCTCCAATATCCGGACAACACGTATGTCCCGGGAAAAGCAGCCCAGCATGAAGTCAGCCATGTGTGCCAGACTCTGAGTAGGCATGACGTCACTGCCCCCACCAGAAGGATCATTTTCCATTTCCTCCTCTTCCTCCTCCTCTCCGCCCCATCCGCGCTGAACCAATGGGACGCACACAGCCTGACTGCTACCCTCGCCGCCAGCATCCTCTTCCACAGCCACCTCCACGTTGTCCTCCTCCTCCTCATCCTCCTCCTCCTGCAACTGCCACCGAGCAGCAGACAAAAGTGTGGTCTGACTGTCTACCTGCGTTGCGTCTCCTCCTACCCCCGTCTCCTCTGTGTGCAATGCGTTCTCCCTTATTGCGATGAGCGATTCTTTAAGGACGCATAGGAGCGGGATGGTTACGCTCACTATAGCGTCCTCGCTGCTGACCTTCTTAGTGGACTCCTCAAAGATACACAATACATCGCATATGTCTGCCGTCCATGGCCACTCGTGGTTGGCAAACTGAGGGAGCTGAGTTGGATGCACGCGTGGATGCATCATCTGGTACTCCATCAATGCTCTCTGCTGCTCACACACCCTGGCCAACATGCAATAGGTGGAATTCCAGCGAGTGGGCAGGTCGCACAACAGCCGATGTTGAGGCAAATGGAGGCGTTGCTGGATTTTTTTTAAGCTAGCAGCAGCTACAGTTGACTTCCGAAACTGAGCGCACAAGCGCCGCACTTTGACCAGTAGCTCTGCCAGGTTGGGGTAAGTCTTTAGAAACTTTTGTACTACCAAATTAAAAACGTGGGCCAGGCATGGTACGTGATTGAGTTCTGCAAGCTCCAGAGCCGCCACCAGGTTACGGCCGTTATCGCACACGACCATGCCTGGTCCTAGCTGCAGCGGCGACAGCCACATCTCTGTCTGCTGCAATATGGCGTGCCTCACCTCTGCGGCGCTGTGCTTCCTGTCGCCCAAGCTGATGAGCTTAAGCACCGCCTGCTGACGTCTCCCCGCGCCAGTGCTGCAACGCTTCCAGCTAGGGGCTGAGGGCGATGTTAAGGCAGAGGAGGAGGAGGAGGAGGAGGAGGAAGAGGAGGGGGGTCTATCAGAACCCGTGCTGGCAATCTTGGGCGGGGGTGGTATGTAGGCCGTCCCTGTTTGCGACCCCGTCCCCGCTTCCACAACATTCACCCAGTGTGCCGTCAAAGAGATGTAGCGTCCTTGGCCGCAAGCGCTTGTCCACGAGTCGGTGGTCAAGTGGACCTTTGCGCTGACTGCGTACCTCAGGGCCCGCCTGATGTTACGCGACACGTGCTGGTGCAGGGCGGGGACGCCACACCGGGAAAAATAGTGGCGGCTAGGGACGGAATAGCGAGGTGCGGCAGCCGCCATCAGGTCGCGGAAGGCCTGCGTCTCCACAAGCCTAAACAGCAACATCTCCAGGGCCAGCAGTTTGGAGATGAGGCAGGTTAAGGCTTGGGCTTGGGGGTGACTGGAGGCGTACTTCCGCCTGCGGTTGAACGCCTGCGAGATGGACAGTTGATGGGACGAGGAGATGGAAGGTGCAGACGAAGATGCGGGGGAAGGGGGGGCTGAAGG
Organism: Gastrophryne carolinensis; assembly: GCA_027917425.1. Classification (NCBI taxonomy): domain Eukaryota; kingdom Metazoa; phylum Chordata; class Amphibia; order Anura; family Microhylidae; genus Gastrophryne; species Gastrophryne carolinensis. The sequence goes on from CM051242.1 coordinate 103,428,214, forward strand.
AGAAGGCCCCAAAGTAGCCGAGGCAGAGGCAGATGTGGAGGTGTCCTGGCTGGAGGTCTGGACCGCAGTGGCAGCACACAACAAAGGGGAAGAGGCAATGGCAGCAAGACCGGGCGCAGGTTGTATTGCGTTTGCTCTCTCCCACTCAGCCCAGTGCTTGACTTCCAAGTGACGGCGCATGCCTGAGGTGGTCAGATTGCTCTTCTCAGAGCCCCTACTCAGTTTTGAGTGGCAGATTGCGCAAACCGCGCTCAGTTTGTCGTCCGCGCAAACATTAAAAAATCTCCACACCACAGAAGTACGAGGCCTCGATGGGGGAGCTTCGCGCGACTGCCTGCTGCCGGGAAGAGCTTCGGCCCTGCTGGCTGTGGCCTGCCTTCTCTGTCTGGACTGTCCTCTGCCTCTGGACTGTCCTCTGCCTCTTGCTGCCTTATTCGGTGATGCGCAGACCGCATCTCCACTGCTTTCCCCGCTGGACATCACCCCTGTCCAAGTGGGGTCGGTCATTTCGTCGTCCACCACCTCCTCTTCCACTTCCTCTCTCTGCTCCTCCTCCTGCCCACTGGACATTCCAACAGCCTCCCTTGATGGCAACTGCGTCTCATCATCATCGCTCATGATAGCAGATGCTGGTTCCGGGTCCACATCACTAGGAGATGGCGGATACTCAAGTGTTTGGGCATCACTACAAACAAATTCCTCTGCTAGCTCCTGGGATTCTTGCAGCACATCTGGAAAAGGACCCGAAAAGAGGTCCTGGGAGGGGTCAAGGGTGGGCTGACTCTGTTGGCCAGGTTGGGAGGAAGGAGGGTCAGAGTGAGACTGTGTGGATGACTGGGTGGTGGACAAGTGACTGGAAGCGTTATCGGCCATCCATTGCACCACCTGTTCACGCTGCTCAGGCCTCAACAGAGGTGTACCCCGCCCCCCGCATAACTGTCCCATAAAGGCAGGGAAGCTGGATGAGCGTAATGCTGGCTGCCCCTCACCAGCACGCATTGTATCCCCACTGGCTTCAACGCGGTTTGTGCCCCCACCAGCATTTCCGCGCCCCCGTCCTCGTCCACGTCCCTTTGCGCTAGCCCTCTGCATTTCAGACGTTTTACTTTTTTGGCCACGCGTTATGCCAAATATAAATATATTTTTTAGGAGAACACCTGGCTATACAGCCGTATACTGCCAGAAGGTGAAATGGTGCCTATACGCACCGGGTATATAACAGTCTTTTGTTGGCACAGAGGACACAAAACAGTAGAGCCAAATATAAATATATTTTTAAGGAGAACACCTGGCTATACAGCCGTATACTGCCAGAAGGTGAAATGGTGCCTAATACGCACTGGGTATATAACAGTGTTTTGTTGGCACAGAGGACACAAAACAGTAGAGCCAAATATAAATATATTTTTAAGGAGAACACCTGGCTATACAGCCGTATACTGCCAGAAGGTGAAATGGTGCCTAATACGCACTGGGTATATAACAGTGTTTTGTTGGCACAGAGGACACAAAACAGTAGAGCCAAATATAAATATATTTTTAAGGAGAACACCTGGCTATACAGCCGTATACTGCCAGAAGGTGAAATGGTGCCTATACGCACCGGGTATATAACAGTCTTTTGTTGGCACAGAGGACACAAAACAGTAGAGCCAAATATAAATATATTTTTAAGGAGAACACCTGGCTATACAGCCGTATACTGCCAGAAGGTGAAATGGTGCCTAATACGCACTGGGTATATAACAGTGTTTTGTTGGCACAGAGGACACAAAACAGTAGAGCCAAATATGAATATATTTTTAAGGAGAACACCTGGCTATACAGCCGTATACTGCCAGAAGGTGAAATGGTGCCTATACGCACCGGGTATATAACAGTCTTTTGTTGGCACAGAGGACACAAAACAGTAGAGCCAAATATAGATATATTTTTAAGGAGAACACCTGGCTATACAGCCGTATACTGCCAGAAGGTGAAATGGTGCCTATACGCAACGGGGTATATAACAGGGTTTTGTTGGTAAAGAGGACACAAAACAGTAGTGCCAAATATAAATATATTTTTTAGGAGAACACCTGGCTATACAGCCGTATACTGCCAGAAGGTGAAATGGTGCCTATACGCACCGGGTATATAACAGTGTTTTGTTGGCACAGAGGACACAAAACAGTAGAGCCAAATATAAATATATTTTTAAGGAGAACACCTGGCTATACAGCCGTATACTGCCAGAAGGTGAAATGGTGCCTATACGCAACGGGGTATATAACAGGGTTTTGTTGGTAAAGAGGCCACAAAACAGTAGTGCCAAATATAAATATATTTTTTAGGAGAACACCTGGCTATACAGCCGTATACTGCCAGAAGGTGAAATGGTGCCTAATACGCACTGGGTATATAACAGTGTTTTGTTGGCACAGAAGACACAAAACAGTAGAGCGAAATATGAATATATTTTTAAGGAGAACACCTGGCTATACAGCCGTATACTGCCAGAAGGTGAAATGGTGCCTATACGCACCGGGTATATAACAGTCTTTTGTTGGCACAGAGGACACAAAACAGTAGAGCCAAATATAGATATATTTTTAAGGAGAACACCTGGCTATACAGCCGTATACTGCCAGAAGGTGAAATGGTGCCTATACGCAACGGGGTATATAACAGGGTTTTGTTGGTAAAGAGAACACAAAACAGTAGTGCCAAATATAAATATATTTTTTAGGAGAACACCTGGCTATACAGCCGTATACTGCCAGAAGGTGAAATGGTGCCTATACGCACCGGGTATATAACAGTGTTTTGTTGGCACAGAGGACACAAAACAGTAGAGCCAAATATAAATATATTTTTAAGGAGAACACCTGGCTATACAGCCGTATACTGCCAGAAGGTGAAATGGTGCCTATACGCAACGGGGTATATAACAGGGTTTTGTTGGTAAAGAGGACACAAAACAGTAGTGCCAAATATAAATATATTTTTTAGGAGAACACCTGGCTATACAGCCGTATACTGCCAGAAGGTGAAATGGTGCCTATACGCAACGGGGTATATAACAGGGTTTTGTTGGTAAAGAGGACACAAAACAGTAGAGCCAAATATAGATATATTTTTAAGGAGAACACCTGGCTATACAGCCGTATACTGCCAGAAGGTGAAATGGTGCCTATACGCACCGGGTATATAACAGGGTTTTGTTGGTAAAGAGGACACAAAACAGTAGTGCCAAATATAAATATATTTTTTAGGAGAACACCTGGCTATACAGCCGTATACTGCCAGAAGGTGAAATGGTGCCTATACGCACCGGGTATAAAACAGTGTTTTGTTGGCACAGAGGACACAAAACAGTAGTGCAAAATATAGTTTTGTATATAGGTGCTAATACACCACTGAAGTCTTTCTGTCCCTATTCCAGCAGCAGCTACCCCTCACTAAAGCAGCTGTTTTGAGCAGAGTGTATATAGTTTTGTATATAGGTGGTAATACACCACTGAAGTCTTTCTGTCCCTATTCCAGCAGCAGCTACCCCTCACTAAAGCAGCCGTTGTGTGCAGTGTGTATATAGCTAGAATGAGCTATATACCGTTCAGCATAGTAGCCCTAATAAGGACACTCAATGACTCTCTTGTCTTCTGGTAGCTGGTATATATGGTGGTAAATGCGATATTCTAAGCTTCTGGGGCCCTGCCTGCCTACATATGCGCTATATACTGTTCAGCATAGTAGCCCTAATAATAAGGACTCTCAATGACTCTCTTGTCTTCTGGTAGCTGGTATATATGGTGGTAAATGCGATATTCTGAGCTTCTGGGACCCTGCCTGCCTACATATGAGCTATATACTGTTCAACATAGTAGCCCTAATAAGGGCTCTCAATGACTCTCTTGTCTTCTGGTAGCTGGTATATATGGTGGTAAATGCGATATTCTGAGCTTCTGGGGCCCTGCCTGCCTACATATGAGCTATATACCGTTCAGCATAGTAGCCCTAATAAGGGCTCTCAATGACTCTCTTGTCTTCTGGTAGCTGGTATATATGGTGGTAAATGCGATATTCTGAGCTTCTGGGGCCCTGCCTGCCTACATATGAGCTATATACTGTTCAACATAGTAGCCCTAATAAGGGCTCTCAATAACTCTCTTGTCTTCTTGTAGCTGGTATATATGGTGGTAAATGCGATATTCTGAGCTTCTGGGGCCCTGCCTGCCTACATATGGGCTATATACTGTTCAGCATAGTAGCCCTAATAATAAGGCCTCTCAATGACTCTCTTGTCTTCTGGTAGCTGGTATATATGGTGGTAAATGCGATATTCTGAGCTTCTGGGGCCCTGCCTGCCTACATATGAGCTATATACTGTTCAACATAGTAGCCCTAATAAGGGCTCTCAATGACTCTCTTGTCTTCTGGTAGCTGGTATATATGGTGGTAAATGCGATATTCTGAGCTTCTGGGGCCCTGCCTGCCTACATATGAGCTATATACCGTTCAGCATAGTAGCCCTAATAATAAGGACTCTCAATGACTCTCTTGTCTTCTGGTAGCTGGTATATATGGTGGTAAATGCGATATTCTGAGCTTCTGGGGCCCTGCCTGCCTACATATGAGCTATATACTGTTCAACATAGTAGCCCTAATAAGGGCTCTCAATGACTCTCTTGTCTTCTGGTAGCTGGTATATATGGTGGTAAATGCGATATTCTGAGCTTCTGGGGCCCTGCCTGCCTACATATGAGCTATATACTGTTCAGCATAGTAGCCCTAATAATAAGGACTCTCAATGACTCTCTTGTCTTCTGGTAGCTGGTATATATGGTGGTAAATGCGATATTCTGAGCTTCTGGGGCCCTGCCTGCCTACATATGAGCTATATACTGTTCAGCATAGTAGCCCTAATAATAAGGACTCTCAATGACTCTCTTGTCTTCTGGTAGCTGGTATATATGGTGGTAAATGCGATATTCTGAGCTTCTGGGGCCCTGCCTGCCTACATATGGGCTATATACTGTTCAGCATAGTAGCCCTAATAATAGGGACTCTCAATGACTCTCTTGTCTTCTGGTAGCTGGTATATATGGTGGTAAATGCGATATTCTGAGCTTCTGGGGCCCTGCCTGCCTACATAGGAGATATATACCGTTCAGCCTAGTAGCCCTAATAAGGGCTCTCAATGACTCTCTTGTCTTCTGGTAGCTGGTATATATGGTGGTAAATGCGATATTCTGAGCTTCTGGGGCCCTGCCTGCCTACATATGGGCTATATACTGTTCAGCATAGTAGCCCTAATAATAAGGACTCTCAATGACTCTCTTGTCTTCTGGTAGCTGGTATATATGGTGGTAAATGCGATATTCTGAGCTTCTGGGGCCCTGCCTGCCTACATAGGAGCTATATACCGTTCAGCATAGTAGCCCTAATAAGGGCTCTCAATGACTCTCTTGTCTTCTGGTAGCTGGTATATATGGTGGTAAATGCGATATTCTGAGCTTCTGGGGCCCTGCCTGCCTACATATGAGCTATATACTGTTCAACATAGTAGCCCTAATAAGGGCTCTCAATGACTCTCTTGTCTTCTGGTAGCTGGTATATATGGTGGTAAATGCGATATTCTGAGCTTCTGGGGCCCTGCCTGCCTACATATGGGCTATATACTGTTCAGCATAGTAGCCCTAATAATAAGGACTCTCAATGACTCTCTTGTCTTCTGGTAGCTGGTATATATGGTGGTAAATGCGATATTCTGAGCTTCTGGGGCCCTGCCTGCCTACATAGGAGCTATATACCGTTCAGCATAGTAGCCCTAATAAGGGCTCTCAATGACTCTCTTGTCTTCTGGTAGCTGGTATATATGGTGGTAAATGCGATATTCTGAGCTTCTGGGGCCCTGCCTGCCTACATATGAGCTATATACTGTTCAACATAGTATCCCTAATAAGGGCTCTCAATGACTCTCTTGTCTTCTGGTAGCTGGTATATATGGTGGTAAATGCGATATTCTGAGCTTCTGGGGCCCTGCCTGCCTACATATGGGCTATATACTGTTCAGCATAGTAGCCCTAATAATAAGGACTCTCAATGACTCTCTTGTCTTCTGGTAGCTGGTATATATGGTGGTAAATGCGATATTCTGAGCTTCTGGGGCCCTGCCTGCCTACATAGGAGCTATTTACCGTTCAGCATAGTAGCCCTAATAAGGGCTCTAAATGACTCTCTTGTCTTCTGGTAGCTGGTATATATGGTGGTAAATGCGATATTCTGAGCTTCTGGGGCCCTGCCTGCCTACATATGAGCTATATACTGTTCAACATAGTATCCCTAATAAGGGCTCTCAATGACTCTCTTGTCTTCTGGTAGCTGGTATATATGGTGGTAAATGCGATATTCTGAGCTTCTGGGGCCCTGCCTGCCTACATATGGGCTATATACTGTTCAGCATAGTAGCCCTAATAATAAGGACTCTCAATGACTCTCTTGTCTTCTGGTAGCTGGTATATATGGTGGTAAATGCGATATTCTGAGCTTCTGGGACCCTGCCTGCCTACATATGAGCTATATACTGTTCAACATAGTAGCCCTAATAAGGGCTCTCAATGACTCTCTTGTCTTCTGGTAGCTGGTATATATGGTGGTAAATGCGATATTCTGAGCTTCTGGGGCCCTGCCTGCCTACATATGAGCTATATACTGTTCAGCATAGTAGCCCTAATAATAAGGACTCTCAATGACTCTCTTGTCTTCTGGTAGCTGGTATATATGGTGGTAAATGCGATATTCTGATCTTCTGGGGCCCTGCCTGCCTACATATGAGCTATATACTGTTCAACATAGTAGCCCTAATAAGGGCTCTCAATGACTCTCTTGTCTTCTGGTAGCTGGTATATATGGTGGTAAATGCGATATTCTGAGCTTCTGGGGCCCTGCCTGCCTACATATGAGCTATATACTGTTCAGCATAGTAGCCCTAATAATAAGGACTCTCAATGACTCTCTTGTCTTCTGGTAGCTGGTATATATGGTGGTAAATGCGATATTCTGAGCTTCTGGGGCCCTGCCTGCCTACATATGGGCTATATACTGTTCAGCATAGTAGCCCTAATAATAAGGACTCTCTTGTCTTCTGGTAGCTGGTATATATGGTGGTAAATGCGATATTCTGAGCTTCTGGGGCCCTGCCTGCCTACATATGAGCTATATACTGTTCAGCATAGTAGCCCTAATAAGGACTCTCAATGACTCTCTTGTCTTCTGGTAGCTGGTATATATGGTGGTAAATGCGATATTCTGAGCTTCTGGGGCCCTGCCTGCCTACATATGAGCTATATACTGTTCAACATAGTAGCCCTAATAAGGGCTCTCAATGACTCTCTTGTCTTCTGGTAGCTGGTATATATGGTGGTAAATGCGATATTCTGAGCTTCTGGGGCCCTGCCTGCCTACATATGGGCTATATACTGTTCAGCATAGTAGCCCTAATAATAAGGACTCTCAATGACTCTCTTGTCTTCTGGTAGCTGGTATATATGGTGGTAAATGCGATATTCTGAGCTTCTGGGACCCTGCCTGCCTACATATGAGCTATATACTGTTCAACATAGTAGCCCTAATAAGGGCTCTCAATGACTCTCTTGTCTTCTGGTAGCTGGTATATATGGTGGTAAATGCGATATTCTGAGCTTCTGGGGCCCTGCCTGCCTACATATGAGCTATATACTGTTCAGCATAGTAGCCCTAATAATAAGGACTCTCAATGACTCTCTTGTCTTCTGGTAGCTGGTATATATGGTGGTAAATGCGATATTCTGATCTTCTGGGGCCCTGCCTGCCTACATATGAGCTATATACTGTTCAACATAGTAGCCCTAATAAGGGCTCTCAATGACTCTCTTGTCTTCTGGTAGCTGGTATATATGGTGGTAAATGCGATATTCTGAGCTTCTGGGGCCCTGCCTGCCTACATATGAGCTATATACTGTTCAGCATAGTAGCCCTAATAATAAGGACTCTCAATGACTCTCTTGTCTTCTGGTAGCTGGTATATATGGTGGTAAATGCGATATTCTGAGCTTCTGGGGCCCTGCCTGCCTACATATGGGCTATATACTGTTCAGCATAGTAGCCCTAATAATAAGGACTCTCTTGTCTTCTGGTAGCTGGTATATATGGTGGTAAATGCGATATTCTGAGCTTCTGGGGCCCTGCCTGCCTACATATGAGCTATATACTGTTCAGCATAGTAGCCCTAATAAGGACTCTCAATGACTCTCTTGTCTTCTGGTAGCTGGTATATATGGTGGTAAATGCGATATTCTGAGCTTCTGGGGCCCTGCCTGCCTACATATGAGCTATATACTGTTCAACATAGTAGCCCTAATAAGGGCTCTCAATGACTCTCTTGTCTTCTGGTAGCTGGTATATATGGTGGTAAATGCGATATTCTGAGCTTCTGGGGCCCTGCCTGCCTACATATGGGCTATATACTGTTCAGCATAGTAGCCCTAATAATAAGGACTCTCAATGACTCTCTTGTCTTCTGGTAGCTGGTATATATGGTGGTAAATGCGATATTCTGAGCTTCTGGGGCCCTGCCTGCCTACATATGAGCTATATACTGTTCAACATAGTAGCCCTAATAATAAGGACTCTCAATGACTCTCTTGTCTTCTGGTAGCTGGTATATATGGTGGTAAATGTGATATTCTGAGCTTCTGGGGCCCTGCCTGCCTACATATGAGCTATATACTGTTCAACATAGTAGCCCTAATAAGGGCTCTCAATGACTCTCTTGTCTTCTGGTAGCTGGTATATATGGTGGTAAATGCGATATTCTGAGCTTCTGGGGCCCTGCCTGCCTACATATGGGCTATATACTGTTCAGCATAGTAGCCCTAATAAGGGCTCTCAATGACTCTCTTGTCTTCTGGTAGCTGGTATATATGGTGGTAAATGCGATATTCTGAGCTTCTGGGGCCCTGCCTGCCTACATATGGGCTATATACTGTTCAGCATAGTAGCCCTAATAATAATGACTCTCAATGACTCTCTTGTCTTCTGGTAGCTGGTATATATGGTGGTAAATGCGATATTCTGAGCTTCTGGGGCCCTGCCTGCCTACATATGGGCTATATACTGTTCAGCATAGTAGCCCTAATAATAAGGACTCTCTTGTCTTCTGGTAGCTGGTATATATGGTGGTAAATGCGATATTCTGAGCTTCTGGGGCCCTGCCTGCCTACATATGAGCTATATACTGTTCAGCATAGTAGCCCTAATAATAAGGACTCTCAATGACTCTCTTGTCTTCTGGTAGCTGGTATATATGGTGGTAAATGCGATATTCTGAGCTTCTGGGGCCCTGCCTGCCTACATATGAGCTATATACCGTTCAGCATAGTAGCCCTAATAAGGGCTCTCAATGACTCTCTTGTCTTCTGGGAGCTGGTATATATGGTGGTAAATGCGATATTCTGAGCTTCTGGGGCCCTGCCTGCCTACATATGAGCTATATACCGTTCAGCATAGTAGCCCTAATAAGGGCTCTTAATGACTCTCTTGTCTTCTGGTAGCTGGTATATATGGTGGTAAATGCGATATTCCGAGCTTCTGGGGCCCTGCCAGCTACAGCCTGTCTTTCCCTGCTGTGAGCGTCTATCCCTCACTAAGTTCAAGCTGCTAATGCTGACGAAGAGGAAGTGCTGAGTTTTGTAGATTCGAGGTCACATGGTTTTTCCAGCCAATGCGTCTAGACGCCGTTCTCGCGATGCCAGCGTCCTCCCAGGACCTGTCCCACCCCCCCTGCATGGTGATTGGTGTAAAAAACGCGCCAGGGAAGGTGTGAGGGGAAACGAATTGTGAGTGCGCCATCGCCGCTGTACTCGATCGAAATCGAGTATGACGAATAGCGTAGTATTCGATCGAATACCGACTCGGTCGAATACTACTCGCTCATCTCTACACACAATATGATTTTAGGAAAACTTACACTTTTATTATAGTTTTATTACAAAAAACTGTATAAAATTATGCCAATTGCCCCAAAATATTGAGAATACAGTACAAAAATAACAAACAAGACATTTTATGTTAAAGCCCAGACACTGCTAAAAAAACAATATATAATGTTCCTGGGAAATCCCTTCAAAAATCACAATTGAACATGTGTAGTGCAAAATAGTGTAAAATGGTCTAGCAACAGAGGGTGACAAAATCTCTAGGTAGGCTGGTACTAAAAGGGTTGAAGGGATACAGCAGGCAAAGGCAATTGTTAGACCATTATGTTGGGCTACATTTAGCATGGTCCTAAACTGTTTTCCATTTTTAAATTTGAGAAGAAATGTCCAAGATATCAAGGTTTACAGTTTCACCTCATGATTTCTCTTCTGAAGCATTTGGCTCTGTGATGCTGCATAATAATAAGCATAATGGGTGAGGCCTGTAACTGTGCTTCAGACACAGGCATTCTCGTGGCTGTTCACCTCCAACTTCCCTTGTTGCTAGGTGACATTGCACACCTAGACCAGCACTATGATTTTGACTCTAAGGTATTCATGATTTTAGCTCTGAGGCCAGTATGCATGGTCTGTGTGGATCCCTCAGCAATTTCCAGTGATTTGGTGCATTATGTTCTGGCAAGGAGTCATATGCAGTCACATATCTATTTGGTTACCCTCGTAACGGAGGACCCCAATTTTAGTGACTTTTGCTGGCCAGTGTGCAAGGTTTTGGTGCGCATGTGTGTGGAGAGAGTGCTAGCGGGGCGTCCCGTATATTTTACTAGTTCCACAATGTTGTGATTTTATCATCTTATAGGCCCTTGTTTTTGTGCCCTTTCTGTGTAAATAAACATGAGTTGTTTGTACTGGCAATGATGGTCACACTCTTCCTTAGTGCTGGCCCCACAGCCAACCACTTGTCCTTTAGTGTTTATATACCATAATAAATATATAGACTATAGGCACAATACAAATAAAATTATATATAATCATAATTAACCTGCCTCCCTCCCCACCCAGCATTTTACCAGGTCTGGGTTATGCACCACACCACAACTGGGCCAGGTAAAGAGTGTGAATTATGTGAAAAGCTCTAGAACACACATGCCCAATCTGATATGGCCCCTGGCCAGCTGTGGGAGAAGTTAATAGAATTGGCATGTAAAGTTGGTTAAAGTGGAACAAAACCCACTGAACTTACATTGAAATACATTTGGCAAAAGCCCCTACCGATACTCTCTCTTTTTTTTTTTTTTTAATTCTTTATTTAAGGGTTTTTGCATAGAAACATACAATGCAAAGGGAACAGGTCACAATACATCACAATACATGTTAGGGAAAGGGAAAAAGGGTGGATGCGGGAGGGGGTCAGGATCCAGGGAAAGGCATAAAGGCAAAAAGGAGCGGCTCAATGAAATACATGTCAAATAAACCTACATACATCCTGCATGACGGTATGTTAGGGCTTTCAGGAGAGGCCCGCGTCCGCTGCCACGGGCATCTCCCTCCAGACCCAGATTTAAGATTTATTGAAGCCTCGTCCCGCAAGGCACCTCAGGAGTTGTTTGGGGAGTTAAGGCCAGGCTCTACCCACGGGGAGCTAGGGAAGAGGGGTGTAGGTGCGTGGGCACTCCACTATAACAGCATGGCGGTATAATGGTATAGGTCGTGTTTGTCAACTAGTGGGTTCTGCAAATAGCTGCTTAAATTCTTCAGACTCCTGATAGATTAACCAGGGCATCCACGTGCGCCTGTACTGTTCATCTCTGTCGTGGATCGCGTGTGAGAGACTCCATCTCTGAAATGTTCAGCACCTCCACGACCCAATCCCTCACAGTGGGAGCTCTCTTTTGTTTCCAAAATCTTGGAATTACTAGCTTAGCCGCATTCAGCAATTGGGCCTGCAGGGATTTCTTATATTTGCTCATAGGGTGATTCGTCGAATGCAGCAGTATTTGGGCAGGATCCGCGAGGACTGGGTCCCCCGTGAGTCGAGAGATGGTGGTCAACACTCCCCCCCAGTATGCCCGGATCTTAGAACAGGACCAGAGGATGTGAATTAGAGTGCCCCTCTCGGCCCCGCACCTCCAGCAAAGCGGGTCCGCCGAAACAGACATTCTGTGGAGCCTATCAGGCGTATAGTACCATCGGGTCAGAATCTTATAATTAGCTTCCTGAACCCTGGTGGCAATCGAGGATCCGTAAGCGAGGGAGGCAATCCTCTCTCTCTGGTCCCTATCAAACTCGGTCCCCAAGTCAGCCTCCCACTCTCGCCAAAACGCCAGGGGGTCGTCACCCTCCCCCACCAGCAGAGAATATAATTTGGAAGTCAAGTGATCGTTCGGTGTTTCGCCTAGGCAGATCTTCTCCAGCCCGGTGTAAGTCCTACACCTGTCTCTCCTGAAGCCCTGGCCAGACATGAAGGACCGCAGACGTATCAGGGTCCATAGGTCAAGGTTAGCGTCACCCCATCTGGCTCTCAAATCCGACAACGAGGCCCACCCTCTCGCCGATATCAAGTCTCCAGCCCTCAATTGACGCAACTCCCTCCACCTCCTGAGGTCCGCCCCAGATGACCCAGGGGCCAGCAATGGGTTAGTAACTATGGGCACCATGGGGGACGGCCACGGGGATATCTCAGAATAGGATCTATACCTCCCAAAGACCCTCAGAGTCGCTGCAATGGTCGGATGCCTCAGGTCTGGGGGCAAGTCCCCCCTACCCCACATCAAAATGTCAGGCGGAGTGGAGGCAAAGGTGCACTCCAGCTGCACCCATCTTTTAGTCTCCTGACAAGTCGCCCATTCGCAGACTCTCTGAAGGTGTGAGGCCGCCCAGTAGAGCCTAATGTCAGGCAAGGACATCCCCCCCTGGTTCTTGGGTCTGTGGAGTGCGCGTTTCCCAAGCCTAGCCCGCTTCTTATTCCAGACAAATCTCAGAAGGGACCTGCCGAGGTCGGAGAAGAAGCTCGCAGGTATACGAACCGGCAGGGCCTGGAACAGGTACAACAGTCTGGGCAGGATCGTCATCTTTATTTTGTTCACCCTTCCCATCCACGAGAAGGTGGGGAGGTTCCACCTCTCCAGGTCAGCTCTAATTCTCCTAGCCAATGGGAGGAAGTTCAGGGCCACTATCTTGTGCAGGGAGCATGGTAACTGAGTTCCCAGGTATGTTAACAAGGCCCTAGCCCATTTAAAAGGGAATGACTGCTGTATGGCCCTGACTAGGTCGCCCAGTAGGGAAACGTTCATGGCCTCGGACTTATCAAAGTTGATTTTTAGAAAAGAGAGCCTCCCGTACACCTCAAATTCCCTCATCAGGATGGGGATAGTCACGGAGGGGTTGGTAATAAAAAAGAGTAAATCATCCGCATAAGCAGCGACCTTGTGGGTGCTCCCACGGGAGGCCAGTCCCTGGATATCACTGTTATCCCTGATTCTACACAGGAAGGGCTCAAGCGTCAGGGCGAAGAGGAGGGGTGAGAGAGGGCAGCCCTGGCGAGTCCCATTTCTGATCCATACCGGGTCTGAGAGGTGACCATTGATCCTCACCCTCGCTGAAGGGGTGTTGTATAGGGCCTCTATGAGTGATCTCATATTATTACCCAATCCGATGTACCGAAGGGACTCCTTCAAGAACGGCCAACTCACCCTATCAAAAGCCTTTTCGGCATCGGTGGAGAGGAGCATCATAGGGGTCTCAGAAGTTTTGGCCGAGTGTATGACATTAATGGCCCGGATGACGTTGTCCCTGGCCTCTCTATGTAGTACGAACCCAGTCTGATCCAGGTGTACAAGGTGTGGGACTAGTGGTGTCAATCTATTAGCTAAGACTTTGGCGTATAGTTTCATGTCAGTGTTCAGCAATGAGATAGGTCTATAGCTTTTACAAGATAGCGGGTCTTTCCCTGATTTATGGATTACAGTGATATGGGCTTCTAGTTCCCTACTTGAAAATGCTCCCAGGTTTTCCTCTTCTAGTATAGTGTTCCAGGCCCTTACCAGCCTCGGCCCCAACAGGGCCTCGAAGGTTTTGTAGTACCTAGTTGTGAAGCCATCCGGCCCCGGTACCTTACCCGCTGGTGTGGATTTAATAGCCTCTGCCAGTTCACCCGTGTTAATCAGAGATTCAACTAGGGCCGCGGCCTCCCCCGAGACCTTTGGCATGTTTGAGCTCGCCAGGTACTGCCTGATTCTCTCCACCTGCGTCAGCCCCGCTTCACTATCGGGTAAGCCATATAGTCCCGAGTAATATTTCTTAAATATACCCGCTATGGATTCTGAGGTGTGGTGCTTCCGTTGGGTTTCATCTGTGATTTCAGGTATGTAATTTTGAGTCTGCTGCTGTTTGAGGGCTCTTGCAAGGAGGGCGCTATTTTTGTTGCCAAATTCATAATACCGTTGTTTACATTTCCTAATCACATGCTTGGCTTTCTGCCGCAGTAGGGCATTGAGAGCCACTCTAGCTTGCGTGAACTCGCCAAGTACACTCGCTGCCTCTGACCGCTTGTGGGAGAGTTCCAAGGCCTTGACCCTCTCTGTCAATCTCGCCAGCATCGCTGTGTTTTCCTTTTTTAGTCTCTAGGCGTGAGCGATCAAGATACCTCGGATGAAGCTTTTGTGGGCTTCCCATAGTGTCAGGGGCGAGACCTCCCCGTTATCGTTCTCGTCAAAGTACGAGGTGATACCATCCCTGACAGCCTGCAACACCACCGGGTTCTGTAACAGGGATTCGTTTAACCGCCACGTAAAGGGTGAGAGGGGTCTATTTACTAGATCCAAGTCTAGGTAAATCGGGGCGTGATCCGAGAATGAGGTGGGGTAGATACCGTCATCCGAGACACGCTCCAGCAAGCTATGCGAGACCCAGAGATAATCAATCCGGGAATACGTCCCATGAACCTTCGAGTAAAATGAGTAATCCCTGGCCGTGGGATTTCTAATTCACCACGCATCCACCAGCTGCAAGCTCTGGAATCTTTTCTTTAGGGATCTCAAAGCGGGTTGAGCGATTGCTGACTTGCCTGTCGAGGAGTCGACAAGAGGGTCAATTGGCAGGTTAAAATCACCGCCCAGGATCAGTTCCCCTTCAGCGAAGCTTTCAGCTTTGTCTAGTGTCTGCTTAAGAAATGGAACCTGACCCTGGTTGGGAGCGTATAGGTATAGCGTTTCTGGTTGATTAAGCCTTTAACCATGACCACTCTTATCAAATCATCAGCCCAGGAGGCCAGCAAAGAAAAAGGGGTATCCCTCGCTATTAAGATAGCTGCCCCTTTCTTTTTCCCTTCTGCGGTACAGCTGGTGAAGGCGTGCGGAAAACATCTATTGTTTAGTTTGGGAGAGGCTCCCTTTTTAAAGTGTGTCTCCTGAATGAAAACAATATTTGCCTTATATCTCCTCAACTCCTGCCATAATATCGTCCTTTTTTCTGGTGTGTTAAGACCTTTCACGTTAAGGGATATGACCTTTAATGAACCCATTTTGTGTGGGTGTCTGACGGCAGTGTCTGGTTAGATGAGATAAAATGAGGCCGCCGCTAGAGCCTCTGGGACCGAGGGGGGTCGGGATGAGGGGGGCGGTGGGTAGGGTGACAGTTAGGACCCAAAGGGAACGCAGGTATAAAGGGGGTAACAAGTGTGAAGCAAGCAACAAGGGAAGAAAAAAGAAGGGGAAACTGAACTAACTAGTAGTCAACCGGAGGATCACGATATACGTGTTCCGGGGATGGTGCGTTTTTAGCGGAGAGTGGTGGAATCCACTCTATCTCCCCGATTACGGGGTGGACAGGCAGTCCGCTTTTTTCCTCCCCTCTGTGAGGACCACAATCGTCACCAGAGGGGTGCACCCTATATGCGGGGGGAGTAGAGGACCGGGGTCGCAATCCGCGAGGCATGAGCCGCACAATGTATTATATCCTCAATATGATGCACTCTAGGGCATGGGAGTTATGGAGGGAGGCTTTAGGAGGATGGGCGGCCGGTGGCCACGGGGTGGCACTACAGGGTCGCCCATCTATGACAGTCCGGTCAGCAATGCATCTCAGCCCGGCCGTCACCACAACCCCATGTCAACAGCTCAGTGCCGATAAGGACGGCAGCGGAGCCTGCAGGTGTAGTACCAGCAGGCGGGGCCCGTGTCAGGGGGCGAGTGATCCGCCAGGCCTCCACTCAGGAGGCGCCGCGAAGTTGGGGCCAGCCCTCCCACCCATACATGGGGGACTAAACAGTAACCGATCGAACAGATTCATCATGACAACATTTCAGTTAACCAGTAAAGGGGCCAAGGGTGATTGTCTCATTCGCTTAGCAGCGATGTCACTCTCGCTAGATGCAGTAAGGCTTACTCTACCCTATTAGGCCAAAGGAGGATAGAACCAAACACAGCAACAACATCACCGGGGATCCAGCTGGCGACCCGTGGGAAACAGGTCTCCAGCCAGGGCGCCCGAGCAACTATAGTACTCTCTGAGGTCCCATCGAGGAGCCCCCACCTCAGCGCCAACCGTCTCGCCCGCCTCGGCCGCTCACCCCCTGGTTCAAGATCACAGGGTAGTGGGACTTACCGGTGCGGGGAGGGATCGGGAAACCGCGCAGCAGGGCCAGAGTCCTCTTCTGTGGGCACTAACGTCGGCGGCCTCGCGCACCTCTTCTGTCTCCTCGAGGGCCACCGCCTGCTCTCTGCGGGAGTTGGCGCCCATAGATCGTCAAGTCCGGGGCGGTCCAGTCGGGGACGTCAACCCGGGCCGTCTCCAGGAAGTGGAACAAGTCCGGAAGCTGACTCGGGGGACTTTAACACAAAAAGATTTCTGTTATTCCTGACCATGAGCTGGAACGGGTGCCCCCAGCGGTAAGTTGCCCCCCCCCCCCCCCCCCGGCTCTGCAAGATCTCCAACAAAGGCTTCAGGAGCTTTCTCATTTGCAGTGTCCTCCGCGACAAGTCCTGCGGAATAATGACTTGTGCCCCACGGAATGTGATTGGGCCTTTTTCCCAAGCTCGCCGGGTGACTTCCTCTTTGACTTTAAAGAAGTGGACTCTGCATATAACGTCTCTGGGCCTATCTCCCACCTGAGGACGAGGACCAAGAGCCCGGTGCACTCTGTCTAACTTGATGCGGTTAGTGCCAGGAAGGCCCAAGATCTCATTGAAGATTGTGGTTACTGCCTCCGCAAGGTCCCTTGACTCGACTGTTAAAGGAATACCCCGCAGGCGGAGATTGTTCCTCCTGTTGCGATTCTCCACGTCATCGTGGGCCATGATTTGCTCTGATAGGTGACCGCCGCTCACCACCTGCTGTTGTTCCAGCGCAGCGACCCGCGTCGCCAGCGAGCTGTGAGAGCTTTCCGCCTCATCCACTCTCCTTGTAATATCAGATACAGCGCCCTGCAGGGACGCGAGTTCCCTTTTGATCGTGCCCTCCATTCTTGATACATATCCATCCAAATCACCTCGAGTCGGAAGGCCTCCGAGGGCATCATTGATATTGATTTTGACAGCTTACTACACGCGTCAAGAGATCAAGCGGGACAAGTGAGGATGTGCTCAGGTGGCAGGCGGTCGGTGTGAGGACTCGCTGGGCCATATCACAGGGGGGTGTGCCCGGCGGGACCATTCCACTTGCCCACCTCTCGGGGCCCATGCCGGGGGGGCGCAGGGGGTTCATATGATGGTCCCCGGGTGCGAGCTCCTGTACCCTCTCCCCGGGCAGCAAGGGTCTCCCCGCCTCTCCCAGGGCCCCGTCTCCTGCTGCACCGCACGGAGCGGGTATGTTGTGTTGTAGCCATTGCGGGATGGGGCTGGATGGCGGGGAAGGGGTGGCTGGGCTGCAGATTGGGCCGGGGGAGAAGGCGACAACCTCCGGCGGGGATTGTGAGAGGGCGCCGCACTCTGGGTATATGTGCCCACGCACCACAACACGGGGAGGGGAGTCTGGGCTGATCAGGTCTGCTCACATGGGGCTGATGCACCTCGCGGGGGACCCCCCATGTGGGATGCCCTCCTGCGGCTGTGGGGCTGGATGCCTGTGTTCTATGGTGCTGATGTCCTTGTCCCCCACTGCTGGGCTGGGCTGGCAGCTATGTGGCTGGTTGGGGGTAGCAGCGCTGGCCAAACTCAGGGGCCGGGGCGTCTGGGGGGGGCATACTGACCTTCGTAGTCTCCACCGGTCCGTCCTCCCCACAGTGCACCTGCACCGTGACACGCCGTCCTCTCAGGCCGGTGACCGCCTCCGTTTCTCCCCCTGCGGTCTCAGCTCGGGGATCGCTGACAGCCTCATCACGCTGCGGGGAACCCTCGCGGGGGGACCGGGATCCAGGGCGCATCTGATGCACAGGAGGGCCGGCATCGCCCACGTGCGTCCGCCCGACGGGGGCCGCCATCTTGGATCCCGCAGCCTGCAGCAGAGGAACAGGGCAGGAATCGAGCGGTCCCAGGACCTCTGGGGTGCTCCTCTCCCCTTCCCCTTCCTGGTCATCCGCTTCTCGGGTGCGCTTTGCAGCTAGTGGTGTGCGGAGCTCAGCTCAGGCACGTCTTCACAGCGCCATATCAAGTCACGCCCCCCCGATACTCTCTTTTTAGGGTGTAGAACTATAAATAGATATTTTCGCTTATCAAATTGCCCTGGAACAATGTTTTTTTTTTGCTCTTGCTCTCTGCAGGATTCCAGGTGATTAGTCATTGCATAAGTGTGGAAATGACCTCATTGCCACACACAGCAGTGGCAATGAATGGAGAAGGCGGAGCTTTACAGCTAAAACAGGCGACATTACCTGGTATCATAGTGAAGCAGAAGCAGTAAAAATAGGCAAAATTTACTATTCGTGGGGGGGGGGGAATTCAGGGGATGCTAGCGAAAAATGTGGGTTTTGGTTCACTATAACAAGAAGAACAGTTTTTTATATATGTAATTGCAAATTTAGCATTGGTGAATGTTTAGATGGGTTGAGTATTGGTACTATGGTTATGATTTGGGGCTCATGGGGGGAATGGGCTAATATTAAGGTACCCATATATTTGAAGAGAATATTTGGGGATTGTTTGAAATAAATGTGGTAATGATGTGGTTGAAGGACATACAAGTATAAAAAATCTATCTAATGGAGTTTGTGAAGATAGTGGTTATCCTGATTATTATAGACAATCTTCATTATGCTTTTCAAAAAGAGAAAATTGAAATTCTATGCTTCATCATTGTGGCCCTCGCTTAAATGGCCCGCGCTCTTCAAGAGGTTGAGAAACTGATTGTCAGTCTACAGCATGCATATCAAATATCAAATATTTAGTCTCACCAGACTGGATATAAAAAACAGATCATGTTGTTCCCCAGCATCCAATTGACAAGTTCTAAATGTTTCTGCAATTGCTGCATCCCAAGCTTCATTGCATTGCATTGCCTTGTCAGACTAGAAAACCATAATCCTTTTGCACCAAGATCACATCTCAACTAGTCCCACTTCTCTTTTGGATGAAGGTGTCTGTCAGAACGGGTAATGCAGCGTATCAAGTATTCAAGAACTAAAAATTTAAATCAGAAACATTTACAGATTCATCCTAACTAAGCCATTATCACATTATAAAGTAACAGTTATTACCTACCAGCTTGCATAACAAAGCATGACTCCAACCCTCACCAAAAATCAACGCTTTGGGGTTGTGGGCAATGTAAGCAATGCATGCTTCTGCTGCACATCGCTGGACGCCTTATTACAAGTAATAGATATAAGGTCAATTAACCAGCCACCGTTATTACATTACATTGCAACATTCGATAGCAACCCATTACCTATTACCTACCTACATACCCTATTACTGTTTGGGGACCCCAACTTACTTAAAATCTACTCAGGTAAAAGTGTGAAGAATTCTAAATTTCTCTCTATGGTAGTTCTTATTGGGATTAATGGTCAGATTTGACTGCAGCAACTGGAAGCCCTCTTAATGTGCCTGGGGGTTTGTAGATTTACAAACAGGCTTCTTAACTATCTGGTCGACCACAGCATTCGTTTCACTAATATCAGAAGCTATTGTCACACCAATGCAGCAAGACTTTTGTGTGACCTGAAGTCTGTAAACTGCCCTTATGCTAATCTAAAGCTTGTGTACAAAACTGCATTTCTGCTGTGTATTCATAAGAGCCCTAGTATCCTAGTTCCCGCTCTCCCATCTGCTAGGCAACATTGGACTCCTCTGCCATGCTTGTGAATGTGTTGCCACTCTCTGCATATTCGTTCACATGAATGAATGTGAAAAAGAGGAGGGAGGGGTGTTCAGGGCTTAAATGGCAGGTTTGAGGGTGCCATTCTAGCCTACTGCACATAGTGGGGGCGTGAACCTGACACTGCATTGGATTTGTGGTGGGGATCAGGGAGCCAGTAAGAAGAGAGAATTATTCTTCCTGAGAGTGGAAGGACAGGATCGGCGCTGAAGGCTGTAAGCTTCCATTACTGCAATAATACTATTTGCATGGCCAATCTTTACAAAAACCGGCGACATTGTGCTTTTATTTTTTACTTCAAAACAAGATTAGCTAGGCCCCTTTTGGGGGTTGATTTATATTTTTAATTTAGTTGGTAGAAAGGGGAGGAAGCAGCCACTGAACAAGCAAGCTGTTATAAAGTCAGCAACAAGCTTGCAACTGGAAAGCAATGTCTTAGAGATGAAAGATCTCATTTTTCATAGCCACAAAATGAAGAAGCCTTTTTCCTTCTCTTACTTTAAAGGACTGATAAGCCAGGTAACAGAGAGTCATGATCAGGGCCTCATTACTCCACCCAGGAGCCAATTCTGTCTGCAGGGCCAACCAGGAGTCAAGTTCCAGACAAAGGAGTCACAAGGAAGGGCCACAAGGTGAGGCCCTCTACAAAATGATATATGCTTCAGACGCTCTGTCAGCAAGAGGGAGCTACTGTATTTAGCAGTGCAAATATGAGAATTCCAGCAGCAGTCACTCTGTGGATCTGTGTTTCACACCTGGGGACTGGAGACAGATTCGTGTCCCACTCTATCTACCCTTTTAAGAAGACATCAGTGAGACCATCTGCCTGGTAGAAACAACACTCGTAAGGACAGAACTCAGGGACAGGACTAGATAATGGTTTTCCAACATCATTGTATTCCATTGGGGAAGCACGTGTGGGTGGTCTTTTGGCACCCAAAGGAAGTTGCCTCCTTCTTTCCTAGAAAAATTGAGCAGGAGGAATTGGCAGGGAAAGAGGCCATGGAGGAGGAGGAAAAGGCGGTAGAGGACTATGCCAAATCGAAACGGTAATTCAGGGTATGCAATCTTCATAAAGTCCAATGCAAACCCCTGTCATTGGCCGTGAATGGGAGGAGAATTCAGATGACACAGTATACTAGACATTGAAGTATACAGCATGTGGGTAGGCACATTACAGCACATGTATATAAAAGGATTAGCATGGCTAATTTCTGCACTGGGCCATGGCCCTCCATCTGATGTCATATTAAACCTTTTGTGGGCAAAGTGGTCATCTGGCAATATTGGCAGCAAATGTTTGAGGTTTGGGCTGAGGTAGCCATGCATGTGCCCTCCACCCTCTCATCTTCAATTTTGAAACCATATGCAACCTTTTTTGTGCAAAGTGCTGACTGAAGTTGTCCCCTGTCGATGCTGGGGGAGGCTGGCTAATTTCTGGACTGTGGACCCCTGGAATCATGTGAAACCTTTTGTGGTAGTGACCTGCCTGCAATGGTCCTCTGTCTCCAGCATGTCTGGCTAATTGTTGTAACAGGAAAGTCCATGGCATTGCTTTCCAGTGCGGCAAGGAAATCTAAACGGAGCAAGCGCCACCAGTTTCATACCCGTCCGCACCTCTAGCTGCCATTCAGGAAATCTGAATAGCATGAGCGATGCTGATTGGTTGAGCGGTCCATTTGGGAAAAAGGGAAGAGGTGAATTTCCAGGGATCAGTGGGGATACACACAGCAGGACATCCCAAAGTTGGATACCCCACCAGGGAGCAGCAAGTAAATCAATTTCTTGAATGCTATCCCTCATCAAGCTGTCATCCGGTGAGCATTAATGCAGAGCAAAACTAATGCTAACAGGAGGTATATACAGGTTCCAACAATGTGCTCAGAATACTACCTTTTGCAGGACTTGGAAACTTAGCTTAAAACATATCTACTTCCGGCAGGAGGAAGTTGACCAAAACCCCCCAATAACTCTATTTTGCTCCCCCACCCCAGGTACAATACCGTTTGTATGTTTTCTGACCTTGGTATTCTTGTTATAGTGATTTTAATGTTCATTTCCCCAGGTTTGCCATTTGTATGCCATTGGTTTCTGGCTGGATACCCATGTTCTAAACTAGCTGTTTAAGTCCCCCTCCTTGCAAGCTAATGAAGGGAACAATTAGAGCCTAAAATAGTGCTGGAAGGAAGATATGAGGCAAAAGAAGATTGAATTTTACCTCAAAATCGTTTGTGATTATTTTTATCCAGTTCATTACTAGGACGCTAAGGGGAGTTGATACATGTCTTTTTTTAATGTAAACTTCCATGGGAAGTGGTTGTTCCATTTTAACAGATGATTTCATATTCTAGTGAAAGTCAAAAGGGAAATGAAAATCGAACGTACAGTAAAAGCTACCAAATCCACCTGCTAATTTAGGTGCAGTAAGAAGCAGCGGTTAGCAGTATAGAAATTTCCCAGCATTAACTATTTACTAGTGGAAAAAGCAAAGTACCCAATTATGGGTGCATAGGCTCACCACTGATGTACTCACTAAGGTGAAAGGTAAATCTGTTAAATTACATATTAACGGACATATTTATATTATTTAGAGAAATGTGGCATTCCACAGGGAACAAGGAATGGGAAGTAAGGTCTCCCAATATTTTGTGTTAAGCCCAGCTCTATAAAACTTAGTATCACCGAGGTCTCTAGTTGCTTTGTGATCCGTCATGTGAGAGCATCACAAAAGCATCTCGAAGTGATAGATGTTTTAGATACACACACATAGAGGCTATGTTTAGGTGTTGTTCCCTTCCTGGTGGAGTATTTCGATTTGGGATGCCCCTCTGTGTGTACCCCATGGATTTCTCGCAAAACTCACCTCTTTCTGGCTCCCATGTGGACCACTTCCTGCCAATCAGTGGTGCTCATTCCATTCAGATTTCCCTTGCCGCAAAGTTCGGTGTGGCAAGGCAAAGGAAATCTGAATTACTCATGCGCAACTTGCGGCATCCACGACACGCCTCTAGCTACGAGTGCACCCAAGCCACCTATTCAGGAAGGCCTGGTCTGGCCGTGCCCACAGCTAGGGGTGTTCCGGGGATGTAGTCGTGGTGCTGCGACATGGGCACAACAGACTGGTGAGTAGATCAGGCTATCTGGGGGGGTTTACACAGCGAAGACAAAAAGCACATAAAGAGGTTTGCTCCTCTTTAAAGTGCCCTATTAACATCCATTTACACACAGGGAAATCCATCACCTGTATAGCGTTTTTCTCGCACTACAACACGGAAGGAAAGGCTTTTCCTGTCACAAGTTAAAATAAGGTGAAATTCAAAGAAGAGAGAACATTACAGGAGTTTTTACATGTTCAGAAGTGATTGTGAGCTGGTTATTTGCTTTTATTTAATACATCTAAATATAATATATAATAAATATTATATTTATATACATCTAAACCTTTCACTCTAGATACAATGACTGTAAAACAGTCAGGAACAAAACCCACCCACCCCTTTTAGATTCTAGGGATGGCAGCGGGCCTTCTTCTCCTGAATCGGGATGCCCTGTTTGGCATACCTGGCCTGGTAAAACCCTGGGGCACCCATAAACACTCACCTTTCCCCAGTCCAATGCTGCATGCGCTGACTGTTATGCAATGAGAGCTGTCTGCCATGACAATGGCATTCGGCAAATGTCTCTCATTGTTGTCAATTGGGAGCGTACCGCATCCCTGGCGACCTGCGCATGCTCCCTCGCCAGCCATTCAGATACTCTGGGGCAACAACGCGCACACCGTCGGGGATGCAGCAGCACATGATCCCCATTCTTGTCAATGAGAGCCGTTTGCCAAGTGACATAGTCACAGAGGAATAGGTGAGTAAATAGCAGTTTTCTGGGGGATTTCACACAGCATGTACTTTTAAGTTACTTTATAAAAGCAAATTGGTTCATTTATCACATTACGCTAGTGAAACTCCTCTACCATCAGTCACAGAGCCTGGGCCACGCCCTCTCCATTCACTGCAATAGAGTGGGTGTGCCGCAACTTGACATGCCTACATTGCAGTGAATGAGTAGGGCATGTCCCTGTGACTGATGGGGGAAAGGCGCGAGTAGGACCAATCAGCTGTGAGGGACAAGAGGGGAGTACTGTTTTGTTTTTTATTCCCTTTAACTCATGCCTTATTTTGACACAAAGCAAGAAAAAGCTCTTGTTTTCATGAGATATTTTTAGGCAAGTCTACAGAATCGAGGCCTTGGTTACAGATGATGAAACCTGGGTCTATGATCATCCTGCAATGTCCTGAAGTGTGAAACCCCCTGACCTCACTGTATTGTACCTCATTTTGGGATCCTGCAGTAGCGATCAGCTCTGCTTCAGCACCCCTGTTCCACACGTTTTGCTGGCTGGGGGCACACAGAACAGAGATACTGCAGCCGACATAAAGTCATTATCACGGGATCTCAGTCTACATCAAGGCCTGAAGGTTTCACAAATCGGGATGCCTGGGTTTTGGCCAATAGAACTATCCTTATGGAGTCTTATGGCTGGAGTTCATGAAGAAGAAAAGGCACCAGACTGTACATGAAAGGGGTAACAGAAAATAGGATGGACTGTTTCATAGCCCTCATTTTGCACCCAAAAGTCAGGATTTGTCTGACTAACTCCTTTATAGGTTCTCCCATGGCTCTGCGAGTTATCTCAGAAGAGAAGCCAAATGGTCCACCTTCACATCCACAGAGGATCTGATGACTCCAAGCTTTTTACAGACAACTCAGTCAGATCACTGTCTGATGAGTAAGCAGGTTTTCTATCTGCTTCTGGCTTTTTTGGAGGTACCGCAGACCAAAGACATTGTGCAACCAAAATTCCAGGCAGCGTCATATCCTCATCATACAGCGTGTGCATGAAGCTTGCAATCTGCACATTTGTGTTTTCATTCAAATTGGTTTGAGAAAAAATTGTGCTAGGCCCATCACACACTTGTGGGTTACTACATTAGTGCTTATGATACAATGCAGTAAGGTATAGGTTTCATGTTTCATATGGAAGTGCATGTCCCCTCATGTGGGGTGCTTTGCTGTCTAGTGCACCAGAGCTCATGTTCACGTTTGGAAAGTTATGGTTTGTACCTCAGGAAGGCAAAAATAAAAAAAAAACATATAGTAATAGCAAATTAGGTCCAGGGCCAGCCTTTGGGGTTTGAAGATAGAGCACCTGCACAGGGCACCATCATCCTAAGGGTGCAGATGGGGCTCTAGACTTGCTGCTCTCCATAAAGTTTTGAATATAGCAAAACTTTCTTCCCCTTATTCACATTCCCTCCATCTTTCTCCCTCTTTTGTTTTATATTACCTTATTTGTCTTTCCCATTCCATTTTTTCACATTCACGCTCTTTTTAAAGTTCTTTTAGTTTTCTTCTTCTAGAATGTCAAATAAACAGTTGTAGTTAGGCTACCTGTTATTTACTCATCAGTAATGTTGGGCGAACTGATATAGGTTTGGGTTCAGAAAGTTTGGCCAAACTTTGAACAAAAGTTTGCTTCAGGTACTGAATATGACCTGAACCTGGTCCCCTGCCCCCCCCCCCAGGTGAGGGGTTAAATATGTGCGCTCAGGAATATGGAGTTTCATCTTTGCCTTAAAGTGGACCAACACCCAGGATTTTGACTATCCTGGGTTTTGGTCCACTTCGGTGGGGCACCCCTATCGGGGGTGCCCCGCTGTGTGAAACCCCCCAGAACGCCCGTAAACACTCACCTCCCCACGCTCCTATGCGGGCGCTCGTCCAATCAGAGAGCTCAGAGCCGCTGTGGTATGCACGTACAAGCGGCGTCCAACCACAGCGGCTCTGAGCGCTGGAGTCGGCCGTCTCGAGCTTCCTTCTAACAGGGAGCGCGCCCGCGCCGGCCATTCACAAACTGCTAGAGGGGAGCGCGAGACGCGGCCGCGGCCCGCGCATGCGCCGTCGGAACGGGGTTAAGGTATGGTTTCTGGGCTTCCTGGGGGGTTTCACCCTGCGGGACATCCCGATTTCGGATGCCCCGCGGGGAGGGATCTGATCGGCCCGGGAATCTTATAGATTCCCGGGCCGATCCCCACTTTAAGCAATCAGATTGTTCACAAGCCAGAGTCAGGAAGTCTCTGCTAAGTACCCTAAACACGCCACTTTTGTGTACGTTGCTAAGGTTAAACACATTGATGCTAGAGAAAAGTGTTTTATTCACACAGAGTTGCAAACAAATAGAAAAAAAAAAACAAAAAAAACAAAAGCTCAGTACTTTGTAAACACCATTTTGGCACACAATAATGGAAACTTGAAAAAATGTCATAAAAAGTGGAATTACCCTTTAACATCTGCTCCAGCTCCCTCTCGTTACCACGTGCCCATTTCCCTTTCCATGCTCCTTCTGTCTTCCTCCTTTTTATTTTTACATCCCCCATTCTCTCACGTTTTCACATTCCCGTCCTCCTCCCACTCTTCTTTCTTTGTGAAATATAAAGTGTTCAGAGGGAGGGCATTTTTTGGGGGATTCAAAGTGAGACACCTAAATAAACTGACCACTTTACAAAGCAACTTACTCATCTTTCTGGAGCTTCCACACCGCATTCCCGGGCTGCATCCCTGGCCCGCCTGTGGCTGGGCATGCCCTGTGGCCACCATTCAGATAGGCTGGGGGGAGAGGGCACCGCAAAGCCCAGGGAGACCGTGGATGTGCCCGCTTCCGCTTCTCTATGCCGGGCTCTCTTACAAACAACGTTTTATGGATTATGATGCACAGCATTTAGTGTTGGATATCCTGAGTTTGGTCCACTTTAAAGCACAACTTGGATATCTAGGTTCTGTAAAGGATGTTAGTGATTGACCTAATGCTCAGCTAGTCCATACTTTCCACCACCGCAGTTAAGCCAATGAGCAGGAGCAGTGCCTCAGTTGTAAGGTGTCCCGGATTTGGTGGGGCACTGCCCCCATTGTCCGCTCCCCCTGGCTGTCTCCTTTCTACAGGAGCGGTGTGATGGGAGTTGGAATCCATGATTTCCAGCAGCAGAACAAGATACCAGCACATTAACACATACAGCAACCTACCAGGGTGTAACTATAGGGGGCGCAACGACATCGGGACCCAGGAGGTCAGTGTCATCCCTTCTTTTATCAGATTTGTGCTTACTTGGCATCATCTTGAGAAAGGAAGCTCCATTAATCTCTGTTTCAGTTGTCTTGCTACATCCAATTAAATGAAAAGTTGGAAAACGTTAACTGTATGAGTCCTAAACGGGCCCCATGTAATGTTCACACCAGGGCCCAGTCACATTTAGTTACGCCATTGGCCATAGTCACTGGCCCTGTTAAAGCAGGCCAAAAGCCAGTTTAGCTGCCCCTGGTTTTGGGTTGCTTAAAGCGGAACAAAACCAGGGATTTTGACTTCTCAGGTTTCCCCGCTGTGTGAAACCCCAAAGAAATCTCCCAAAAACTCACCTCTTCCACATTCCTATGGTGCATGCGCGGCCGCAAAGCCATTATGAGCCATTTACTTCTTTTGCAAAACAGCTCCCAGCCTGCAGCTCCCCATAGAAAACAATCAGAGTCATTTGGAGGAGAGCATGCATTGTTGACCCGGGGAAAAGGTAAGTTTTAGTGGCGCCCTGGGTGGTTTTACACAGCAGGGCATCCGAAATCGGGAGGCACCGGGAAAAAGCCAGTGGCTGTCCCTGGAATCTTTTAGATTATAGGCCGGCCGTTGATGGGCTTTGTTCTGCTTTAAAGTGGACCTATCACCAGGATTTGCTCTGTGGCATCCTGATTTTGGATGCCCCACTCAGATTGCTCACACAACTTACCTTTCTGCTGTTCCCATGGCATAGGCACAGTCTCTTGTCCAATCAGTGCTTTGTGGTGTACATACTAAAACACTGCATAAAGCAGTATAATGTGTGCTGCCATGCCCAGCCTATCCCTGCGCCTCAGCTGCAGGGATGCGGGAGTTCACACATGAGACATTCCTAAAAGGGATGCCCCTGGTGCACTTAGCTGTGGGGCAATTAGGATACAAAAGTCTTAAATGAGCCACAGCACTTAACCCTTTTAGCTTGCAGACCAAATTTTACCAGATCTTAGGTTTGTCTGCAAGCTAACAGGGTTGAGAGCTGCGGCTCCTTTAAAGTGGACCAACACCCTCCTTGATCGCCCCGGGAAGCTATAAGATTCCCAGGCCGATCTAATCCCTCCCTGCGGGGCATCCCGATTTTGGATGCCCCGCAGGGAGGGATTAGATCCCCCCCCCAGGACACCCTCTAACCTTACCTTACTCCTGGTCCAACTGCGCATGCGCGGGCCACGGCCACATCTCGCGTTTCTCTCTAGCAGGGCATGTGCTCCCTGTTAGAGGGAAGCGCAAGATGCGGCGCCAGTGTGCTCAGAGCCGCTGTGGGTTGACGCCGTTTTGACCCCGCTTTGACGCGCATACCACAGCAGCTCCGAGCACACTGATTGGACGAGTGGCCACGCATGCACTGTAGGAGGGGGGTGAGGTGAGTTTATCGGGCGTTCTGGGGGGTTTCACGCAGCCCGATTGGGGTGCCCCGCGAAAGTGTTGGTCCACCTTTTGTATCCTAATTGCCCTACTAATGTGCACCTCCCAGGTTAGTTATAAAATGGTCTGAGCGGCTGCCACCCCTCCTTTGTTTATTTTGAATTGGTGCAAGCACATGGGGTGTGGGGTCTAGGCTGTATTGCAAGGTCTTTGACCCTTCCACGCCATGGCTTGCACTTGAGAGGTTTAGGGCAACCTCAGGTAAGCCTGCTCCCAATTTATCTATTGCACTGTATGTCCCAAATGGGCTCTCAGAGATTAGAGTTAGGACTGCACCCCACAGAGGCACCTTGGCACTGGTGGTGCAGCTTAAGCATACTTCTGCAGATGTGTGTGACCGAGTCCTCTGTTTTTAACCAAGTTTAGAGACAGATTATAGGCTGGCCTGCAAGCTAACAGGGTTGAGTGCTGTGGCTCCTTTAAGACTTTTGTATCAATTGCCTTGGCCCAGCCTCTCCTCTGACAGCAGGCATCTCAGCCAGCCAATCACCTGTGGAGGGGGAGTGGCCGAGGAGAGAGGCTACAGGCTGTTGCTGGAAGTTTGATGCTGCTACAGAATGAAACTTTCTCTCCGCTCTGTATCGCCGCTGCCACCCGATCGCCTGCTGCTGCTGCTGCTGCTATCCGGTAAGTGTATGCTCAATGCTTCTACATCAGAGGTGTCTATGGATATTTATATAGAGATATAGGAGCCCGCAGGCTGTCACTCCTTATTTCCTAACAGTTTGCCGTCCTGATCTTATTCTGGTAGAGTTATTTTACAATCATTTGTCTAATGTGGTCCGTATAAATGAAAGGTGAAATTGCTGACAGATGTCTCTGCTGATTCCTTTTTAAGCCGATCAGAACGACTACTGAAATATATAACATAAATCGGTAGACATCATATATTGGCTACAGTCTATTAATAAAGATCCGTTAGCGTTTCATTGGATCCGATTGCACAGACCACTTAATTTCTTTTGACAGGACTTGTATTTCAAATAAATATTTGAACTAATATCCTATAAAAATACACAATATAGGCTTGTACACACTGTTTTGTCATTGATTATTCTTCGGTCAGATTGAGAATCTGCCAGATCAGAATGATTGCCTTACATCTGAATTGTACTGATCACATGAAAATTGAGGTGTAAAAAAGCTTTTAGGGTTCTTATGACTGATTTGCTTTCAATCTCATCAAGTTTTAGAAAATCGCTAAATAATGAATTTGGACTTTTTTTCTATAGTCCTTTTTACCCTATTTGATAGTTTCTCAATCTGATCAACTGATCTGCTCGATTTATCTAATCAAATAGTAAACAATCCAACATTGATTTTTTTTTATATTTGAAAGAAAATAAAAATACATTTACATGTACCATGTATTAATTGGTTTTACATGGCTTCTCAACTTTTCAATCATTTGGTGAATGCTTACATTGACTATTAGGGAAAATGATCTAAGGGGTTGATAGTACAAAGAAAAAACAATTGGTTCTATATGCGCCGTGGACTGGAAAATTCAGGGTTGTCACAGCGACCAAAGGCAACAGAATCCCTTGTTTTGTTCTGGTCAGCTCTTAGTCCAGATAGACCTTATATGGTCACAGATATCAAAACAAGAATTCGAGGGACACTATGTATGTCTTACTTAAATGTGTTTTTGCTAGAGTTGGGCTTTAACCTGTTTTTTTTTAACCTGTCCCATAGCTTTGTCTTCCTAAATCCCACTTCTCTGGTTGGCCAATGCAATTTTGGCCTGAGGCAAGTCCTTAGAAATAGGAGATGTTCTTTGAAAAATCCTTTGACAGATGTTACAAAGCCCAGATCTAAAGACTTGTGAAATGTGTGTTTTTACACAATTGGTAGCTGGTGATGGGTGTGCACAGGAAGGCGATTGCATGCAATGAATTATTTAGCCTGGCTAATGTGCTATAGGATGTGCTTCTTGTTGCCAGACGCACGCATTTAATGTGGGCTCCACTGGAGATTCTGGTAAATTGGTCCCAGAATGCTTTCTATTAGGGGTAAGCCGCCTCTGCCACAAGCTTTCCTCTGCACACTGTTGTGAAGCAAAGAATTTGTCACTAAAGGGGAACTACCAGTGACTATTAAAGGACATATTCAGGCAAAATAGAAAAATATAAATCTTATCTTTACTCCCCTGCACTTCCTCCAAGTCCAGTTCAGTCCTTATCTGGTTATTAGATTTGGGATGGAGATCAAGTATGTGTTCTCTGCCCGAGGATTCAGTTGGGCCACTGTCCGCCAGACCAAGATAAGAATTTTGAATCGGGATGGCCCGCTGTGTGAAACCCCCTGGGACGCCACCTCACCTCACTCACCTGCTTCCCGGCACCCTCAGTGATGTAAACATCTGGCAACCGCATCCCTGCATCCTTCGACTATGAGGGCACTCCCGCCCCCAGCTATTCAGATAGGCTGGAGGCAGGAGCGTGCACATTGCTGGGGTTGTGGCCACTGTGCATGCAACTGCTGAAGCTCTGCATATAAACAGAGCCATTTTCCGAACATTACATATGCACAGCAAATGGTTCTGATTGGACGAGAGCTCACGCATGTGTCGTAGGACCGGGGAAAGGTAAGTTTCTATGGGCGTTCTGGGGGGTTTCACACAGCAGGGCATGCGACAAAACCCAGGATAGTCAAAATCCAAATTTTTGTTCTGCTTTAAGCACTAGCACTGCAAACAATCGACATGTAAAAGTGTCCATAGCTCACTATGGCCAGTGCATTCATAGTGATTTTGGGGTGAACGCCTCAAAATCGTCATAGTGGAACCCCAGTCAAAAAATCAAAGCTTAGTAAATTGCCCTCTCAATAAACTTATATCAGTGACATATGATTATTGAAAGGGATTAACAGCATGCAGATGTTTGGAATAGTAGGCAGATTCTGTACTCTTAAACATGCATGGCAGCGGCCATCTTGTCACACACATGAAGAAGCTGATTCTGAAAAACAGAGTTTCTCAGCCAAAATTGCCTCATAGCTCTGTGAAATCATCTCTTATTACTAGGCAGAAGTAGTAAGCCTTCAGCTGGATTGACTCATCTTTGAATAAAATACATTGCATACATTGTATCATCTGGCTAAGTGCTTTTGTTGCTGCTGTGGCCATAGAGATACATTGTAACAGCTCCCTCAAAGACACAGATGTCTTTTGCTACATTAGCTGTTTATTCAGTGTTTGTGTGTGTGAAAAGTTACAGACAAACTTGTTTCTGAGGTATATATCTCTCTTTGGCGTGAATTGCTGCGGGAACAGCATCATCTTAAATCTCATTATATTATTTAGGCTCTAGTGCAAGGAGCTGGGAGAATCACTTCTAAAATGTTACACTTTTGAGTGAGAAATAAAACTGGTAACTTGTCATAAAAGCTGCATGTCAAACATTACCTCTGCTCCCTGCTCCCTTTAAAGTGCTTGGAACACTCACCAATTCCTATAATGGAGGGGAAAGGCCAGACACTGCTGCATCACATTCTCTTTGAACAGGGGGCGAGGTCATGCCAAAAAATTTAAAAAACCAAACCTTGTGTAAATAATTACCACTAGGGGGAGGGCAGAGGGTGAGTCTACTTTTTATGTGCCTGGACAAAGCCTTTAAAGTGATCCAATAATGTCTGTTGGTAGCTTTGTCTGAATTGGGGTGGGGGAGCAAGCCCAATATGGGGGCTCATACGATGTCTGAGATCCATCGCCAGAATTCCATCACTGTTATTCACTGAACGGCTAGCATTTAGAGGGTTCCAATTTCTCTAGTAGCACGGCATTAGGGCCTTATTTATCACGGGCTAGCGCCAGGTAGTGTCTGATGAGCGCCAGGTACCGCCAGCTATCGGCGGCTACCGACTCAAGTACGCCCGGCGGCGGTCACAATGACGCATTTATCAAGCTAAATGAGGCTAGCGCCGGCGAGAGCGTCAGCTAGCGCGGGATTCATCATGAAGCCGCCTGGAACGAACAGCGCCGCTGCAAATTCCTTCACAGAGCCAGGTATGACCTGTCGCTCCCTGGCATTGTCCAATGCAATTCAATGGAGCAATGTTTAAGTAATCATAAATAATTGGTAGTATTTTATTTATTTATTTTTTTTTTTTAATGTCAAAAATTCTGAGACCACTTCTGCAATGTTCGTTTTTTTTTTAAAGTAAAAAAAAAAAAAAAAAAAATTTGTGCAGCATTGATCTTACAGGTCTGATATATTACCAAATGATTCCAAAAACATGTATAACGTTACAATCAAAAAATATGGTTGTTTAGGGGTTAAAAACTAGTTAACACCCATCGCCGCCAGCGCACTGGGGTTTAAACAAGGAATGGACAGCGCCAGCAAATTCGGAGCGTAATTTTTTAATGAATATGAAGCAAGCCGTTCGCTCTGGCCATTCGTTGTCAGGCGCTCACATACAACGCTGAACCTGTGAAACAGCGACCCCTAAGCCCGTATTCAACATTACCGCACACCGACTCAGTCGCTGTCATCAAGCAAACGCCGGCCAAGCACAGCGAATACTGGCTGGCACTGTAAAAATCACGCTACAGTCGCTCATCTGTCGCTACCTGGCGCTATTAATGAATCGGCCTCCCCGTCTCTTTTGACATGGTGACTATGGAAGGAGATTTTCAGTTCCAAGCACCCGCTCTAGGGGTTGTGTTGACCATGTTGGCAGAGAACAAAAGTAGGTTGAGGGTTGAGTTTCAGGCCTTGAACAGCCTCACTCTTCTCTTTGGCTTCTCTTCTATAGTTCCAGAGCCTTGGAAGTACACTGTGTATATATTTCCTGTCTGCTCATATGGAACCAATAAATACATTTAATGATGCTGGAGGCCCGTATCAGCCTTTGTCCCATTTGTAGTGTGTTACAGCTGGAGACCTCTGCCAATGTTCTGCTATTGCAGCCAGCATGCTACTATACATTCCAGTGAGGTTCTGAGCCAGTGCTGCGCTTTCCTTTATATTACCGCTCCCAATTCCAGACACTTTTTTAGTTTTGGATGGAGCAAGGAATAGTTACAATTGAATATTCTTTTTTTTCTGGCTGTGATTCTGTTAGGGAATCCATTCTCACTCTTTTGTTTGTTCAATGGTGAAAACCAAGGGGCTCACTGTGGGCAAATAAAAATTGAATACTTTGATTTCTAATATTTGCCTTATTATTTTCTGTTTAATAATGTTCTGAAACTGCTGTTTTCTAGAGGCCGAGTCTGGGCGTTTGGGACATCCTGTTTTATGCAGATCAGATGAATCAGCCACTTTTAGTGGGGCAGGCAATAAGACCGGCCCCTCACCCCCCTTATTGGGCTCAGTCATGGGGTGGAGGCACAGCATGGCACATACCAGCATTGGACAGCTGCAAGCTCATAGGAGGGGTGAGGAGGGAGAGATGTTCTTCCTTTCCTGCACTGAGCGCTATTTTGCCTAGAAACTGCTACAGGCAGCTGCTGGCACTTCCACCAGCCACCATTAGTACCAAGTTGGTGAGGGAGCGTCACTCTTGCCAGTATTAGAGGCAAAAACTAAACCCGGCACATATAAAAGAAGTGAAACCACACACTCAAATATTTTTCTGGTTAATATTATTTGATCAAAAAAGAATTCACAAAAGTCACAAAAGTGCTAAAAAAGAAAAGAAATTGTGTTTAGCCCTTCTAACGTTTTAAAGTAAACTAAAACCCACGGTCCAATAACCCTGGAATCTATAAGATTCCAAGGCCGCTTGACTTCTTCTGCCCAGGGCATCCAGAATCGGAATTCCCTGCTGTGTGAAAACTCCCCAGGTTGCCTGGAAACTCAACTTCTTTCCCCGTTTACAAACCCGTATGCTACAGAAATTAGTCAGAAATTAAATACTAAAGCCAGAATGGCATTTTAGCCAATATATTCCCCCATCCAATGGGCATCCTATGGGCATACCATATAGGAGATTTGGAATGTTTTCTGCTAGATGCCTGAAATGGGACATTGATATACCTCCAAGTTCGTATGGCATCAATAGCTGCATCACCGCATTCCTGTCCCTGTTGGCAACTAGTAGAATTAGCTGGCAGATGTGCCTGCACCGTGAGGGGCACATCACTATAAATATTATTATGTCCATTTCTGCTACA
The DNA here is from genome assembly GCA_027917425.1 of Gastrophryne carolinensis. NCBI lineage: Eukaryota > Metazoa > Chordata > Amphibia > Anura > Microhylidae > Gastrophryne > Gastrophryne carolinensis. Next base: position 103,463,120 of record CM051242.1, read on the forward strand.
GGGTCTAAAGCAGAACAGAACCCACCAGCGTCCTGCCTGGACTGTGTGAAACCCTTCAGGGCGCCCGTATAAGCTCACCTTTCCCCACTCCAATGGCCCATGCATGGACTCAAGTGTAATCAGAGCCATTTGCTCTGGTTGTTTACAATGGGAAGCGCGCTCTCCCGCATCCCTTTCCGCATGTGCACACTCCTGCTCAACCATTCTGGGTCCGGGAGTGTGCACACCACTGGGGATACAGGGGATGCGGCACCGCACCGTTAGAGTGGGGAAAGGGGAGTTTTAGTGGGCGCACAGGGGGGTTTCACACAAATTGGGATGCCCTGGGGGCACGGAACAAAACCCAGGGAAAGTCAGCATCTGCTGAGCCCGAATACTCGCCGCAGGTGCTCAGGGGTGGGGGGCATGTATGGGGCACAGGGGGCATGGAAAAGGATTTTGTGCCACTTTAAAGCACCACTGTGTCATGCAAAACAGGAACATTTATTGGAAAATCATACCATCCCCAAATACATAGTAATCAAAATAAAATGTAAATCCAATCCTCAAACACAGGCAGATTTGTATATCACAAATGTCCTATGCATGTGATAATAGTTTATTCATCATACTCTCCTGTGTGTTCTTGATGTGTTCAGATTTATTGTATGAAAGCTGCTATACTGTATATACAGACCTGTAGTTCTCGTTTGTACAGGATGTTTGATCCTGTGGCCCTTCATATCTGGAATTCTGTGCAGGGGAGTGTGTGGCAAGTGCTGTTTCCTGAGAGATTAGTTCAACGTTTCTATAAAACTCTTTCAGGTGGAAAATGTTGCTCGGGTCGCAGATGGCAAAACGTTCTGAGGGGAAGATGTATAGATTTCACAGATGGGCTGTCATTTCTGGACATACTGCTGGGGCTTTCCCTTCTGTGTGGAGTTTAAGTGGCAGAACTAGAATTTCCGGCAAAATCTTCTAGCCACAGCTAAAGCAGCACTTTATAAATGAGAACCACAGGGCATCTGTAAGAAAAGATTCAAATCAAAGTAGTATCTGTTACCAGTCTCTTGTCTGATAGACTCTTCTCTCAGGGCTGGATAAATTGCTGGGGGGCCTTTGGTCAAGACTTTGCCCTCCTCTTATGTGAGATGGTGATGTCCCAGTGCAAAGGGCCTTTGCAGGAGCAAGTGCTACATCCTTGATCACCAATATAGTCACTATGGTTATTTCATTACTAGTCAGATTCAGCTTGCTCTCTTATTCAACCATTCCTATTGATACTGTATCTGATGCCTTAAAATAATCCTAAACTCAGGTAAACCAGGCTGAAACTCATCCCCGCCCTGCTCCCACAGTGCTTCACTGGTTCACTGGCCCTCATGACCAAATTTACATTTTGCACAGTAAATCAATTGTAAAAAAGTACAATGCAGGTACATTGTGTTACGCTTGCCATAGACTTCCGTTGGCTTGTTCTAGTGGTACGCTGAAACTTCTGCGTGCAAACTACAACGCAGTGCATAAATATGAACTGGCCCTGAAAATAATAGGCAGCATTTTCACTTGCATTGTTATTGTGCTGGGCAAGCAAATAGGTGTCAACAGAGTGTAAAATAAAAAAAAAGGTTAAAGCCATTGTGCAGCTACACTCAAAAGTAGTCCCAAAAGCATTCCCATTGTGTAAAGCTATACATGGCAGTGTTCTCATTTTTTCCTTTTTGAAAACTAGTTTATATTGCCGTAGGAATTATAAAAAAAAGCTTCACCTCATGTCCTCTGTGATGGGGGTGGCAGGGCTGAGGGATGCAAGCACTGCATTGTAGTGGGCTAGGCTTGACTGACAGTATGAATTCTAGCCAATTACTAACAGAGGGGGTGTCAACTTGACACAAGCATTCGGATTTTATTTGTGGTCAGTATCAGGGGGGGGGGTGGCGCAGGGGACAGCAAAAAAGGAAGAAGAAATTCCCTTTACTTTCTGTGGCCAGATCAAAGAGACATCATGGGACTGACATTGCTTCAGCTGCCAGGCAAATAATTGTGATCTTTTTTAACTGGTCAATGCCTTTAACATAATCTTTAAAGAAGTCTTAACATGCTGTTTTTTAGGGGTTGTTGGGTGGGTATGGTGTTTTTCGTGGGGGCAGGTCAAGGTAGTTAGGGTATGAGCTTTTCAGAATATTAATACAGATCTATGCACACACAGAACTGATTTTTGTTTGATCAACCTAGTTTTGATCTAATCTAACAAAAAAACTAAATACATTCAAACATAAATCCCACTCCCTGTTTTAGAAAGGCTAATTCCCCATCCTGTATTGGGCTGTATTTTGCTCACCTTTGCCTGGATCTACATGACACCCTTTCCTCTGGAAGAACAGGCAGCAGCTATGGCAAGTACCACAACACTGATGAGTAAAGTCACCAACATTTCCATTGGGTGATGTCACTGAGATTTCTCTCCAACTGAAGCACTTGCTCAAGAAGAAGCAGCCAGTGAAAATGATGATTCTCCCGTTTTGGGGAATCACATGACAAGCATTGTCAAACAAAAGAGGAGCAATACCACGGCTTTTGATAAGTAAAGTATATAGAAAGTGGGATATGCTATGTGTGTGGAAAGAGTTACTGGTTTTCTTTAAAGTGCACCTGTACTCAGAAAGCTAATTTATGTCATCACCCCCCATACCCAGCCCAGTTCCGCATAATGAGTTAGGTTGCGGTGCTTACACATTTATTGCAGCTATTATAACTGATAAGGTTGAGCCTCAATGCTGAGCTGTGTGTACTGTAACTGAATGCATCATCACTGGAAAGCATCAGGGCTATTCGGCCCGGGAGCAATGTGGCTGACTGCATTCAGTTAGTGTTATGAATATTGGGTAAGAGCTTTAGTAAAAGAGACAAACACATGCTTTGGGGCACTGGGCTGGGGATGGAAGGTGATGACGTAAACTTCCTTTCTGGGTATAGGATCACTTTAACTATGTGTAGATTTTAAGATACCATTTACAGTTGTCATTTAAAAGTTGTGGCTTTGTTCGGCTTCTCTGCTGTGCTCAGCCCATGTGATCACGTCTCAATAGGCCATGGCTGATGGTGTCTGAAATTCTCAACTCGATGTGAGAGATTTGTATATTTTGGATCAGCAATTGCTTAATAAATAGAAACGATGATACTGAAGACATTGCTGTGAATGTAGCGTTAGGTGCGCAGTATTGTGTTGATTTCATGTGTTGTTGAGGCTTTTCTCTTGGGTCAAGGTTGCTAGGAAAACTGATTCAAACCAGATGCAGTGGAAAAGTTTACAGTCCGTGATTCATTGGCTGGAGCCCCAATAGAAGAAAGCATCTTGCGTTATTACTCATCATGATCATGATTTACAGAAAGCAGCTTTGGGAACATTGGGAAAAGAAGTGCATTGTAATGTCCAAAACTGGCAAAATTAGTTAAGATCTAATCTTTTCCTTATCAGTTTCTAATGTCTTGTAAAAATTCAGCTAATCCATTTGCCACAGGCCTTCTTGACCTTGATACTTGATAAATGAGGGCCACCGTGCCCTCTGGGTTAACTTGTCTATGGACAAATAGGAGACTACAGAAGACTGTGGACATCTGACTTACGCATTGTAGTTTGCCATTAGCACAGATTGTGCAATGCTATAGGTCACATTGCTAAAGGTGCATTTCAAACTTTAAAGCGCATCTAAAGTTAAAAATGATTTTAGGTTTCTTGCAACGACTACTCCTATTTAAAGATGTCTGAAATAATGCTGAAATAATAATCTATACTGCATCTTCTTTTCCCTTGAATATAAATTGGGTTTAAAATAATTTGATCATCTTACTAATCTACCTGCGATGGGTCCTTTTGTCACTCATTGTTATGTTTTTACCTACATAAGAGGTATACTGTTTCTTTTGGCAATAACATTATGGTAGGAGCGTAGATTCCATGCTCAGACAGAAGCTATTGAAGGCTTTAAGGAGACTGAGAGGCCGATTCATTAATAGCGCCAGGTAGCGACAGATGAGCGCCAGTAGCGTGATTTTCACAGCACCAGCTAGTATTCGCTGTGCTTGGCCGGGGTTTGCTTGTTGACAGCGACTCAGGTAATGTTGAATACGGGGTTAGGGGTCGCTGTTTCACAGGTTCAGCGTTGTATGGGTGCGCCTGACAGCGAATGGCCAGAGCGAACGGCTTGCTGCAGATTCATTAACAAATCACGCTCAAAAATTTCTCGCGCTGTGAATTCCTTGTTTAAACCCCAGAGCGCTGGCGGCGATGTGTGTGAAGTAGTTTTTAACCCCCAAACAACCTTTTTTTTTTATGTAAAAATTATACAAGTTTTTCTAAACATTTTGTAATATGAACACATGAATATCAGACCTGTAATATCAATTCTGCACAATTTTTTTTTTTTTTTTTTTTACTTAAAAAGTGGTCACAGAATTTTTGACATTAAAAAAAAAAAAAAAATAACATTAATAGCAATTAATTATGATTATTTAAAGATTGCTCCATTGAAATGCATTGGACATCGCCAGGGAGCGCCAGGTCATACCTGTCGCTGTGATGGGATTAGCAGCGGCGCTGTTCGTTGCAGTCGGCTACATGATGAATCCCGCGCTAGCTGACGCTCTCGCCGGCGCTAGCCTCATTTAGCGTGATAAATGTGTCATTGTGACCGACACCGGGCGTACTTGATTCGGTAGCCGCCGTTAGCTGGCGGTACCTGGCGCTCGTCAGACACTACCTGGCGCTAGCCCTTGATAAATAAGGCCGATACTCTAATAAGTCCCGCACAGTTGATCGGTCCAATGCTGCTAATTTGAAACTTACCTCCATTGAAGATCCAAATCGGACCATCTCTGCTCACAGTCACGGCCCCTGGTCAGCTTTCTGCCTCAACGCTGCCTTCTAGCATCACTCATGGTAATTGGTCACATCCACTCCATTCATTTCAATGGCAGGGGTCTGGCCAGGTCTATTTTAGTGAGTGGAGTGGGTGTGGCCAGTCACTGTGACTGATGTGATGGAATAGCTACTTGGCTGCGAGCAGTGGGATTGCGTGAGATGGTCATAGCTGGCGAACTCATTGTTTCATTGTTTATTCATTGTATAGCCCAGACCAACAGCCTAGCACATTTGGAAAAAAATCTCCCGAAATCTTCCTTGCCCCATCTGCATGCATGATACTGAATCATTGTCAGCACTTACATTTGCTCCTGCATCCACTCAAAACTAAAAATGCTACCTCACTGCTTTTCTCCTGGTAGCAGCCATTTTGGAGCTTCCTTTCCCAGCATCCCAGTCATGCTATTGCCTGAATTTAACTGACATAACCCCACAATGCACAGTGGCAGGAAACTTTCTCTTTGCAGACTGCCTGCAGCTCCATGAGATTCCATTTTGTTTTTAAAATTGACCACAGCTGGTTACAAAAAGGTAAATTAATTCTTTTGTGCAGCCATCTGAATTGTGCTGGGGATGCATATGAGCATTGCTTTTTTTAAACCGGACCTTCAGCGTGATTTAATGAAAAGCCCAAACTCTTAAAAAACGGTTCCCCAGCATCTAAAATTAATATATTTTACGTTTTTAGTGGCTAACTTATTATTCTTTCCCCCACTGGGCTGCAACTCTGTTCAGGACTTTAGGATACGGGCGCCGCCATCTTGACTCAGAAGCATCACACTTACTGAGGAGAGGAGAGTGGGATAAGGTACAGGGGGGCGGGTTATAGCTGTGCTTTGCTCAGACAGAGCAGAGCTGGGGTCAGGTAAAGGTCAGCAGTCCCAGAATGCAGAGCAGCACAGTCAGGAGGCACTTCCTGTTTGCAGGGTGCCTGATAAGATGGCGGCTTCCATAAGCCGCCATCTTGGATGTTTAAAGGCTCATAACATGCAGTAGATGCAGGTAGGATGATTTTTAATGTGGGCAATCTGTATGTACAGGGTGTGGGAAACATATAAGGTAGACTCTTATTCAGAGTGAAGGTCCGCTTTAAGGCTTTTGGTCCATTTCAAAGTCTACTCTCTACAGTGGCCTGCTGTAAATGAATGTGCAAATCCAGAATCCAGGAGGAAAAGTAGATGAAATGTAGCCTTTATAACCGTTTGTGGTCCCGCGGCGTGCTGTCATGGCAACAGACGCAAAAGCGGGGGGCGGGTGTTTACACAAATTGTTTTTACATGCACTGTTCATACATGAGATGTTTTTCTGAATACTTTGTATTTATTTTGTAAAGATACTTCATTGGCTGTGGTATGGCCCTTTTTGGCCTTATGATCCCTACTGTTAGGATTGTTTTTAGATAATTGTTGTAAGTCTTTGTCTTTTTAATAAATCCATGATTATGATATGATATAAATGTATGATTAGTGAAATTACTGGGTTGGTGGGGCCGCTGTGGGTCTTCCTTGTGGTTGCTGGGGCCACAAAATGTTATATTGTTTCAAATTGGCGATTTGCTTAGGGCTTCCCACATTGGCACACCCCTATTGAATTGTGGGTTTTTGATACTTGGGGTGGTGCAGGTTGTTTTTTTTTCTATGAAATGTAGTCTTTAAATAATAAACTTGTCTTAAAGCGGGTTAAAACCTTACCTGCCAGGCCCTGGAATGTAAAAGACTTTAGGCCCAGCTGCTAGCCTGCCCCTGAGGCATCCTACACCGGGTGCCCCACTGTGTGAAACCCCCCAGCATCACCGGCTTCCCTGTGGTCATGCGCGCTCCCGCCGGAACAGCATGTGGGGGATGCACCTTGTCACTGCTATTCTCTCAATACAGAGAATTACTATGAGGCCGATTCATTAATAGCGGCAGGTAGCGACAGTTGAGCGGCTGTAGCAGTATTTTCACAGCGCCCGCTAGTAGTCGCTGTGCTTGGCCGTTGTTCGGTTGTTGACAGCGACTCAGTCGGTGTGCAGTAATGTTGGATATTGGGTGAGGAGTCGCTATTTGACAGGTTCCGCGCTGTATGGGAGCGCATGATAGCGAATGGCCATAAGCGACCGGCTCCCACCATATTCATTAACAAATCACGCTCTAAAAATTCTCGCGCTGTGAAATGCATGTTTAAACCCCAGAGCGCTGGCAGCGATGGGTTAAAAGTAGTTTTTTAACCCCCAAACAACCATATTTTTGGAAACCAAAAAAAAAACAAGTGTTTTAAATAATTTTGTAATAGGAATACTTTAATATCAGACCTGTAATATCAATTCTGCACAAATTTTTTTTTTTTTTACCTTAAAAAAATATCTAACATGGCAGAAGTGGTCACAGAATTTTTCACATTTAAAAAAAAAAAAAACAAAAAAACATTAATAACAATTAATTATTAATATTTAAAGATTGTTCCATTGAAATGCATTGGAGAGCGCCAGGTAGTGAGAGGTCATACCTGTCGCTGTTCAAGGTCGGACGCTGGCGCTGTGGGCTGAGGCTGGAATAATGATGAATGAGTGGTTATCTGGCGCTATCTCAGTTGCTAAGCAGGATTGCCTTGATAAATGTGTGATTGTGGTGGGGAGCCGGCGTTCTCGTGGCGGCGCCCGTCATTACCGGTCGCTCACCAGTCGCTACCTGTCGCTATTCCTTCATAAATAAGGGCCTATGTTATACTGGAATGCTTGAGAAGAGTGGAGGGCTTTTGATTTTTAAGCCCAGCTTCAGGAATTTATGAAAGTAGAGGGTATTAAAGCAAAGGTGAGACTTTTTAGTGGTAAAAAGCATTGACCAAAATTCACAGTTACCCTCAGGATACAGATATTAGTACTAACATATATATGTACCAATACCGTAGGACAAAAGGTCAACCATGTAATGGCAGTGATTGTGTTTAATCAAATCTATCTTGTTTGAGGTACATATTACCTGCTATGTTTTTCAGAGACACTATTTGTGTTGATAGGTGTTGACAGATCCTCAACCGTAAAACTTCCTGTTTACCAGAAACTGATATGTATGTTCAGAGTTTCCTCATCACCCTCACCAGAGGGAACAGAAAAAGAGGCGCTTTGTAGTTTCACAATACCTGATATGAAGCTACCTTCATTCATAATTGTCTATGTAATTATGACATAAAATGAAGTATTCAATAGTTAACAGAAAATTCCAAGTAGGCGTAATGAAACAAATGGACAGGCACTGAGGTAATGCTCTGTATCTGCCATTTTTAGAACAGATGTAAAGTATTTATGACACCTCTCACCGAGAATGCTATATAAAATAATTTGTGGTGCAGTTGTAGCGTGCTAGCCTTAAACCATTGCTTGCATTAATAGGCTGCAACATTCTCATCTCTCAAATCAAGTATATTTCAAATCTATAGGTCATGTAATAGAAAAGTAGTGGGTGTCACTGGAACAGCAAGCTTGTCAGGACAGGTTTTGAATAGATTTGTTTCTTGATAACGCCTACAGCCTTTCACTTATTAATCTTTTTGCCCCCACAGACAGCAGAGAGAAGCTTTATAGTGTGGTCACCATACATTGTGTAGCATATCCCAATACCCACAGATAATGTGAGGCCTAAGGACCTGGCAGGTAGTGTCACTGTAACCACAAGGAATGCACTTGTGGCACTGTTCTGTTTTGATACATTCACGGTGCATTTTGTCTTGTTACCACAATAACGTATACAGACCCATCAGTTTCTCACCACAAAAATCAGTCATGGCTTTTATTGGCTGGGACCACGAGCTCCCTAGCCACACATGTGCTGGAACCAGGGCAGGATTATAGGCAAGGCCCTTGTCCTGCAAGACGGCCTCCACCACCTTTTGTGCTATGGTTGGGGTATTGGAACTTTGCGGCACTGCTGATTGGTCCGGTTGACCGATCCACATGCCCTTATAGCGGTATATACTGGAGGTTCTCCTCTTTCCAACGGCACCTGTGGGTCCGGAGAGCCAGACCCACAGCCCCGCTAGGTCTGGAGATCCAGCGCTCAGAAGTGTACCACCCCGGTACACTGGACACTGCACAAAGACACTGGACTTTTGCTATAATGAAAAAATAAATACTGCTCGGGGGCCTCAACCAGATTTTTTGCTCAGGGGCCTCCACCACACTTAATCCGGCCCTGGCTGGAGCTAATGACAACCTTGTGGTGCTGGAGACATCCTTACATTTCCAATACATAACCAGTTTATTTTTCTCATCACATGTGAAAACTTGTAAAGTCTCCCCTACATGTGTATTTGTTCAGGTTAAAAGGGGACCAATACTTTCCCAGTACAATGGTCTTTCAAATTAAAAAACCCTGGCAGTGGGTCTTTTTAGATTTACAAGGCTCTGTGTGGTATGTACCAGTGACTAGTGCCCTCTGATTTTTAGTCTGTGTATTGTGGGCAGGTACTTTATATACATACAGTGGCGTAAAAAAATGTGACTGCGTGCTGATGCAAACATTAAAGAGGGATAAATACAACTCTTAACCTGGCTCTCGAGTCTAAAAGACTCCAGAGCCAAGTTACGGCTTTTCTCTAGACTTCTGGAATTGGGATTCCCTGCTGTGTGAAGCCCTACTGGCCATCCAATATACTTAACTGAACGGAGATCCCACAGCTCATGTGTGGGCCCAGTGGCATCCCTCTAGCTGTACTCACATCAGCACACAGTCACATTTTTTTACGCCACTGTATGTCGTGAACAGAAAAACAATTGTTTAGTCACTCTGTGTATGATTCATTGTTATATTAAATATAACCTTAAATGTAGGCATATGGCTTTTAGAAACACAATGGTATTACCTTCTAAGACTCTTTAAATATACAGGTTTCAAAAACATGCAGAAATTATTTTCCTCAATGTAGTACAGACTTTATGTGGCTTTCCTGCCCCTCTGGGAGAAAATGCGGATGAAACAGCTCTAATTGGAGACAATGTCTATATATATATATATATATATATATATATATATATATATGTCTATCTTTTATAGACATTGTCTCCAATTAGAGCTGTTTTGCTTTGGGTTGCGGTGAAGTTAAACAGCCATACTCACTGTCACCTCCCGGTCCATCGCTGCTGTTCCCCTGCCACTGTCCTGGCCTTTGTCTTCTGGTTCGGCATCTTGGGGTCCATCAGTCCTCTGCTCCTGTAAGAAGCAGAAGGTCCCAAAGAGGTGGCTGCAGCATTGCTGACCCGGAGGTGGATGCTGGGTCCTGATGCCTATCGTTGCTGCCACCAGGAGCCTGTGTCCAGAGCTCCTGCCGCTGCCTCCAGGTGCCCCTGTTTCTCCAGGGAACAGGAAACAATGGTATGTAGTGCCACTGCTGTACCACATCGGAGGCACAGCGCGGTACACAACTGTGTGTACTCTGCATCTGTGTGTCTCTACTGCAATGCAATAGAGATGCACAGTGTAAAAAGGGCCTTAGCCTAGACAATCCCTTTCAACAAGGTAATACTCTAAAAGTCGTGCGGTACAGTTACCCATACTCTGATGAGTAGTTATGTTTTCTCTTATTATTAGGTACAGTTACCCATACTCTGATGAGTAGTTATGTTTTCTCTTATTATTAGGAACAGGAAGAAACAGTTCCAAAGAACCCAAGCCCACTTACCTGCCAATCCCCCCCCCCCCCCCCACATGAGTACCTGTGTTGATGCTGCTGGCCCTTGGCGGCTTAAAAAATTATTTTTCGTTGTAGTAGCGGCACCCAGCCAGAAGGTTTGAGATCATTGATTGGCTGGTCTCCAATGTACCTGCCAATATGACAAGCCCGCTGGCTTCCTTCTAGTCTGAGGCAGGTTCCCACCCTTGGGTGCCGAAGTGTCCCTCAGCTAAAGGTAAGCTGGGGATGTGTCTGCGGGTCTCAAAAACACAGTGGGAACCCTGGGATAGATGAGGGTTTTTTTTGCCAATCCCGGGGGCAGCTGAGCAGGCAGGCCTGGCCTATGTGGATTTCAATCCGCTGGAACATGTGTCTAAGCATGATTGCTCCTAGGTAAAGGGCCACAAGATGAATGTGAGCAGTGCTCCGAGTTTAGGTTCCAAGATAAATGTGTCAAAGAAACTCCTTGGAAGCTTCTACAGGGAGAAGTTCCAGAATCACTGATGAAGTGGCTGGAAGAATGTATGGATTTTTAGCTTGGCATTGCTCTGCATGGATCAGCTCAAGGTTTTATTTGTTCTGGAGCTAAGCATGAATAATAAAAATAGGCTTTTCCCTACAGTAAATACATGTTATTGTATTTCCAAATGTTCATTTTAATGAGTATCTGAAGTAAAGGTCCTATCAGGACTAATCCTTTCTGCTAGTTATGGGCAGTTATTGATTAAAAGGGGCAGACAGGGAGCTGATGCTGCCACCCCAAACCTACCTCTGTGCCACCATTGCCACCAACTGCTGCTGATTGCTTGGAGCCTACGCATGTGCCATGGGACCACTGTGAGTTTAACAGGATCTTCGAGAAGGATATACCTGGGAGAGTCACAATCATGGGCGTTGTTTGTCTTTGAATTAATTTTCAGTTTCCAGTTGCAATGTCCAGCTTGAGAATGGTTAAAACTTAGCTTTTACTTCATAGCTTAAAATGAGGATAATTCCAATTATAAACACACAGCCATCAACCGTCTTGTATGTCAGAAAGTGCTCCCTCCACTATTGGGACCAGGTAACGCGTTTCAGGATGTTACCAGCCCTTAGTCATACTGGTATAAGCTATGAAGTAAAAGTTTTAACCATTCTCAAGCTGGACATTGCAACTGGAAACAATTTGGGGAGTTTTTTCAGGAGATCCTGAGGTCCGTGCTGTTTGGGTCTGAGGGTGAGCTGGTTATTGTTTGCTTAAATTAATTTTCAGTGACTGGTGTCTAATGATCACAGGAAATAGAATGTTGAATTAAAATTAATTTAACCCTAGGTCAGGGATTCATTAAGTAACACTTTCTATTTTCAAATTATCTCAAGTACCACCTACAATTTCAAGTTCTTGAAATGCACAAAAATAATTTGTAACACTTTTTGCACAAGTTTTTCATTTAATGAGTAAATTAGTGTTAGGAAAAGTTTAGATTCACAGCAGATCAAGTTGGGGTACAGGTCAGTCTGCAGCCTTGTCACATAACACCTGATAGGATCGCATGTACCGCTAGTGATACACTGGTTGCGTACCACAGCCCCAGGCCACTTAATTCAGAAATAAAGTTATGCATCCCAAAGACGGGTAGGCTGATTCATCACTAACGCCAGGTAGCGACAGATGAGCATCTGTAGCAGGCATTTCAGAGCACCCGCTAGTAGTCGCTGTGTTCGGCCGTGGGTCGCTAGTTCATAGCGACTCAGCCGCTGTGCAGTAATGATGAATACATTGTGAGGAGTCGCTATTTGACCAGTACAACGCTGTATGGGAGCGAATGTTAGCGACTGGTCAGTGCGACCGACTCACAACATATTCATTAAAAAAACAGCCTCACAAAACTCCGGCGCTGAAAAATGCTTCTCTGAAGCCCAGAGCGCCGGAGGTGGTGTGTTTAAAGTCTGTTTTTCAGCATGTATCCAAAAGTAACAAAGTGAAAACATATGGAATTACATTGTAATAACATTGTAACATGAACGCATTAATGCTAGACCTGTAATGTCATTTCAGCAGAAATAAATACAACATAAAATATGAAAAATGTTTGAAAAAATGGCTTTTCTATGCCAGAAGTGGTCAAAACATTATTTGAGATTAAAAAAACAAAAAAACAAAAACCCTGTTTAAGGAGAAGAAAAGTATCGTCCATTGAAATGTATGGGGGGGCGACAGGTAGCAAGAGGTAATACCTGGCGCTGTGCAAGGCTGAACGCCGGCGCTGTTCGCTGAGGCTAGGATAATGATGAATCGGAGGCTACATGGCGCTATCCCAGTTGCTCAACAGATTTCGCTTGATAAATGTGTAATTGCGTGCCGTGTCCAGCGTTCACCTGTCGCTACCTGTCATTTACAAGGCACTACCTGATGCTATCCCTTCATGAATAAGGGCCTTGGTCTTGACTGAAGCAACGTACCTCTCTAAGTTATAAAATGGAGCTAAACTCCCGAGATCCTTGTGCCCACCTTTCAAGTACTCTGATTTGTGAGACTCCCTTGAAATACCCAAAATATAGTCAGGAAACTTACCCTCAGTTGCCAATGTGTGGCAACTGCTCACCTGTCCACATGAATGCTAATTACCAATGGCTTTGTTGGGATTCATCAGATAGATACTGCTATGCTTCTATATTTTTAAATCTTGTCTATCAGGAGTGGACTGGCCATAGGGAGACCCGGGACAATGCCCGGTGGGCCGCAATGCTTTGGGGCCAGTTGGGCTGCTGCTTTTAACACCCACATTCAATCCCTGCCCCCTTTCTCAGCCCTCTGTACCCAGTCCCACTGTACCCACCAGCCAAGGAACCCCAGCCCCCAATGCTATAGCCCCAGCATCATGGTTGGTGGGGCCTCAGCAGGGATGTCTTGGCCGGCTGGTAAAATCCATGGCTGATTTTTGGTTCCAGTCTGCCACTATTGTCTGCTGTGCACATTTACTAAACATGTCCTGGGTTTAAAATTTGACTTTAAAATCCTTTCCTTGTAATATTAATGGTCTTTGATGTTCTCAGTGACCGTTGTGTGGTTCCATATCTCCTCCAGCCAGCACATGATGTGGCTTTGATAATACACTAGTTACTCTTCATTTCCAGTTTTATCTTTGCTTCTGTCATGGCTAAGGACAAATAAAGCCCCTTCTGTCACACTAAGCGGCGTTTTGTGACGAAATTTGAGTGCTAAGAGACGCTTTTGTTGCCCAAAGAGGCCCCTTCCAGGCCTGGAGGCGTTATGTCAGGAGTCACGTTGTGCCTTAAAATTGCCAAAGATGTTCTTTTGTGCTCTGCATTTTCAATTGCCATATTTCCACCTCATTACTTTTATTTCAGAGAAATTGCCATCTATGAAGTCTCAACTTATAATTTTAGTTCTGTCAAATTTTTTTGCAACTGGCATCACACACCTGAGACATGTGTTCTCGTTATGTTCATAAAAGCCCTGTTCCAGGTCTTGTGAATCCCTCCTGCCGGTGGGTGATTGGTAACAGCCCTTACAGAGGCTTGTGTGGCACTTACCATGATTGATACGGCACAGTGTCAGTGTGGCAGCATTCATAAGCAGAGCTCCCATTCATCATTTGTGGGGGCACAGACCACTTTCAGCCATTCACAGCCACTACTGCCAGGGTCAGGTTCTACATTTCTGTGCTGATTGCTGCAGGGAGGGACACTGAAGTGCTCCTGGAACAAAGTGTTTAGTCCTTTCATCTGTTGTAGTGTCACAGTACCCCATAAATGCTATACAGGAACATCATTATATTTCTTTTTTTCACAACAGTTCTACCATACCATACCATTCTAACATACCAGATGTGACGCTCCAGCTGCTCTCTTTGTATCACATTTTCCTGTGCCAGCTACATCACATGGCATGCCTACTGTGATCATCTGGAATTACAGTAATCTCTTTTAATGGGGATTTCCACCTACAAAGTACCATATAGTGGCTATTCGGACCTTACTTTAAAACAAGCAATTTCTTGGCTTTCTTCTTTTTTACTGCAGTATATAGATAAACGATATTTACCTGGGTAGCGCTGGATACCCTTTTCTGTGAGTCACACACTGTATTGGATGTCTGCCATCATTGTAACATAGTATGTAAGGCTGAATAAAGACTTTAGTCCATCCAGTTCAGCCTGTTTATGTCCTTCCAGTGGGCAAAGAGATGGGGGCAATGATATTCCACATAATAAAAGCATTTCAAACTTAGAAAAACTTATTTAGAAGGCAGTCATTTCCCTAAGCAAATATCTAGTGAGTGAGTCATAAAAACTGTAAAGCTATAGTACAGTAGTAGTCTTCTATACTGACTATAACAGACTATGAAGGCCACAAGGTGTCTTCTGGTTAGTCAGTGGCATTTTTACCTACAGTATGACTGCATTAACCAGAAGTCTCTGCTCCTCCTACTTAAAGGAAAACTTCCTTTTTGTCGGGTTTATTGTTTTCCTGTTGGAATGTAAAATGAACATTTGTGTTGGGATTGTGCCCCAATACCTGTGATCAGCATGCTATTTCCTGGTTGCTTTTATTTCTGTGACTCTGTGTTGCTAAGATGGGAGCGGCTTTCCTGCCCTTTATAAAGCCCTTAATATAGTTTCTGGCCTTGACAAAACCCCTAGTATAGCAGGAGGGGTTAAACATGTGAGCTCAGGAATGTGGAGCGTCTCCTCTGCCGTAGCCAATCAGATGTTTTGCAAGCCAGAGTCAGGTCGCCAGATACACCAAACATACCAGTTGGTGTGTGTTGCTAAGGTAAAGTTGCTAGAAAAAATGGTCTTATTTTATAACACAGAGTTGCAAACAAATATAAAATGAAAAAATTAACAGATAAAGTAGGAACCTTGCGGACATCACTTTGGCACACAGTAATGGAAACGTTAAAAAAGGCCATCCAACGTGGAATTACACTTTAAAGTGGGCCAAAACCCACATGATATATAAGATTCCCAGGCTGATCGATTCCCTCCCCCTGGGGCATCCAAAATTGGGATGCCCTGCTGTATGAAACCCCCCCCAGGTTGCCCCATGCACTTACCTTGTTTCCCAGTCCAACGATGCATGTGCGAGCCGCATCTCCACTATTCCTCTAGCAGGGCGTGTGCCCGTGCCAATGGCCAGCACGGACACACTCCTTGTTAGAGGAAGGCGGGGGTTGCGGCTGCCAGCGCGCTCGGAGCCACTGGCCTTAGACGAAAGCTTAGACGACGTGACATCAGCGGTTTCAAGCGTGCTAATTGGACAAGCGGCCCTGCATGCGCGGTAGGACCGGAAAGAGGTGAGTTGACATTGGTGATCTGTGGTCCCCGATCAGGGTGCCCCGGGGGAAATGACCAAAACCCAGGGTAGTCAAAATCCTGGGTTTTAGTCCACTTTAAGTTGGTTTACTAAGATGGAGAAATGGACAGAGCACTTATCATGTGTGACCAAAGTGAATGGGGCAAAGGGTTCCATGAATCGGAATTTGCCCTCAAGTATAGTCCATCTCTGCAATGAAAATTGTAAACAAGCTAAGATAGCAGTTGATTATTGAATTAATAAAGCGCATATAATTTACATATTCATTTAGTATAAATTAGGATTACTGTAGCAGGGTTTAGACTTCATTAAGTATTATGGGCACCTAATACATAAGTATTAGGTGGCCATAATACTTAACCAAGTCTAACAGCTGCTACAGTAATCCTAATTTATCCTATGTCCTATTTTTGCTTGCATGGCACTGCTGTTTTGGGATGGCAAGTGGGAAGACAGAATAGCAAGACAGAATAGACTACTGGGGCTCTATATAGTACTCTGGGCGTTTCACCTATAAGAAGGAAGTTCTGCAGTAATTGTACTTTTAGGCATAATTAGGGCTGGTTTTATATTTAATGGAGGTTTAGGGGAAATTTTATCAAGTACTGAATATGTTCTTCTAAAATAAAAAAAATATATCGTTGTCCGACTTTAATTTATTACTTTACTGCCAAACAGAAGGTCCTTTATAACATAAAGAAATAGTCCACTGCAGCTTTTATCTACTGAGACCATCATTAATAAATTGCATATTGATGCGTGTAAATATTTCATAAGCCCAACACAATGGAATGTGTGAGCTGGATACGTGTGTGGCTCTGTGAAGCTTCCTCGTACTTTTCATCTGTCATGTTGTAGGAGGGGGGATTTTTTGTCTATGGTAAGAAACAGCATGTGAGTGGTAGACAGTACATGGAGAAATTTATTGCCTCAACCACTTTTGTGAATGATCATTACCAGGGGCGAACTGGGGCTAAAAAGCAGCCTTTTCGGGGCACACCGGCCCTGCTGCACTGTTCTTAATGTCACTATATACACACCTTATTTTTGTTCCATAAGATGTACCCAGGGTTTAAAGGACTAAAATAAGAAAGAAAATATTCTGAACCAAATGGTGTGCTTAAATTCCCCCATTCAGTGCACAGAATCACCCCATTACATTAAAGGCAGTGGGGGCATCCCTCAGTACAGCCACTGGGGGCATCCCTCAGTACAGCCAGTGGGGCATCCCTCTGTACAGCCAGTGGGGCATCCCTCTGTACAGCCAGTAGGGGCATCCCTCAGTACAGCCAGTAGGGGCATCCCTCAGTACAGCCAGTAGGGGCATCCCTCAGTACAGCCAGTAGGGGCATCCCTCAGTACAGCCAGTAGGGGCATCCCTCAGTACAGCCAGTAGGGGCATCCCTCAGTACAGCCAGTAGGGGCATCCCTCAGTAAAGCCAGTGGGGCATCCCTCAGTACAGCCAGTGGGGCATCCCTCAGTACAGCCACTGGGGGCATCCCTCAGTACAGCCACTGGGGGCATCCCTCAGTACAGCCAGTGGGACATCCCTCAGTACAGCCAGTTGGGCATCCCTCAGTACAGCCAGTAGGGGCATCCCTCAGTACAGCCAGTGGGACATCCCTCAGTACAGCCAGTTGGGCATCCCTCAGTACAGCCAGTGGGGCATCCCTCAGTAAAGCCAGTGGGGCATCCCTCAGTACAGCCAGTGGGGCATCCCTCAGTACAGCCACTGGGGGCATCCCTCAGTACAGCCAGTAGGGGCATCCCTCAGTACAGCCAGTAGGGGCATCCCTCAGTACAGCCAGTAGGGGCATCCCTCAGTACAGCCAGTGGGACATCCCTCAGTACAGCCAGTTGGGCATCCCTCAGTACAGCCAGTAGGGGAATCCCTCAGTACAGCCAGTGGGGCATCCCTCAGTACAGCCAGTGGGGCATCCCTCAGTACAGCCACTGGGGGCATCCCTCAGTACAGCCAGTGGGGCATCCCTCAGTACAGCCAGTAGGGGCATCCCTCAGTACAGCCAGTAGGGGCATCCCTCAGTACAGCCAGTAGGGGCATCCCTCAGTACAGCCAGTAGGGGCATCCCTCAGTACAGCCAGTGGGGCATCCCTCTGTACAGCCAGTGGGGCATCCCTCAGTACAGCCAGTGGGGCATCCCTCAGTACAGCCAGTGGGGCATCCCTCAGTACAGCCAGTAGGGGCATCCCTCAGTACAGCCAGTAGGGGCATCCCTCAGTACAGCCAGTAGGGGCATCCCTCAGTACAGCCAGTAGGGGCATCCCTCAGTACAGCCAGTGGGGCATCCCTCAGTACAGCCAGTGGGGCATCCCTCAGTACAGCCAGTGGGGCATCCCTCAGTACAGCCAGTGGGGCATCCCTCAGTACAGCCAGTGGGGCATCCCTCAGTACAGCCAGTGGGGCATCCCTCAGTACAGCCAGTAGGGGCATCCCTCAGTACAGCCAGTAGGGGCATCCCTCAGTACAGCCAGTAGGGGCATCCCTCAGTACAGCCAGTAGGGGCATCCCTCAGTACAGCCAGTAGGGGCATCCCTCAGTACAGCCAGTAGGGGCATCCCTCAGTAAAGCCAGTGGGGCATCCCTCAGTACAGCCAGTGGGGCATCCCTCAGTACAGCCACTGGGGGCATCCCTCAGTACAGCCACTGGGGGCATCCCTCAGTACAGCCAGTGGGACATCCCTCAGTACAGCCAGTTGGGCATCCCTCAGTACAGCCAGTAGGGGCATCCCTCAGTACAGCCAGTGGGACATCCCTCAGTACAGCCAGTTGGGCATCCCTCAGTACAGCCAGTGGGGCATCCCTCAGTAAAGCCAGTGGGGCATCCCTCAGTACAGCCAGTGGGGCATCCCTCAGTACAGCCACTGGGGGCATCCCTCAGTACAGCCAGTAGGGGCATCCCTCAGTACAGCCAGTAGGGGCATCCCTCAGTACAGCCAGTAGGGGCATCCCTCAGTACAGCCAGTAGGGGCATCCCTCAGTACAGCCAGTGGGGCATCCCTCAGTACAGCCACTGGGGGCATCCCTCAGTACAGCCAGTAGGGGCATCCCTCAGTACAGCCAGTAGGGGCATCCCTCAGTACAGCCAGTAGGGGCATCCCTCAGTACAGCCAGTGGGACATCCCTCAGTACAGCCAGTTGGGCATCCCTCAGTACAGCCAGTGAGGCATCCCTCAGTAAAGCCAGTGGGGCATCCCTCAGTACAGCCAGTGGGGCATCCCTCAGTACAGCCACTGGGGGCATCCCTCAGTACAGCCAGTAGGGGCATCCCTCAGTACAGCCAGTAGGGGCATCCCTCAGTACAGCCAGTAGGGGCATCCCTCAGTACAGCCAGTGGGACATCCCTCAGTACAGCCAGTTGGGCATCCCTCAGTACAGCCAGTAGGGGAATCCCTCAGTACAGCCAGTGGGGCATCCCTCAGTACAGCCAGTGGGGCATCCCTCAGTACAGCCACTGGGGGCATCCCTCAGTACAGCCAGTGGGGCATCCCTCAGTACAGCCAGTAGGGGCATCCCTCAGTACAGCCAGTAGGGGCATCCCTCAGTACAGCCAGTAGGGGCATCCCTCAGTACAGCCAGTGGGGCATCCCTCTGTACAGCCAGTGGGGCATCCCTCAGTACAGCCAGTGGGGCATCCCTCAGTACAGCCAGTGGGGCATCCCTCAGTACAGCCAGTGGGGCATCCCTCAGTACAGCCAGTGGGGCATCCCTCAGTACAGCCAGTAGGGGCATCCCTCAGTACAGCCAGTAGGGGCATCCCTCAGTACAGCCAGTAGGGGCATCCCTCAGTACAGCCAGTAGGGGCATCCCTCAGTACAGCCAGTGGGGCATCCCTCAGTACAGCCAGTGGGGCATCCCTCAGTACAGCCAGTGGGGCATCCCTCAGTACAGCCAGTGGGGCATCCCTCAGTACAGCCAGTGGGGCATCCCTCTGTACAGCCAGTGGGGCATCCCTCAGTACAGCCAGTGGGGCATCCCTCAGTACAGCCAGTGGGGCATCCCTCAGTACAGCCAGTAGGGGCATCCCTCAGTACAGCCAGTAGGGGCATCCCTCAGTACAGCCAGTAGGGGCATCCCTCAGTACAGCCAGTAGGGGCATCCCTCAGTACAGCCAGTGGGGCATCCCTCAGTACAGCCAGTGGGGCATCCCTCAGTACAGCCAGTGGGGCATCCCTCAGTACAGCCAGTGGGGCATCCCTCAGTACAGCCAGTGGGGCATCCCTCAGTACAGCCAGTGGGGCATCCCTCAGTTCAGCGGCATCCTGGGGCGATCGTGATCATCCCCAATAGCGCTAGTGTGAAACCAGCCTCACCCTCCATTTTATTGTGACTTATGCAATGTATGGATCGCCCTAATCAGCACCAGGGCGCATCCTCCCTTTCAGTCAGTGCACAGATGATTAGCTGATGATGCTGATGACGCTAGATAGTTAAGCAATGAGTATTTCAGAAAGCTGCAGCAAGAAATATTCCAAATCTTGTGTGGGCGATCTCTCGTTAGCTATAAACCAATTTTAGGATTAGAGGATAAAGCTACAGCTTTCTGAACTACTGTACCTTTAATTAGGCTTACATCTTTATTAAAGCAAACCTAAAGTCAAAAGTAGACATACTATAAGCCCTTATCAGAGTTCCTTCACCCACTAACACGTTTTACATATTAATACATTTGCAAATATTTCTTACCGCCTTATTTTTTTCTAAAATTATTACAGGAAGTGCTATAATGGGTCTGCGACAATAGCATTCTAGATATGTATTGACCTTTCCCCACAGCACAAATGCAATGCAGCGCACATATGTGCATTTGATGCGGTGCATTTCCTGTCCCCCAGAGGCGTGGGCACCTGGAGTGGACAGCGATGGCAGTAGGACTGGCAGAGGATGAGGCAGCAGTGAACCAGTATGCCGCCGCTCTCACACACACACACAATAACACACATACATGCTTACCGGCACTTCCCGGCTGTTGCGCGCTGGTCAGTGGGCGTGCCCCATATGGCCGGCGTCCAATGAAAACAATGGACGCCGCCCATTGACGCCCACCGACCAGCGCGCAACTGCCGGGAAGTGCCAGTAAGCATGTATGTGTGTTATTGTGTATGCGTGCGAGAGCGGCGGCGGCGGCGGCAGGAACCGCAGGGCTGGGCAGGCCGGCCGGGCGGCCTGCCGCTCCCCCAGCCTCCAGCATCTTTTCCATGGGGTCGCGGCCCTCCTTGGCACCGGCCTACCGGGATTTTGCCCAGTATGCCCTATGGCCAGCCCGCCCCTGATCATTACATTGATTCATGTCTGCCAGGGGAGGCCATGTCAATGGCTGGGGAGTTTTAGCTAGAAGCCTAGAACAGGTCTGGTCTAGAAACAAAGTGAGGCCACATTTATTGGCTTTCTAAATCCCAGACTAAGATGTTACTGTAAGGTATCCACAGCTACCCTCACCTGCTGTTTCAGCATCATTGATCCCTCAACCTTGAGGGGAAGTTGGTGGTTAGGCTTGCCCCAAATGGCATGTGCTGCTTTAGGTTTTACAGTGGAACAAAACCCAGCAGCGGTTGGCCTCGAATCTAAATGATTAAATTAAATAAATTGTCCAGTGCACCAAAATCTTTTATGACTGCTTACTAACAAACTGCAGAATATTTCACACTCAGCCCAGTGGGTGGATCTATTTATGAAGGCATCTGGCTTCGAGCTTTAGCTGCCAATAGACCCATCAGTAAAATTTCTGTGTGCTGGCACTCTTCTAAAATTCCCTTGGAAAAGGATTTTCCTTTTATTTTCTAGGCACACGGTGGTTGGTTTTACTTTAATTTCCATGTTGGAAAAGTCCTTTTAGCAGGTACAATAGTCTTATTTTATGTGTCCATCAACTCTCAAAAGAAACTATACAAGTGGAGTTAAATCCCTAATCTGTGGTGTATTATGGAATATCACTGGATCCTGGATAATGTTAAGAGATGAAGGATCTGGAACGCGTCCTCTGAAAAAGCCGTTACTCATGTGAGTTCATTTTAGGTGAATGAGTGCATTGGACAGGAAACATGTGATGCTAAGCTGCATCCATAGTGCAAATGCTGTTTAGCCATGGAAAGAATACACAATGCAGAGGTGCATTTCTTTGCAGCCAGTCGAGGGGGATTGGAGGCTACTCTGTTGCCAATAGATCTGGGAGACATTACACAGCCATTCACTGCTGACTCCACAGATTTTATTGCCGATCTGGTACCTTAACCACAAGAGAACTATTAGACAATTTATGCCATCATTGCATATGGTAAAGGAAGTAGGTAGCAGTGGTTGTCCTGTTTTTATATGTTTTTCCATATGATGTGTATATAGCGTAAATGCTGAAAGATGTATTTTCCAAACCAGAGAGTTCAGGAAGCCGAGACTGGAAAGATTCTTCTGGGAGCTGTGCTTGCCAAGTGGAAATAAAAAACAGGGTTTTGAAAACACGTGTCCCCCCCCTCTCCCTGATTGTCCTCCCATTTTCAAACTTTTTTTTATTTTCCATTCTTCTGCTCAAGGCAGAAAGATGTGGGTAATGCTTGTGTGATTAAATGCTTCGGATCATTTGAGGATAATAATGGGAGTTGAACTGTATGAGAGGAACAAGGACCTCTTAACATTAGAGCCCAACTCAGAGCTTCACCATTCTCCATGGCTGCAAATTAATTTATTTACACTACCAATAGTTTTTTTCCTGCAATTAAAAGAAAAAAAGACAATTAGTGGTATGAAGCTGCAACACTGTATTTAATAAGTTGCCTATATATATTCTAAGTTTGCTCCAACAAATCTAGATCTAGCCTTTCTGCCACTTGGCATTGGCTCCCTCTGCCTGGTTATATGGGTCAGCTCTATTTAATAGAACGGCCAAATTACAGTAGCTAAGTGGCCGATTTTAATGCCGGTCATCCCGCCTACTGGGTATGAAGCCTGAATGGACAAATGAAGAGACTTGGAGGATGCTTCCCTCCACACTCTCTGTAATGGGGTGATTGGTGGGGATTCTGCACACTGTTTGTAATAGGGTGATTAAAAAGCGGTATTTTAGCACACCATTTGGTTCACCTAGGTGCATATAGCAAAAAATACGGTAATCGCACAGGCCTAGGTTTGCCTAATGGTAAATATAGCCCTGCTCCTCCATCAGTCAGGTCCATCTCATCTCAGTTTTTATACTTCCAGTAAGGAATGCATACATGTTTTTCAGCTCCTGAGCTGTGAATACTTTTGTTTTATGATTTCCTTTTTTTAAAGATATCAGGGCCTGACACAGATGCAGAGCTGTGTAGATTGCACACCTGCTCAGGACCCTCTTCTCGCCCAGACACAGTGCAAGATCCTGCGGTTGCAAGGAGAGGAATTTGCAGCCAGAAGAAAGTATAGGGGCAAAAAGACCCGACATCAGGTGAGTTTTTTTCCACTATGGATGCAGGCAATGAGGGAAGTGACCTAGTATAGAAGCCACTACCCTACTTTAGACCCGCCTCCCCTTAAATGTGCCCTTACCCGCATCCTAGGTGGGCTGGCTGGGCTTGGTGCTGGTACTTGTAGTCCCTGTGGCATGGACAAGGTTGTCCACAAATTGTATTTATTTAAGTGTGTGTATGTGTGTGTGAGTGTGCAGTTTGGTGTTCACTTGGCCCCCTGTAGCAACAGAAATAGTCTCATGAGGGGGCAGCTAGCCCTTCCAACAGGGCACACACAGGAGCACTGTTCCCCCCCTGCATCATGGGGGACATGCATGGGCACTTTGGAGCGGTGGGCTACAAGCGACCTTGTAGTGCAGCTTATCCCCCCTCCATTGTCTTCCTTCTCCTTCCCCACCACTGCGGAGGGAGCCTTTGGGCACCGATAATAGTGCGACATCGGTCTTCCCCGTCTGGGAATAGGACGTCAGGACAGGGGAGGCTTCTTTTAGCCTGGGTATGCGGCGGCAGGAAGAAGCAGACCATGCTAATGCGTTTTTTTCTTGCTCCTATGTCCTTTGTGAGGCGGCGGTGGTCTGGGGGGGGCACCTCGTGGTACATCGTTCTTCGACCGTGGGGTCTGCCGACATCCACAATGGCCGGTTTGCAGCTTTTACACTATGGCGGCTGGCTGAGGCATCTTCTTTCTGAGTGGAAAGCCAGCCCTTCCACCCTTTCCACCAATCAGGTGGATCCTAACTTCCTATTGTGCAGGCTGAAGCTCCGCCCTCCCATGCCCAATTTAGGAATGACTTTGGAATGCTGGGATTAGATGGGAAGTACTCTGCCATTCCCATGCGCAAATACCTCTTCTTCTCCTTTACACATGATGCCATGAAGAGTGGGAGCAGTATCTCCGGGGGTGAGTGCCTCATTCTCCACTCTATATGTGTTCATTCCTTCCGCAGGTGGTGCATTAGTCAAGGTTGTCAATGACAAGGTAGCGGAGACCATGGCTTTCAGACCAGAGCTTTATCCTAACTTGGCACTATGTGCATCAAGGATTTGAGGATACTAAGCAGTAATGTATCATTGGATTCCTGTCCCGAGTCCTTGAGCAGGGGGCAGTCGGTAATATGACAGGTCCATTGCGGGATGTGACAGGTCCATCACGGGATGCCCCCCTTCATTAGCCCTATGTATTGCGCACAGGTGGGCTTGGAAGCACAGGGTATGTAGCGCACTCAGGCTCCATAAGGCAGTGGTTCAAGCGCTGGTCTGTAGACCAGGGGTGGTAGGTTTGGATCTTACTGGCGCTTGCGCGGTCAGTGTTCTCTTTTGCTACAGCGCTATTGCATTTGTGGAGGAGATTCAAAGGCATCAAGAGGCTTCTGGAATCGCTTCTTCTGGATATTGGGGCAGGACCTCGAATCCTGCTGGGCTCTTCACCACCGGCCGATGGTGCAGATGCCAGCGGGCAAGCTTTTGCTGGTACACAAGTTCTACAAAGTACATGTGTACGCCTCAGCTTTGTTAACAAAACTGAGATGAGATGGACCTCACTGAGGGAGGAGCTGCTGAGGGGGAGGTGGTACTCTTTAGAATTACTCTTCCAGTAGTATCTGTCAATCCTGAAAACAGGAGTATACCCTTATTGTATGAAATACTGTGTGACTAAGTGAAAATTAGGACAAAGGAATTATTACAGTAAGTAATACATAAAATTCCCTTTTTACCACTTGCTGGGTCAGACTTCTTTTAGAGGCATCTGTATCCCATAGAGACAGATGCTGTCACTGCTAATCACGAGGGATTATGGCTCATTTTCAGGAACAGATAAATTGACCGTTCGTAGAATGAGCGAGCTAATGAGTGTATGACTTTTATGCAAGTGGCTGATTTACTTTCGGATGTTTGTCAGCTAGTTTTTTTCTGCAGCGATCATTCTTAATCTTCATCTTAATCTTCATTCAGTCATGCTCTCATAATCTTCATTCAGTCATGCTGTACCCTCACGTTTGGAAACTGTGTGGTCTCACTGTTGGGTCGGCTGATGGGCAATGGCTTTAGCCCTCCCACAAGTTGTGTTATCACATGTTATGTTACATATATTGATTCTGTTGCAGAGTGTGGGTGCTGGGGAGTCTTAAAGTGGACCAACACCCAGGGGTGATCAGCCCGGGAATCTATAAGATTCCCTGGCCGATCAGATCCCTCCCCGTGGGGCATCCGAAATCGGCGCATGCGCGAGCTGCGGCCGCATCTTGCACTTCTCTCTAGCAGGGCGCTCACCTGCGTCGGCCGTTTGAGAATGCCCGGCGCGGGCGCGCTCCCTGTGAGAGGGATGCGCGAGATGCGCCCTCCAGCGTGCTCAGAGCCGATGTGGTTGTCCTTCGCTTGTCCGTGCATACCACATCGACTCTGAGCGCTCTGATTGGACGAGCGCTCGCGTAGGAGCGGGGTGAGGTGAGTTTTTTAGGGCGATCTGGGGGGGGGGTTTCACGCAGCAAGGCATGTTGGGGGTGCCCGCGGAAGTGGACCAAAACCCAGGATAGTGAAAATCCTGGGTGTTGGTCCACTTTAATCCAAATAGACATTAGTGGTATAACCAGATCTGGCTTTGCTGGAACATGAATGCAGTAACAAAATGTCACCTTACATGGTGGCTAAACACAGACAGGAAAAGAAGGAAGTACCCGTCATAGAGCAACTGAACATACAACACAAGCAGTATAATGCATAGACTCTACAACTGAGCATTGGTCACAGCACAGCACAGCACAGCATCTAGTGTCATAACTTGTCATAGCTATAAGCTGCATTAAATCTAGCAAGTCACTACTCATATTTCAAGACTAGCTGTAAGCTGTTGCAAAGTGTTATATCTCCAACAGATTCTATTGGATTCCTCGGTCTGTCCTGGGCCATGCGTCTTACTGCTTGTTAACAAAACTGAGATGACATGGACCTCACCAAGGGAGGAGCCGTGAGGGGGAGGGGGTACTTCTCAGAATTAACTCTTACATTAATGTCTATGACTTCTGAAAACAGTAGTATAACCCTTTTGTAAGCATTACTGTGTGACTGAGTGAAGATTAGGAGATGGGAATTATTACGGTAAGTGAGACATAAAATTCCCTTTTTGCCACTTGCTGGGCCAGCCTTCTTTCAGAGGCATCTGTATCCCATAGAGGCAGATGAGGTCATTGCTAATCACAAGGGAACTATGGGGAAGATTTGTAGGCTGGATAGGGTGAATGATCACATATATTATTATATATAATATTGGGACTACAGTTATGTCTCATTTCCAGGAACAGATAAATTGACCACTCGTAGAGTGAGCGAGCGAACGAGTGTATGACTTTCATTCGTTGAACAAAAAATTTTGTGGAGGCCAAAACAATATGGCGTTCTACCAACGAACAAATTTTCGTTCCTCACTGGACTGCAGCTGGCATTTCCACGGATTCATTCTCGCCTGATTGAAGTCTATTAAGCAGTTCGTGGAAATGGGCCATTGGGCTTTTAGTTTTTATTTTCATATCCCTTAACCTCTGCTCTATGTTCCTGCCAGTTTTACAGTCAGTTTGCAGGTAAGAAGGACTACAAAACATGACATTTCTTGGGTTTCCTCTCCTGAGATGAAGGTCCTCCTGTGTTCCTTCAGATTGTATTGAAGTTCTGTCCCACATATGCACGGAGTCACAAGAAAGCATCCTGTCAAAAGCCTGAAACTTGGACTTTCAAATCCTCTGCCTATTTTGAAAATTGGATAAAAATGGGGAAATGCTCTTAAATTAGAGACAGGTGGTTAAATTAGGCTTTCATGTTATAGCTTCATGCTTCTAAACATAAAATAATGGCTCTAAATGCTGCTGTCTCTGATGTGATGTGCTGCTACTGATACCCCTGCTTACCTCTGTGCTCTCTATCAGATGATATCCGAATTAAAAAAGGACAACTGTTGGTAAACCTGTATAAAAATAACTTTCCTTCATTAAAACATACCTAAAGCTAAATTAGAATTTAGGTCTGCTGCATACCCTCTACTCCTTAGGCCTTGTCTGCCTTTTCTCGACTTCGGAGATTCTGCAGCTTGGGGATAATGAGTGATGGTTTCATCACCCAATCACTGCAGCAGCAGCAGCCCCGCCACTGCTTTGATTGGGTGATGAGATGGTTACTTATTATTCCTAGGCAGTGGCAGTTGGAAAAAGGTAAGAATATCAGCATTTAGGATGCCCCAAAGTGTTAAAAACATGCAGACCTATGGACTAAAATACACAGCAAACGGGCTGATCAGGCCACCTTGCTGGACCCAGTAGTAGGTGAGTATTTTAAGATGATTTCCAGATTATTCCTTATTTGACTATTGCTTACTATTTGTCTTTTTGGTGATCCCAGGGAATTCCAAATTGAGATGCCTTGGTGGGAGGAAATAGGCCAGCCCTGGAATCTTTTAGACTCCAGGGCTGAGCCAAAAAAGTTTGAGTCATGGAAGAGGGTATTACGCAGTGAGCCTAGCGGTTTGTTTTAAGACAATACACCAGAGATTATTTTTATGGACACTGTACCATGCCAATACATGTGTGTATAGCTACATGAACCTACATATACGTATATTTCTGTCCCAAGTTGAAAGACTTGCATTGAACTGTTCAGCAGCCATCTGAATGGAACTGTGTATTTGTGAGCGTGTTTTATCTTGATGTAATTATGCCAGAGCCGGTGATTCTGTAGTGAAAGTTGAAAGACCTCCAGGTTCACAGGCTGTGACTGGACTTTGATGTTTCGGTAACTTTTATGTTACTGGGGCAGAGTTGTTCAACAGCTTAAATACGAAAACAATTTATAGGACGACTAATCAACTGTCAGACAGGTATAGGCATAGGGACTGGATATAAATATTATCAGTAAAATTAAATTATTAGAATGTAATTGTAATAAAGTAACACTGTGATGCTATGAATGGGTGTCATATTCACAGCTGTTTTAAAGCAGAGCAAAACCCGGGATTTTGATTTTCACAGGTTTTGTTCCATTCCTCAGGGGCATCCTGATTTGGGATGCCCTGCTGCTCCAGTATTACCAGGGTTTTGGAATCCAAAACCATTCTTGGGGTTAAAGTCGATCAAAACCGGCATCTATAGGTCGCCTACAGGCATAAAGGGATGGAGGGGGTGCCGCATGCAGACCGCAAGTGCAGCTAAACTCCCATTTGGCTTCTTCAGTTGAACATTGATATGTGTGGCCAAAAAGCTGGAGTAGAGCCATGCATCTGTGAAGTATATATAGCAGTCGGCCTTCGGGGTGTCACACGGTGGGGCATTGCCCCAGAAGGATGGACTAAAACCAGGGATAGTTAAAAGATAGTTTTGGTCCACTTTAATAACTATCCCCCCTGGTAATGGGTGGCATCTCCAGCCAATAGAGACCTAGCAAACTACAGTAAGAGCATCTGTCACTTGTGAAGACTTGCATAAACCAGTATGTAGTATACATGCCTATATGTCAGTCTTTCTAGGTAAAATTCACCTGTATGGTGGGCAGGTGGCTTGCCACCCCTCTTCCCTTTGAAGCAGATACTCATCTGATCCCTGGCCTTTCCTGTGTGGTTACTACATACAGAAAATAACGATCTGAACTACTGGGTTGAAGGTAGCAAAAATTAGTTCTAACCCTTTATTGCTCTGTAAAAACCTTGTTCTATAGTTCTGCTGTCCATTAGCCATATATTTTGCTGTACCTCCCTGAGAAGCAGGCAGTGCCCCCTCCCCATGACTGAGCCTAAAACAGTGACCCTGGCTCGTCTGCAGAAAACCGCATTACTGGGATAAAGGCGCCCCCAGTGGCGTTGGCATCCAGGCCAAACGCCCTCCTCGCCCTCCCCTAGAAACAGTCCTGGGTTAGAACTGTGTGGGATCAGCTTCCTCTTGGCACTCTGGGCTTTCCTCAGCCCTGTAGTTAGCCAGTTATTCCGCCCCAATATGCTCATGTGTGAGATTTGCTTTAGCTGCTGTAATGTAGTGACTAATGGAACACTCAACATGTCATGTCATGTGGAAACTGATGAACAATTGACCAGTTTTTGACCTTTCTGGTTTCTAGACACTGACACAGTTATTTGCTGAAGCATTCTCTCTGTGTTTCCATGAACACCAAGATGATTATCAGTGGTAAACCTCATCACTGTGAGCACTAAGAAATATTTTCAAATTATTTTACTGAGATTATGATACAGGAACATATAGAAAAAATGAATGTTATCTATTAATGCTTCATGTGCTCTCCTGTCTTATGGTAGATAGTGTGCACTTTCAGGAAACAAACTTAAGCCACCAAGCACAGCCAATGGCAGTTCAATGCAGGGAACTGTTTTCTGCTGGACCAGTTGGGTGACTACACTACCCCCCCCCCCCCCACCGAGTTCCTGAGCATCACGCACCTGCACAAGTGACTTGATCTGACGTTCCAGTAAGTAGGCAGGTGCCAGACAACCACCAATCAGTTACTTGGCTGGACTATTATTGTAAAGAAAAAAAAACTGTATCTGGGGCCTCCACCAGATTTTGCCCCCTGGGCCTCCACCCTCTTAATCCGGGCCTGGTTACACCTGTCCAGTGCCACATGCGTCCATACAATCATGGCAGAACCAGTAAAATATCCTCTTTCTCTTCTGTGGCCCCTTTTATGCCCTCTCTGGTGAGGAAGGGTGAACAAAAACAAAGCCACAAAAAGTCCTGCTTGTTGCGTCCATGATGCAGGCTTACCGAGTCCAGACACAGTCCCAACAAAGTCTATCATGTGCAATGCAAACCCTTGTGAAAATGCAGATTTTACTTTTTATTTTAATTTGCCTCTGTGTTGTGCATTTTTTACTTAATGACGTGGGCCCCCCTCTCCCCAGCTACCAGCTGTCACACCAAGCATAGGGGCTGGGTCCCCTTGGCTCAGAGGATAAAATCCTGGCCATACCAGAGCACCAGCCCCTTTGCCCTTCAGCACAGGTCCTGTGCTCTTCCGGGGGTGTCTGAAGCACAGTGTATAGGGGCTGGAGGCCTATGGCTCTGCCAGCTTAGCAGCCCCTATGCCCTTCAATTTAGTTTCAGGCATCCTTAAAAAAACCTTAGGCCCATGCAAATTGACTCTTTTGTAACACTGGTGTCCAGGAGGGGTGCAGGTTTTTAAATATGGGTCTATTGATAAATCACCCATCACATGCATATGTTATACGCATGGTACATGGTATGTGACTTGCCGGATCCCCAACCCTTTAAACTGGAAAAAAAGGGTCCTTGGGACCTCTCCACTCCACCTCTCCACAAATGTCTCCACTAACAGTATTTATTGCCGGAGGGGGGGGGGGGGGGTTGTGTGATGAGAAGATACCTTTTAAAAAATTCCACCGCCAGTGGCGGACAGGGCCAAAATTCGCCCCCGGGATTTTACCGGCCAAACCAGACCATGCGCTGGATATATAACATTGCAGGGATAGATCATGAACAGGGGTGGATATGGCCTCATTGATAGTACTGAAGTGTCAACATTGTGAGGGCAAATTATGTGTTAATTGTGGGTATACTGTCAACCATAACATGGGATTTTTTTGCTAGGAGCGTACAGTATGGCCAGGCATAGGGGGACTGGGAGGGAGACAGGGATTAGATGAGAGTGAAATAAGCAGCAGCCCTATTGGCTACAAAGCAGTGTGGCCCATTCAGAGTTCTCGTGCATCTGATTATGGGTAGTCTTTTCAGGTCTAAATTCAAATAGGGGTTAGTGAGGGATTGCTGGAAATGTGGACTTTTTGCTTTCTGCTTTAAAAATGACCCCCTATGTCATTTTTTTTAAATGAACCATTTATGTCCCATCACTCAGAAGGTATAAAAGGCTTCCAGCATCAGCAGGAGAGCTAGAAGTCAGAGTGTTCGGCAGGGGCAGGGGCAGACTGGGGCTAAAAACTGCCCAGGACTTTTTGGGGCACACTGGCCCTACTGTACTGCTTCTGGCCCAGCATAGTATCTTAACCTCACATTATATATACACCTTATTTTTCGTTTCATAACATGCACCCAGAGTTTAGAGGACAAAAATAATAAAGAAAATATTCTGAACCAAATGGTGTGCTAAATTCCCCCCCATTACAGACGGTGCACAGCATCACTCCCTTCAAAAATCTCAGTTGACCAAAAACTCTAGATAGGCTGGCAGTTAAAGAGTTAAGAACTAAGTGTGGTAAACTGAAACAGAAAAACAGACCTTGTTTTGAGGGCTCTGACTGAAAAATAGATCTTCCTCTTGTCTATCTGATGATACAGATGTCTTTTCCTGTTCATAGTTTAGTGAATTATTCCCAAATCCCATAAATCAATTTGTTGCTACTCAGAAAACTCACCCACAAGTTTATGTGGCTTACATCCATTAGCTAACATAATGCGACACATCACGGCTAGGCAGTGGCACACCTAGGATTGTGTCTGCATGGCACTGTATAGGCCAGGGATTCCTCTCATACCCCATGAAACCACTAAATAAAGAGATTAGGCAAACTGGGGTAACACAGAGGGGCATCCCAAAGCAGGATGTCCCTTGGTATTGGGCCAAACCCTGCAGAAGCTTAACATTCTAGGGATCTCCCTTTGCAAAACCTGACTGCAAGCCTGGTAAGTGTCAGGGTTACCCACCTGCATCTGCATTCCCTTGCTGATAGGGGGCCAATCGGGTTTAGTGGCCCCAAACGGTGCTGATATGCAAAACCCACTGCCTTCCTGGAAAACCCGATAGGGCAATCATAGAAGCAGGTGAGTACCACTGCCCAGTATACATCTTGCTATACATTTATGCCCAGGGAACTCCAAAACTGGAAAACCCCTTTACAGCTTGGGTAAGTAGACCAGAAGTCATTTTGACTTAAAGTGGACCAAAACACAGGATTTTGACTATCCTGGGTTTTGGTCCTCTCCCCGCTGTTTGAAACCCCCCCAGATCGCCGCAGCTAACTCACCTTATCCCGGTCCCATGGCGCGTCTAATAGCAGCGGCTCTGACGGCCGCATCCTCCGCTTCCCTCTAGCAGTGCGGGTACCTGCGCCAGGCATTTGTGAATGGGACAGGAATAAGGTGAGTTGCTGCGGCAATCTGGGGGGGGGGGGGGTTTCACCGATCGGGGTGCTCCCGGGGAAAGGAACAAAACCCAGGATAGTCAGAACTTTTGACTATCCTGGGTTTTGGTCCACTTTAAAGTGGAACAAGACCCACCACTTCCGGCCCAGGAATCTAAATCATGATGTCCTGCTCTGTGAAACCCCCAAGTTGCCTGTATCAGCTTATCTCTCTTCAGTCCAACGGCGCATGAACTTGTCAAATCAGAGCTGTTTGCTGAATGACTTGGAGGCCGATTCATTAATAGCGCCAGGTAGCGACAGATGAGCGACTGTAGCGTGATTTTTTCAGCGCCAGCCAGTATTCGCTGTGCTTGGCCGGCATTAGCTTGATGACAGCGACTCAGTCGGTGTGCGGTAATGTTGAATACGGGCTGGGGGGTCGCTGTTTCTCAGGTCCAGCGTTGTAGGTGAGCGCCTGACAACGAATGGCCAGAGCGAACGGCTAGCTTCATATTCATCAACAAATCACGCTCCGAATGTGCTGTCGCTGTCCATTCCTTGTTTAAACCCCAGAGCGCTGGCGGCGATGTGTATTAACTAGTTTTTAACCCCTAAACAACCATATTTTTTGAATGTAACATTATACATGTTTTTAGAATCATTTTGTAATATGAATACATTAATCTCAGACCTGTTAGATCAATTCTGCATAAATTTTTTTTAATTTTTTTTTTGACTTAAAAATAAATCCTAACATTGCAGAAGTGTTCTCCGATTTTTTGACATTAAAAAAAAAAAAAAAAAAATTAATACCAATTAATTATGAATAATTATAGATTGCTCCATTGAAATGCATTGGACATCGCCAGGGAGCGACAGCTCATACCTGGCGCTGTGAGGGAATTTGCAGCGGCGCTGTTCGGTCCAGGCGGCTTCATGATGAATGCTGCGCTAGCCGTCGCTCTCGCCGGCGCTAGCCTCATTTTGCTTGATAAATGCGTCATTGTGACCGCCGCCGGGCGTACTTGAGTCGGTAGTCGCCGTTAGCTGCCGCTACCTGGCGCTCGTCAGACACTACCTGGCGCTATCGCTTGATGAATAAGGGCAATAGTCACTGCTAACAGCTCTGATTGGACGAGCTCATGCACAAACAGCTCTGATTGGACGAGCTCATGCACAAACAGCTCTGATTGGACGAGCTCATGCACAAACAGCTCTGATTGGATGAGCTCATGCACCCTCAGAGCTATTTGCAATGACTATGTCATTCAGCAAACAGCAATGGGCAGCGAGAAGCCATATCCTCAGCAGCATGCACACTCCCGCCCAGCCTATGTGAATAGCTGGGGCAGGAATGGGAGATTGTGTACAGGCCAAGGATGTGGAGATGTGGCCGCTCCCGCTACCCATTGCAGAGGCATTTGACAATTAACAAGGAAAGAGCTCTACGCTGCTGGACCAGGGAAAGGTAAGCTGATACAGGCGAACTGGGGGGTTTGACACAGCACGGCATCCCAAATCAGGATGCCCCTGGGAAACCCGGGATTTGCTACACTTTAAAGGGACTGTAAACCCAACAGCAATAATAAGGCAGCAAGCAGCTCACCTAATGCCTGTCCCATGTGTCTCTCCTCCATTTCTGGCCTTAGCAGGGCTCCAAAGTTTTCCTGGGAATCCAGCGCAGTCACTGGTGCTATAGAGGGCACTAAGTGGCATCACCCACTTTGTGTGTGTGCCCGCCCACAGAGCTGGAGATGCTGCTCTGTGCAGTCTATCCAAGATGGCTGCCCTCCAATGCTGGAGAACCTTTCTTCGACCTGCCTCTGAGTCCTGAGACCTGTGTCCGGGTCTGATGGCCCGCTGCCATGTTCAAACTGATGATCACCTATCTGCCCCGCCCCCCCCCCCCCCCACGTAGGTTCGCCCCTGCAACTAGGCCACATTCTAACAACATGTAGCAACACCCTCTGCCACCCCCTACATTGTCATCTGCAAATGACCATGCTAACAGAGGTTGTGGTAGTACCATGTTGAATAGGGTCTTGAATACTGCACACAGAATAAGGATTCTCTGGTTTTTGGTGGCAATTATGTTTCAGTTTAACATATGCCACACATATTTGGTATATATATGTATATGGTATATGGTATATGATCAAATCAAAAACTCCTTATTAACCAACAAGAAAAACTGGTTCTACTCTAAGGTAGAGCTTGTGTGATTTTTGCACAACCCAACATACTGCTTGAATAATTTGTCAGGATATCACAATGTGAGCTCAGCTCAGGAACAGTTAGTGATATGAATGCCTCCTTAAACCGGACCTTCACCATGATTTAATGAAAAGCCCAAACTCTTAAAAAAACAATTCCTCAGCATCTAAAATTAATATATTTTACATGTTTAGTCACTAATTTATTATACTTTCCCCCATTGGGCTGCAACTCTGTTCGGGAATTTAGGATACGGGCGCCGCCATCTTGACTCAGAAGCATCACACTTACTGAGGAGAGGAGAGTGGGATAAGGTACAGGGGGGCGGGTTATAGCTGTGCTTTGCTCAGATAGAGCAGAGCTGGGGTCAGGGAAAGGTCAGCAGTCCCAGAATGCAGAGCAGCACAGTCACTTCCTGTTTGCAGGCACTTCCTGTTTGCAGGCTGCCTGCAAAAATGGCAGCTTCCATAAGCCGCCATCTTGGATGTTTAAAGGCTTATAAAATGCATTAGATGCAGGTAGGATGATTTTTAATGTGAGCAATCTGTATGTACAGGGTGTGGGAAACATATAAGATAGACTCTTATTTAGAGTGAAGGTCCGCTTTAATAGACATTTAGCAGATTCTAATGG
Source organism: Gastrophryne carolinensis (assembly GCA_027917425.1). Lineage (NCBI taxonomy): Eukaryota > Metazoa > Chordata > Amphibia > Anura > Microhylidae > Gastrophryne > Gastrophryne carolinensis. The sequence goes on from CM051242.1 coordinate 103,498,376, forward strand.
AGGATTCCTGGTAACACCACGGTGGTCATGCTAAACATTTGGTGAAGCAAGGTCTCCTTGGGGTGTGCCTTGCATCCTGCATCTCGATCAGCTTTTCTTTATTTCACCATATAAGAAAGTGTGACTAAAAGATGAAAGGAGATTGATTAAATAGGATATATACGTTTTTCAATGAGGTAAGGATTTTCTTTAGGAATTTAGAAGAAATGGGGCTCTATGGGGCATGCAGAGATACAACTGCCAAATTATTCTATTCTATAGGGTGCTGTTATTTCCAAAGCTAAAAAAATATTCTTACTTCATTAAAGTGGACCAATCACCTGGATTTTGACTATCCTGGTAATTGGTCCCTATCCTGGGAGCATCCTGATTTGGCATGTGGCTGTGTGAAACCCCCCCCAGATCAACCGCTCAGCTCATCTTTCCGCAGTTCCCGCAGTGCATGCGAGGGCGCTAATACAATCAGCGCTTTATGCCCTGCTAAAGTAAACAAATTCATCCAAAGTAACAAATTTGCTACTTAACAAATTGTTACATTTCCCCAGGTGGAAGAATGTCAGCGGGGGCACAGAGGATAGTACATGTCTTTTAACGCAAACTTTGTCTGCATACAAGGAGCATCTGTTGTAGACAGTTTATATCTAGATGCAAGGTGTAACTGGAAAACTCTAACACGATGCCATGATTGAAGTGAATGGGCGGGCGGGAGCGCACAAGATGCAGAGGGCTTCTGCTCCCAGCAGCCGGCCGGGACTTCAGGAAGATGGTGCAACTTTGGGGGGCTGGAATTGGGGTGAAGGTGAGTGTCTTTTTGTTTTTCTTTTATTACATTAGCAGGATCGCTAATAGCAGGGGGTAGGGCTGGGATTATGTTTAGTTTTCAGGAAGGGGCTGAAGTGGCCCTCTAAGGCTTTCCAGTGACACCCCTCCTCTGCAGATACAAACTCTCAACACAGCAGCTTACAGCTTTCCCCATGCTGATTGTCAGGGGCTGTATCTTTTTTTCACTAGCACTTTGCATTCCTTGATATTCCAACTTGCTTTTTCCTGCTAACTCAGTATTTCAACCTCTTATGTGAAAAATTTAGTTGTGGGGTAACGGTAGATTGTTGGGGTGGATGATCTTAGGTTCATCTAATCTTTATCTTGATTTTAGGAATAAAAAGGGGGCGGGGTTATGATATACCATATATGCTGTGCTTTATAAACTGAATTTATGTGATCCTTCAACTTAGCATTAACTTTCCACGTTTTTCCCATTTTGACCTCAACCCTCTCTTGATACTCACTTGCCTTCTCTGTACACCAGAGAAGATATAATGAATAATACAATCTAGGTTTCCCTATTGTCTGTTCGATCTGTCTATCACTCAGTTAAGCAGGCTGATCATTTCTTTTACAATAGATTCCATCAATATTTCTTTGTGCAATTACATTTTATTCAAGTAAATTACCGTTCAGTCTAATGTTTTATAAGATGGTATATGCTGTTATAAGCTGCTATTATATGGATAATTCGTTGTGTGTAGACTGGCAGGCACGCCTCACTCTCTCTAGTAACCTGGCCAGCATTGATGAATGAGATGTACGTTGGGCGTTCTAACACCAGTACAGCGTTGCAGGGAGCTAAAGGTAGTGCCAGCACATTGCGACCGACTCTCAGCGACTCACACCATATTCAACAAAAAAATCAGGCTCACACAGCGTCAGCGCTCAAATTTGGTTTGCTGTAGCATAGAGTGGCAGACGCTGTGTGATTAAAGTGATTTTTTGGACACATTTCTACCAGTAACAAAGCGAAAAAACATGGAATGACATTGTTGTAACACCGTGATATTAACACTTTGGTGCCAGACCTGTAAGAACAATTCTGCATAAAACTGAAAAAAAAACTAAATATTTTCAAAAATATATAATTCCAGGCCAGGAGAGATTTAATAATTTTTTGAGAGTAAAAAAAAATATTACAAATGGGATCAGGAAAGGGATTAGAAGGATTGTACATTGAAATGTATGGGAGAGTGAACGGTAGCGACAGGTATTACCTGACGCTCTGGAAGCTAGAGCGCTACATGGCGCTGTTCCAGTCGCTCAATGGAATTGCTTTCATACATGTGGTATTGTGTACAGCGCCCAGCGTTCACCAGACGCTGCCTACCGCTACACGGCACTACCTGGTGCTAGAGCTTCATGAATAAACCCCTTATACTCTCCAGAGAGCCTCCAGGCCTCAGATGGGGCAGATTAAAAGGTAACTAGTACTTAGATGGCATTTCCCGTAGCCTACAAAAAATGCAATGTGTGTGTTTTCCTTCAGAATAATAGCACATAATAACCCTAACATTATCAGACAGTTTCCAAGTCATGAGGCCCTTTAGGCTTTCATCTCATTGTCTCTTGCTTGGTTTACAAAATAGACAGTACTGACGGTACTGATTGAAATAATGTGTGCTGTGCTGGAGGGCCAACATCAAGGTTAAAGCGGAACCCTGCCACCCTACCCTGGTGCTGAGGAAGGACGGGGGGGTTATAAAGAAAAAACCCTTACCTTAGCCTCATGCCAGCGGCACTCTCCCAGTCCCTGTGCGGCCGCCACTGGCTGATGGGAGTGCACACAGAGCCTGGGGGATGCGGCTCTGTGTCATTCTGGCAAGATGGCGGCCACCAGGATCCAGAAAGCAGGAGGAAGGCCCAGGGTCAGGTAAGGGTTTTTTTATTTTTTCTTTGTAACCCCTTTAGACTGAAGTTCTGCTTTAAGGCTTGACTAATGTTAGGAAGACAAACACCAGGCCAGGTACAAGTTCCCAGAGTCAAGTGGCTGGCTTTAGAGCCTTGAGGAGTTGAATACCATTAAATAAAACCAAGACACATATTGGCAAAAGTTGCAGGCCCTTGTAGTGGGAAACCCTGTCAGACCCTGTCAGACAGAGATATATTGCAAAACTAGTCTAATAATACAAATCTGTGAAGCATCTTTGGAGATGGCTTGTGGAAGATAAATGACCATTTATCAGGGGCAACAGCTCTGGTGGACATTCCTGCAGTCAGTCTTCCAAGTGCATGCCCATCAAAAATGATGGCATCTGTGGCATTGTGCTGTGTGATAAAACTGCACATATTAGAGTGGCCAGCCTAAGGCACACCTGTGCAATAGATATGCTGTCTAATCATATTAATATGCCACACGTCTGAGGTGGATAAACAGGAGAAGTGCCCACTTTCTTCCTCTCATATTGCAAATGTGAAAAAAAAACTTTCTGAACACAATGCCACGTGAGCACAGATCGGATAAATAAGGTGGTTTAACAACAATGGCCGGTAAGTTGCGCTCCTACCTCAGAGATACCAACCTGATCCATTCCTGCAGGGTGGTTTTGCTCCATTCCTGCTCTTCACAATGACAATTTATCTCTACACACCTGAGCCTAGGTGATTAGAACTTCTATTTACCTCAGGAAATCGGCTGAGCCCAGCTGTGTTGCTGTAAATTGTACTGGAGAAAAATCACCCTGCAGGAATGGGTCAGGTTGGCATCTCTGCTACCTGTACACACCCTAAAGTTACACCCCTGGACTTTCTTCTTTTAAGCTGTTAGAATTGGGCTTTTCCCTTTTGGCTGCCTCAGTAAGCGCAGGGTCTTCCCCTAAGACAGTTTGCTACTCTCAGTTTGATGCATTTTAAGCCCCACATCACAGAGCCAGAGACAAAAATATATACTTTGTGCTAGACCAAAAAGCACCAAAAGGTGGGAAAACATCTGTATGCAAATGAGGGTATTATGACTTTGTGGAGTATAAAAGTTATATAATATATCATATAATATAAAAAACAAAACCTCTCAGCATTTTATGTCTTAAAAGACAGGTGAAATTCAGTATACATTTTTTTGCATTGCTTTGATGAATAGTTATTTCTGGTTATCATGCATTGTGCAGCTAATTTCTGTTTTAAGAGACAAACATAAGAAGACAGACAGGTCAGGCACAGTAGTCCGAACCATCTACTGCCTCAGCAAAGCCCCTGATAGAGGGTATGCATGGGCCTTGTGCCGTTTTCCAGCGGCCACAGGGTGGTGGTGGAGAAGGCAGAATGCAAATATTTGACTGGAAACATAAGGATAGTAGGTGGCAGTCAGGGGCGGACTTGCCATAGGGAGACCCAAGACAATGCCCGGTGGGCCACACTGCTTTTGGGGCCAGTTGGGCTGCTGCTTATAACACCCACATTCAATTCCGCCCCCAATACAATAGCTCCAGCATCATGGGCTTAGCAAGGATGTCTCAGGTGGGCCAGGGTCTGATAAATTCCAAGTTTCCAAAGATTCCAGTTCACTAAAAAGGAAAGCAAGGGCATCGGTGACCCAGATACAGGAAAAGTATGACTAGCCCAGACAAAGTAACAAGACAGCAATACAAGTGAGGCCGGATTATGATGTTATCAAACCTGGGAAGACAGGACATGAGCCCAAGGTTAGCAGATGGAGAGCTATTGGCAGTAAAACCAATAAGTGTTCCAGTAAGAAGGCTGGGTCAGGAGACCCCTTTTATAGATGAAAGTAACAGACGGAAAGAGAGTACTTCTTAGCAAAGGATTGCTTTCAGGAGAGACAGAAAAATGGAAAACACAGTACCCAGAGGACAGGGAGAGAGAGCGAGCGAGAGCCTGGAAACCAAGGACCAGCAGGTCTAAAACCAATTATTTGCCTCATAGATAGAAACCTTTGTGGAAAAAAATGAGAAGCAGAATAGAGTCCAATTGGATTTGTTTCATTCACTTCCTTGTATGCACTAAACATTTCAGATAGCTTGCTAACCACTTATGTTGTCCATTTTCTAAATGTTATCTCCTTATAAATATGGCCAACCCAAAGTGGACCTAAACAAAGGGGGTTATGCTAAATATTTGGTGAAGCAAGGTGCATTTTTGTTGTGCCTTTTAATGTGAATTGCATGTGAATGTTGATGAGCCTTTTAATTTTAACACATACACACACACACACACACACACACACACACACACACACACACACACACGTTACAATAATTCCCCAAAAGCCATCTGGTCCCTGTCATGTGGCCTTTTAACAGGTGACATACAAAATGTAACACTATTTTTTATATTTGGAAATAACAACACACTATGCTGAATAATTTGCCAATTTCTTTTCTGCATACCCAACAGAGCACAGTTATTTTTAGGTTTCTAATAATAGGGTTGATTTAGAAAGACAAAAAAAGACTTTTGTTTTTGTGTCGATCTGTTTTTTTTTTAATTTTCGGGCTCTCGTATGAGTGTACGAGCGATTCTATGCATGCATTGCAAGCCTTCTGTAAAGTCTTCGTCAGTATGAGTACGAGAGTCATTTTCCAGCGTGACTTTTCCAGTTTATTTTCTCATGTTACAACGTCGGCTTTCGTTTTTGCCCTTTTTCCATAGACTCCTCCCACGAATCCTTTACGTTTCCCGTTAGATTCTTATTCCCTTTTTCCATAAATGATCGTCCAGATGAAAATCCTTACGATCTTACGCCTGCACACTACAAACTTAACTCATTAAAGTGCTCGCCTACATATTTGGGTCACTCACTTCTGCTACAATGCTTAGCTAAATCACTTTGCGCTTTCCTACATCTTCGATATATGACCCCTAAAACTTACCCAAATCACTTCACGGTTAGGTTCTTCATCCATTTTTTACCCCTAAAACTTACCCAAATCACTTCGCGGTTAGGTTCTTCTTCCATGTATGACCCCTAAAACGTACCCAAATCACTTCGCGGTTAGGTTCTTCTTCCATTTTTCACCCCTAAAACTTACCCAAATCACTTCGCGGTTAGGTTCTTCTTCCATGTATGACCCCTAAAACTTACCCAACTCACTTCGCGGCTAGGTTCTTCTTCCATTTTTCACCCCTAAAACTTACCCAAATCACTTTGCGGTCATGTGAATCTTCATCTCTAAATATTTCTTTGCCAATTCGTTTTGTGTTAATGTATTTTTGAAATAAAATGACACAGAACCAGTTTTTTTTTTGGTTTATAACCAAATGCCATTTTTTGTGGCTTTTTTTTGTTACATTGTTTTGTTAAAAATGTACAACATTTTTGTTTTTTGGCTTATAAAAATTTTAAAATATTTAAAATATATAATATGTTTTGAAATAAAATAATTAAAAACTATATACAAAAAAATGGCAGGACCCAGAACATTAGTCTTCTTCTGTGGTTCCCAAAGAGTCACGCAGCTCCTGCATGTCGGCCACCAGCTGAAGGACCCTTTCACTCATGGCTTCCACTCTGGCACGTGTGGTCCCTAGAGAAAAAAGAAACAAACATTATTTTTTGACAAATACATGTTTCTCACCTGTGGATGGAATGTTTTTTAGGTGGCAAGCCAACTCATGATGACATATGTCATTATGCTAAGTAATTAATCTAAGGAAGTGGGCATATGTCATTATGCTAAGTAACTAATCTAAGGAAATGGGCATATGTCATTATGCTAATGCAATTGACTATGGCTTTAGGTATCTTGGTGATCATGTCAATTACCACATAATCAAAAGAATGACATTACAACTTACTTCTTTGGTGGCCGACGTGTGCCTCGGGGACCACCCTCCGTTCTGGGCCCTGCCACTGCTGGGAAGTTGAGGCTGTAGAGACATGTCAAATAGGGTCACTTCTAATGTCTTAGTCAACAGTAAGCAAATGACAAATTCAATGTGTGTGTGACATCACCCACCTTCTCCATGTGCCTCCTGGGCCTGATCTGCTGCAGACTCCACAGATCCTACATCAAAATGTAGAAAAAGAGATTAAGGGAATCAGCTTTGTTTCAAATAGCATGTATGTGTGTGCGGTTACATGAAGAGTCACATACCAGAGGCTAACTGTCAGGACTGTACCAAACACCCGTCTGTCTTGAACTGGTATCCCCCAATCTCCACCGCCACTTCCGCCTATAGACAAGCCCCCGCTTGTAGGAGACGCGGGTAATGCCTCTCCCAGTCGGTTGCCCCCAGGACTTATAAGGCGCAAAGGATACCAGCTTAAGGAGCAGATAGATGTTTGGCAGGGAATCCCGAACGAGGATGCCGGAAGGCAGAGTCCGAATTACAGGCCGAGGTCAAACCAGGAGGTCACGGGGCGTGGTATCCAGAGGAGGTAACGAAGGGATGGTCGAGGCTAGCCGAGGTCAAATCCAGGAGGTCACAGAGCGCGGTACAGAAGGGTCAGGCAAGGGCGTAGTCGGGCAAAGCAGGAGGTCAGGGCAGGCAGCAAGCAAGAGTAGTCAAAGTCCAAAAATCCAAAAGTACACAAAGTCACAGCAACGCACATCCAGAACCCAGAAGCTATAACGGGCAAGGGGATACTGGAACAGTGCAGCTTTATAGGGAGAACTGGCCAGTGGGGAACAGGGAAAACGGAGGGAACAATTGTGTTTGGTGCATACACTAAAACGGGAGTGGTCCCAGGAGCTGGACGGCCCAGGCCAGACAGGCCGACCAGTCCCTGGGCTCACTCTAGGATCAGGTCACGGATTGGGTGCTTTAAACTCGCCCCCGGCGGGCGCGCTGGGGAAAGCGCCGCCGGGAGGCATAAAGAAGACGTGCTCGCGCGCGCGCGCGAGCACGTTGTGGATCGGGCGCGCCCCCGCCGGGAGGGGGAAGCGCCGCATCGCGAGGGAGCTCGGCGGGACCGCGCAGCCACCGACACCATCCCGCGCCGCCGACCCCCGACCCCCACAACAGCGCCGAGGAGCCAGCACACCCGGGGAGCGTCGGGCAGCAGCCAACCGGGGACCACCCGACAGCGCGTCGCGGGACCAGGGACGGCGACGAGGTAAGTGCCTAACATTACCTCCCCCCTGAGGAGGGGCCACTGGACCCTCCAAGCTGGGTTTCAAAGGATTCTCTCTGTGAAATCTCTTTACCAAATTCTGCGCATGAACCTCTCTGGCCGGAACCCAAGATCTTTCTTCCGGACCGTATCCCTTCCAGTCAATAAGATATTGAAGAGAGTTTCGAAAAAAGCGAGAATCAAGAACCCGGGCAACCTCAAACTCCTGATGCCCATCAACTAACACAGGACTAGGAGGACTATTAGATTCATGGTTTTTTGCAGGCTTAAGAAGTGAAACATGAAAGGATTTACAGATTTTCATGGAAGAAGGGAGGGCCAACTGATACGTAACCTGATTAATTTTTCGTGTTATGGGGAAGGGGCCGATAAATTTAGGGCCTAACTTAGCGGAGGGCTGGCGTAAGGCCAGATTCTTGGTTGAAAGCCAAACCCAGTCCCCCACCTCATAACCAGAATTAGAAGAACGTTTACGATCTGAAAATTTTTTTTGTTGAAGAACAGCCTTAGTCAGATGTTGCTGGATTTTATTCCATAACCCCGGCCATTTGGACACCCAGTCATCCAAGGAGGGGACACTAGAGGGTTGGTCCGAAAGGGCTGAGAATTTCAGATCTTTGCCATAAACACAATGGAAGGGAGAAACCCCTGTGGAAGAATGTGAAGCGTTGTTTAATGCGAATTCAGCAAACGGCAGGAAGAAAGCCCAATCCGTCTGAGTATCAGCCGTGAAACAACGCAGATACTGTTCTAAAGATTGGTTTGTTCTTTCGGTTTGCCCATTCGACTGCGGGTGGAATGCCGAGGAAAGAGAGACGGTAAAGCCCAGCTTAGTACAGAAAGCCCTCGAAAACCGGGAGACAAATTGGACCCCCCTATCCGAAACAATGTCTACCGGGATACCGTGGATTCTAAAAATGTGAGTGATAAAGAGTTGAGCTAAGATTTGAGCTGTGGGAAGCTTTTTTAAAGGGATGAAATGCGCCATTTTGCTAAAGCGGTCCACTACTACCCAAATGACGGTATATCCCTGGGAAGGGGGAAGATCCGTAACGAAATCCATGGCCAAATGGGTCCATGGAGAGGCAGGAATGGGCAAAGGTAGTAGAGGACCTTCAGGGGAGTGTCTTAAAGCCTTACTTCGAGCACAGACCTTACAGGCTAGGACAAATTTCCGTGCATCGCTCCTAATGGATGGCCACCAGACTTGACGGGACAATAGAGCAATAGTTTTCTTAACTCCCGGATGACCCGCTGTTTTAGTTTCGTGAAAATGAGACAAAAAGGCAGTGCGGAAAGGAGAGGGCACAAACTGGACCGACTCAGGTTTTTCAGGTGGCGCTTCGGCCTGAAATTGAGCTAGGTCAGGAAGTTGGGGTTGGATGGCGGCTACCACCAGGGAGCGGGGTAAAATGGGAGAAACCAACCTTTCAGGTGAGTCGGAAGGAGAGAAACTCCGAGACAGGGCATCAGCTTTAGTGTTTTTGGATCCAGGCTTATAGGTTATAGAAAAGTTAAACCGAGAAAAGAATAAGGACCAGCGAGCCTGTCTAGGAGTTAATCTCTTGGCAGATTGGATGTATTCCAGATTTTTATGATCCGTAAAGACCGTGACTGGATACTGAGCGCCCTCCAGCCAGTGCCTCCACTCCTGAAAGGCTAACTTGATAGCCAATAATTCTCTATTGCCGATATCGTAATTTCTTTCGGCCGCTGAGAATTTTTTGGAAAAGAAGGCACATGGATGGAGGCGTTCAGGTGAGCCGTAATACTGTGACAAGACTGCCCCAACTGCGACTTCGGAAGCATCCACCTCCACAAGGAAGGGCCGTTGCTCATCAGGGTGGACTAGAACGGGTGCGGCACTAAACACCCTTTTAAGATTCTCGAAGGCCTGGACAGCATGAACAGGCCATACTGAAGGGTACCCGCTTTTCTTGGTCAGATTGGTAAGAGGTGTAACAAGGGCAGAAAAATTTTTAATGAACCTCCTATAGAAATTAGCAAAGCCCAGAAACCTTTGCAGGCCCTTTAGATCCCTGGGCTGTTCCCATTCTAAGACGGCCTTCACCTTAGAAGAATCCATGGATAGACCGGACTTAGAGATAATATAACCAAGAAACGGAACCTCTGACACTTCAAACTGACATTTCTTTAACTTAGCATATAAACAGTTTTCCCTAAGTTTTTGCAGGACCAAACACACGTGTTTGCGATGTTCCTCAATGGACGAAGAAAAAATTAAGATGTCGTCTAAGTAAACGACCACAAAACGGCCAAGATAGTCCCTAAAAATTTCATTAACAAAACTTTGAAAGACCGCGGGGGCGTTGCACAGGCCGAAAGGCATTACTAGATACTCATAATGCCCTTCAAGGGTATTGAAGGCCGTCTTCCACTCGTCCCCCTGCCTAATTCTAATGAGGTTATAGGCCCCCCGGAGATCGAGTTTAGAGAAGACTTGTGCCCCAACCACCTGTGTAAACAGACCCTCAATAAGTGGTAAGGGGTACTTATTCTTTATCGTGATGTTATTCAAGCCCCGATAATCAATACATGGGCGAAGTCCCCCATCTTTCTTCTCCACGAAAAAAAACCCTGCCCCTGCTGGGGAAGATGAAGGCCGAATAAACCCCTTCTTTAAGTTCTCGGCAATATATTCCCGCATGGCAAGGGTTTCCGTTCGGGTCAAATTAAATATTCTCCCTCTGGGAGGCATGGTACCTGGGAGAAGTTCAATAGGGCAATCCCATGGTCTATGGGGAGGAAGTTTGTCTGCCGCCCTTTCCGAAAAGACGTCAGCAAACTCTAAATAAGGAGTGGGGACCCCAACCGGTGCTAGGTGCGCGACCCTAAGTGGAAATTCTAAGCAGCTCTGAAAACACAGGCGACCCCACTTAGTGATTTGCCCTGAGACCCAATCAATTTGGGGATTGTGCTCCTGTAGCCATGGCAATCCTAAAATTAAAGGGGTGCTAGGCATACTTAATACCAAAAAACTGATAACCTCAGAATGATTGGCTCCCACTTTGATTTGCATAGGAGGGGTTTGGAACTGAACTAAACCCCCGGCCACAGGAGTGCCATCAATGGCTGAAACCCGGATGGGAGTCGGCAAGGGCTGGACCACAATTCCTAAAGTCAGTGCTAGTTCGGAGTCTAGGAAGTTCCCGGCAGCTCCTGAATCTAGAAGAGCCTTTAGATTCATACACTTAAGGTTAATCATAATCTGAACTGGAATCAGAACTGGAGACGATACTTGAGGAGATACCTTACAGCCTAGGAGGGCCCCCTCGAAACCCCCTAGGCTCTGGAGTTTCCCGCCGGCTTCTTTGGGCAAAGTCTGACCATGTGGCCGGTTCCCCCACAAAACAGACAAAGCCCCTCGGATAGACGTCGCCGCCTCTCGCCTTCAGTGAGCCTTGTGGCACCAAGTTGCATGGGCTCATCCGAAGGTTGTACGACTGGGACCTCAGGCCTTGAGGCAGACTCGGCATGCGACCCTTTTTCTAGGCGCCTCTCCCGAAGCCGACGATCAATGCGGATGGCAAGGTGCATTAATTCGTCTAGGGTCTGAGGTTCCGGGTGGTTCACCAAGGTGTCCTTGATGGCATCGGCCAATCCTAGCCGGAATTGGCCGCAAAGAGCAGGATTGTTCCAACGGGAATCTACCGCCCAGCGCCGGAATTCTGAGCAATAGTCTTCGGCTGGACGGCGTCCCTGGCGAAGAGTACGTAACTTGGCATCAGCTGTGGCCCCCTTGTCGGGATCATCATAGAGGACCTCCATCGCAGAGAAAAAGCTGTCCACAGAGAGGCGAGTAGGGTCCTGAGCTGATAAGCTGAAGGCCCAGGACTGAGGATCTCCTTGGAGTAGGGAAACAATCAAGCCGACCCTCTGCTCTTGTGACCCTGAGGAGACAGGACGGAGCTGAAAGTATAATTTACAAGAGTCCCGGAAGTTGGCAAATTTTGCCCTGTCGCCGTGGAATTTTTCGGGAAGTGGGATTTTAGGTTCCACAAACATTGCGGCCGGAGTCCCCTGAGGACTGGGGACGTTAGGAGCAGGACGGTTCTCCTGAGCCGCAACCCGGTGAGCCAGGTGCTCCACTGCCGCTGTCAAGGCTTGCACCTGCTCCAGGATTTGGTCCATTCTTCTGGCCCGTTATAATGTCAGGACTGTACCAAACACCCGTCTGTCTTGAACTGGTATCCCCCAATCTCCACCGCCACTTCCGCCTATAGACAAGCCCCCGCTTGTAGGAGACGCGGGTAATGCCTCTCCCAGTCGGTTGCCCCCAGGACTTATAAGGCGCAAAGGATACCAGCTTAAGGAGCAGATAGATGTTTGGCAGGGAATCCCGAACGAGGATGCCGGAAGGCAGAGTCCGAATTACAGGCCGAGGTCAAACCAGGAGGTCACGGGGCGTGGTATCCAGAGGAGGTAACGAAGGGATGGTCGAGGCTAGCCGAGGTCAAATCCAGGAGGTCACAGAGCGCGGTACAGAAGGGTCAGGCAAGGGCGTAGTCGGGCAAAGCAGGAGGTCAGGGCAGGCAGCAAGCAAGAGTAGTCAAAGTCCAAAAATCCAAAAGTACACAAAGTCACAGCAACGCACATCCAGAACCCAGAAGCTATAACGGGCAAGGGGATACTGGAACAGTGCAGCTTTATAGGGAGAACTGGCCAGTGGGGAACAGGGAAAACGGAGGGAACAATTGTGTTTGGTGCATACACTAAAACGGGAGTGGTCCCAGGAGCTGGACGGCCCAGGCCAGACAGGCCGACCAGTCCCTGGGCTCACTCTAGGATCAGGTCACGGATTGGGTGCTTTAAACTCGCCCCCGGCGGGCGCGCTGGGGAAAGCGCCGCCGGGAGGCATAAAGAAGACGTGCTCGCGCGCGCGCGCGAGCACGTTGTGGATCGGGCGCGCCCCCGCCGGGAGGGGGAAGCGCCGCATCGCGAGGGAGCTCGGCGGGACCGCGCAGCCGCGCAGAGCGGGCTGCGGCGCGGCCACCGACACCATCCCGCGCCGCCGACCCCCGACCCCCACAACAGCGCCGAGGAGCCAGCACACCCGGGGAGCGTCGGGCAGCAGCCAACCGGGGACCACCCGACAGCGCGTCGCGGGACCAGGGACGGCGACGAGGTAAGTGCCTAACACTAACGGCTCCGTCGCTTGGTACGACTCCCTGCCCGCGCCGTGATGCCCCTCCTCTGTAGAAAGGTCCAGGGGCTGGTCGGAGGCCCCCACAGAGGAGGGGTAGGAACGTCGCCCTGGAGATCCGCCACCTTCACTTCCTGCTGCAGATTCATGCAGCACTGGTTGGCCTGTGCGCTTCCTGGTGCGTCGGATTCGGTACTCCATTTCCAGCACTAGAAAAGAAAATCATTTATAAATTTAGGCCTACCTTGTGTATTAGTTACATCTAGCATGCAATCGCTATGTACTTACCGTACGTCCGAAAAATTGCCGCACCCAGGGCATGTGGAGCCGTTTCAGGTCCGACCAGTGCTGCATGATCTGCGTGTGGGTGAAGGTGGTGTCAGTCTCGTGCTGGATCCTGGAAACGAACTCCAGGGCGACGGTCCTCTTCTCAAAAGAGTTGGGCAGGTAGTCGTACCTGCGCTAAAGAATCGTCTAAAAAACACAAAAAAAATAGTATTTAGATCAAACTGCATACAAATATCTGTCACAAATTGATCAGTTGACTAAATGACATTACCAGACACATTTCTAGGCTAAAACTATCATTCTAGATGGAAGTGACTTGGTTCGCACATGTGGGCCCTAACTTCTGTTTGGCACGGCGTTTTAGACACTTTTCAAGCAACCGTTTCTTCCTGCGCTTCCTTAAGGGCTAGCCAGGCCTACCCTGGCTTCAACGTCATGATCCCACTCTTGACTGGAACACGGGTGAAATCAAGACTTGGGGTACAGCTTGTTTAAAGAGGTGTTTGAAGTCCGTTCCTGTCCGACCTAGTCCTGCTTCTATCTCTCTACCTGGCCTGCCTGCGATCTACCAGGTCTTTTCTGATGTGTTCTGCAAAATACAAGCGGAGGTACTTCCGCCTCATCGCCCTTATGATTGCCCTATTGACCTCTTGCCGGGTACCACCCCACCTCATGGCCGAATTTACCCCCTCTCGGCTCCAGAGACACAGGTCATGTCGGAGTGTATCCAAGAAAACCTTCAAAGAGGGTTCATACAGAAGTCTTCCTCTCCAGCAGGCGAGGGTTTCTTCTTTGTGGCCAAAAAAGACGTCTCTCTGCGCCCCTGTATCGATTACCATGGCTTCAACAAGATTACCATAAAGAATCGTTACCCCTTACCGTTGATGGATGAATTGTTTGACCGACTGCGTGGGGCTAAGGTCTTTACCAAACTAGACCTGAGGGGGCCTATAATTTAATATGTATACACGAGGGTGATGAATGGAAGACCACCTTCAATACCCACGATGGCCACTTCGAATACCTAGTGATGCCCTTTGGACTTTGCAATGCACCCGCTGTTTTCCAAGAATATGTGAATGACATTTTCCGGGACTTGCTCTACTCCTGTGTAGTCATATATTTGGATGATATACTCATCTTTTCGTCCAATTTGGAGGAACATCACCGCCACGTCCGGCAAGTCCTGTCTCGCCTTTGCCAACACCGCCTGTACGCCAAGCTAGAGAAGTGCTTTTTTGACCGTACCACCTTACCTTTTCTAGGGTACTTAGCTTCTGCTCGAGGTCTCCAGATGGACCCCAGCAAATTGAAAGCAGTTTTGGATTGGCCACGTCCTTCCAGCCTTCGGGCTATTCAGCGTTTCTTGGGATTCGCCAATTACTATCGACAGTTTATTCCTCACTTTTCTACTGTGGTCGCACCCATTGTAGCTCTCACGAAGAAGAACGCCAATTCTAAGTCTTGGCTCCCTCAGGCGGAAGAGGCCTTTGTTTCCCTAAAAATGGCCTTCTCCTCCACTCCGGTGTTGTCTAGGCCTGATCCAGCCAGGCCCTTCGCCCTTGAAGTAGATGCCTCCTCCATTGGAGCGGGAGCTGTGCTCACACAAAAATCTCATACTGGCAGAATTCTCACCTGCGGATTCTTTTCGAAGACATTTTCTCCGGCAGAGAGGAATTACTCCATTGGTGATCGGGAGCTACTCGCCATCAAGTTGGCCTTAGAGGAGTGGAAACATCTCTTAGAGGGTTCTGCCCATCAGGTGTCTATCTATACGGACCATAAAAATCTGTCCTACTTAGAAACTGCCCAGCGACTGAACCCTCGACAAGCTCGTTGGTCGTTGTTTTTCGCCCACTTCAACTTCCAAATCTACTTTCGCCCAGCCGCCAAGAACATCAGGGCAGACGCCTTTTCTCTTTCGTCGGACATCTCTGATGCTGAATCCTTTCCACAACATATTATCCCGCCTGAATGCCTTGTCCACTCTGCTCCCGCTACACTAGTACAGGCTCCACCTGGAAAGACCTTTGTGCCATCTCGCCAACGTCACAAAATATTAAGATGGGGTCATTCTTCACATGTAGCCGGCCACGCTGGTATCAGAAAATCTTGTTCTCTAATTTCCAGGTATTATTGGTGGCCTGCTCTCGAGAAGGACGTGACGGAATTCATTCAGGCCTGTACCATCTGTGCCCGTGACAAGACTCCTCGCCAAAGACCTGCTGGCCTATTCCTCTCTCTGCCTATTCCAGATATCCCATGGACACACATTGCTATGGACTTTATCACTTACCTCCCTTCTTCGTATGGCAATACTGTTAATTGGGTGGTAGTGGATAGGTTTTCTAAGAGGCATTTTGTACCCTTGCCTGGTCTCCCATCGGCTCCTCAGTTGGCGAAATACTTCCTGATGCATATCTTTCGGCTTCATGGACTTCCTACACACATTGTGTTTGACAGAGGTGTGCAGTTTGTTCCCAAGTTCTGGAGAACCCTTTGTAAACAAATGAAAATTAAACTGGACTTTTCCTCTGATGAAGTGGCAGAGATTCATTGCCACGCAACGCGTCAGCGGTACGGGCATGCTGGGTATGGTGGTGAACCAGGACCTCACATTATGCGGTAATGTAGATTGCTTCTATATGTTTTGATATTTGGTGTTTGGACATTTTTTAAATTGGTGTTATTTGTGCTAACAGGTTGTATATGCCCTGAAGTTCTCTGCTGCTCACAGCACTTACACTTTCCTGCACTCTGCACTTTAGGCCATGTTTTCTATGGCCTTCTATTGATACATACCTCTTGGTCATATTTGACCTTTTATTCTTTGATCTTAGTTTCTACCATATGCACTTTTCCTCCTTTTTGAGGCTTTTTTAGCACTGTCTATCTGCACAATTTCTTGGAGTAACTTACGGGCATATACAAATAAATTTTGATCATTTTTTGTTTATTTATATTCGGTGATAATATTGATTGAAATTCTATATATAATACACTGGGATTAATTTATTATTTTGTAAAATATTGTGTAAAGTAGTCCATTGTACACCCCTGCCAGCTATCATGTTTTTAATTGTTTTTAAGATACATTTGGGCCATTAAATAAAGTTTTTGTAAATAACTATATTTGGTGTGTCTGTTGAGCGGCTGAGTTGGTGGGCTCCAGGGTCTGTGCTGGCAGTCCCACTTTGTGCTCCTGGACTTTTCCTCTGCTTATCACCCCCAGTCAAATGGCCAGGTGGAAAGAGTTAACCAGATTCTCGGGCATTATCTTCGCCATTTTGTTTCTGCCCGTCAAGACGATTAGGTCCATCTTCTGCCCTGGGCGGAATTCTCATATAATTTCAAGGATTCTGAGTCTACGAGGAAGTCCCCGTTCTTGGTGGTATACGGTCGGCATCTTCTTCCGCCTCTGCCTTTGTCCACGTCCTCTGGAGTACCCGCCGTGGATGACATCACACAGGATTTCTCTACCATCTGGCAAGAGACCCAACGTGCCCTTTGTCAAGCTTCCGCCCATATGAAAGTTAGTGCTGATAAGAGGAGAAGGGCTCCGCCTGTCTATTCTCCAGGAGATAAGGTGTGTCTGTCAGCGAAATACATCCGCTTTCGAATTCCTAGCTACAAACTGGGCCCCCCATACCTGGGTCCTTATAAGATCAAACAACAGGTCAATCCAGTTTGCTATAAGCTTCACCTACCCACATCGCTGCGAATCCCCAACTCCTTCAACGTCTCTCTGTTGAAGCCAGTAATTGTCAATCGGTTCTCTCCTAAAACCTTGGTGCCTGCTCCAATCTCTGGTACCGAGGATGCCTTTACGGTGAAAGAGATTCTGGCCTCTAAGCTCTCCAGAGGTAAAAGATATTTTTTAGTCGACTGGGAAGGCTGTGAACCTGAAGAAAGATCTTTGGAACCCAAAGAGAACATTCTGGACCGCAGTCTCATCTCGGATTTTCTTGGTCCCAAGAGGAGGGGGAGACCCAAGGGGGGGTACTGTTAGGGCGAGCGCTGCGCACCCATCTCGCAGCACTTCACTTACCTCCATGGCTGCATCCAGCCGTCATCCATCTCACAGCACTTCCCTCACCTCCATGGCTGCTCTCAGCCGTCTCCCTTCCCCAATGTTTCCTCCTCGCATGGTCAGGTGCGCGCACGTCTCCGTCCACTAGAGGGAGCGCGCACCAGATTCCTGAGATTTAAAGGGCCTGTACACCACTGATTGGTGTCTGGGGCATCCAATCCTGCATCCACTTCCCCTATTTAAAGGGGCATTTCCTTTCCATCAGTGCCGGATCTTGGTCTTTCCTTGCCAGTTGTAAATTAGTTGCTTTTGGATTGCTCACCCGTGTACCGACCTCTGCCTGTCCCCAACTCAGAACCTTTGCTGCCTGCCCCGACTTTGGCTATTCACCTTTACCACGAACCTGTGCTGCCAGCCCTGACCTCTGCTTGTACTCACTACGTCTTTTGCCTGCCCCTTTGCACCACGCTGAACCTCGGCTAACTGTGCAACTGGGCCGCTGTTGGGGGTTAGCGACCTGGGGGTCACTCGCCGCTACAAGACCAACCTGCCTTGCGGTGGACTCTGGTGAATACCGGTGGCCTCTTAGACTCCGCTCTCCTGACACGGCACTCGCCATCAGTTCCACAGTCAAAGCGGATCCACATCCTAGTCTGCTCCATCTGGTCCGTGACGGCAGTGGAGAGATTGGTTGGGGGGGGGGGCTCTGTTCATTCAGCAATGAACATTCTGGTTCCTCATCACATAACGCACAATAATTAGAAGAAACCCTAACATGTGTTATCGATGTATTGCTGGTAATGCAAAGCCTGTAACCACACCTACCAACTTTTTAGGGTGGGAAAGAGGGACATTTGTTCAATTAGGCAACGCCACCTCATTGAGGGTTGGATAGGAGATAGAACGTAAAAGTTAAAACAATATAAACACTTTAAATAGGCAAATGAATCATTTATTGATGCATAGCTGCATATTACACCTCAAAGAGGGAGAAATGAGAACAGCAAGGACAGGGGGACATGGACTCAAAGTTAGGACAGTCCCTCCAAATCAGGGATACGTGGGGGGTTTGCAACGGTTACAGTCTCCTCCATACACAATTGCAGTGTTTAAAGACTCTATAATTAGTTGTAAGTGCCATACCATTAAACCTGACTGTATGTTGTTTTTTATTATGCAGGAAGTGAGTGAAGATGGCTATGAAAGGCTGCCTGAGCGTGACAAAGTATTTCCTGTTTGTCTTCAATCTCTTTTTCTTTGTAAGTCCTTGGCTAATGATTTCCAAAATGTGACCACTAATTTATGGACAATTATATACTTAAACTCTGTTTTATGTTGACTTAGCTATGGAATGTGTTTACATATTTGTCTTATGAAATAATCATTTGATATCCTTCTTTTCCCGAAAATCACATTCAAATTTAATAAAAAATATTCAATATATAACAATAAAAGGATAGTTGGAACAGAAAGTAGAGTAGGCAACTATACCACTGAATGTGTATAATAAAAAGGCTGAACTGGATGGACTAAAGCTTACATACTATGTTAAAGATGCTCAAAAGAAGCCAGTGACAAACTAAGGTGTCTGGGGCCCACCAGTAGAACTGACTGCGGGGGCCCATCCCACACTTAAAAAGTATTACTGGCTTGTATTCAGGGCCCATGCACAGAAACATTATAACAAACTGTATTGTCTCTGTCTGTGCACATTCAATGCCAGTAGACATACATATTTCAGATTTAAAGCGGACCTTCACCCTGAATAAGAGCATATCTTATATGTTCCCCCCCCCCCCGTACATACAGATTGCCACATTAAAAATCATCCTACCTGCATGTACTGCATTTTCTGAGACTTTAAACATCCAAGATGGTGGCCTATGGTGTCTCAGGCTACCTGCAACCAAGAAGTTTCTTATGACTGTGCCGCTCTGCATTCTGGGATTGCTGTCCTTTTCCTGACCCCAGCTCTGCTCTGTCTTTGTAAAGCACAGCTATAACCCCACCCCCTGTACTTTTGACCCCTCTCCTGTTCTCAGTGGGTGATGCTACTGAGCCACGATGGTAGTGCCCATATCCTAGAGTGCTGAACAGAGTTTCAGGCCAGTGGGGGAAAGAATAAAAAGTAAGTGACTAAATACATTAAATATATTAATTTTAGATGCTGGGGAATAGTTTTTTAGGGGTTTGAGCTTTTCATTAAATGATGCTGAAGGTCCGCTTTAAGTGATGAATGCCCTCAAAGGAGCCCCTAAGTCCAGGAGGCTATTGGGACCCTGTGGGCCAGTCCTAGCCTGAAAGAAGCCATTGAACAAAGCAAAATAAAGTGTACTAATGGATTCATGGTGATGGAGAAACACATGGCTATAATCACATATCTGACACCAGGACAGTAGGCTGCCACATCCCCTACAATGGCTGGCTACCAGCAGCTTCCATTCACCCGGCCCAAGGCTATAAGCCGGAGAAGCGTGCAGGTGGCATTCCTGGGCTTTCAGCGGCGGTGGCAGCAGTAGGATTCTGCCACCCAGCATGTTATGGGGATTTTACCACTCAGCATGTTATGGGGGATTTTACCACTTAGTATGTTATGGGGGGGATTCTGCCACTCAGCCTGCGATGGGGGGATTCTGCCACCCAGCATCTTATGGGCGGGTTCTTCCACTCAGCATCTTATGGGCGGGTTCTTCCACTCAGCATGTTATGGAGGATTTTACTACTCAGTATGTTATGGGGCGGTTCCCATGTTATGGGTGGAGGGGAGGGGGTTCTGCCTCAGCATGATATGGGTGGTTTCTGCCTCAGAGACTGTCATGCGGGGATTTTGCTGCTCAGCATATTATGGGGGGATTCTGCACACTGCCTGTTATGGGGGGCATGAGTACGGGGCCAGACACACTGCAGGAGGGCCAGTGTGACCAGAAAAATCCCCGGCCATTTTTTAACCCCTATCTGCCATCTGATGTTGTGCATTTTACCTCTAATATACATTTAATAGCAAAGGGCATATCAACAAGGGTATAGTAGAAGCTGCGAGGGCTGCTTTATCTGGTTACATAAACTGAGACTATTAGCAGTTGTTGTTAACAAAATAAACGTATGAAATGCATCTGTCAGCTGTTCCTGAGAATGCAGTGCAATTTTGCCATCCACAGGAATGATTAAGGTCCAGTAACAACAAGAAGAGAACCTAATTTTAAAGTGCTTTCCAGGTACAGGTACAGGCAGGTAGGTGCTAACATCCTCCTGCCTTATGCCCCAGGGAAATTATGTGAAATTAGCCATTTCAAGCCAACTCAAAATCTCTGATTATATGTAAAAACCTTTTGTATGCGAAGTGAACCCCCTTTCTTTGCTTCAATTTCTGGTGGGTGGCAAACTGGGATGGGCATCTTATGGAGAGTCTTTATGAGACTGCTGTGGGACCACTGTGACTTGCCATGGTCGCTCATGCTGAGAGTACCAAAGGACACTCAGAATCCTGGAGTAACAACATTGGAAATAGGGGCAAACTTTGAAGCCCTGCTACATCTTCAACCCTGTACTGCAGGAAATGAAATATAGAGGCACATGGGTCAAAATAATTGTAATCATCCCAGCCCATTGAAATCTATGGGATAAGGCCACAGTGCAGGGCGAGCGCCTGGTCTTATCTGGAGCTGTAGGGAACTCTTTTGATAGAGGGGACACTACCTGGCACTATCACAGGCGCTCTGGCTTTTTGACTTGATAAATACACCTTTTGCACTGGGACCTGACATTCACCTGACGCTCATTTGGCACTATGTGGCATTAGCGTTTCTTAAATAAACCCCCCCCTGTGTCCCCAATGCAATTCCTGGTGTTTTTAATTTTTTTTTTCCCAGCACCCCAAAAAATAAAAAGGGGGATTGCTATAGGCGCAGGGCTCCTGGAATCCCCTTCTGACAGCATCCACTAGGCTGTTTTTTGTTAATGAACAAAGCCATACAAGCCATACGCTGCGCTGACACGCTGGATGGGAGGGAGAACAGACATAGTGCTGTCTTACTCCCCGCTGCTGACAAATGTGGGTGCAGATAGCGGCTCCTGTGAAAAAAAAAATAAAGGCTCTATATTTTTATGAGAGACTGTTCTCGGCCTCTTACCTGTTAAATTCTTTACATTTTTATTACGAAGTGTGTCACAATGTAACGGCCAGTCAGCTGTTTTTACTCTACGGCAGTAGAATGTAACTAATTTATCAGCTAAAGGGCAGAACTGTCTGGGGTGAAAATATATTCAGCCTGTGGCCAATAGAGATAGCAAATGCTACTTGTCCTTTAATCACAGGCCATTTAGACATGCAGGTTAGCACATTCTGTAGTTGCATTAAATTATGCTATGCATTCATTCAGTCAGTCAATTTACTGGCCGGTAGTAGCAAAGCCTTTTCACCAAGGTTTCCCAAAAGGAGAGGTATTTTCATTTGTATATATGTACTCTAATGTCATTGGCAACAGGAACACAGGCAATACAGATGTGTAGAACAGTTCATACATGTATCAGGGATAATAACATTGCACAGGCTTTAAAACTGGCACCTGACAGTCAGTTTACAAGACCCAGTAACTTATGTATAATTCATTACAAATGTTGCTATAGCAGCAAATGCAAAGTATAATATAAAGGCCCAGCTTATGATGAGTTATCTTATGACATAATCTACAAAAAAACACTTTAAGCATTTCCCAGTCTGAGAATGCTCTACAGAGTGCAGTTAAATCAATCACTGAGAAATGGAGTGGTAAATCTGTCGGAAACAGGATGCCTCCAAGAGATGAGTCTTAAGGGGTTACACGTTTCAGGGTCTGCTTGTAACCATCACACTTTCTGTGAGAGTGTAAAAATAGCCGATATTTACTACAAATCTTGTGACATCGCCTACGGTCTGACAAAATGCAGGCAGAGGCTCTGAAGTTAGCAGAGACATTAAGCCTAAATACAATGCTGTATAGTTGCTCACCTGGCTCTAAAAGGTGTGTGATGGCAGGATGAATTCAGCTATACCCTGATGTACCCACTGCAGGAAACCTGAACCTTTTTCACAATATAATAATCTCCAAACTGAAGGACGCATTTGACCAAAAGATGCGCCTAGAGTTAAGAGGGGGAAAAATAGAACATTTTCTGAAACAAATGGAATGCTACAATAACCCCCCCACAACCCAGTTACAGACAGTGTGGCAGAACCCACCTCCCCCCAAGAACCCCAATAACAGGCAGTGTGCACAATCCCCCCAAATTACCCAATAACAGGCACTGGGCTGCCTGGCTGCCCATCCTCCACTGGTGCGCTGCAGCTGTTCATCCCCCCACAGTCTGTTTCTGGTTGGTGGGTGGGGCCTGTGTACTGCCAGTGCCCATTACTTTATGTGGGAGCAGGCCGTACACAGGCCATGCCCGCCTGCAGGATGGGTGGGCGTGGCATATGTAGGCCCACACCCATTGTTTCTAATTGGTGTTTGACCTCCCCAACCTGCTGTTGGCTTTATTCAATTTTGCATCACAGGAACCCCCTAGTGAGAAGGACTAGGTCAGATAAAAGTGCACTCAGAGATGCAAGTAAGATGTCACAGATACCAGAAGTAAACTTTTTCTTCAGAAGAAGGCCAGAAGCCTACTATTCCTCAGCCTACTGAGGAAGAAGACATCCTAATTAAGAAAAGGTCATCCACATCCACTGTTACCAGGAGAGAGAAAATCCCTCCAAACAGATCCCAGTCCTTACTCAAGCCAAGATTAGATTTTCAGATGTGTGGTGATGGGGGATCCTCATTAGGTTAGTGAAGGTCAGGATACTAAACACAAATTAGGACACTTTTCTAAAGCGGAACTTCAGTCAACTATGACCCCACATCCTGCCTCAGTGCCAAGGTAGGGTGGCAGGACGGGGGGGTCATACTTGCAAAAAAAACCCCATACCTTATCCAGGGGCTCAGATCCTGGGCGCAGCCATCTTGGATGAAAAGCACAGAGCCGCATCCTCCAGTGAATAGGCGGTGGGATGGCAGATCAGGGGAATGCAACTTCATGTTTTTTCCTGCGGCAGCCGTGGGAGAGCTGGAGCAAGGTGCAGGATAAGCTATGGCTTTTTTTTGTAGTCAGCACGAGAGTGGGGGGGGGGGGGGGGGTCATAGTTTAACAGTTTAACTGAAGTTCCCCTTTAAATAGTTAAAACGGGGGAGAGCTCAAGCTGTCAGCTAAAAAGGCCTTAAGTCCCTTGGTGTAAGTTTTAATATATTAATGCTTGTTACAGCATAACAGCATAAGCATACATACACATACGCGTTTATAACCAATTATATAGTTACAATAAAGAGATTTGGTGCAAATCTCAAATTTATGCTCTACATTTGGAAGTTGTGGAGATGGTGGTCCAAGGTCCATTGTTTTCCCCAGCCTCCTAATGATTCTTAAGGGAGTGCCTGTAGATTAAGCATCTAACACCTAGCTAAGAGAGGGGCAGACCCCACCACTGTTTTTTTTATATTATGAAGAATATAAATTCTGAAACATTGATACTTCTTTTTTGTCTTTACAGATACTTGGTGGTGTGATGTTATGTTTCGGCCTCTGGATTTTGTTTGACAGGAACGGCTTTGCCATTATGATAGGTGAGTGAGCTCATTCTTGGACACAACTAGCTGCTTACATGCCTTGGCTGTATATTTACATCTAAGGGCCATTAGAAAGCTGTTTTGGCAGCACAGCGATACCATTAAATGTGCCCTTTTATATTCCTATTAATCCATGCTCTTTGTAGATAAATGTATTTAAAGTACATTATTTAAAGTGTAGATGTCAACAACTCAATAAGTACACTAAGGACTTGTCTTGTGGTCTGGTCACCAGACTACAATGTTCACAGCACAGTATGCACATAGCTTGCACCTTGCACAGCAGCTGTTAGGCCCTATATACTAACGTTGGCGACATCAAGCTTCACAAGCAGGAGCTTGTGGTTTAATTGAAAGCAATATGGTTTTCTTGAAAACTTACATTTTCCATAAAAAAAAGTTACAAAATTAAAAAAATACATTTTTAAAATTTGTTTCCACATATTTCACCCAAAAATATTAAGCAAGTATTGAAAAAATTAAATGTTTCATGTTAAAGCCCAGACTGAAAAAACAATATATAATTGAATAATAATAATTGCTTGGCAACAAGGGGAGACAACATCTCTAGGTAGGCTGGCACTAATAGGGTTAAAGTGGTCACGTACCTTCTTCCCAAAGATCCCCAGTTACAAACCAAGTGTTTTTTACTCTAAACATAGTAGTGGAGGTACCAGTGAAGATATTTTTGAAATAGCATATAGGACCACTTTAATGTGCATCTGTGGCCAAAAAATAAATAGCTCCACACCTAACCTCCTGCAGTTGAATAGCTTACAATACTATCCTGCTGGCTCCTGCATGCTAGGACCGTCCAGTGATATAGGCCTCTCAGCATGGTTGGCCTGGTGAAGTCTGCTCCCTTGTAACAATACCTGATAAATAGGACCTGTTTCTGGGTTTTATCTTCATCTTTTATCTGCAATCAACATATCCTTTTCATTTCAAACACAGGTGAGATTTTAAGGCAGAATAGACTGCAAGACATCTCAATGAAACAAGCCTGGCTTGATATAAAGAACAGAGAGAAAGAAATTCGGCCCTGTTCCAACTTGCTGGGATCTCTGTTGTGTGGTCCCTCAGGCTAGGGCTGGCTTTTTCAGAGAGAATTAGAGCAGAGTGATTCAGCATGTGATATTTATGTAACCTCTTTCTTCTCCATGTCTTTCCTCCCTGCAGGCTCTTCCTCGCCCACCTTAAAGGTGTGGTCCTATGTCTTTTCTGGAGCTGGGATTTTGACAATGCTGCTGGGGTTCCTGGGCTGCCTTGGCTCACTAAAGGAGATCAAATGCCTCTTGGGATTTGTAAGCACACATAATTCCTCTATAATTAAAGACAAAGCTTGATTTGATGTCATAATAATGGTGTATTATTATTTGCCTGAGATTATTGCTTCTGTCAAGAAATGCTAAGCATTGCTTCTTGACATACAGTAAGAACAAATAAGAACAATTTCTTTTTTCATGAAAGTGATAGAAAAGAAAGAATACCCCTCACTCCACATTCGTTTTTCTCAAAGGGTGGTCGCACCCCACAGCATGGGCCTCCTGCTCTGCCTGTCTGCTTTCTGAATCAATGCAATTACATGTTGTTGTATTTAACTGACAATATGATCAGTGGATGTTTTATTAAGGTCTGGAGTAGATGATCATTTTATATTCTGGTATATGATCAGTTCTGTCTGTTAGCAGTAAGCTTCAGTTGTCAGTCTATCTTTTAGTTCTTTCTGTTTAGGTGTCAGGTTTGGTATATCCAAATTGAATTCCTTTGCTCTTATTTGAACAGTAAAATGAAAATCTTTTTTCAAATCTTTTTTTTTTAATGCAGAAACATAAAGGCTATACTTGCAGACTCATTCCCATAAAGGCTGAAAAATTTCCATTAAAGTGGACCAACACCCAGGATTTTGACTATCCTGGGTCTTGGTCCACTTCGGTGGGGCACCCCCGATCGGGGTGCCCCGCTGTGTGAAACCCCCCCGAACAACTCACCTCTCCCCGCTCCCAGCGCCGACGTACAAGGTAAGATCTTGAACGTCTAAGCGGCGGCGGCCGCCGCCGCCTCCCTCGCGTCACTTTGAACGCGCGCGCCCCCGCGCCGGCCATTCGCAGACGGCCGGCGCGGAGGCGCGCACGCCTACAGGGGCGCGAGGGAGGCGGCGGCGGCCGGCCGCCGCCGAAGATAAGGTAGGTGAGTTGGGGTGTTTGGGGGGGGTTTCACCCCGCGGGACATCCCGATCTCGGATGTCCCGCGGGGTGGGGGGTGATCGGCCCGGGAATCTTATAGATTCCCGGGCCGATCACCCGTGGGTGTTGGTCCACTTTAAAGACAGTGCACTCCCTGGGTGGCCTCCATCTTCCAGTCATGGCGGAGTAGGTTCCCCCATTGATTGGCAGCAGGGGATGCATAACATGAGCACCCATCATTTATTTGTTATTAGATGCAGATGCTTGAATATGGGTCATAGCCAGTGAGCAATGTGCTGTTAGCTTCGGAGCAAAAACATTTCAATGGAATTGTGTGTAGGCAGATAAGTATAGATTTCCATTCTATTAATAAATTATTTAAAGGGACGGTCCAGGAAGATTAAAAAAAAAAAACAAAAAAAAACATTTTTTTAAATAAAATGTTACTTATCTGCAACAATTGAGAATGCACTACCGCCCCTCCAGAACATCAGCAGTGCTATACCTCCTACTCTCAATTAATGACGAAGCCCTCTGAACAGTCAGCAGGGCTGTGCACAAAGACAGGGCAGGGAACGCTCTGTCGACATTGCAGTGGACAGCTCCGAACCCGGGCGTCAGCAGCCCACAAAACTCAGTGATTTTTTAATAGCCTGGACAGAGACTTTATAACCTAAGCCCTACACCTAACCTCTTTTTCCTTTTAAAGTAAATAATTACAGGATATTTGTAGTCTAACTATACTCTTACTCTACTTTGGTGTCTCAGTTCTTGCCTTTGCTCTATGGCCATGCCTCTAGCTTTCTCTTTAGCCAGGTTATCTGCTGCTAATAGCAGACATCTCCACCTTCATGTCTGATTTCTGGTTGTTACAAATATGTGTTGCTAGCAGTGAACTGTGCAGAAGGCTTGAGTAAATAGAGAGGGAGAGGCTCTCCTTTCCATAGCAGATTGAAGCTGCTCACACTGTGATGCAGGTAATGGGCAGGAATTAGGCCACATTTGCTCAGCGACAACCCCCCTTCTGAGAGAACACAACAATGAGCATTTACTCTACAAAAAGTTAAAACTTATGCATAACGGCCAAAAACAACGCATCTGACTTTTGTGTACATTGCAACTTCTCAACATCCAAAATATGTTAGTAATATATTATTAAATGTATTTCTGTGGGGTTTCTAAACCACATAATGATGATGAAATTATATGGACCCCCTAAAGCCCTCCTGGTGGCATGTTTATAGGTCCCTGATCATCTGATTTCATGCCGGACTTGTGGCCTTGCTTTTAACTGACAAACTCGGTTTTGCTATATTTTTAGTTTTCACTCTCTTGTTTGGCCTTTCTAGTTGTAAAGTCCAATGGGACTGGGGGCCAAGGTGGAAACCTCATCAGTCCAGGTTTAGCCACCTACAAATATACATTGCAATATATGCAACTATTTAGGGGGAGGGGTTCATAGATAATAACTGTATGGGTTTTTAAATATTTATAAAGTGTGGATATTCCACAATGCTATGCCTCACGTGTAGTATTTATGCCACTTCTACCACCTTACAATATTTACTGCATACTTATTTCCATTAAAACATTTGAATTTTACTTATCCAAAGAGATTTTTACATTTCATCAGCCATTACATGACATTAAAATCTATACAAGTTGTAACAAAACACAGATGTATCAGCAGGTCGAACAGACAAATCAGGTTTTAACACCATTAGATTGCTCCAACATTTGCCTTGATGTTATGTCTTCCTCAGGGAGTATATCAATCCAGGTAATGTGTGAATCTTAACAGAATCTTGCCTCTAGGGGTATTATTTAGGTCAGCATTGGTTTAATTCAGGTTAAACTTAAGTGTGCCTTAAAGCCGACGCAAAACCTGAGAAATTGAATTCCGTCCTGGGTTTTCTTTCTTTCCACTGCAACATCCTGAATGCCTCTCTGTGTGAGACCCCTGAGAAAGCCCAGAACAACTCACCTCTTTCTCATTCCTATGGCGCATGTGCGGGTGTGCAGTCAGTCAGAGCCGTTTGCCATGTTTATTTCATTTTTAATTTGGTAAATGGCCTTCATTGACTTCAGTAGTGAGTGTCAGGTCCCGGAGACACCCACCTTCCAATAAACCAGCAACCCCCAATCTCCGCTGCTTTCTTCACCTATAGTATGCCCCCGTTTGCCGGGACGCTAGACACGCCTCACCGGACACGGTTGCCCCCAGGTCTTATTAGCACAAAGGATGCTGATTTATGCAGGGGAAGGCAGATGAATCCAAGGACTAGACTGAGTAGCGATAAACGGACAGGGGTCATACACGGGTGGTCAATCCGAGGAGGCAAGGTACAGATGGGTTAGACGGAAGAATGGTCAGGGGCAAGCCAAGGGTCACAACGAGAGGTCAGAAGTTCGCGGTACAAAGGGTCAGGCAGAAACGTGGTCGAGGAGTAAGCAAGGGTCGGTCCAGGCGGCAATCAAGGAAGGTCAAAATCACGGCAGAAATCACAAGGAAATAGGCAATCCAAATCGCACCCAGTAGCACGCTATAACGGGCAAGGGCTGACTGCAGGGTGAAAACCTTTATATGATGGGGGCTAACAGGATTGGCTGGGGGGGAAATGTAGTGATTGGTGCTACAGGAACTTTGGGCTGATTGCCCAGTTTGAATCAGGGGGAGTTGCCCAGTACTTTGGGCTAATGGATCCACATTGGCAGAGGGCTCATACAGTCAAAGGGCTCATTGGCCCATGCAGACAAAGGGCTCATTGGCCCAAGTTGATTACCTCCGGCGGGCGCGCTGTGTGTAGCGCCGCCGGAGGGTATAAGGCAGTGACAGGCACGCGCGTGCACGCGTACGGGGCCACGCGCCGGGAGCGCGCCGCACAGAGAGCACCCGAGCGTCGAGTATTCTATCAATCTCGTATTCAGGCTCATCTTCCACTATGACCGGAGGAGGAGACGACACCTGAATATTCTTGGCAGACTTTAACAAAGAGACATGAAAGGACGACGGAATTCTCATGGATGAAGGTAACTGAACCTTAAAGGTAACGTCGCTGAGTTTATCTGTGATAGGAAACGGACCGATAAATTTAGGCCCTAGCTTAGACGAGGGTTGCCGAAGGGCAATATTTTTAGTAGAGACCCAGACCCAATCACCCACCTGAAATGGTGGTTCAAGTGACCTATGTCGGTCCGCAAAGATTTTGTAGGTTTCAGAGGCTTTCTTTAAGTTAGTCTGTATTTCAGACCATACTTTAGTCCTTTCTCGTAGCCATTCCTCCAAGGCCGGCAAGTTGGAGGAAGGACCAGAAAAAGATGATGCCTTAGGGTTTCTCCCGTAATTACAAAAAAAAGGCGAAAACCTAGTAGATTCACTCGGCGCATTGTTAAAGGCGAATTCTGCAAATTCGATGAATTCCGCCCATTGTTCTTGGCGATCGGAGACGAAACAGCGTAGATATTGTTCTAAACATTGATTTACCCGTTCAGTCTGTCCGTTAGACTGAGGGTGATAGGCGGTAGAGAGCGACACTTTAATACCTAAACGATTGCAGAAAGCTTTCCAAAAACGGGATACAAACTGAACTCCTCGATCTGAAACAATATTCAGTGGTAAACCATGGAGGCGAAAAACGTGCTTAATGAATAGCTGTACTAAATCTGGTGCCGACGGAAGTTTTATCAATGGAATAAAGTGTGCCATTTTACTGAAGCGATCCACCACCACCCAAATTACAGAATTCCCCTGTGATGGAGGAAGATCAACAATAAAATCCATGGATATGTGCGACCATGGTTCAGCGGGGATTTCTAAGGGAACTAATAGTCCCGCAGGGGACCCATGAGTGGCCTTACTTCGAGCACATACCGGACATGCTTCGACAAAGGCGGAAGTATCGCGTCGGATGGTGGGCCACCAAACATGACGTTTGGCGATAGCCAAAGTCTTCCGAACACCTAAGTGACCAGCCGACTTGGCATCATGTAGTTCCTGTAAAACGGCCAGACGCAAATGAGGTGGAACAAATAAACAATCAGAGGGTTTACCCGGAGGAGAATCAACCTGAAATGGCACTAACGAGCTAGACAGGTCAGGGAGAAGAGTAGCCACAACACAACCTAAAGGTAAAATCGATTCTGGAGGACCGTTCTGGTCCTTACAATCCCCGAAATTACGGGATAGGGCATCTGCTTTGGCATTCTTCTTCCCCGGCTTATAGGTGATAATAAAATTAAATCGAGAAAAGAAGAGTGCCCAGCGTGCCTGACGGGAGTTGAGTCTCTTGGCCGACTCTAAATACTCCAGATTCTTGTGATCAGTATACACAGTGATGAGGTGTAAGGAACCTTCTAGCCAGTGGCGCCATTCTTCAAAGGCCAGTTTAATACCCAATAGTTCCCTATTCCCAACATCGTAATTGCGTTCAGCAGGCGAAAACTTCCGAGAGAAGAATGCACAAGGATGTAGTTTCTCAGGATTGCCCGCATACTGAGAAAGAACCGCTCCTACTCCCAGTTCCGAGGCGTCAACCTCTAATAGAAATGGAAGCCGGGTGTCGGGATGTATCAAAATGGGAGCGGAGGTGAAAGTCTCTTTTAACACTTGAAAGGCGTTTTTAGCTGAGGGAGGCCACTCCTCAACAAAAGCGCCCTTACGAGTGAGATCTGTTAAAGGACTCACTATGGACGAGAAACCCTTTATAAACTGCCTGTAAAAATTCGCAAATCCTAGAAATCTCTGTAGCGCCTTTAGGGTTCTAGGTTGTTCCCACTCCAAAATAGCAGAAACCTTGGAAGGATCCATCACCAATCCCCGTTTGGAGATTATAAATCCTAGGAACGGGATTTCAGACACTTCAAAAACACATTTGGAGATTTTAGCATACAGACGATTTTCCCGCAATCTCTGCAACACCGCTTTGACATGTTGACGGTGCTCCACCAGAGAGCGGGAAAAAATCAGTATGTCGTCCAAATAGACCATGAGAAATTGACCCAAAAAATCACGAAATATGTCATTGACAAAATCTTGAAACACTGCAGGAGCATTGCATAACCCGAATGGCATCACTAAGTATTCATAATGCCCATCCTTTACATTGAAGGCCGTTTTCCATTCATCCCCCTGCCGTATGCGAATAAGGTTATATGCTCCTCGAAGGTCTAACTTAGTGAAGACCTGGGCCCCAGAGACCTGATTAAAAAGGTCATTGATTAATGGAAGGGGATATCTATTTTTTACAGTAATCTTATTTAACCCTCGATAATCTATACAGGGTGTACGCCGCCGTCCTTCTTCTCGACGAAGAAGAACCCAGCACCGGCAGGGGAGGTGGAAGGACGGATAAAACCTTTCTGGAGATTTTCCGTGATATAATCTTTCATGGCCTGTTCTTCAAATCTAGTGAGATTATATAGTTTCCCCCTAGGGGGCATAGTACCTGGGAGTAAGTCAATAGGACAGTCGTAGGCCCTATGGGGTGGAAGAATGTCGGCGGATTTCTCTGAAAATACGTCTGCCCAATCTGCATAGACTGGAGGTAAACCATCAAAGACAATCGGTGTGGTCCTAAGGGATATTGAGAAACAACGACTTTGACATGAGGGACTCCACTTCACCAGATCTCCAGATCTCCAATCTATCACGGGGTTATGGACTTTTAACCAGGGAAATCCTAAAACAATAGGGGAGACGGGACTTTCAATAATCAAAAATTCTATTTCTTCCGAGTGGGCAGATCCTACAACTAAATTTACCCAAGGGGTCTTGTGGGAGACCAACCCCCCCTCAATGGGCTTATTGTTGACTGCCAGGACCCGAAGGGAATTTTCTAATGGGATTAACGGAATCCCTAGAGTAAGGGCTAAGGATCTATCCAGGAAATTGCCAGCCGCTCCACTATCGATGAAGGCGGAGGCAATAGTCCGGAAAGGACCCCAAGAGAGTGTAACGGGTAAGAGTATACGATTGTCTGGAGGGAACGATACCTGACCGCCTAGACGAGGTCCCTCTGCAAGATCTAGGCGTTGAAGTTTCCCGCCACCGGAGCCTTGTTTGGGCAGGTCTTGGCAAAATGACCCGGATTACCACAATAGAGGCAGAGGCCTTGGGATCTGCGCCGAACCTTCTCCGCCTGAGAGAGATGGGTAACGCCCAGCTGCATCGGTTCCTCATGCGACAAGGAAGGAGAGGAAACAGCTGCCCCCTTAAAGCTTGACTCTTGACGTGAGGATCCCCAAGGTTGGTCCTTGCCTCTTTCCTGGCGTCTTTCTCGGAGACGTCGGTCCACCCTGATGGCCAGCTGCATATATTCGTCTAGGTTTTTGGGCAAAGGATAGTTTACCAGGATGTCCTTGATGTTATCGGAGAGTCCAATTCTAAACTGGCTACATAAAGCCGGATCGTTCCACTGGGAATCTATAGCCCACCGCCGAAATTCTGC
This sequence comes from Gastrophryne carolinensis, assembly GCA_027917425.1. Taxonomy (NCBI): domain Eukaryota; kingdom Metazoa; phylum Chordata; class Amphibia; order Anura; family Microhylidae; genus Gastrophryne; species Gastrophryne carolinensis. Next base: position 103,530,992 of record CM051242.1, read on the forward strand.
GCTATATTCTTCAGCAGAACGTTTGGCCTGTCTCAGGTTCCGCAATTTAGAATCCGCCGTTGCGGCTCGATCTGGGTCAGCATACAGAAGTTCCATGGCCAAAAAAAAAGAAGAGACCGACTGCAAGGCTTCATCAGTCGGAGCTAAACCAAACGCCCAGGTCTGTGGATCGCCCTGGAGGAGTGAAATGACTAGCCCAACGCGTTGCGCTTCGGATCCAGATGCGTGGGGTCGAAGGCGGAAGTAGAGTTCGCAAGAATTCTTAAAGTTAGAAAACTTCGCCCGATCCCCCAAAAATTTTTCCGGGAGAGGGATCTTGGGCTCGACGGCCGGACTAGGATCCACTGGCGCAGGCATCTGACGACTCTCTTGCGTGGCCACTCGTTGAGCCAGCTGATTAATGGCAGTGGCCATAGCTTGAACCTGTTGGATCAATTCTTCCATCTAGAAGATATTCTTCTTTTTTAGGGCCCGTTATAATGTCAGGTCCCGGAGACACCCACCTTCCAATAAACCAGCAACCCCCAATCTCCGCTGCTTTCTTCACCTATAGTAAGCCCCCGTTTGCCGGGACGCTAGACACGCCTCACCGGACACGGTTGCCCCCAGGTCTTATTAGCACAAAGGATGCTGATTTATGCAGGGGAAGGCAGATGAATCCAAGGACTAGACTGAGTAGCGATAAACGGACAGGGGTCATACACGGGTGGTCAATCCGAGGAGGCAAGGTACAGATGGGTTAGACGGAAGAATGGTCAGGGGCAAGCCAAGGGTCACAACGAGAGGTCAGAAGTTCGCGGTACAAAGGGTCAGGCAGAAACGTGGTCGAGGAGTAAGCAAGGGTCGGTCCAGGCGGCAATCAAGGAAGGTCAAAATCACGGCAGAAATCACAAGGAAATAGGCAATCCAAATCGCACCCAGTAGCACGCTATAACGGGCAAGGGCTGACTGCAGGGTGAAAACCTTTATATGATGGGGGCTAACAGGATTGGCTGGGGGGGAAATGTAGTGATTGGTGCTACAGGAACTTTGGGCTGATTGCCCAGTTTGAATCAGGGGGAGTTGCCCAGTACTTTGGGCTAATGGATCCACATTGGCAGAGGGCTCATACAGTCAAAGGGCTCATTGGCCCATGCAGACAAAGGGCTCATTGGCCCAAGTTGATTACCTCCGGCGGGCGCGCTGTGTGTAGCGCCGCCGGAGGGTATAAGGCAGTGACAGGCACGCGCGCGCACGCGTACGGGGCCACGCGCCGGGAGCGCGCCGCACAGAGAGCGGCGCGCCCGCTCCTGACGCGGCTGGGACGGAAGCCGCCCGAGCGGCTGCTCGTGACAGCCGAGCGGCGGGCGGGCAGGAGCGACGCCGGCCCGCCGCCGGCTGCGACAGCGAAGGACCGGAGACAGCGGGGGAACGAGGAACAGGTGAGGGGATCGTGACAGTGAGGGCATATTGCTGCATTCCCTGTATCCCTGGCAAGGTGCACAGTCCCACCCCAGCTTATGGGAATGGCTGTGGCAGGAGCGCACCCATGACAGCTGTTTGTTGAATGACGTGGAGGCTGATTCACTACTAACGCCAGGTACCGGCAGATGAGCTCTGAGTCTCTGTAGCGGCGCTTAGAGCGACGCTGTAAGCGGGTATCGGGCGCCGTAACAGAGCGCCTCAGTCGCTGTAGTAACCTGCCCGGCATTGATGAATGGGATGTATGTTGGGCGCTCTAACATCAGTACAGCGCTGCAGCGAGCTAAAGGTAGTGCCAGCGCAGTGCGACCGACTCTCGGCGCTCCACACCATACACAAAAAAGGACACACACAGCATCTGCGCTCTAAATCTGGTCGCTCTAGCATATAGCGGCAGATGCTGTGAGATTAAAGTCTGTTTTTGAACACATATACAATTGTAACAAAGCGAAAACACATGGAATGACATTGTTTTAACACTGTGACATTAACACTTTAGTGCCAGACCTGTAATGACAATTAAATAATATAAAAAAATAATATAAAAAGTCAAAAAAGTTTCTAAAAGTGTTTGCTTGCAGCCAGGAGAGGTCACACAATGATTTGAGCAAAAAAAAACAAAACAAAAATTGTCAAACACGCTGTTTAAATACAAGCAAATGAACGGCCATTGAAATGTATGGGAGAGAGACACTGACGAAAGGTAATACCTGGTGCTCTGGAAGCTAGATCACCGGCGCTATACGCTGAGTCGCCTGTATGAATACATTGGATGCTACATGGCGCTGTTAGAGTCGCTCACCAGATTCTTTTTCATAAATGTGCTTTTGCGCACGGTGTTTACTAGACGCTGCCTGCCGCTAACAGCTCTCATTGGATGAGTGCCCACGCATGCACCATTGGATCGGGAAAAGGTTCACACAGCAAGGCATTCCGATTCAGAATCAATTCAAATCTTTTAAATTCCAGGGTGGCTGTTGGTGGGTTTTGTTTAGCTTTAATTGTCCATCAGATAAATTAATATCGATCACGCACCAGGACCACAGTTGTATTTAGGATGTCCCAAGCGTCATCTAAAATAACGTGCAGACATTTTGCAGCCCTATTTGAAAAGCCCAACTTTAGCAACATCATAATATTTTGTTAGGTTAGAACCAATTCTAAAAAAGTCACTGGGAATAAGCAAGCTCAGTTAAATAAGGAACTCTGTGCGCGACCCCGCCAAACGAAATTAAATACACATTTATTAAGTGAAAAGATTAGATAAAAGGGCGAGCATAGGAAAGGGGATAACACCAGAGACCCAGTGTGTCCCTACTCCTCGCCTCCCAGTTAAAACCACAGATCACAATAAGTACATTAAGCCTAAACATGCAATTAACAAATTGATCCATCAGTCATCTGACCACAATGTACAATACAAGTCATGATTAGTTAGCATATGATCAATAATATATACAAGTCATTTATATATGCAACAATATAGGAATATACAGTCAAAGAAATATGGAGCATACATTAACAGTGGACTAGTTTTGCCCCCAGTTTGGGGCTTTCTCAACACCAATCTGCTCTCCTATATTTGATTGTCCTATGATTGCATAGATTATTGCTAGTTCACTCCTTCCATAAGGATCCTATGCAGTGGACAGACTGGGTGGTGTTATTCAGCATACAGCAGAAAGAAAAAACAAAAGACAGAAAGAACATAAGAGACATATGCAATATTAGGGGATCAACCCCCAAGATTGTGGTTCATGCTTATTCTACAGAGGGATATACCTGAAGATGACGATTCAATTCATACCCCGGTCTCTGATTGCAGACCCCGTTTATATGATCAATTGTGTAGCCAATAAGACTGTGTCCATCTAAAGTAGTACACATGATATTAAAGATAGATGGCATTGCTATGTTTAAAGTAGAGAAAGCTTCCGATCAAAGAAAGGTACGCACTAGGCTGCTAGTCTCCGTGGCCTCTAAGGCAAATGAGGAAGTTCCCGCTGCCCACTGCTCCTCACCCCACCTATTGGGCGGCTGCGTTGGCTCGAAATTAGCCCGTATGGTCTCCCTGCTGTGTCTGAGGCCCAGGCGTGGCATACAGAGAGGCGCGCCTTTTGTATGTAGGCTGCCTCATCTGACCTGGAAGTGACAGTCACCTCCGGAGGAATAGGGGCGTGAGAATGACGTCGCCGCCATAACTGAGGCAGCTCCGCCCCTCCTGGGAGACGGCACGGGGAAGCCGAACAGGGACACAGTGGGAGGGGAGGGGGGAGGGAACACGGACCCGCCCACCACCACACCCCCCGCCATCCGCGATCCCAGGAGCCAGGCACAACCCGACCACCGACGCAAGCGACGGGGAGGGAGGCGAGCGGGACCCCCGCACAACCCCCCCCCACGCCGCCGCTCCACACCGCCACACGCGACCGGCAACCAACCAGCGCACGTATGTCCGCCTGTGGCGGTGTCCGCTCACCCACCCCCCTCCCTAGGTCCCCGCCACGCCCGTTCCTGGCTAGGTTAATTCCTTTGTGTCACTATTAATGATCTTACAAATTATGCAGACATCGTAGATAGCTTGGCCACTGGTAGTGCCAAATATTACACGTACCCCCGGTCACCTAAATTCATAAGACACATATTAGGCTTCTATTATATTAAAATTAAAGGGGGTATCATGCCGGATAACTGGAAACAACAACCAGGGTACTGTTACTCAGAAGCTAGTTAACAAACATCAAAATTACAACAGGGTCTCTAATCAAACAGATTACCAACACACGAGAAATAGAAATAAATGTATATGTCTATTGTATGCTCAAATTGGTCAAGGAAAAAAAAACCCCAACCTAACCTAAAAATGAAATGAAACTTATAGTTTCATTTTGGCCCGGATATATGTGGGCTTTGGTCCGATCTATCCAACGTGTTTCCCTTTGTAGGGTGACTTTTTCTATATTACCACCTCTCGGGTGTGGATGAATACGGTCTAGACCCTGCACTACTAGGCCTTTGGTCTCCCGGTTGTGGTATCGGGGAAAGTGACGACCTATGGGGGTTTTTGAATTAGCTATACAAATATCATATTGGTGTTCGTACACTCTCTTTTTGAGAGGCCTGTTTGTCTTGCCAATATAGAAACACCCACAAGGGCATGTCAACATATAAATGACATGTGGGGTTTCACAGTTAATAAAGTGTTGAGCTACTAATTGTTTATGGCCTGGTATTTGTATGCTCTTGCTAGGTTTGATAAATTGGCAGCAGCTACATCTCTTTTGGCACTGATACGTGCCTATGCTCTTACAGCATTTTGTGCGTTTATGAATAGAATAGTGGCTATTAACCAATCTATCACGTAAGTTTTTTGCTCTTCTAAAGATAAATTGTGGACGTTTGGGAATAATTTCATTTAAAGTATGATCACTGGTAAGAATCTGCCAGTGTCGTCTAAAAATATCTGGAATTGTTTGTTGGTGAACCGTGTGTGTCAATGTGATAGCTAATGATCTCCCCTTATGATCAATCTTAGGTTTATAAAGCATCTCGGAGCGTGATCGACCTAGAGCCTTCTTATAGGCTCTGGTCAGAATATGTCTCTGATAGCCCCTAAGTAAGAGCCTATCCCTAATACCATCTGCTGCCACTTTAAACTTGCTGTCAGAGGTACAATTTCTGCGGGCACGGAGGTATTCCCCGTACGGTATGCTTTGCATCAGCTGATGGGGATGAAAGCTCAAAGCTCTCAGAATTGTATTTGCCGCTGATGGTTTACAGAAAAAATTTGAGTAAATCTGTCCCTGTGCATCTATGCCTATAGTTAAATCTAAAAAGTTTATTTGTGTTGTACTAACTTCATGAGTGAATTTTAAGTTAAGATCGTTTTGATTAAGTATTCTAATAAAATCTTCTAGGAGCAACATAGGGCCAGTCCACAAAATGAAAATATCATCGATGTACCTGTGCCATGTAAGAACATGGCACAGGTACATCTCTAAGTCATCGTCACCCCACAACCTCCTCTCCCAACGGCCAAGGTACAAGTTGGCATACGATGGGGCACAAGTAGTCCCCATCGCAGTACCTTGCACCTGATGGTACAGTTGGCCGTTGAAGAGAAAGAGGTTGTGGGTGAGGATGAACTTCAGCAGCTTCATGATGAAAAGGTTCAAGTTACTATGACTAAGGTCCAATTCATTTAGGAAGTATAGGACAGCTGATAGCCCTTGGGAGTGGGGAATACTGGAATAGAGGGCCTCCACGTCCAGGCCCACTAGCAGAGTCCCCGGGGGCACAGTCAGCCCATCGAGGACGCGGAGGAGGTGACCAGTGTCCTTAAGGAACGATGGTAACTGGTGCACCAACGGTTGTAAGTGGTGGGCGACGAAGCGACTGGCGCGATCAGTAAGGGACCCCATGCCCAACACTATAGGTCGGCCTGGAGGGTCAGACATCGATTTATGCACCTTAGGTAGGGCATAAAAGGTGGCAATGGTCGGGCAAGGGGCCCCCAGGAACGCCCCAGTCGGTCCGTCGATCACCTGATGCTCAACCGCGTTCTCGATGAGCGAGTGATACTCCTCCAAGGCCTCACTGAGCCTGGACATGGGGGCCCTCACATACCAGTTTTTGTTCTCTAATATTCGGAGACACATCTGTACATAACGGTTAGGTTAGAACCAACTTTATTTTGCTTATTGGGTCCCATTGAGGCAGAGATGTAGCATTACTTTCTGTCATAATAAGACATGTTTATCTAGCAGATAAACATATGTCTCATGGGGACCAGGTGGATGGCATTGGAAAATGACAAGTGATAAAACAGGAGGACCTCCCAGCAGCGCCACAGAAAATAAATACTATGTAGGCTGTAGCTGGACTGTATAAGGGTGTTTTGGGTCAGTAGAGTGGCATGAAAACAATTTGGTACCTGTGATCAAAATGATTGTTACTGTGAACCGCAAGTTGAAGATGAAATGATCTCCAAATAAGATAAAGATGTCACACACTTGTTTATATGAAAAAAGGAAAAGAGGGTCTGGGTCCATGTACAGATAACAGAGGGTCTGTGCCCATGTACAGATAACAGAGGGTCTGGGCCTCTGTACAGATAACAGAGGGTCTGGGCCTCTGTACAGATAACAGAGGGTCTGGGCCTCTGTACAGATAACAGAGGCTCTGGGCCTCTGTACACATAACAGAGGGTCTGGCCTCTGTACACATAACAGAGGGTCTGGGCTTCTGTACAGATAACAGAGGATCTGGGCCCTTGTACAAATAACAGAGGGTCTGGGCCTCTGTACAGATAACAGAGGGTCTGGGGCTCTGTACAGATAATAGAGGATCTGGGCCCTTGTACAAATAACAGAGGATCTGGGCCTCTGTACAGATAACAGAGGGTCTGCGCCCCAGTACAGACAACAGAGGATCTGGGCCCCAGTACAGACTACGTATGGCATAGGCCCCAGTACAGACAACAGATTGCAGACCATGGAAGCCTGGGTCCCAGTACAGACTATGAAGAGCAGAGGTCTCAGTATGGATGACAGAGTGCATACAATAGAGGGCTGTGGCCCCAGTGCAGGCTTTGAAGGGCTGCTGTGTCACAGATGGCTACTTTCATAGCGAAGACAGAAAAGGTATTCACAAACACCTAAAAGAGGGCAGGGAGTGTGACCCAAGGGAAAACCACACACATACAGCAGAAACACATAAGAACAACAGCAGGTGGCTCAACAGAAAGCTACAGACTTGTAGCAATAGTAGATGACACAGCATTAGTTCAAAGCCCCTGCCCCCCCCCCCCCCCCATCCTTACACAGGGAAGGTCAGAAGAAGGTTTTGAAGACCCAGAACAATTTCAGAACAACTGAGGCTTGTAGGATTGCTATAATGGCAAATCAGAATCCACACTTGACTGCAAAAGACCTTTTAAGCAGATTTAGCAGACTGTGGATTTGGGGTATGTTGTTGAGTCATCAGAAGGAATGCTCTCTAGTGTCCTCAATAAAAAAAAGTTCAAAAAAGGATAGTTTCTACAAATAGATAAAGTGCACAATCTGAAGGCTTTACCATGACCTCACAGTCCCCTGATCTGAACATCATTGAACATCTGTGGCTAGACCTTCAAATATATGCATACATGACCAATGAATCTTTTTACAAGGAAGAATGGATGAAAATCTCTAAAATAAGTTTTAAAAGACTCTAGGATGTCTACAAAAATATTTTTCTAGATGTGATACTTACCCAAGAGGGGGTTTACTAGATACAACCTATGCAGCTTGGCCAAAGCTTTGTTTCTGTCCATTTCTGTTTCTTATTTAAAAATTATAAATAAATGGTTTTGCTTAAAATACAAAAGGGCAATGTGTCAACTTTAACTTAATGCTTTTCGGAGATCATTCATCACTATTACGAAATTGTGTATTATTAAAAATCCATATAAACCCGTCAGCTAATGAAAGGAGAGTTCACTTATAACGGAATAAAACTCCCACCAAGCTTGTGGTTTTCCTCTCCTGGTAGGAATAAAATCCAGGGGTGACAGGTTTAGTGTATAAGGGGTGACAGAGCTGGCTGAATATTGCTTGATGCCGGGTGTATAAGTGACCCCTCCTCCCACCATCCAGCATCCTTAGATGGGTTTTTATCATTTGCTCTTCTAACTATTCATAGTAACAGTAATTTTGACCAAAACGCATGAGCGCCAGGGTTCAGCATACATTAGTTTAAAAGAAGCTCTTCTAATGTTTGGGTCAGAGCACTTTTAATTCTGAGAGTGAAGGGTTACGTATAAATAGACTTAACAACAACATTACAGCATTGGATTATAGAGATGTTTATACTCCATGACCAAATCTTTGAGGAACAGGCGCACTGAGGCCAGTGATAATCAAGACAAGTACATTTGGCAACAGTGTATAAAACTAAATCCAGTGATAACTTACACATCTGCTCTCAATAGAGATCTCTGTATGCCATTGCTGTGACTGCCACGAATACATGGCGGCCATCTGGGCAGGCCTTAGTCTGCTGGGATGTAATCATTTTTTCTTTAGAGAAAAAAGTGCCAAAGAATGTGTGTTTGCTCATCTGGACTTTGTTAGTTACTAGATTGTTACTGGAATCCATTGTGTTTCTAAGATTTTCTGTAAAGCCATCCAGATCAGCCCTGAACCATATAAGATGAACCCAGGATTTCTTTACACATAGTTCACACATAGCTTTATGTAAATCAATGATGCCTTGGTACTACTGGTGTTAAAGTTGCCCTGTGGCATCCACACTAAAGCTTAGAGTTTGCTATGTACCAACTTCTGTACTACTGAATTTTCTGTGGTCTCATGCCTTCTATAGCTTGTGTCGTGCTTAGTGTCATGCATACTGGAAAAAGAGGTGTGTTGGGGGGGTACTGCCAGGATTGGGCTGGGAGAGCAGATTCTATAACTACAAATCCAACTGTGTTCAATGTTGAATCCCTAAAAGGAAAAGAATAATACTCCTGGACAAAGGCCTCAATTCAAGTCTGTAACAAGAAATGAGTCTGTTTATTGCAAATTCTAGTGATCCAACAAAACAAAAGCCATTCCTCTTTTTCTGCACTAATTTTTCTTCTCTCATAAAGTGAAAAAAATCATCTAAAGTGAAAAAAATACAACTGAAATTTACATTTGTAAAACTTTTGTGTGATTCAGCAATGATATGACTACTCCTTTGAATGAATTATTTATAGCTGCCCCAAGCAGGTGTAAAAAATTCTCAGCACATTCCCTTATGTTTTTTTTTTACTTAAAAGAAGCCAGGTCAGCACGTTTTTTTATCAATATCAATACATGCAGAATTAACTTTATATTTTTTTAATTTAAAATATGACTACCGACACCCCAGGCAGAGCAGCAAACCTGGGCCAAAGCCTAAAGGGGCGGGGGAATTTCCAGGGTAAGACTGTTGCACCAGCCTGGTAATCTGGAGGAAGGGGCTATGGTTTGGTTTCATTTTAATTGAAACAGTAAAAATAAATGAATAAAAAGTTAACTCCAGTATAAATATAAATCTAAACAAATACAATAGCTATTTTTTTTACTACAGTATGTTTATATGCTATTTTAGTACAAAATCAAGGGGGGATTGACTGGCAGCTCAATAGAGAGGCAGAAATCTTTAAGCTATTGCTAGTGAGCCAATATAATATTACTTTAAAGTAATTGCCCATGCAAAAAAAAAAACATATAGATGATGCCCACAAGTTCCTAATGCTTCCCACAGACACACTCACTTGAATGTTTCTTATGAAATTTCGAGGCTGTGGGCAAGTCTGCTATCCTTGTCTATACCGATACAACAAGTTGTTACTACGAATTGAATGCGAGTCCTGTGAGCGGGGTGGGGGGTTATCATTGGAGGCCAGGTGTGAGAGTAGAGCGCATTCTCTTAACTCGCAGGTAGGAGAGAGTGAGGAGGGACGAGACAGGCATGCTCTTATTTAGAGGACAGGGATGGAGGGCGGTGTGGTCCACCAGGCTTCGATCATGATCCTAGGGGAGGCGCCACAGGTCCAGTAAAGAATGTCATAGTTTGGTTTTGATCCAGCTGCCATTCAGTTTACAGTTTAGTCCATGAAGGTAAAAGAGCAATGGCCCCTTCGCCTCCTTGCTAAGACTCCCTTTGCCAAAGATCTTTCAGCAATAAGCCATTCTAGATTGAATTTTTTTGTCCCTAAGATGCTATATGTTCTATAGAGTCTTGAATTGTGTGCTAGTTAAATAATCAGATTCAAGTTATCTGATCACTAGCTAGCAGTCTCATACCATGTCAGCAAGAAATATGCATGCATGTACATGTATAGTACACATACACACGTACAGTTCAGTTGGAAGTACACTATGACTAGTGTACTATGTCTTTTTAATCATAAACTATCTTTTTATTCTCTATGCTTGGGCCCCCCAAAAGTGTACAGTGGAGTCCCAAAAGTAGGCAGAGGCAACTATAAAATGTAATAAATTATCCTTCTGAGGCTGAAAGCTGGAACTGCACCAGCAGCCACCATGAGAGTGGTCGGTTACAAGAGAGCAAGGAAGCCTTGCCAGCAAGGATCTGATGAAAAAAAACACAGTTCCCCTTTAACCAGACCAATGCACAGGATTCCCCCCCCCCCTCCCGAGTTTTGGTTTGCTTTACTGTATACAGTTTCTGTATACCCTGATCTACCTCTGATTGTGCCTGCACAGGCTGCCTTCGATGAGCCGTCATTGCAGTGCATATTAGTGTAGGACAATAGATGAACACTGAAGTCTTTGCCCCATGAGTGCTGGTGTGTGCATTGGATAGAGGGGTGGTTGGGGTGATATACACATGCACCTTGGAATCATCTGATCGAGGGGGAGGTATAGTGAAACAAGTGCTCTCACACACAGAGGCATCACAAATTGCCACTACTAAGGAATGCTCTCACCCAGCCTTGTCTTTTAGGGCAAGTTAGACAGGGTTTTGGTCCACTTTTAAAATCATAGATAGTATGGATTATAAATGAATCAATTATATATCATCTTTCATTTTTCAAATTTTTTAATCATTTTAATACCTACCCTACTAGTTTGTCTAAAAGCGGAACAAAACTCAGGAACTTGATTTTCCCAGGGTTCGTTAAGTGCCCCCGGTGTGCAACCAAGCCCAGTAAAACTCACCTGTCCTTGCCCCAATGGCTCATGCGCAAGCACTCCAATTAGACCCCTTTGCCGTGTTCTGCAAAGGACTCTGATTAAAGTGGACAATCCCGGATTTTGGTCCTTTCCCATGGGGCACTGCGATCTGGGGTGCCCCACTATGTGAAATCCCCCAGATTGCCGAAGCCAACTCAGTTCTTCCTGGTACTACGACACATGTGCGGCCGCTCGTCCAATCATTGCGCTCAGAGCGGGTGACATCCCACTGTCTAAGGCCAGCGGCTCCGAGCGCACTGACGGGCACATCCTCCGCTTCCATTCACAAAAGCCTGGCGCGGGCACACGCCCTGCTAGAGGGACAGTGGGGATGCGGACGCAGCTTGCACATGCACCGTTGGACCAGGAAACAAGATAAGTGTATGGGACGACTTGGGGGTTTCACACAGCGGGGCATCCTGATTGTGGATGCCCCAATCGATCGGCCCGGGAATCTTATAAGAATACTAGAAAAAGGAGCCCCACATCTCCTAATGCCACCCTACCAAAAATAGGCACCACTGTTTGAAAATTTCATAAAAATCCAATTTTTATTATAGATATTAGCTCTATACTAAATAGACATATTAAAAAACATAAAACACACAGAAATCAATGACAGAAATGAGGGAGGGGGAGGGGGTGAGAATAACTGGTCCCCACTTTTGTATGGTCATGTCAGCATATTACAAAAATTACCACCACATACTCAACCCAATCTAATGATTATAAAGTGCAACGTGCTTACTCAATAACATAAAATATTGACAATAAACATCTATAAAATATAACTACTAACAAAATGGCCAATAATCACAAGTGTATATCAAACCCAGTGGCGCTGCTGCAGCGCATTTTCTATAAACAATGAATCCCAATACAGAGGACCCGCTAGGTACAAACGATACAAGTGTAAATACAATCATAAAAATCTCTAACATGACCAGGGACAGGACACCCACCCTCCCAGGCGTCTACGCGTTACGTGACGGCACTCCGTGTCACTTCCTCAGGACAAAGACCTAGGACACACCACACTTACCCCTTTTATATACAATGCCCCGTCCGATCACACAGTCGCCCGCCACACGCCCCGCTGCCCCGACCCACTGACAGTGCACGCGTCCAAGAGGGCGCGCGTCACCGTGCTGCGCTGCTGTATGGAGACGGTGCGCGCGCAGCGACGGCGGGGACAAATGGAACTGGACAGGTAAGTATATAAGCAGTAAAAAGCAAATAAAACTACAATCACCATTATCTCTAACATCAATACAAGAGCATCTATTGGTTTTTAACCATTATCTTCATATGTTAATACACTGGCTCCATGACACTTAAACAATTGCATATATACGCTATAAATCTACAATAAACTATACTTACTACCATATAGATAGTAAGAGACACAATAACCCTTGCCAAGCGCTATAAGTAAGCCCATCAAACAGGCAATAAAGCAAACACGCAAAAAAGGGGGGAGCAAGAGAACTAAAAACAAATAAAAACAGGGAAAGAAAAAAGAGAGAAGAAGGGAAAGGGGAAGGGGAGAGGGAATGGAGGAAACGGGAAAAGGAAAATAGGCAAACCCCCAAAAAGGGTGACAGTACATTTATGGTGCTTCACAACACATATAAAGCCCACAGTGTGCACTGTCACTCATTATAACAACCCTCGTACTTGAGCTGATGAAATAATGCCCCCCCCCACAAAAAGACTCCCCCCTGTGACCTGCATACAGAAACAATGTAAACTATTTTTATGCTCTTCCGACTCTTCACAGTGCTGTTCTACTTAATAGCAGCTTCATCTGTACAAGGCCATTCTCATCCATGTCCAACAAATTTCTCAGGCAACAACCAGGCTCTCCAACGCCAGGGGATCTTCTCAAGGATCTTAATGTAGTGGGGCAAACTTGTGTGTGAAACCACATCTAAACAGCAAAACAAAAGACACCATAAATAAACACACCAAAACACAACCTCAATGTGACACCCTTGTGCCGTGAATAATCCAATAATAAAGTGAATATTATACCTAACAGTGTAAACATTTAAATAAATTTACTGACCTTACAACTAGAGATGAGCGAACCGGTTCGGACGAACCGGAATTCGCTCCGAATTTCAGGAAATATTCGATTCGGCACGAACCCGAATATTTTGTGGTTCGTGCCGATCGAATTTTTCCTGAAATTAAAAAAAAAAAAAAAAAAAAAAAAAAAAAATGCCGGCATGGTGGGAGCGGGCCGGCCAGTTCCGCGGGCCGCGGGCCGGCCTCCCTCGCGCCCCTTTAGGCGGCCGGCGCGGGCGCGCGCGCGTCAAGAGGGACGCGCGGGAGGCGGCGGCGGAGGAGCCGCTTGTCCGGGACTGTCAGATTGCTTGTCCGTCGGCGCTGGGAGCGGGGAGAGGTGAGTTTTTCGGGTGATCGGGGGGTTTCACACAGCGGGGCACCCCGATCGGGGGTGCCCCACCGAAGTGGACCAAATCCTGGGTGTTGGTCCACTTTAAGCTGTTTTGTGTTTCCCCTACATATATCATGGGGCAGTTACATATAAGAGCATACACCACCCCCGTAGATTTACAATTAATTGTTTGTCGTATGGGAAATTCTCTACCCGTCACAAGGTTTTTGACAAATTTCTGCTTAGCCATATAGGGACAGACAGAGCAACCCCCACACCGGAAATTCCCATTTATACTCTTATGTTGAGACAACCAATTTGGTGAGGCACCAAAATGGCTGCTGCACACTCTGTCTCGTAAATTTGGTGCTCTGCGTGCAACCATGCGTGGTCCCCCCCCCGTATCCATCTTGCCAAATATGCATCCGTTTTCAATATGTCCCAATGATCTTTCAGTAGGCCCCTAAGTTGGTGCCACTCACTATTGTACTGGGTAATATACCTTACCTCTGGTTCCTTAGGACCTCTTTTTCTCGGGATGAGTAGATTCCCTCTGGGAGTTCCTTTAGCTAACAAACCGCTCCGAGGGATCTATAGCCTGGCGTGAGAATTCTTCTTCACTAGAACAGTTTCTCCCTGTTCTAAGAAACTGTCCAAATGGTATTCCCCGTTTTAGACTGGTTTGGTGAAAGCTTTTGTAATGTAAAAGGGAATTCACAGCCGTACTCAACTCGTACTCAATGTCCCATCCTCCCGAATAGCAATCATCAGGTCAAGGAAGCAAACCTGTCTTTCAGAGACCTGCGCGGTGAGGAGAATGTTAACATCATTTGTATTAAGACAATTCAAAAATTCAAAAAACTGTTCCTGTGTCCCTTGCCACAGCACCAATATATCATCAGTATACCTGTGCCAACCCAACACGTGTCGGTGATGGCAATGCATGGCATCGCTGAAGACAATCTCCCTCTCCCACCAACCCAGGAACAAATTAGCCACGGATGGGGCTACGCCGCATATCTGTCGATAAAACACTGAATCAAAGGTAAAAAAAGTTATGCGACAATACAAAATTCAGTAGTTGTAAAATAAATTCCTGGAGTGGTGGGGGATGCGCGGTGCTCATGTTCAAAAAATACCGACACGTGTGGGCGGCACAGGCATGTGATACATTGGAATACAGGGACTCAACATCCAATGTGACAAGTAAGACATCTTTTGATAAATGAATTTGTTCCAATTGTTTAAGTAAGTCCATAGAGTCCCGTACATACGAGTCCAGTGTGACCACAAAAGGTTGGAGATGCTTATCCACAAGAATACAAGCTTTCTCCGTTAGTCCCCCCGATGCCCACCACAATGGGTCTACCGGGTGGGCAGCGGGGGTTTTTATGTATCTTGGGTAACATATAAAACGTGGCCACAACTGGAAACTCTACTAACAAAAAATCCCGTAGTCTTCGATTAATAATCTGATCAGACCACGCCTCCTGCACCAATTTCTCATACTCCACTTTATAAGTCGATAGAGGATTCCCTGGTAACTTTTCATAAAAATCTGAATTTTGTCGCGGGACATTACTACGATGTTGCCACCTTTGTCCGCCTCTTTAATGACCAATTCAGTATGCCTGCCGAGACTAGAGACAGCAGCAATCTCCCCTTGAGATAGATTCTGGGGACCACAGGTAGTTGGTAATGTCCAGATTTTTTTAATCACTAATCTAAAGAAAGTGTGCACTGCTGGACTTAAAGTCCAGGGAGGTGTATACTTAGAAGGCCTAGAAAGCTGATCCATCATATTTACCTCCACAGTCTGTTCTTCAAGCAACGTGGTAAGATCATCAACAGCTTCACCCTCTTGCCAGGTCATATCCTGTATATGCGGGGAAGTCTCAAATTGCTTTTTTAATAAAAGTTTCCTACAGAATAGGTACAAATCTTTGATAGCTGTAAACTTGTCTAAGTTATTACAGGGGGCAAATGACAAACCCTTTTGTAAAACTGAGTATTCATCATCCGTTAATGTGGTTCCAGATAGGTTAATCACCGATAATTGATGGTTAGACACAGGGGGGTCATCCTGGAGGTCTCCACATAATATATTTACGGGCTGGGGCCTGTCCTGGACCGTTTCTGTGATGTCATCCGTAACCTGCGGTGATCCCACCGCCCGGTCGGTGCATTTGGATCTACACTTGTTCCGCCCCCCCCCGTCGAGTCCTCCTAAACGACTTACCCCTAAAAAACCAAATGTGCCATTACCATCCTCTGATGTCCTACTAGAGAAAGAGGTTCTCCGACTGGTAGATCTGCTATTACCTGTATAATTTCTCCTTTGATTACCCTTATGTGACCATTTATAAACTCTACCTGCATCATAATCAATATGGTCACGGTTAAGTTTCTCCATCTTTCCATTAATCACATCATCCTCAATCTTCCTAAGGTCTGTATCCAAGATCTCCTGGAGCCTATCTGGGAATCTTATAGATTGCTGGGCCAATCACCGTGGGTTTTGGTCCACATTAAATTCAATGGGGAGTTCGCACACCACCATTGAAGTGAGGGAAGGTGAGCCTTGTTTTCGGGTGCCCTGGGGGGGTGTCCTCAAAGTGGGGTATGCCAAATCAGGACACCCCAGGGAAAAGTCAGCGGCTGGCTCTGGAATCTTTTAGATTCCAGGCCAGTCATTGGTGGGTTTTGCTCTGCTTAAAGTTTGATAGCGTTTAGAGGGATTAGGACAGCTATAATGATTGTTCTATTGCCTGTGATTTAACTGGGGAACTCTAGTCTTACTTACTGTTTATTTCTTGTGTTTAAGTAAAATGTGCTTTTTGCCAAGAGCACACATGGGATGCAAATAATCTAAGATCCCAGTGTTTTTTATGTCGTTACTGCTGGTCATTGGCATAGGTGCATTATATTAGTCATAGTTTCTTTTAGTAGAAACAGCCTTTTCTACATGGCCCTGTCAAAGCTAAGGAACTGGCATGTTTGCCTTGTGTCATGCAGTAATATCCATGGAAGAATTGTTAAGTCAACTGTCAGTCCTCCAAGATCTTCCCTGTAACAAAACCGACATTAAGTTCAGAAAGCCAAGGCAGTCATTCAAACTGTCATTGCTATTTATTGAGCTCATGGAACAATACATTGTTATTTTGGTAGACACTCTTTAAGTCTCTTTATTCATAACTTAATGCACAGTTATATTTACCAAGAATCAGTTTCCATTGATAATAGAAACATAGAAACATAGAAGGTTGACGGCAGAAGGAGCTCATAAGGCTTGATTCAGTGAGACAAAAAAAAACTTCCGTTTTAGTGCCGATCTGTTTTTTTTGTGAAATGTTTCCGCTCTCGTACGAGTGTACGAGCGATTCTATGCATGCATTGCAATCCTTCTGTAAAGTTTCCGTCCGTTCGTATGGCAGATTACGAATACGAGGATGTCATTTTCCAGCGTGACTTTTCCATTTCATTTTCACATGTTACAACGTAGGCTTTCGTTTTTGCCCTTTTCCCATCGTTTCCTCCCACGAATCCTTTACGTTTCCCGTTAGATTCTGTTTCCCTTTTTCAATATATATTCGTCCAGACGGAAATCCTTACGATCTTGCGCCTGCGCACTACAAACTTAACTCATTAAAGTGCTCGCCTACATATTTGCCACCCTCACTTCTACTACAATGTTTAGCTAAATCACTTAGCACTATCCTCCATCTTCCCTTTTGGACCCTTAAAGCTCACCCAAACCACTTAGCACTATCCTCCATCTTCCCTTTTGGACCCTTAAAGCTCACCCAAACCACTTAGCACTATCCTCCATCTTCCCTTTTGGACCCTTAAAGCTCACCTAAACCACTTCACGGTTAGGTTCTTCTTCCATTTTAGCCCCCTAAAACTTACCCAAATCATTTCTCGGTCATGTGAATATTCATCTTTAAATATTTCTGGGCCCATTAGTTTTGTGTTAATGTATTTTGTAAATGAAATGACACTGTAACATTTTTTTTTTTGGATTCCATCATAATTTCACATTTTTACAACTATAAAAAACAAAATACATAGCAATGGCAGGCCACAGAACATTATTCTTCATCTGTGGTCCCCAACGAGTTGCGCAGCTCCTGCATCTTGCCCACCAACTGAAGGACCCTGACACTCAGTTGTGCCACTCTGGCACGTGTGGTCCCTGTTAAAAAACTTAAATTTAAATATTGATATAACCTTGTTGGGGTCATACTGCAGTGCCCCCCCCCCCCCCCCCCCCGTATGGTCCAAACACCTAAATCTGGACTTCAAAAGCCAGAGGGCCCTCGCCACCACGGCTCGGGTTTTGCATAGTGCCCGATTAGAGAACCCCTGGCCCACATTCTGCAGGCAAAGAACGGGCATCAGGAGCAAGGGCAGGAGTGGATATCCTGAATCCCCTGAAAGAATTTAAAAATACTAACATAAAATACACATTCTATTGCCATACAGTGAAAATGGATTGATGGAATGTGAGCAAAATTACCCAGGAGCCATCCACCAGATAATTCTCCAGACTCTAACTGACGAAATAAGCCAGAGCTCGGCAATATATAAGCATCATGGGACGACCCTGGATGCCCCGCAAGAACACTGAGGAATCGCATAGCTGGACCAAACACTGCTTGTATGTTGTGCGAGTAGCAACCAAATATAAAAAAATTACACAAAGCAAAGGTAACCAACTAAAACAATAACTCCTACAACAAATTAAGATTCAAGTTCAACATTCCAAATATAATTCACAAAGGATATAAGTCTCAAAAAATATAGCAATTATATGGATGTGTGGGATAATAAATGTTTACATGCTAAGGACTAATAAAGGTCAGCATTAAAATGCTTCTATAAGGCATACATGAAATGTAGTGCATTGCTATACAATTTATGGCCTCGGCCATGCTGATACATGCAATGCCTTGGTGCTAAAGGCGCGCAGACTCCTCCACATAGCCGCAAAACATGTTCAACAATAGCAATCTGAGCCCCCAAAGGTCGCGTAAGTGGATCGGAAATGAAACGGATTTATAGGGTGGTGGTCCGTCGGAAATCAGCTCTCTGAATCAGACGCAAGCCCATCCCAACAACGTAAGTTATCTGAACGAACGAAAAATATCAGATTTTGTTTGGAAAATGATCCGAACTAACGGAAATGATCGGATTTGCTTCCGTTCATCGAAAGCGCATATACACATTTTCCCGAAAGTTCCCGAACACCCACTAAAACTTTCACAGACAGCTACGGAAGTCCGGACGAATGTGTCTTTGAATCGAGGCTACACGGTCCATCTAGTCTGCCCTTGTGTCTATCTTAGGATAGATGTGTGCTTATCCCAGGCATGTTTAAATTCAGTGACCGTTGATTTTTCAACTACCTCTGCTGGAAGTTTGTTCCAAGCATCTACTACTCTTTCTGTAAAATAATATTTTCTAACATTGCTCCTGATCTTCCCCCCGACTAGTTTCAGGTTGTGCCCCCTTGTTCTATCATTAAGTTTCTTCTTAAAAACACTTCCCTCCTGAACCTTATTCAATCCTTTCACATATTTAAAGGTCTCAATCATGTCCCCCCTCTCCCTTCCTTCCTCCACCATTTTTGTTGCCCGCCTTTGGACCCGTTCTATTTGAATAATGTCTTTTTGCAGGTAAGGTCTCCAGAATCTGATTTGAAATGCCTGTCTGCCCTTAGGAGGAAGTCCAGTCTGTTTTTTTTCTAAAAATATCACCCATCCATCACATATCTCTTGGATGACCCACTGTAAAGGGTCCAGCAGGGGTGTGGCACAGATGGTACATGGCCTCTGCATTTCCCAGCTGCCTATGTAGTAAGCATAAGAATAGGACTGCTGCAGGAACATCGATGGGTATTTTGCATGTATTTGGGCTGCTCCTGAGCTGCTGCTGAACTCACTTCCACACCTCCTGTAACCATGTATGTATTGCCTTTGATTAATAAAATGAGTGTGTAATTTTGCAATCAACTAGTGGTGTGGTTATAATTCCAGCGCACCCCCCCCCCCCCCCACCCAACCCTCCGTCCCCTGAGGCGTTATGTTCATATCTGTTGGTTGATAGAGCTGTACGATTCCTTGCACTGGTTTTTCACTTTCTTTGTGTTTTCTGGAACGTGTTTAAGAATGTTAGACAATGCACAAAATTGTTCATCTTCTACATTTTATTGTGGTATTTGTTTCTATGATGTATACAAAAATTCAATAAATAAAGAATTTTAAAAAAAATAAATAAATAAATAAATAAATAATTCCGGCGCAGTGGGGGGTTTCTGGGCCACCCTCAAAAATCTTTTGCACATTATAAGTGGCCATGTTGCACTCCAGTGTGCCACAAAAGGAATCTGTAGCGGTGATGTTTCTACTCCAAGTCTGAAGGTGATCCAGATCCCTGCTTGAAAAGTAAAAAAAGGACTCACATGCCACCTGATGCCTTATTAGTTCCTTGTTCCAAGCTGCCATACTGACTCTGACTTTTTCTAAAGAGTTTGATAGTCAGCACTGCAGGATCCCTGTCAGTAGTCGTCGCAATCACAAGGTGTGTGTCATACTTTGTCCAGTAGGCTGGACCTCCACTTTAAGTACCCACGGAAATGGCCGAATATGGGACGGCACTCACCATTAAATTGTTAGTGCAGGCAAAGGTAATTGTTAGACTATTGCGTTGGGCTACGTTTGTCCAGTCCCCTAATCAGCTTAGCAGATGAGGACGGGATTGCTGGTCTCTTCCTCCTCCAGATTCATCACAGATTATGCAGCATCACAGATCCAAGGGCCAGAGCCACTTTTTTGCTCTAGAGAAAGCATTAGGTGGAAGTGTAAACCTCGATATCTCAACCATTTCTTTTTCAATTTAAAAACGGAAAAGTTTAGGACAGTGTCAAATGCAGCCCGACACGATAGTGTAACAATTACCTTTGCCTGCAGTAACACTTTAAATACTTTGAAAATCTCCTATTTGTGCTTTAGCTGTAGAAGAGGGAGGAGGGGTGAATTTTATTCTTTGATTTTAGAGATTGCAAGGGTAAATTTTACTGACATCTCAAATCTGGATGCCATCAGAGTTGGGATGCAGAGGCCCCAGAAGTTTGTCCTTACATTAATGCATTTTGTTTTTCTCTGTCCTTAGAGGGGAGGCAGATCAAATGTCCTCAGGCTGTTAACAGTCATTTTCATTATAGAACCACTTTAATGGGACTTTTTGCTTCATAAAAAAAAAACCTACTTACCTGTCTGCCTACCTCCACAGCGCACTCCCCACTCCGCATAGTGGCATGTCCCTGTTGTAGCAACCAGGTAGTGGACTCCCTCTTTGATTGGCAGCAGAGGGGCACATCACATGAGTGGCCAATGTTGATGTACTATTAGCTGTGGATGCTCATATGCCCACCTGGAGTGGGTGGGAGTGCCAACTGGATGGACTGAAGCCTTACATACTATGTTAATATATACATTACTTTGTATAATAAAATACATTAACTCGGATTTAGGAACACTGACGTGATTATTTTTCAAGGACTCAATTAAGTATAAAATAACACAACTGAGGGTCAGATTTTCTTGCCACTGCTGATCTAGGAGCTCACTATGCCACACCATAGATGCCACCACAGCCGCCAGAGCCAGGAACACAGACATGGCTGAGAAACTGGCAGCGCCCGGCCCAGGTACCGCAGCCCCAGTCCCAGAACCCGCCGATCATCCAGCAGGCACTACCCTGCTAATACATACACTAGCCACTCTGAGAGGGTCACCCGCAGCAGTTTTTGAGGCATCAGCAGCACGAGTCATAACAACAAGGCTCCCGGGGACCCCAGGACAGACCTCAGTGCAGCCCGACTGCATAGTCCACAGCGGAACCCCATGAAGAACCAACGGGGGAGCTAAAGGCTGAGCAGTGTTACCACAGCCAGGCCCACTCTTTCCCCAGCCAGTAGCCTGGAATCCATCCATTCTGGGCATGGGAGTGGGCATAGTGACTCACCGCATTGGCCACTCACCATGGGAGCAAACTAACAAGCAGCAAGTTGAGTGGCCGATTTAATGATGCCCAGCTGAATGTTCTGTTCACCCAGTTAAACTCATCTCTCCTCAGTCCAAGGGTGCATTCGTGGGCACTCAACCAATGAAAGCTGTTTGCTATGCTTACATGTTTTGGCAATAGCTCTCATTGACTATGAAGGGGCCCCATCCTATGTGAATTGATAACAATGAGAGCCACCTGACCAATTACGTCAGTTTAGCAGGCAGCTCTCATTAGACGAGAGCCTGCGCATGCTCTGTTGGGTGAGTGTGTTCGGGCGTCCTGGGGGGTTTCACACAGCCAGCGGCCAGCCCTGGAATCTTTTCGATTCCAGGCCGGCCTCTGGATGGTTTTGTTTCACTTTAATTTGTATTTTTTTATCAGCTTGTATAAGGCTTGTTATGCCCTGGTTTGTAATATTATTACTTAAAATATTTTTCTCTTCTGTTTTTAGTATTTTGCATTCCTCCTTCTTTTGTTCGCGGCTCAAATCACAGTGGGAGTTTTGGTGTACACACAGAGGAATTCTGTAAGTAGTAACCTATTGCACAGAAGAAATTGTAATAGAAAAGAACAGATTTGTATTAGGTGGTAGCAAACCATGTAGAATAGCTTTCTGTGTACTAACTAATGTTGATGGTAATGGATCTACTGGTGCCCTTTAAAGCTGTCCAAAGTCGGAACATAACCAAAGGGTTTCAACATCTCTGCCCTGTTGCCCAATGCATCCACATCTCCATCCTGCTCCCCATCTTTGCCCTTTTCCTTGCTGCAACCACATCTTTGCTCCCCACTTTTGCCCTGCTCCCCAATGCACCCCCATCTCTGCCCTGCTCCCTGTCTTTGCCTTGATCCTCACTGCACCCCATAACTGCCCTGCTCTTCTCTGCAGTATGCACTCTGCAGAGTTCTGTGGTGCCCCTGAGTAGAGATGAGCGAACTTTTGAAAAATTCGATTCGACTGATTCGCCGAATTTTCCGACAAAAATCGTTTCGACCCGAATAAATTCGCGACGAATCGCTATTAAAAACGGCTATTTCTGAGCCTCCTACAGCCTCAATAGGGTTGTAAACCATTCAGCCTTGCTGTAACACGCACAGGATGCGTGCTGGGTTAGTTAAATAATACTTTGAAGAAATATCACATGCAGATCAGAGGCATCGCTAATAGAATCGCAGAGCGGCACAATTGCAGAGAGTTGAAGTGGCATCACTATGAGGGGCAGAAGGAGCCCAAATATACACTGGAGTTGGCCTCAGGAGCCCAAAAATTGGATGAATCACACCCTGGAGTTGGCAGAAGTTGGCAGCAGCAGCAGCAGCAGGAGCCCAAATATACACTGGAGTTGGCTTCAGGAGCCCAAAAATTGGATGAATCACACCCTGGAGTTGGCAGGAGTTGACAGTAGCAGCAGCAGGAGCCCAAATATACACTGGAGTTGGCCTCAGGAGCCCAAAAATTGGATGAATCACACCCTGGAGTTGGCAGAAGTTGGCAGCAGCAGCAGCAGGAGCCCAAATATACACTGGAGTTGGCCTCAGGAGCCCAAAAATTGGATGAATCACACCCTGGAGTTGGCAGGAGTTGACAGTAGCAGCAGCAGGAGCCCAAATATACACTGGAGTTGGCCTCAGGAGCCCAAAAATTGGATGAATCACACCCTGGAGTTGGCAGAAGTTGGCAGCAGCAGCAGCAGGAGCCCAAATATACACTGGAGTTGGCCTCAGGAGCCCAAAAATTGGATGAATCACACCCTGGAGTTGGCAGGAGTTGACAGTAGCAGCAGCAGGAGCCCAAATATACACTGGAGTTGGCTTCAGGAGCCCAAAAATTGGATGAATCACACCCTGGAGTTGGCAGAAGTTGGCAGCAGCAGCAGCAGGAGCCCAAATATACACTGGAGTTGGCCTCAGGAGCCCAAAAATTGGATGAATCACACCCTGGAGTTGGCAGGAGTTGACACCAGCAGCAGCAGGAGCCCAAATATACACTGGAGTTGGCTTCAGGAGCCCAAAAATTGGATGAATCACACCCTGGAGTTGGCAGAAGTTGGCAGCAGCAGCAGCAGGAGCCCAAATATACACTGGAGTTGGCCTCAGGAGCCCAAAAATTGGATGAATCACACCCTGGAGTTGGCAGGAGTTGACAGTAGCAGCAGCAGGAGCCCAAATATACACTGGAGTTGGCCTCAGGAGCCCAAAAATTGGATGAATCACACCCTGGAGTTGGCAGAAGTTGGCAGCAGCAGCAGCAGGAGCCCAAATATACACTGGAGTTGGCCTCAGGAGCCCAAAAATTGGATGAATCACACCCTGGAG
This sequence comes from Gastrophryne carolinensis, assembly GCA_027917425.1. Lineage (NCBI taxonomy): Eukaryota > Metazoa > Chordata > Amphibia > Anura > Microhylidae > Gastrophryne > Gastrophryne carolinensis. Next base: position 103,554,947 of record CM051242.1, read on the forward strand.
TTGGCAGGAGTTGACAGTAGCAGCAGCAGGAGCCCAAATATACACTGGAGTTGGCCTCAAGAGCCCAAAAATTGGATGAATCACACCCTGGAGTTGGCAGAAGTTGGCAGCAGCAGCAGCAGGAGCCCAAATATACACTGGAGTTGGCCTCAGGAGCCCAAAAATTGGATGAATCACACCCTGGAGTTGGCAGAAGTTGGCAGCAGCAGCAGCAGGAGCCCAAATATACACTGGAGTTGGCCTCAGGAGCCCAAAAATTGGATGAATCACACCCTGGAGTTGGCAGAAGTTGGCAGCAGCAGCAGCAGGAGCCCAAATATACACTGGAGTTGGCCTCAGGAGCCCAAAAATTGGATGAATCACACCCTGGAGTTGGCAGAAGTTGGCAGCAGCAGCAGCAGGAGCCCAAATATACACTGGAGTTGGCCTCAGGAGCCCAAAAATTGGATGAATCACACCCTGGAGTTGGCAGAAGTTGGCAGCAGCAGCAGCAGGAGCCCAAATATACACTGGAGTTGGCTTCAGGAGCCCAAAAATTGGATGAATCACACCCTGGAGTTGGCAGAAGTTGGCAGCAGCAGCAGCAGGAGCCCAAATATACACTGGAGTTGGCCTCAGGAGCCCAAAAATTGGATGAATCACACCCTGGAGTTGGCAGGAGTTGACAGCAGCAGCAGCAGGAGCCCAAATATACACTGGAGTTGGCCTCAGGAGCCCAAAAATTGGATGAATCACACCCTGGAGTTGGCAGGAGTTGACAGTAGCAGCAGCAGGAGCCCAAATATACACTGGAGTTGGCCTCAGGAGCCCAAAAATTGGATGAATCACACCCTGGAGTTGGCAGAAGTTGGCAGCAGCAGCAGCAGGAGCCCACATATACACTGGAGTTGGCCTCAGGAGCCCAAAAATTGGATGAATCACACCCTGGAGTTGGCAGAAGTTGGCAGCAGCAGCAGCAGGAGCCCAAATATACACTGGAGTTGGCCTCAGGAGCCCAAAAATTGGATGAATCACACCCTGGAGTTGGCAGGAGTTGACACCAGCAGCAGCAGGAGCCCAAATATACACTGGAGTTGGCCTCAGGAGCCCAAAAATTGGATGAATCACACCCTGGAGTTGGCAGAAGTTGGCAGCAGCAGCAGGAGCCCAAATATACACTGGAGTTGGCCTCAGGAGCCCAAAAATTGGATGAATCACACCCTGGAGTTGGCAGGAGTTGACACCAGCAGCAGCAGGAGCCCAAATATACACTGGAGTTGGCTTCAGGAGCCCAAAAATTGGATGAATCACACCCTGGAGTTGGCAGGAGTTGACAGTAGCAGCAGCAGGAGCCCAAATATACACTGGAGTTGGCCTCAGGAGCCCAAAAATTGGATGAATCACACCATGGAGTTGGCAGAAGTTGGCAGCAGCAGCAGCAGGAGCCCAAATATACACTGGAGTTGGCCTCAGGAGCCCAAAAATTGGATGAATCACACCCTGGAGTTGGCAGGAGTTGACAGTAGCAGCAGCAGGAGCCCAAATATACACTGGAGTTGGCCTCAGGAGTCCAAAAATTGGATGAATCACACCCTGGAGTTGGCAGAAGTTGGCAGCAGCAGCAGCAGGAGCCCAAATATACACTGGAGTTGGCCTCAGGAGCCCAAAAATTGGATGAATCACACCCTGGAGTTGGCAGGAGTTGGCAGCAGCAGCAGCAGCAGGAGCCCAAATATACACTGGAGTTGGCCTCAGGAGCCCAAAAATTGGATGAATCACACCCTGGAGTTGGCAGAAGTTGGCAGCAGCAGCAGCAGGAGCCCAAATATACACTGGAGTTGGCCTCAGGAGCCCAAAAATTGGATGAATCACACCCTGGAGTTGGCAGGAGTTGACAGTAGCAGCAGCAGGAGCCCAAATATACACTGGAGTTGGCTTCAGGAGCCCAAAAATTGGATGAATCACACCCTGGAGTTGGCAGGAGTTGACACCAGCAGCAGCAGGAGCCCAAATATACACTGGAGTTGGCTTCAGGAGCCCAAAAATTGGATGAATCACACCCTGGAGTTGGCAGGAGTTGACAGTAGCAGCAGCAGGAGCCCAAATATACACTGGAGTTGGCCTCAGGAGCCCAAAAATTGGATGAATCACACCCTGGAGTTGGCAGAAGTTGGCAGCAGCAGCAGCAGGAGCCCAAATATACACTGGAGTTGGCCTCAGGAGCCCAAAAATTGGATGAATCACACCCTGGAGTTGGCAGGAGTTGACAGTAGCAGCAGCAGGAGCCCAAATATACACTGGAGTTGGCCTCAGGAGCCCAAAAATTGGATGAATCACACCCTGGAGTTGGCAGAAGTTGGCAGCAGCAGCAGCAGGAGCCCAAATATACACTGGAGTTGGCCTCAGGAGCCCAAAAATTGGATGAATCACACCCTGGAGTTGGCAGGAGTTGACAGTAGCAGCAGCAGGAGCCCAAATATACACTGGAGTTGGCTTCAGGAGCCCAAAAATTGGATGAATCACACCCTGGAGTTGGCAGAAGTTGGCAGCAGCAGCAGCAGGAGCCCAAATATACACTGGAGTTGGCCTCAGGAGCCCAAAAATTGGATGAATCACACCCTGGAGTTGGCAGGAGTTGACACCAGCAGCAGCAGGAGCCCAAATATACACTGGAGTTGGCTTCAGGAGCCCAAAAATTGGATGAATCACACCCTGGAGTTGGCAGAAGTTGGCAGCAGCAGCAGCAGGAGCCCAAATATACACTGGAGTTGGCCTCAGGAGCCCAAAAATTGGATGAATCACACCCTGGAGTTGGCAGGAGTTGACAGTAGCAGCAGCAGGAGCCCAAATATACACTGGAGTTGGCCTCAGGAGCCCAAAAATTGGATGAATCACACCCTGGAGTTGGCAGAAGTTGGCAGCAGCAGCAGCAGGAGCCCAAATATACACTGGAGTTGGCCTCAGGAGCCCAAAAATTGGATGAATCACACCCTGGAGTTGGCAGGAGTTGACAGTAGCAGCAGCAGGAGCCCAAATATACACTGGAGTTGGCCTCAAGAGCCCAAAAATTGGATGAATCACACCCTGGAGTTGGCAGAAGTTGGCAGCAGCAGCAGCAGGAGCCCAAATATACACTGGAGTTGGCCTCAGGAGCCCAAAAATTGGATGAATCACACCCTGGAGTTGGCAGAAGTTGGCAGCAGCAGCAGCAGGAGCCCAAATATACACTGGAGTTGGCCTCAGGAGCCCAAAAATTGGATGAATCACACCCTGGAGTTGGCAGAAGTTGGCAGCAGCAGCAGCAGGAGCCCAAATATACACTGGAGTTGGCCTCAGGAGCCCAAAAATTGGATGAATCACACCCTGGAGTTGGCAGAAGTTGGCAGCAGCAGCAGCAGGAGCCCAAATATACACTGGAGTTGGCCTCAGGAGCCCAAAAATTGGATGAATCACACCCTGGAGTTGGCAGAAGTTGGCAGCAGCAGCAGCAGGAGCCCAAATATACACTGGAGTTGGCTTCAGGAGCCCAAAAATTGGATGAATCACACCCTGGAGTTGGCAGAAGTTGGCAGCAGCAGCAGCAGGAGCCCAAATATACACTGGAGTTGGCCTCAGGAGCCCAAAAATTGGATGAATCACACCCTGGAGTTGGCAGGAGTTGACAGCAGCAGCAGCAGGAGCCCAAATATACACTGGAGTTGGCCTCAGGAGCCCAAAAATTGGATGAATCACACCCTGGAGTTGGCAGGAGTTGACAGTAGCAGCAGCAGGAGCCCAAATATACACTGGAGTTGGCCTCAGGAGCCCAAAAATTGGATGAATCACACCCTGGAGTTGGCAGAAGTTGGCAGCAGCAGCAGCAGGAGCCCACATATACACTGGAGTTGGCCTCAGGAGCCCAAAAATTGGATGAATCACACCCTGGAGTTGGCAGAAGTTGGCAGCAGCAGCAGCAGGAGCCCAAATATACACTGGAGTTGGCCTCAGGAGCCCAAAAATTGGATGAATCACACCCTGGAGTTGGCAGGAGTTGACACCAGCAGCAGCAGGAGCCCAAATATACACTGGAGTTGGCCTCAGGAGCCCAAAAATTGGATGAATCACACCCTGGAGTTGGCAGAAGTTGGCAGCAGCAGCAGGAGCCCAAATATACACTGGAGTTGGCCTCAGGAGCCCAAAAATTGGATGAATCACACCCTGGAGTTGGCAGGAGTTGACACCAGCAGCAGCAGGAGCCCAAATATACACTGGAGTTGGCTTCAGGAGCCCAAAAATTGGATGAATCACACCCTGGAGTTGGCAGGAGTTGACAGTAGCAGCAGCAGGAGCCCAAATATACACTGGAGTTGGCCTCAGGAGCCCAAAAATTGGATGAATCACACCATGGAGTTGGCAGAAGTTGGCAGCAGCAGCAGCAGGAGCCCAAATATACACTGGAGTTGGCCTCAGGAGCCCAAAAATTGGATGAATCACACCCTGGAGTTGGCAGGAGTTGACAGTAGCAGCAGCAGGAGCCCAAATATACACTGGAGTTGGCCTCAGGAGTCCAAAAATTGGATGAATCACACCCTGGAGTTGGCAGAAGTTGGCAGCAGCAGCAGCAGGAGCCCAAATATACACTGGAGTTGGCCTCAGGAGCCCAAAAATTGGATGAATCACACCCTGGAGTTGGCAGGAGTTGGCAGCAGCAGCAGCAGCAGGAGCCCAAATATACACTGGAGTTGGCCTCAGGAGCCCAAAAATTGGATGAATCACACCCTGGAGTTGGCAGAAGTTGGCAGCAGCAGCAGCAGGAGCCCAAATATACACTGGAGTTGGCCTCAGGAGCCCAAAAATTGGATGAATCACACCCTGGAGTTGGCAGGAGTTGACAGTAGCAGCAGCAGGAGCCCAAATATACACTGGAGTTGGCTTCAGGAGCCCAAAAATTGGATGAATCACACCCTGGAGTTGGCAGGAGTTGACACCAGCAGCAGCAGGAGCCCAAATATACACTGGAGTTGGCTTCAGGAGCCCAAAAATTGGATGAATCACACCCTGGAGTTGGCAGAAGTTGGCAGCAGCAGCAGCAGGAGCCCAAATATACACTGGAGTTGGCCTCAGGAGCCCAAAAATTGGATGAATCACACCCTGGAGTTGGCAGGAGTTGACAGTAGCAGCAGCAGGAGCCCAAATATACACTGGAGTTGGCCTCAGGAGCCCAAAAATTGGATGAATCACACCCTGGAGTTGGCAGAAGTTGGCAGCAGCAGCAGCAGGAGCCCAAATATACACTGGAGTTGGCCTCAGGAGCCCAAAAATTGGATGAATCACACCCTGGAGTTGGCAGAAGTTGGCAGCAGCAGCAGCAGGAGCCCAAATATACACTGGAGTTGGCCTCAGGAGCCCAAAAATTGGATGAATCACACCCTGGAGTTGGCAGGAGTTGACACCAGCAGCAGCAGGAGCCCAAATATACACTGGAGTTGGCCTCAGGAGCCCAAAAATTGGATGAATCACACCCTGGAGTTGGCAGAAGTTGGCAGCAGCAGCAGCAGGAGCCCAAATATACACTGGAGTTGGCCTCAGGAGCCCAAAAATTGGATGAATCACACCCTGGAGTTGGCAGGAGTTGACACCAGCAGCAGCAGGAGCCCAAATATACACTGGAGTTGGCCTCAGGAGCCCAAAAATTGGATGAATCACACCCTGGAGTTGGCAGGAGTTGACAGTAGCAGCAGCAGGAGCCCAAATATACACTGGAGTTGGCCTCAGGAGCCCAAAAATTGGATGAATCACACCCTGGAGTTGGCAGAAGTTGGCAGCAGCAGCAGCAGGAGCCCAAATATACACTGGAGTTGGCCTCAGGAGCCCAAAAATTGGATGAATCACACCCTGGAGTTGGCAGAAGTTGGCAGCAGCAGCAGCAGGAGCCCAAATATACACTGGAGTTGGCTTCAGGAGCCCAAAAATTGGATGAATCACACCCTGGAGTTGGCAGAAGTTGGCAGCAGCAGCAGCAGGAGCCCAAATATACACTGGAGTTGGCCTCAGGAGCCCAAAAATTGGATGAATCACACCCTGGAGTTGGCAGGAGTTGACAGTAGCAGCAGCAGGAGCCCAAATATACACTGGAGTTGGCCTCAGGAGCCCAAAAATTGGATGAATCACACCCTGGAGTTGGCAGAAGTTGGCAGCAGCAGCAGCAGGAGCCCAAATATACACTGGAGTTGGCCTCAGGAGCCCAAAAATTGGATGAATCACACCCTGGAGTTGGCAGGAGTTGGCAGCAGCAGCAGCAGGAGCCCAAAAAATGGCCTAAAGACATAAATATGTTTTGCACCATTTGGAAAGTGTAAAACGTGGCACCATGCTGAATCTAGTCGCATGCATCAGGCATTGGTGGGTGGAAATCCTGGCTGATCCATCCCTGATTCATTTTGACAAAGGTGAGTCTCTCCACATTTTTAGTTGACAGACGAGTTCTCCTCGCCGTAACTATGGCCCCCGCCGCACTAAACACCCGCTCAGATGGCACGCTACTTGCCGGGCAGGACAGCTTTTCCAGGGCAAACTCTGCTAGTTGCGGCCACAAATCAAGTTTGGCTGCCCAGAAGTCCAGCGGATCCTCAAGGTGTGTTGGCATGGTCATGTCAAAGTATGACATGACCTGCTGGTTCAGGTCCTGCTCCAGGTCTTCCTGCTGCTCATGAGTAGCCTCACTATGCGGGTGTAGAAAGCTACTCATTAGCGACTGAAGACTGAGGCTGCTGCTGCTGATGGAGCTTCTGCTGCTGCTGCTGCCAACCCCCCCAGCGGCCATGGCAGTGGAAGGTGAGCGCAGAGGTCCCCTCGAGTCAGACCTGCGAGAGTATGGACCATGGCGCAGATAGGCATCGGCCAACTGCCTACGTAGAATGTCTTTGTAGTAGTTGAGTTTGTCCTCCCTCTCGGTGGGTTTAAAAAATGCCCCCATTTTGTGCCGGAAGCGAGGGTCCAATAAGGTGGACAGCCAGAAGTCATCCCGCCGACAGATGGAAACAATTCTGGGGTCACTACGCAAGCATGTGAGCATGCTTCGTGCCATTTGCGCAAGTGACTCGGATGGACTACCTGTCTCCATCTCCACTGCATACTGCCACGGTGTGCCCGGGTCCTCTGTCTCTCCTTCCTCAAAAACCTCTAGCTCCTCTGGCTGCTCCTGCTCCTCCTCTCCTGTCCGCTGACTAGATAAACCAGCCATTTCGCCAAGCCTAAACTGTGTTTCGCTGGGCAACTCCTCCTCCTCCTCTTCCTCCTCCTCCTCCTCCAGTTCAGCTCCAACGGGGTTCATGTGGCCGTAAGATGTAAACGCCATGTCTCCAGTGCCCTGACCAGCCATGGTTTCCAACATGTGCTGTAGTACATGAAGCAGTGGAATCACGTCGTTCATCCCGTAATCCTGCCGACTGACAAATAAAGTGGCTTCCTCAAAGGGCCTGAGCAAACGGCAGGTGTCACGTATGAGCTGCCACTGGTTGACATTGAAGTTACACAGGGGAGTCCCCCTATCTGCTTGGATCATCAGGAAATCCGTGATGGCTTTTCTCTGTTCATATAATCGGTCCAACATGTGAAGGGTGGAATTCCAACGGGTGGAAACATCGCAAATCAGACTATGTTGGGGGATACCATTCTGACGCTGTAGCTCAAGAAGGGTGTGTTTGGCGGTGTAGGAGTGGCTGAAGTGCATGCAAAGTTTCCGTGAAGTTGTTAGGATGTCCTGCAGATGGGGGGAACACTTCAGAAACCGCTTGACAACCAGATTGAAGACGTGAGCCATGCAGGGGGCATGGGTCAGGCTTCCTTGGCGCAGCGCAGACAAAATGTTCTTCCCATTGTCGGTAACCATGATTCCCATTTTAAGTTTTCTCGGAGTAAGCCATGTTTGGATTTCCTGATGAATACATTTAAGCAGTTCCTCCCCTGTGTGACTCCGTTCGCCAAGACAAACCATGTGAAGCACTGCGTGACACCTCCGTGCCCTGCACACATGGTAGACTGGAGGGGCACTGAGACTTGAGCCTACAGTGGAGGGTGAGGAGATGGCGGAGGATGAGGAGGCCGAGTCGCACGGTGTCACAGGCCCAATGGGCAGAGAGCGCGGAGGCCGAAGCGGCGTGACCTGTCCAAGTTGCTGCTGCAAAGGGACCACATTCACCCAGTGGGCCGTAAACGACATGTACTGCCCCTGACCGTAGTTACAGCTCCAGATGTTGGCGCTGCCATGTATTTTGCTACACACCGACAGGCTCAAGGACTGGCCCACCTTCTGTTCAACAAAAGTGTGCAGCGCTGGTACTGCCTTCTTGGCAAAGAAATGACGGCTTGGGACTCTCCACCTCGGCTCGGCACAAGCCATCAGTTCTCTGAAAGGTGCAGATTCCACCACCTGAAAAGGGAGCGACTGCAGCACCAGCAACTTGGACAGGAGCACATTCAGCTTCTGCGCCGTAGGATGAGTGGGCGCATACTGCTGTCTCTTGGACATGGCTTCGCTGATGGATTGCTGGCGGGATGCATGACTTGGAGGAGGAGGAGCAGGAGCGACAGAGGATGGGTATGACGCACAGCTGCCTTCGGCTGAGGTGCTGGAGCCTTGGCTGGCAGAAATTGGGAGCTCACTTGGTGAGGAAGCAGACTGGACCACCCCTTGGGAGCCTCGGTTCTCCCAGGTCGTTTTATGGTGACGCATCATATGTTGACGCAGGGCCGTGGTGCCAACATTTGGACCCTGGCCACGCTTCACCTTTTGCCTACATATCTTGCATGTGGCCATGTTACCCTCCTGCGGATGCCTCAGGAAAAACTGCCACACTGCCGAGTAGCTACTTTTCCCACCCCCTGGCCTCACTGATTCACTGCTGCTGTTGCCAACTCCAGGAACCCCTGCTCCACTACCTCCCGATAAGGTAGACTGCCGCACAGCAGGTGCTCTACCCCGGCCCCGGCCCCGGCCGGCTCCAGCCTTTGGAATTGTGCCCCCATGCTGACTGCTACCACCTTGCTGCCTCAGCTGCTGACTCCGGGGCAACCTGCACCCCTCTTCTCCTGATGATGACGATGAAGCCCCTTCATCACCCGGCTCCCAAGTGCGATCGGCTTCATCGTCATCATCATCATCATCACCGAGTTGTGGCTGTACGTCACTGATGTTCGTGGATTCGTCAACAGTGTCTGGCGCAGGAGCTGGAACGCTCGCAGCACCCACGACACTGTCCACATCACTATTTGTCTGCCTAGCTAAAGAAGCCACCTCCATTTCTTGGCTGGGCAGTAGCTGCTGACTGTCCTCTATCTGATGGTCCTCCTCACTAAAGAGTGGAGCTGAACCCAAAGCATAGGATACGTCGCTGGGGGAGGGAACGGCGTAGGCCAGAGGCAATGGGAGGACAGGGACTGCTCTCGGGGCATGCCAACTCAGGGTTGTGTCAGAGGAACCTACCGACCCTAGACTGGGGGTCTCAGACGTAAGTTGTGATGATGTTGTTGATGAGCGCGTCAACCAATCTACCACGGCAGATGCGTTACTGGTGGAGACCCGACCGCTAGCAGATACTGGCAGATTAGGTCTCTCAGCGTGACTCCTGCTGCTACTGGCCCCCAGTCTGATGCGAGCTCTGCCTGCGGAATCTTGGCCTCTGCCACTCCTCTTTTCACTTCCAGGCACTTGTCTGCCCGACATAGTCTAACTGGCGTGGTAGTAGGTGATATTTAAAAAAACCCCGGGCAGCGGTGGGTCTATATGAAACAGAATATAATGCACACCAAAAGTGAGCAGTAACACTCAGCCTCCAACAGGCCTGCTTAGTGTAAATAAGAGAGCTGCTTAGTGTAAATAAAGAGGGGTATGCTATGTTACAGAATGGGATGCCTCAACAGAAGTGCACCTGGCAGGCAGCAGTAAGCCTATGCCCAGCAAAAGTGTCTTATAATATAAATATGATAAGAGCAAATGCTTATATGGTCTTAAACAGAGGCTGCTGTAGTCACAGAATGGGATGCCCCAACAGGAATCGACCTGGCAGGGTCCAGTAGTGCTTTGGCCAGCAAAAGTGTCTTTATCAGGCTAATTTCAAATATGATAAGAGCAAATGCTTATATGGTCTTAAACAGAGGCTGCTGTAGTCACAGAATGGGATGCCCCGGGCAGGAATGGACCTGGCAGGGTCCAGTAGTGCTTTGGCCAGCAAAAGTGTCTTTATCAGGCCTAATTTCAAATATGATAAGAGCAAATGCTTATATGGTCTTAAACAGAGGCTGCTGTAGTCACAGAATGGGATGCCCTGGGCAGGAATGGACCTGGCAGGGTCCAGTAGTGCTTTGGCCAGCAAAAGTGTCTTTATCAGGCCTAATTTCAAATATGATAAGAGCAAATGCTTATATGGTCTTAAACAGAGGCTGCTGTAGTCACAGAATGGGATGCCCTGGGCAGGAATGGACCTGGCAGGGTCCAGTAGTGCTTTGGCCAGCAAAAGTGTCTTTATCAGGCCTAATTTCAAATATGATAAGAGCAAATGCTTATATGGTCTTAAACAGAGGCTGCTGTAGTCACAGAATGGGATGCCCTGGGCAGGAATGGACCTGGCAGGGTCCAGTAGTGCTTTGGCCAGCAAAAGTGTCTTTATCAGGCCTAATTTCAAATATGATAAGAGCAAATGCTTATATGGTCTTAAACAGAGGCTGCTGTAGTCACAGAATGGGATGCCCCGGGCAGGAATGGACCTGGCAGGGTCCAGTAGTGCTTTGGCCAGCAAAAGTGTCTTTATCAGGCCTAATTTCAAATATGATAAGAGCAAATGCTTATATGGTCTTAAACAGAGGCTGCTGTAGTCACAGAATGGGATGCCCTGGGCAGGAATGGACCTGGCAGGGTCCAGTAGTGCTTTGGCCAGCAAAAGTGTCTTTATCAGGCCTAATTTCAAATATGATAAGAGCAAATGCTTATATGGTCTTAAACAGAGGCTGCTTTAGTCACAGAATGGGATGCCCTGGGCAGGAATGGACCTGGCAGGGTCCAGTAGTGCTTTGGCCAGCAAAAGTGTCTTTATCAGGCTAATTTCAAATATGATAAGAGCAAATGCTTATATGGTCTTAAACAGAGGCTGCTGTAGTCACAGAATGGGATGCCCTGGGCAGGAATGGACCTGGCAGGGTCCAGTAGTGCTTTGGCCAGCAAAAGTGTCTTTATCAGGCCTAATTTCAAATATGATAAGAGCAAATGCTTATATGGTCTTAAACAGAGGCTGCTGTAGTCACAGAATGGGATGCCCTGGGCAGGAATGGACCTGGCAGGGTCCAGTAGTGCTTTGGCCAGCAAAAGTGTCTTTATCAGGCCTAATTTCAAATATGATAAGAGCAAATGCTTATATGGTCTTAAACAGAGGCTGCTGTAGTCACAGAATGGGATGCCCCGGGCAGGAATGGACCTGGCAGGGTCCAGTAGTGCTTTGGCCAGCAAAAGTGTCTTTATCAGGCCTAATTTCAAATATGATAAGAGCAAATGCTTATATGGTCTTAAACAGAGGCTGCTGTAGTCACAGAACGGGATGCCCCGGGCAGGAATGGACCTGGCAGGGTCCAGTAGTGCTTTGGCCAGCAAAAGTGTCTTTATCAGGCCTAATTTCAAATATGATAAGAGCAAATGCTTATATGGTCTTAAACAGAGGCTGCTTTAGTCACAGAATGGGATGCCCTGGGCAGGAATGGACCTGGCAGGGTCCAGTAGTGCTTTGGCCAGCAAAAGTGTCTTTATCAGGCTAATTTCAAATATGATAAGAGCAAATGCTTATATGGTCTTAAACAGAGGCTGCTGTAGTCACAGAATGGGATGCCCCAACAGGAATGGACCTGGCAGGGTCCAGTAGTGCTTTGGCCAGCAAAAGTGTCTTTATCAGGCCTAATTTCAAATATGATAAGAGCAAATGCTTATATGGTCTTAAACAGAGGCTGCTTTAGTCACAGAATGGGATGCCCTGGGCAGGAATGGACCTGGCAGGGTCCAGTAGTGCTTTGGCCAGCAAAAGTGTCTTTATCAGGCTAATTTCAAATATGATAAGAGCAAATGCTTATATGGTCTTAAACAGAGGCTGCTGTAGTCACAGAATGGGATGCCCTGGGCAGGAATGGACCTGGCAGGGTCCAGTAGTGCTTTGGCCAGCAAAAGTGTCTTTATCAGGCCTAATTTCAAATATGATAAGAGCAAATGCTTATATGGTCTTAAACAGAGGCTGCTTTAGTCACAGAATGGGATGCCCCGGGCAGGAATGGACCTGGCAGGGTCCAGTAGTGCTTTGGCCAGCAAAAGTGTCTTTATCAGGCCTAATTTCAAATATGATAAGAGCAAATGCTTATATGGTCTTAAACAGAGGCTGCTTTAGTCACAGAATGGGATGCCCTGGGCAGGAATGGACCTGGCAGGGTCCAGTAGTGCTTTGGCCAGCAAAAGTGTCTTTATCAGGCTAATTTCAAATATGATAAGAGCAAATGCTTATATGGTCTTAAACAGAGGCTGCTGTAGTCACAGAATGGGATGCCCCAACAGGAATGGACCTGGCAGGGTCCAGTAGTGCTTTGGCCAGCAAAAGTGTCTTTATCAGGCCTAATTTCAAATATGATAAGAGCAAATGCTTATATGGTCTTAAACAGAGGCTGCTTTAGTCACAGAATGGGATGCCCTGGGCAGGAATGGACCTGGCAGGGTCCAGTAGTGCTTTGGCCAGCAAAAGTGTCTTTATCAGGCCTAATTTCAAATATGATAAGAGCAAATGCTTATATGGTCTTAAACAGAGGCTGCTGTAGTCACAGAATGGGATGCCCTGGGCAGGAATGGACCTGGCAGGGTCCAGTAGTGCTTTGGCCAGCAAAAGTGTCTTTATCAGGCCTAATTTCAAATATGATAAGAGCAAATGCTTATATGGTCTTAAACAGAGGCTGCTTTAGTCACAGAATGGGATGCCCTGGGCAGGAATGGACCTGGCAGGGTCCAGTAGTGCTTTGGCCAGCAAAAGTGTCTTTATCAGGCTAATTTCAAATATGATAAGAGCAAATGCTTATATGGTCTTAAACAGAGGCTGCTGTAGTCACAGAATGGGATGCCCTGGGCAGGAATGGACCTGGCAGGGTCCAGTAGTGCTTTGGCCAGCAAAAGTGTCTTTATCAGGCCTAATTTCAAATATGATAAGAGCAAATGCTTATATGGTCTTAAACAGAGGCTGCTGTAGTCACAGAATGGGATGCCCTGGGCAGGAATGGACCTGGCAGGGTCCAGTAGTGCTTTGGCCAGCAAAAGTGTCTTTATCAGGCCTAATTTCAAATATGATAAGAGCAAATGCTTATATGGTCTTAAACAGAGGCTGCTGTAGTCACAGAATGGGATGCCCCGGGCAGGAATGGACCTGGCAGGGTCCAGTAGTGCTTTGGCCAGCAAAAGTGTCTTTATCAGGCCTAATTTCAAATATGATAAGAGCAAATGCTTATATGGTCTTAAACAGAGGCTGCTGTAGTCACAGAATGGGATGCCCCGGGCAGGAATGGACCTGGCAGGGTCCAGTAGTGCTTTGGCCAGCAAAAGTGTCTTTATCAGGCCTAATTTCAAATATGATAAGAGCAAATGCTTATATGGTCTTAAACAGAGGCTGCTTTAGTCACAGAATGGGATGCCCTGGGCAGGAATGGACCTGGCAGGGTCCAGTAGTGCTTTGGCCAGCAAAAGTGTCTTTATCAGGCTAATTTCAAATATGATAAGAGCAAATGCTTATATGGTCTTAAACAGAGGCTGCTGTAGTCACAGAATGGGATGCCCCAACAGGAATGGACCTGGCAGGGTCCAGTAGTGCTTTGGCCAGCAAAAGTGTCTTTATCAGGCCTAATTTCAAATATGATAAGAGCAAATGCTTATATGGTCTTAAACAGAGGCTGCTTTAGTCACAGAATGGGATGCCCTGGGCAGGAATGGACCTGGCAGGGTCCAGTAGTGCTTTGGCCAGCAAAAGTGTCTTTATCAGGCTAATTTCAAATATGATAAGAGCAAATGCTTATATGGTCTTAAACAGAGGCTGCTGTAGTCACAGAATGGGATGCCCTGGGCAGGAATGGACCTGGCAGGGTCCAGTAGTGCTTTGGCCAGCAAAAGTGTCTTTATCAGGCCTAATTTCAAATATGATAAGAGCAAATGCTTATATGGTCTTAAACAGAGGCTGCTGTAGTCACAGAATGGGATGCCCTGGGCAGGAATGGACCTGGCAGGGTCCAGTAGTGCTTTGGCCAGCAAAAGTGTCTTTATCAGGCCTAATTTCAAATATGATAAGAGCAAATGCTTATATGGTCTTAAACAGAGGCTGCTGTAGTCACAGAATGGGATGCCCCGGGCAGGAATGGACCTGGCAGGGTCCAGTAGTGCTTTGGCCAGCAAAAGTGTCTTTATCAGGCTAATTTCAAATATGATAAGAGCAAATGCTTATATGGTCTTAAACAGAGGCTGCTGTAGTCACAGAATGGGATGCCCTGGGCAGGAATGGACCTGGCAGGGTCCAGTAGTGCTTTGGCCAGCAAAAGTGTCTTTATCAGGCCTAATTTCAAATATGATAAGAGCAAATGCTTATATGGTCTTAAACAGAGGCTGCTGTAGTCACAGAATGGGATGCCCTGGGCAGGAATGGACCTGGCAGGGTCCAGTAGTGCTTTGGCCAGCAAAAGTGTCTTTATCAGGCCTAATTTCAAATATGATAAGAGCAAATGCTTATATGGTCTTAAACAGAGGCTGCTGTAGTCACAGAATGGGATGCCCCGGGCAGGAATGGACCTGGCAGGGTCCAGTAGTGCTTTGGCCAGCAAAAGTGTCTTTATCAGGCCTAATTTCAAATATGATAAGAGCAAATGCTTATATGGTCTTAAACAGAGGCTGCTGTAGTCACAGAATGGGATGCCCCGGGCAGGAATGGACCTGGCAGGGTCCAGTAGTGCTTTGGCCAGCAAAAGTGTCTTTATCAGGCCTAATTTCAAATATGATAAGAGCAAATGCTTATATGGTCTTAAACAGAGGCTGCTTTAGTCACAGAATGGGATGCCCTGGGCAGGAATGGACCTGGCAGGGTCCAGTAGTGCTTTGGCCAGCAAAAGTGTCTTTATCAGGCTAATTTCAAATATGATAAGAGCAAATGCTTATATGGTCTTAAACAGAGGCTGCTGTAGTCACAGAATGGGATGCCCCAACAGGAATGGACCTGGCAGGGTCCAGTAGTGCTTTGGCCAGCAAAAGTGTCTTTATCAGGCCTAATTTCAAATATGATAAGAGCAAATGCTTATATGGTCTTAAACAGAGGCTGCTTTAGTCACAGAATGGGATGCCCTGGGCAGGAATGGACCTGGCAGGGTCCAGTAGTGCTTTGGCCAGCAAAAGTGTCTTTATCAGGCTAATTTCAAATATGATAAGAGCAAATGCTTATATGGTCTTAAACAGAGGCTGCTGTAGTCACAGAATGGGATGCCCTGGGCAGGAATGGACCTGGCAGGGTCCAGTAGTGCTTTGGCCAGCAAAAGTGTCTTTATCAGGCCTAATTTCAAATATGATAAGAGCAAATGCTTATATGGTCTTAAACAGAGGCTGCTGTAGTCACAGAATGGGATGCCCCGGGCAGGAATGGACCTGGCAGGGTCCAGTAGTGCTTTGGCCAGCAAAAGTGTCTTTATCAGGCCTAATTTCAAATATGATAAGAGCAAATGCTTATATGGTCTTAAACAGAGGCTGCTGTAGTCACAGAATGGGATGCCCCGGGCAGGAATGGACCTGGCAGGGTCCAGTAGTGCTTTGGCCAGCAAAAGTGTCTTTATCAGGCCTAATTTCAAATATGATAAGAGCAAATGCTTATATGGTCTTAAACAGAGGCTGCTTTAGTCACAGAATGGGATGCCCCGGGCAGGAATGGACCTGGCAGGGTCCAGTAGTGCTTTGGCCAGCAAAAGTGTCTTTATCAGGCCTAATTTCAAATATGATAAGAGCAAATGCTTATATGGTCTTAAACAGAGGCTGCTTTAGTCACAGAATGGGATGCCCTGGGCAGGAATGGACCTGGCAGGGTCCAGTAGTGCTTTGGCCAGCAAAAGTGTCTTTATCAGGCTAATTTCAAATATGATAAGAGCAAATGCTTATATGGTCTTAAACAGAGGCTGCTGTAGTCACAGAATGGGATGCCCCAACAGGAATGGACCTGGCAGGGTCCAGTAGTGCTTTGGCCAGCAAAAGTGTCTTTATCAGGCCTAATTTCAAATATGATAAGAGCAAATGCTTATATGGTCTTAAACAGAGGCTGCTTTAGTCACAGAATGGGATGCCCTGGGCAGGAATGGACCTGGCAGGGTCCAGTAGTGCTTTGGCCAGCAAAAGTGTCTTTATCAGGCTAATTTCAAATATGATAAGAGCAAATGCTTATATGGTCTTAAACAGAGGCTGCTGTAGTCACAGAATGGGATGCCCCAACAGGAATGGACCTGGCAGGGTCCAGTAGTGCTTTGGCCAGCAAAAGTGTCTTTATCAGGCCTAATTTCAAATATGATAAGAGCAAATGCTTATATGGTCTTAAACAGAGGCTGCTTTAGTCACAGAATGGGATGCCCTGGGCAGGAATGGACCTGGCAGGGTCCAGTAGTGCTTTGGCCAGCAAAAGTGTCTTTATCAGGCTAATTTCAAATATGATAAGAGCAAATGCTTATATGGTCTTAAACAGAGGCTGCTGTAGTCACAGAATGGGATGCCCCAACAGGAATGGACCTGGCAGGGTCCAGTAGTGCTTTGGCCAGCAAAAGTGTCTTTATCAGGCCTAATTTCAAATATGATAAGAGCAAATGCTTATATGGTCTTAAACAGAGGCTGCTTTAGTCACAGAATGGGATGCCTCACAGCAGACTTAAGATCAGTTCAGTATATATGCACAGTTAGTTACTATAAGCAGCCTGAAAACGCTAACAAAGGCTGGATGAAAAAAAAAAATCTCCCTGTCAGCCAGCTCCGTTTTTCCTACCTTTCCCTGGCTTTCTGTCTGTCTCCTGTCTGTCTCCTGCCTGTCTCCTGCCTGTCTCCTGCCTGTCCCTGTCTGTCCCTGTCTCCAGCCTGTCTAACTGCCTCAGCTACACAGCGTTCTGTCTGTCTGTCACGAATGCAATAGAGAAATGAGGAAAAGCAAGATGGCCGCCGTTAAATACCGCTGTGTGACGTCACCGGGCTTGCTGGCTGCTGATAGGCTGCATGTGACTGCCCCAGCTTGCACTGGCGCGGGATACATGTCCAGACATGTCCCGTCCGCCATCTTAGAATGCCTGTAAATGTAAATGAATGGATGTTAAAGGAAAACTTCGAGTGATCGAATCGCGGGGAAATTCGGATTCGATCCGAATCGAATTTTTCCTGAAATTCGGATCGAATCCGGGTTCGTCCGGATCGATTCGCTCATCCCTACCCCTGAGCATTAGGGGCCCCATGCAATTTCATGTGTTGCATGGTTACAAAACACGCCACTGATGACGCCATTATTCCAAGTGGTAACCATTAATAGCTGCTCCGACAAGTGGCTCCTGGTCAATGAGAAATTTTACTCATTCCCAGTGTTTACCCTAACAACTGTTCTATGCTTTCTATTGTCCTTCTATGCTCATGCTCTAATCTCTGTTCCTTCAAACCTCAATCTTATGCTATCATCAGTGAAACACCGCTATTGTCTATTGATAAATTACAACCTTTCTCTATGTTATGTAAAAAACATACTTACGTGGTATTTTTGTATTTGGTAGACTTTTCTGATTATATTTTGTAGTAACTGTGTGGTCTAACAAGAAATTCATTTACTTTTCTGTAATCTGTGATTTGTTATATAAGGTTTTTGTTTACTGAAACATATGAAGATATAGTTATATAATGGACATGGACATAAAGTCCAGACTTTCAGCTTTCATTTGAGGGTAGCCACATTAAAATTGGATGAAGGTTTTAGAAGTTTAGCACCTTAACATGTGCCACCCTTTTTTTAAAAGGACCAAAAGTAATTGGACAATTGACTCAAAGGTGGTGTGGCCATTATCAATTAAGCAGATAAGAGGCCTGGAGTTGATCTGAGGTGTTGTGCTTTCATTTGGAAGAATTTGCTGTGAGGAAAACGTGCAGTCAAAGGAGCTGTCCATGCAGGTGAAACAAGCCACCCATAAGCTTCGAATACTGAAAAAAAACATCCAAGAAATTTCTACAATACTAGGAGCGGCAAAATCTACAGTTTGGTATATCAGTAAGAAAGCACAAAAATAACTGGATGCCCATGAAAGACAACAGTGGTTGATGGTAGAACAATTTCCATGGTGAAGAGAAACCCCTTCACTACAGCCAACCAAGTGACCAACCCTCTCTAGGATGTAGATGTATAAATATCCAAATCTACCATAAAGAGAAGACTGCATAAATGTAAATACAGAGGGCTCATGGCAAGGTGCAAGCCACTCATAAGCCTCAAGAATAAAAAGACTAAAAAAATCTAAAAAGCCAGCACAATTCTGGAAGAACATTCTTTGGACAGATGAAACCTCTACCAGAATGATGGAAAGAAAAAGGTGAAGGTTTGGTACTGTGACAGACGCTCTGTCTTTTGGATGTCATCACTATTCAGTTGCCCACCGGGTCATTCACTGGCCTTTTCTTAATTAGGTCATTGTAGTTTGGATTGTATTATAAACTGCCTTTGTGTTAATTGATTACGTCACAGGCAATGGCATTGTTCTGATTGAGTGTATTACAGACGCCTATTGTTTTGCTGATTGCGTCACCAGCAGAGTTGGTCTGTGTGTTTGTCATGAGGTCCACGGGGGAGGTCCCATTGCATGGAGACTTGTGTATATAAGGCCTAGAGTGGCACTAATAAAAACACTTCACCTTCACCCTCAATACTGAGTTCTGTCTCTTATTGGGGGAAACGCTATATTACAATTCACTAGCCCTTGTAAGGGCTGTTCCTGTTTCCTCACGGACGACTCTGGAATTCCAGCAGCACCTCTTACGATTGGGAAAAGGACGTCTCGGGCGGTGAAGCCCTCCGGCGATAAGGGTTATCGCTACAATTGGTGGCAAGCGGTCGGATGGTCCTTTCTACCCAGAGAGAGTGCTACCCTGATGGAGAGTCAGTAGGACAAGTTGAAAAGGGTCAGCTAGCAACCGCCCACGTCGGGAACTGATAGCCGAGCTGATCGAAATGGATCGTGCAGCAGTGAGGACCGAAACCAATATAGAGATCGATGAAGACGCTGCTCTTGTTCAAGTGGTTCGGAACAGATTGTCGGTCTATGGCCCGAATCCATCACAGGAACTGATCGACCGAGTCTTCGCCGCAGCGGAGGCAGAGGCCAGTAAGCGAAGGGAAGATCGGCGACTTTCAACCCAGCAGCCTCTCAGCCTCAGTTACACAGGGGGGAGAAAGATTCCATTTGCAGCATTTAAGTCCTTCCAGGAAAGTGACGACGAGATTGACGGATTTTTGGCCGATTTTGAACGGCAGTGCGCTTTACACCGGGTACCCACGGAGGAATGGGTCACCATATTATCAGGAAAACTATCTGGGAAAGCTTCCGATGCTTTCCGGGCCATCCCTGATGCGGACTTACCACACTACCATCTGGTAAAGGAGGCTTTGTTAGCCCGGTACGCTGTCACCCCGGAAGCCTACAGGCGACGATTTCGAGAATCCCAAAAGAAGGGAGGGGATTCTTACACGGAGTGGGCATGTCGCCTCCATCGTACAGCATCACACTGGGTCACTGGATGCAAAGCCACGACCGCTGAGGATGTACTACAGTTGTTTTTACTAGAACATTTTCTCAATGCCCTGCAACCAGAGCTAAGAGAGTGGGTACGTGACCGGAGGCCTCTAACGCTACCTGAGGCTGCTCGTCTAGCCGACGAGTACACCGATGCTCGCCAGACAGAACAGTCCGCTCCAAAACCACCACCTCCCATCAAATTTCAAGCACCTGTGGCTTCAGCGCCAACTCGTGACTCTGGGCCACATAGGCCAGCGCAGCAACCGAACCTCTCCACAGTTCAGTGCCATCGTTGCAAACAATGGGGACATTATCGCAGTGATTGCGCCCTAGAGCCTCCCCGAAACACGTGGGGGCAAAAGCAACCTTCCACCTCCCGTGCTCCTGTGGCACACTGTTTGGAAGCTGAGAGCAGTTCGGAAGAGTATCTGGGGGTACTGTATGAAGCTGATCCCGTACAAGCGGCCATCCAAGACAACCGACAGCACCATCGCCAGGAGGTACGAGTCAATGGGCGCACCGCGCAAGGATTACGCGACACCGGAGCCACACTTACCTTGCTCCAACCTCATTTGGTCAAGAACAAAGACCGCACTGGACACACCGTTGCAGTAAGGGTGGCGGGAGGAGCTGTGTTTCGACTCCCCACCGCCCGAGTACATCTTGACTGGGGCGCTGGATCCGGCAGGGTACAGGTGGGACTTATGGACAACTTACCAGCAGAAGTACTATTGGGAAATGATCTAGGACCAATGACTTCTGCCTACGCTACCTCTGGACCAGCCAGCGTCAACCCTGTTACAACCCAGGCTCCAGCCCGAGCTGCCGACTCCAGCCCACTGGTCGGGGAGACCCAGGGGTTTCGCCTGCATCACGTCATGTCTGTTACACGAAGTCAAGAAGAGGATCAGCCATCAGGTTACGTCCTTCCAGAAGGGAAACTTATGCCAAACACTATTTTTGTTGGGGGCATTGGCCGTCGGATTAATCAGCCTGAAATTAAGGATGTTTTTTCAAAGTATGGCGCTGTAAAGAATGTCAAAATTATTTGGGATGCCTCTGGCGTTTCTAAGGGTTATGGTTTTGTCTACTTTTACGATGATGTAGATGTGCAGAAGATTGTGGATTCTCCGATCAGCTTCCATGGAAAGAGATTGAAACTTGGACCAGCTATAAGAAAGCAAAGCACCTGTGCACACATCCAACCAAGGACTTTGGTGCTGAACTCACCAACGCCACAATATCCCAGTGTTTGGACCCCACCCATGACCGATTCATATGTACAGCCCACGTCAATGTTTAGTCCGGTTACTCACTATGTGCAGACTTGTCCTTACACAGAACTCTGCCCATAACAAGAGTCCGGACAGCCCCACGTTAACCCGAACAGGGTCAATCCGGGTCTGCCGGGTGTTCCACAAAAAGGGGGCATTGTGACAGACGCTCTGTCTTTTGGATGTCATCACTATTCAGTTGCCCACCGGGTCATTCACTGGCCTTTTCTTAATTAGGTCATTGTAGTTTGGATTGTATTATAAACTGCCTTTGTGTTAATTGATTACGTCACAGGCAATGGCATTGTTCTGATTGAGTGTATTACAGACGCCTATTGTTTTGCTGATTGCGTCACCAGCAGAGTTGGTCTGTGTGTTTGTCATGAGGTCCACGGGGGAGGTCCCATTGCATGGAGACTTGTGTATATAAGGCCTAGAGTGGCACTAATAAAAACACTTCACCTTCACCCTCAATACTGAGTTCTGTCTCTTATTGGGGGAAACGCTATATTACAATTCACTAGCCCTTGTAAGGGCTGTTCCTGTTTCCTCACGGACGACTCTGGAATTCCAGCAGCACCTCTTACGATTGGGAAAAGGACGTCTCGGGCGGTGAAGCCCTCCGGCGATAAGGGTTATCGCTACAGGTACAGCTCGTGATCTGAATGGACAATGACCCAAAACAAAGTTGTCCAGGAGTTTATTAAAGCAGAGAAGTGGAATATTCTTGAATGGCCATGAATCGCCTAATCTCAACCCAAACGAGCATGTATTTAACTTGTTAAAGACTAAACGCCAATCGCTGAGGTAAAGGCCTGACAGAGCATTAAAAAGGAGGAAACACAGTGTCTGGTGATGTCCATTAGTTCGAGACTCCAGGCAGTCATTGCCAACAAAGTCAAAGTATTAGATATAAACATTTTATTTACAATTGTCCAATTACTTTTAAACCCCTGAAATGAAGGGATTGCGTTTAAAAAATATTTTAGTTCATTACATTTTTTGCAATCTTTTTGTTGAACCCACTAAATTAAAGCTAAAAGTCTGAACTTCTGCTGCATCTGAATTGTTTTGTTCAAAATACATTGTAGTATGGACCTAACTGTATATTGTATATACCTTGTTAACCAAAACGTTTTGTTCAGTTAAGAAGCACGGTTGGAAAATTTGTTGAAGGCATTATAAAGAACTATGGTATTCATACAAACCAAACTGATATGGAAGAAAGTTGGGATTTTGCACAACAACAGGTAATGTGGTTTCAAAAAAGTTTTATTTTTTATTTTTTTCAAGAAAGATTGTACATACATACAAAAAAAGAGAAAAAATAAAAAGCATTCCTTGTTTTGACTTCTTCTCTTAGCGCAATTATTTACATATTAATTCGCCCTTCCATCAAATAAGAAAAAAATTCCATAAAAGAGAAAGAGAAAGAGAAAAAAATTCTAGGCATGGCAGAGACTCTGGTGAGGCCTGATCTGAGGGTTTCCTCCAGGACAATTAACTATGGTACGCCTCAAGGTTTCTACCCCTATAAGACACCTACAGGGCCCAAATATTGTCACATCTCTGCCTCGTATCCATTTGGATGTTGGAGATCTTTTTATCATTATCCAGGATATTCTTCTGTTTATGTAGACTATTGAGATCTTTTTCTCCTTCCATGCTGAGGCTATTGTGTTTCTCCCTCTTCCAGCATGAAGGAGATTAATTTAATGTGGTCTTTATTCCCTGTGGGTCACTTACTATCTCCATGCCAATAACCCTACTAATTAACCTATGTACCCGACACCAGAATGTCCTTGCCTTTGGGCATAGCCACCAAGTAAGCCACATTTTGCCCTTTGTTTTGCACCTTCTAAAGCAGTTTGGGGAGGTCTTGGGGAATATCCTAGTCAATCTTCCTGGGACCAAATACCATCGCATGATAATCTTCCGATTGGCTTCAGATTTATGTAAATTGAAAAAAAAATAATATGTAAATTAAGCCTCTCCCTGCTTTAACAACAGTTCTTTCCCACCATTCCTTATGATGTATTTGCTATTTGCTCCAAGTCCTTTTCCCAGGTAGTAGTATAAAAACATTTTGATTTGGGAAGGAGCACAGCTGAATAAATCAGGGAAATCAATCCTGTTTTCCCCCAGTAATAAATGCAGTGGTTTTCCAGGGTTGTTAATTTTAACCTTTCCCATGCCTCACTCTCCCCTTACGTAAAAAGCTAAATATCTGGAGGGCTCTGAATTCTTCTGTCACTGGCATGGAATAACGTTCCTTTAACCCTGCATAGTTATTAAGCCATCTTTATCATAGTATATAGTGGGCTATTCCAGTTAGGCCTTGCTTCTTCCACCAATCAAAGCCTCCTCCTAGTGCAGGTCAAAACTTTGGATTCTCAAGATCAGAGCCAGAGGGGTATGCCCCGAGATAAGCCCCCAATGAATGTAAGCAGCTCTGGCCACACCTCCTTGCTCAGTCAAGCTAAGCTGTGTGTAAACTAATTAATCAACGTTGGAGAGCACCACTGGGCTCTGCACAGTCAGGGAAACATATGACCACCATTCATTCAACAACCATACTGCATCCTATTAGTGATTATATCAATACTGTGAAAAGGCTTTAATAAAAATAGAAACACAGGGTGTTTTGGAGCACTGCATAAGCCAACTTCTGGGTAAAGGATCACTTTAAAGATCCCAAATCAGGAATCCCCAGGGGTGTATTAAGCAAACCACTTTTTTTTTTACTTTGGTCTTTAAACAGTCAGAACATTTCCTTACTGGGAAATATAACATTTTTAACAACACCAAAGATGAGAAATATGTTCTTGTTTCTCATCTACACTCTTGATAGGTATGTAAATTATTATTAGGGTTAATTGGGTTAGGGTATAAACATAAAGATACACAGAAAACCAATGAAAGTAATGACCCCTCTTTTACTCAAACTCTTTCTTCAACCCAAAACACAATTGCTACCATTCATTTTTCCAAGTATACAGCACGTCCTGTTCCCGATATTCCTTACACATGGGTTATCCGCCACAAGGTGGCGCTGGACTGCAGAAAAGACTTGTGGCCCCTCCCGGCCCTATATGAAGCCAGGAACCTCCCACAAATTCCCAGTTTCCATCTGCAGTCTGGACTGCGAAGATAGAAGATGGCTCTCTATACTGCGCAGGTGAGCGGGGCTTATCAGCCTGCGGCCCTGCAGGACTATTCCCACCCGTTCTGGACCCACTGCCTACCAGCCTCGGCTGACTGGTTCGGGTGTAGGTAGGACAGCACCAGGGTCAGGTGCTGAGGAGCGCTGCTCCTACCGCAATCCCTGCACTGATATGGGTAGGCGGTCTAGGCTTATGGTGAGCCTTGTGGGATGCCCCTTCCTGCATGTTCGGGTTTTTTTTCTTACCCTCCCCCCTTTGTTGCCCCACCCCTCCACCCCTATGGCTAGTGCTTACCCTATGCACCCGCTGCCACTCTCCCTTGCCTCGCTCTCCCCCTGGGGAGCTCTCCGGAGGGGGGGGGGGTGGCGGTGTTCACTTTAACTTCAGCTTTTTTTGTGCTTTAGTTTTGTTCTGTACGCTCGCCACCACCTCAGTTGCTGCTGTGCAGTCATTGGCCGGCGGGGTCACGTGGGGCGCGATTCGCGCTTTTCGGGGGGGCGGCCTCTGTGGATGATGCTTTTTGCGTCACATCTTCGCGGCCCGCCCCTCAAGGTCCGGCACCATCTTGGATTCCTTTCTTCACTTGTGCTGCGAGTGCTGCTGGCCTTCCTGATCGTGCGGTCCGTGAGTGCCCCTGCGGTGTGGTTCATTTTACCTTTCTCGCTTTTAAATGCTTATGGGGTTTTTCTCTATTATGTCTTTCAGGCGGGATAAACGTGACTGTGGTTTCTCCCGGCCCTCTTCCCATTTATAATCTCCCACCTCTCTACCGGGTTTTGGGGCATCCCGGGTGGCTATTACTAGCCTTAACCCATTTACTGGCCTGTTGTGCCACTCAAATCACCATATGGAGGCTTCTGGGGATAATGTGCTTGGGGTTCCTTCGGGACATGCCCAGCTGTGTGTTATGTGTGGGGTATCCCCTGTCAGTGATGATGTTAGGGTATGTGTGCCCTGCGCCCAGAAGGTACTTGCGCTGCAGTCTGGGTTGCCTGTCTCGCTTCCAGCTCTGCACCCACCTCCGGAATCACCTACCCCCCGCGGCTGCCTCTGACCCCCAGCGAGGGACATGCTAGCGGGGAATCCCATTATGATTTGGCTACGCGGGGGGCCAGCCTGGAGAGGCACATCACGGGGCCTGTCCCCCGCAAGGCTTCTGGCAAGAAGCGGCACCTAACCCCCGCTGCTTCCCTTTTTCCTATTGAGGATGAGGGACTCTACAACCTGTCTGGCCATTACCCCCTGGAAGAGGGGGAAATCTTCTATGATTCTGATTCTTCTGGGGACCAGCAGGAGGCTTATGGCGGTACTGGGTCTCCTTCAGGAGAGGACCCGTGGTCTCCTGAGGACACTGATAGGCTTTTGGCCCATATTTTTGATGTTTTGTGTATTGCCCCTCCTGTGGCAGCTAAAAGGCAACAGGGTGAGCTTTTTGACACTGTTAAACAACGCTTGGAGTTCCCTGAGCAAAATCATTTTAATAATTTGGTGCTCAAGGAGTGGGAACACCCTAGTAGATTGCCCACAGTGCCCAAGAGCTGGGACAGGATGTACCCATTCCCTGCTGATGTGGTTAAGCGTTGGTCATTTCCCCCTGAGGTGGATGCGCCCGTCCTTGGGTTGTCCAATACCTCGGTCATGCATTCCCCTGATACTTCTACCCTGAGGGATGCTGAGGACCGACGTGTGGATCAGCTGGCTTGGCATGCCTTTGCCTGTGCGGGGACGACCCTGCGCCCTGTGTGCGCTTCTGCTATCACGGCCATTGCTGTTAAGGGGCTACTGAAGTCTATTCTGGATAACACCACGGCAGCCAATAGGGGAGAGGAATATAGATCCCTCCTGCTTTGCTATGACTTTGTGGCTTTCATTCTCTCTGCTATGGATGACACGGTCAGGATGTGTGGTAGGACTTCAGCCCTACTGGTGGCTATCTGCCGTTCTGTTTGGCTGCGCCAGTGGGCGGCGGATAATGCTGCTAAGAAGGCCCCCACTGGGTTCCCTTTTACGGGGCTGCGGCTCTTTGGAAAGTGTTTGGATCTGTTTGCCAGGGATGGTAGGCTGCCTCAACGCAGAAAACAGCTGTGGTCCTTTCGGGGGGCGAGCTCTGCACTCCCCTACTTCCGTGTTCCTAGGGTGGGACGGGGTGCTCCATTCGCAGGGCCACGTAGAGACACTTAGGGCCGGGGTAGAGGACGTGGCCATCCCGGTCTCTCGTGGGGCCCCAAGTCCAAATCCTCATCCAAGCCCCCTTAGGCATGAGGAGGCGCCCTCACCCATCCGGGTGGGGAGACGGCTTCGGCTCTTTGCTCATGTCTGGAGGCTGCGCATCTCAGACCGGTGGATTCAAGAGGTTGTATCCTCCAGGTACAAGATAAGAGTTTGCAGCCTGGCCACCTCCAAGATTCATCAGATCCCGGATGGCTCTAAACTCCTTGTCAGTTCAAGGTCTGCGCCTTGCGGTCCAAAACCTTCTGGAGTTGGGAGTTATCTGTCCGGTGCCTTTCAGGGAAAGGGGCAGGGACTTCTACTCCAATCTATTCACAATACCCAAAAAGGATGGGTCCCTCAGGCCCATCCTGGATTTGAAACGTCTCAACAAGTTTGTCAGGTTCAAACATTTTCGCATGGAGACTCTGTACTCTGTGGTAGGTGCCCTGCGCCCAGGCGAATTCATGACTTCTGTAGACATCAAGGATGCTTACCTTCATGTACCAATCTTCCCAGGTCATCAGAAATTTCTCAGGTTCGCGCTGGAGGATCAGCACTACCAATTTGTGGCCTTACCTTTCGGCATCACCAAAGTTCTGGCGGGCGTGATGGCTCTGTTAAGGTCTCAGGGCATTTGCATCCTTCCTTATTTGGACGACATTCTGATTACATCCCAGTCCTTCCATCAGGCCGAGCTGGATACCCAGATGGTGGTGTCCACACTCGAGTCCTTCGGTTGGGTGATCAACCACCCCAAGTCTTCTCTGTCCCCATCACTGGTGAGGTCCTTTCTGGGCATGACTCTGGATAAATCTCAGGTCAAGGTTTTTCTCCCACAGCAGAAGGTGGAGAGTCTTCAAGCGCAGGCCCAGCTTCTACTTTCTTGTCATCATCCTTCCATCCAGCAGGGGATGCAGCTGGTGGGCCTGATGGTGTCTTGCTTCGAAGCGGTACCTTATGCTCAGTTTCACATGAGACCTCTTCAGCTTCATCTCTTATCAGTGTGGGATCGGGACCCTCGCTCCCTGGATCAGGTGTCTGTGCTGTCACCTCTGGCCAGGCGGTCCCTCTTGTGGTGGCTGGACTCCAGGAACCTCTTGGTGGGCAGAACCTTTCTGTCCCCTTGCTGGGAAACTGTCACCACAGATGCCACTCTGACAGGGTCAGTGGGGTCCTCAGGAGGCCCACACTCTTACCAACGTTCTGGAACTGAGGGCGGTAAGGCTGGTTCTTGCCCAATTGATTTCACACCTCCGGGGTCGGGCTGTTCAGATCCGCTCGGACAACCAGATGGCGGTTGCCTACATCAATCATCAGGGAGGGACCCGGAGCAAGAGGGCCCTCAAGGAAGTGTCCCTGATACTGTCCTGGGCAGAGGGGAATGTTCCCTGCATCTCGGCAGTGTACATCCCGGGGGTGGAAAATCTGGAGGCAGACCCCCTGAGCAGGGGGACGTCTCGTCTGGGAGAATGGTCCCTCAGCAGCAGGGTGTTTCACTCTCTGTGTCACCGCTGGGGTCAGCCGGATGTGGATCTGTTTGCATCCCGTCATGATCACAAGCTTCCAGTCTTTGTCTCTCTGTCACAGGATCATCTGGCCTTCGCCACGGATGCACTGGCAATGTCTTGGGAGAGCTTTCGGCTCCTCTATGTATTCCCTCCGTTTCCTCTACTGGGCAGGGTGCTGCGCAAGATATGCCAGAAAGGGGTTCCAACCATTCTGGTGGCCCCCTGTTGGCCAAGAAGGGTGTGGTTCGCAGACATCGTGCTGTTGGCAGTAGATCAATACACCCTGCCCAAGGATCCAGACCTGCTCACTCAGGGGCAGCTACGCCATCCCAATTTACAAACGCTGGCTTTGACGGCCTGGCTGCTGAAACCTCCATCTTGATGGATAAGGGGCTGCCTGCCTCTGTGGTTAATACCATGATTAGGTATAGGAAGAAGTCCTCGTCCTTTATCTACTATAGGGTATGGCATGCTTACATTGCCTGGTGTGAGTCTAAGTCTCTTCCCTGTCGGGTGTTTTCTGTTCCCAGGATCCTAGAATTCCTGCAACATGGTTTGGACTTGGGTCTTCAACTTAGTACCCTCAAAGGTCATGTTTCAGCTTTGGCCATTTTCTTCCAAAGATCCTTTGCCAACCATCGTTTGGTTAAGACTTTCTTCCAGGGGGTTACTCATGTGCACCCTCCTCGTAAGCCTATGTTACCAGTCTGGGATTTGAATTTGGTCTTATCTGCCTTGCAGGGTCCTCCTTTTGAGCCTCTGCGTGAGGCTCCTTTGTGTTTCTGAGTTGGCGGCGCTTTCCATCAAACCTCCTTATTTTGAGCGACACCAGGACAAGGTGGCGTTTCGGTTTAAGCCAGATTTTCTGCCTAAGGTTGTGTCTGCATTTCACCTCAATCAGGACATTGTTTTGCCTTCTCTGTGTCCTAATCCCAGTAACCCTAAGGAGAGGGTCTTACATTCTCTGGATGTGGTCAGGACTTTGAAGTTTTATCTGGTAGCTACTGAATCCTTCAGGAAGACTGATGCTCTTTTTGTTCTCCCTTCTGGACCTAGGAAGGGTTTGCCTCCGGCTAAGTCCACTATCAGTAAGTGGATCCGTCAGGCAGTGGTACAAGCTTATTATTCTACTTGTGCTATTGGTGCCTCTTGGGCTTTTCAGCACCAAGCTTCTGCCAGGGGGGCCACAAGTCTTTTCTGCAGTCCAGCGCTACCTTGTGGCGGATAACCCATGTGTAAGGAATATCGGGAACTGGACGTGCTGTATACTTATAAAACCAATTCTACAGGTGAGTACTCACAGAATTGTATTTTTTTTTTAACTTATTACAGACCTTAAAAAAGTATAGATATTCCTTGTTGTATAACACGCCATTTGTCTTGGTAGCTTGACTCCTCTCCCAGGGGATGGCAGGAGGTTTCCTGACGAGACTGATGTACATTTTGCCGGAGGTGCATTACACCTTGACAGCAGAGGCTCAATCCTTTACATGTAATCTTTGAGAGACGAATCACATTTTGGCAGTGGAAGCTTATACTTTACTCCTGTATGAATTCTCTAGATGCAGAAGAAGCTGGTGAATAGCTGGCAAAACTAGTTCAATCAATAACAGTTGAGAATTATTACATCTTCTTTGGAACTAACCCCTTTGCCACCATATCACAATAAGCTAAGATCTATCAGTGTTTTGTACATTTATGCTGACCTAAATTGGCAATGTTGTGTTTTTATTATTTATATGTATGTGTGTTAAACAACAAGGAACAACTATCATTTTTAAGGGGGCTCTGTAGGCAAAGTGCATAAACTGTCATTCAGCAACTCCCCTCCTAATGGCTGACCTCTCCCTTCCTGTCAGAATGCAGCTGCTTCTCAAAGTAGAAACAAGGCAAAGAGTGGTGGCACACACTCCGAATTCTTTTGCCGTAGACCACCAATAATAGGGATAAGCTGGTGGTCTATAGCTCCACATCATCTGACTGCAGAAACTGGGAAAGAGGGAGAACAGTCAGTGTGATGAGAATGCCTGTCTTACAGAGCCCACACATTATGCTGATTACCAGAGCCAAGTGCCACGCCCATATGCTTCAGAAGAGAAATCATGAGGTGAGACTGTAAACCTCAATATCCTGGCCATTTCTGCTTCAATTTAAAAATGGAAATCAGTTTAGGGCAGTGCCAAATGTAGCCCAACACAATAGTATAATAAATGCCATCTTTTAAAGGTTATTTTGAGCTTTCTATCACAGTTAAAGCTTAAGGAGCACGCAGGTGGTACTTGAGATAAGTGGAAAATGTAACATGGCATTTGTTAAAAAGAGGTTGGGAAGTTCTGATCTAGATAATCGTGTATCTATGGCCACCTATTCCTTCAAACATTTGTTAATACATCGTAATGTGCTGTTTTGTTTTCTCAGATGGAGTGTTGTGGCTGGTTTGCCCCTGAAGATTGGAAAAAGAACCAGAGAATCTATGAAAACTCAACCACCAACCTCTATCCCTGCTCATGCAGAAATGTATCCACCTCTATCCACCCCACAAGTATCAATATCACTGATGCAGTCCCAGAAGAACCAAGAAATGGATTCTGCTCAACCACTGACAGGGACAGGTGGCCAGTATATCAGAAGGTATATAGCTAAAAAGCTAATAACAGTATGTTAGCAGTTATTGCATTTTTCAAGGAGGGGAGAGAGTTTCTAGCCCTAGTAGCAGAGTAATTATAGGAAGTCCTTCTCTTTCTTCAAGTTTCTCATTAAGGCACCAACGTGTGAGAGGGATAGCCCTTCCCTAACATTATCTAACCTTGTGCAAGTCCTTAGGCTGAATCTCTTATTCCTCACAATCGCTACTAGTTTAAATAAGAGCAAGCCACCCATAGGTATTACTATGAGCTTATTTTTACATTTATGGTGAAGTATAGATGGCAGCAGATCAGAGTAGGGTACAGGTCAGTCTACAGCCTTGTTAAGCACCACGTAAGAGGATCTTAAAGCGGACCTTCACTCTAAATAAGAGTCTATCTTATATGTTTCCCACACCCTGTACATACAGATTGCTCACATTAAAAATCATCCTACCTGCATCTACTGCATTTTATAAGCCTTTAAACATCCAAGATGGCGGCTTATGGAAGCTGCCATTTTTGCAGGCAGCCTGCAAACAGGAAGTGCCTGCAAACAGGAAGTGACTGTGCTGCTCTGCATTCTGGGACTGCTGACCTTTCCCTGACCCCAGCTCTGCTCTGTCTGAGCAAAGCACAGCTATAACCCGCCCCCCTGTACCTTATCCCACTCTCCTCTCCTCAGTAAGTGTGATGCTTCTGAGTCAAGATGGCGGCGCCCGTATCCTAAATTCCCGAACAGAGTTGCAGCCCAGTGGGGGAAAGTATAATAAATTAGTGACTAAACATGTAAAATATATTAATTTTAGATGCTGAGGAATTGTTTTTTAAGAGTTTGGGCTTTTCATTAAATCATGGTGAAGGTCCGGTTTAAGTATCAGCAGTGGTACTAGTACCACCTGTTGGGAATCCCTGATCTAAAGCATAAATGTGTTACCCCATAGCCTCTTTATGATTTTTACATTTTCAGCTTTAGTTGCATCTCGACTGCCATCTTCCACGGTAACCCAATTGGATGCTTAGAAGGACGGAACATATAGTGGCAAAAAAGACAGATTTGAATGAGGACAGAGTCCCTGCAAAAAGATAGATACCGAAAACAAAGAGACAAATTACCTTTAGTACGCCATATACATTAGTATTTAAGAAAATAACAGTCAGTTTTACTGTTTCTTTGCTGTAGAAACTGAAGTTGATTAACACAGCCTGGAACTTTTTACAAGTTGTTCTTAAAGAGACAGTGTCTATTATTGCATGAAGAGTTTGTTTGATACTCCCCAAGGAGGCTGTTGTTCCTATCTTGACACTAAGATCCAGCCATCTCATAGGAATTTAAAGAAACAGTATTTCATATCTGTCAAAGGGATTTTTTATATCAAGGCCTAGTTGATCCTCTCACTTCACTTCTGGTCATTGTAAATTTTTCTCTGCTATATATTTTTCTGATGTGCAGTTCAAAGAGGAACAATGAACCTCTATTTGACCAGGTCCTATTACAACCCTCCCCTGACCCGACATACCTTTCGGATGTTGTCAGAGTCCGGATTGACGGCATTCTGCTGCTTTTCCCAAGGCCCTGGTGTCTTAGCCGTCTAAGACTGACACCACAGGGCTTAGCCATGCCAGACCTCTTCCCCCTGCCTCACCCCACCCTGCAAGCCGCTCTGTAAGTCTCACAGCTTTTCCACAACCGCTCTGAGATAAACGGACAATACACTGTGCAGGCACGAGATCCTGGAGGGCGGCGCAGTGCATCC
This sequence comes from Gastrophryne carolinensis, assembly GCA_027917425.1. NCBI lineage: Eukaryota > Metazoa > Chordata > Amphibia > Anura > Microhylidae > Gastrophryne > Gastrophryne carolinensis. The sequence continues at coordinate 103,587,273 of CM051242.1, forward strand.
TGGGAAGGCAAGATGGCACTGCCCTGCGCTTGCACCCAGAGTACAACAAACGAGTGCAGAAGGAAGGGCAGAAGACAGGTACGTTTTATTTTCTAATTGTTAGATTGGAGGTCTAAAGGGAACAGATGGTGACGTTTGGGAAGTTTTTGAGTACTCCCCAGACTGTTCATTATTCCTCTTTAAAGACAGTAAAGACTTGTTCACAAATCAGCAGAGTAATAACTATAGGTTTGATATTACATTATTTTTCATTAACAAATTAAGTGTTTATTTAACTCTTGGTTTGTCTCTGCATATGGAATGTATATTGTGTGTGCCATTGCTTTAGCATTAAACCGGACCTTCAGCGTGATTTAATGAAAAGCCCAAACTCTTAAAAAACGGTTCCCCAGCATCTAAAATGAATATATTTTACGTTTTTAGTCACTAACGTATTATTCTTTCCCCCACTGGGCTGCAACTCTGTTCAGGAATTTAGGATACGGGCGCCGCCATCTTGACTCAGAAGCATCACACTTACTGAGGAGAGGAAAGTGGGATAAGGAACAGGGGTTATAGCTGTGCTTTGCCCAGACAGAGCAGAGCTGGGGTCAGGTAAAGGTCAGCAGTCCCAGAATGCAGAGCAGCACAGTCAGGAGGCACTTCCTGTTTGCAGGCTGCCTGATAAGATGGCGGCTTCCATAAGCCACCATCTTGGATGTTTAAAGGCTCATAACATGCAGTAGATGCAGGTAGGATGATTTTTAATGTGGACAATCTGTATGTACAGGGTGTGGGAAACATATAAGATAGACTCTTGTTCAGAGTGAAGGTCCGCTTTAAGTCTATACTGTTGATAATGATAATTGTCGGAATGGGGATTTAAGGGGTGTCACCACAGTTCGAACAGAGGCAAAAATCCTGAAACATATTCCTCAGATGGGTTACATTTGACAAGACAGAACAGTTAAATAGATGGAACCAGGAAATATAGGCTTATATTTTAGTGAGGTGGATTAGGCCAGAACTGGCAATTGAGCGGGTTCCTGTTCTGAAACTGCCAAGAACCGAACAACCGGGAATTCAATGAATACTCTAGGATGCACAAGGAAAAATGCTTCTCCAATTTTTTTGTTTTCTCTCTTACAGTTTAATGATATATTTTATATATATTTTTATTTTCTTTTAGGGTTGCATGAACAGCATCCAGAACTTTATTTCAAATAACATCATCTGTATTGTGGGAGTGTGTATAGGCATTGCTTTATTGGAGGTGAGTGGTGCTAAAGTATTTCTAGTTAGTCAACTCTGTTGTTCTCACATTTTAAAACACAAGAAACACACAAACAATTTCTTGAAAGCCTTACCTGAGAAAGTTGCCCCCCTCTGGGCCATTGTGAAATGAAACACTAGATAAGCGCAGCACCCTGAGGACATTCTTTGGACATAAAAAAAAATAATCATTTAACAAAAATTCCATCAAAAGCTGACTTTCCATTTAAAGGGACTTTCCACTTAATGCGGACCAAAACCCCTTTTTTTTAAGTAGTATCCCCTGAATTTTTCCCCCAATGAAAAATACCTTTTGCCATTTTGTAATGCTCCTGTGTCTTTCTAATCCCAGATAATGGCGCCTGTTTTAGCTGTAAAGCCCTGCCTCCTCCATTCATTGCCACTGTTGTGTGTGACAGTGATGTCATTGCCACACCTACGCAATGATTGATCCCCGGCCATCTTACAAAGAGGGACAGCCAAAACAATAGTGTTCCAGGATTATTTAAAAAGCAAAAAATCCCATTTCTAGTTCAACACACTAATAAGGGAGTATCAGCAGAGGCTTTGGCCAAATGTATTTCACAAGTTCGTGGGTTTTGGTCCACTTTAACTAAAAAAATCAAAACAAAAGGAATACTCAACTTGTGTCCCCTGCAGCTGATTGGTGCTACTCTAATGGGGAGAAACTTACAGCATTGTGAGATCGATTGCTGGCATGAACTCTGGTCACATACAGCCTCCATTACAGTGAATAGAGAGGGCCTGCTAGCATCACTGTTACCTATGATATGGCGTCACTGTGACTGATTATGCTGGAGTAGCACTGCTTAGGCACGCAGGACCTTTAAATGCCTTTAACCACAGGGGCATATGTATTGAGGTGGGTATTAATGAAGCTATTGAGGGTATTTTTTGGATTGAGGATTATCAGTTACTTGATTGCTGTTTGGATTTGGACAGTTTTTTTTAAATTGTCTATTGTGGAATGGGGAGTGACTTAATTACTGGAGTAAGTCATATTGTCCTGGTTGCTAATCTTATAATGACTGGATCTGTACTTTCTCGGGCCAAGGCTGGCTCTTCTATGTTTGTAGAGGATCATATTAGCTGACTTAGGGGCATAAGTACAAATCCAGCCCTGCACTGTGAGATGTTGTCAGAAACATGGCTTTATGTTACCATGTCCATTAGAGGAGGCTTTTTGGGGCTGTTGCCATATACTGGGGCTGCCAAACAACGATATGTTAAATTGTATGAAAGTGAACAGTCAGGCTATTGGGGTATTATGCATTATGGGGTATCTAAAGTGTTCAGGTATACCTAAAGGCATTGTGTTTCATTGCAGTTATGCAAGGGAAATTGCAATAGGATGTGTTGTTGGGCAAAAGATTATGATTATTTTAGTTTGTGGCATTTTTATACAACATATAAGCAGTTTAAAGTCTTACACATGAATACGTGTTTGGCGGAGACATCATGTTGTGTGGGGGGTATTTATCATAAAGAGAGGAAACATTGCTTTTAACTGCCTTTATGTTTATTTTTGCACATTTTGTTATTTCTCTGCATAGTGCAGGAAATGAACCTGTACCTGCCGTTGTGGTGATTCACTCACTTCCTGTTACAATTCTATGCACGCAGACTTTATATAGAATATTTATACTTATCTGTGAGGGACCCCCTGCTTTCCTTTTTTATGAATTGGAACAACTAACAGCCTTTATTACTTCCTTCTTAGCTTCTGCAGTTGATGGGCCAAATTTTGGCTTTGGTTCTAGAAAAAAGATTTATGAGAAGTTCTTCAGATGACATCCTGTTCTTCCCTGTCAGGTTATGACTTGTGTGATGGTGCTGCTGTGCTTCTGCTCTTCTGTGTGTGGTGAACTTTAAGCTTTCTAACAACTGGTCTGAGGTAAACCAGAAATGTATACCTCTCTTCTGAAATGGTGCCACTTGATGCCACCTGCCCATAAGTTTAGTTTTTATTTTTTAACTTGAGTTGCCGTACAATACGCTGGGAGAACACAAGCGGTATCTTTGTTTCCATCCACCTCTGCCTCCAACAGTAAAATGTGCATTACCAGTGTGCTGTTTACCAGGAAAACAGCAAGAAAATGTCTTTTTTGGAAGGGACCAAGAGAATTAAAAAAAAGCAGAAAAAGGAATCTAATAGGGCATATGGAACTAGTTCTGGTTATTATATGGTATAAATTAGGGCTTTAAGGCGTTATATAACCAGGGCCGGCTCTAGGGTTTTGTGGGCCATTGGGTGACTGGGTCTCAGTGGGTCCCCCTCTTCAGTCCTGTGACAGGGTATACCCTGCACTGTCCCCACAGCATTCTGCTCTGTGTGCGTGTTAACCCATCTATTCCATCGGGCAGGCTGATTCATAACTAGCCGCAGGTAGCGACAGATGAGCGTCTGTAGCAGGCATTTCAGAACGCCCGCTAGTAGTCGCTGTGCTCGGCCGTGGTTCGCTAGTTCAGAGCGCCTCAGTCGCTGTACAGCCTTGATGAATTCATTGTGGGGAGTCGCTATATGACCAGTACAGAGCTGTATGGGAGCGAATGGTAACGACTGGTTAGTGCGACCGACTCACACCATATTCATCAAAAAAACAGCCTTACACACTGCCGGCGCTCAAAAATGCTTCGCTGTAGCCCAGAGCGCCGGAGGCTATGTGATTAAAGGCTGTTTTTTAACATGTATCCACCAGTAATGATGCGAAAACATATGGAATTACATTTATTAATTGTAATAACATTGTGACATGAACACATTAATGCCAGACCTGTAATGTCAATTCTGCATAAATATCTCTAGGCCAGGAGAGGTCACAACATTATTTGAGAATAAAAAAACCCTGTTTAAAGAGAAGTAAAAGAACGTCCATTGAAATGTATAGGAGAGCGACAGGTAGCGAGAGGTAAGACGTGGCGCTCTGCAAGGCTGAACGCCGGCACTGTACGCTGAGCCTGGGATAATGATGAATCGGAAGCTACATGGCGTTATCCCAGTTGCTCAACAGAATCCGCTTGATAAATGTGTAATTGCGTGCCGTGTCCGGCGTTCACCTGCTACCTGTCGCTACCTGTCGTTTACAAGGCACTACCTGACGCTATCCCTTCATGAATAAGGCCCTAAGTGTATAGGTGGGTGGGGGCGTGCACAGAGTGGGGGGGAAGCTGCTCTGTGCATCAGAACCAAGATGGCTGCACCCATGACTATGTCATTCGTCAAATGGCTCTCATGGGCTAGAATGGGGAGAACGCACTGCCGCATCCCCTGCACTGCCATGAGCAACAACGAGAGACTCCTGCTGAATGACATAGTCACATGATTCGGGATTCACCTGGGGAGAAGCCAGCATCCATTCCATGGCCAGACCACATGGGTTTTGTTCTGTTTTCACACAGTGCAGCATCCTAGTTTGGGATGCCCCAGAGAGAGGGAATCAGCCAGCCCCGGAGTCTCATTGGGATGCCTCGCTGTGTGAAACCCCCAGAACAACGCTATTCACTCACCTCTTCCGTGTTTCAACAGTGCACGTGTGGGCTTTCATCTGATGAGAGCTGCCTGCCTTGACTATGTCATTTGGCAGGTGGCTCTCATTGGACGAGAGCCCGCGCATGCGCCGTTGGAGCAGGAAGAGGTGAGAGCCTGGGGAGGTGTCACACAGGGGTGTATCCCGATTCGGGGAAAAGCCAGCGGCTGGCCTTGAAATCTTACAGATTCCATACCGGCCACTGCTGAGTTTTGTTCCACTTTAATCAGGGTTCCATCATCTAAACCAGAGCCAGAGTGCTCAGTGCTTTAGTTAAAGTGGACCAACACCCTGAGGTGATCGGCCCGGGAATCTATAAGATTCCCGGGCCGATCACCTCACACACCGCGGGACATCCGAGATGGGGATGTCCCGCGGGGTGTAAACCCCCCAAAACCCCCGAAAACCTTACCTCTCCAGCCGCTGCTTCCGCCGCCTCGCTTGCACTCCTCTAGACGTGCGCGCGCCCGCGCCGGCCGTCTCTGAATGGCCGGCGCGGGCGCGCACACGTCAAGAGTGACGCGCGGGAGGCGCCGACAGGCAAGCTGCTTGTCCGTCGCTGTCAATCAGCTTGTCCGTCGGCACCGATTGGACGGCGCGGCCACGTGGGAGCGGGGAGAGGTGAGTTTTGGGGGCTTTCTTGGGGGTTTCACACAACGGGGCACCCCCGATCGGGGTGCCCCGGGGAAGTGGACCAATACCCAGGATAGTCAAAATCCTGGGTGTTGGTCCACTTTAATGGTAAAAACATATAAAGTCCAACAGACACAGACAGAGATACAGACAGAGAGAGAGACTCACACATTCACATAGACACACACACACACACACACATACACACAGGTGCACACACAGACACAGAGACACACACATGCACAGACAGACACACACAGACACAGAGACACACACATGCACAGACAGACACACACATACACATAGACACACACAGACAGAAAGACACACACATACATAGACACACACAGGCACACACACATACACACAGGTGCACACACAGACACAGAGACACACACATGAACAGACAGACACACACAGACACAGAGACACACACATGAACAGACAGACACACACAGACACAGAGACACACACACACACATACATAGACAGACAGACACACACATACACATAGACACACACACACACACACACACACACACACAGACACACACATGAACAGACAGACACACACAGACACAGAGACACACACACACACATACATAGACACACACACACACACACACACACACACACACAGACACATACATAGACAGACAGACACATACATAGACAGACAGACACACACATACACATAGACACACACAGACACACACACATACACAGACAGACACACACATAGACACACAGACACACACACATATACAGACATCCCTACCTTAGCAGTACTACACACTTCCTCCTCACAGCTCTGGAGACACAGGCAGCAGAATGATGATGCATCTGGGGCGGAGCCTGCTCAATCAGGAAGCCACTGCTCTCTGCCTGTGCGGTCCCAGCGACCACACAAACAGCCTGACTTTCCTTTCCTACTGCCCTGCCATCTAACTGGTGCCTCAAGACAACACAGCGCCCAGGTCGGTGCTACACCCCTGCGCTCAGGGACATTGTGCCTCACCTCCCACCAGCACCAGTAGGCCCCCCCCCTCCTCCCTTGGGCCCCTTGGCAGATGCCCGACACTGCCGGGTGCTAGCGCCTGCCCTGTATATAACACTTGGCAACTAGACGTGAGATGTGAGTGCACGTGAGTCAAATTTTTCAAAAAATACCATTAATTCAAAGCTAATTCAAAGTTATATTATAGATTACTAGGGCTGTCTACCGAATTACCCGAATTGCAAAATTACCCAACTGAGGATGTTCTTCAGGAAGATGGAGATTCTCTTACATCTTAGTTCCACTGTCATTATTAGGTAGAATGTTTGGTCACTAAACACACTGGTGACCTTAATGTCAAGTCGCCACAGTCACAGTGATTTAAGCCTGGGACGTCCCCTCTATTGAAGTGAATAGAGTAGGCATGGCCAGTCACGTCGCAGGACCTGGTAAGTTTTATACTACCAGACTAGGACAGGAGCGATGTGGGGGCACAAAAGGTCAGTATGCGTTTTTCTTGTTTTACTTGGCCCGGGACTTTAATCATTTTATTTTCAATTGTAATGTAAAAAAAAACCAAAATGCATGTAGAAATGAATGTAGGTGAATTTATTGCATGTTTTAAGATGTGCTATCATTCAATTTGGCCAAACCACACCAATATCGTAGCTTGAAAGCCTATGGCCCTTATTCATCAAGCGATAGCGCCAGGTAGTGTCCGACGAGCGCCAGGTAGCGGCAGCTAACGGCGACTACCGGCTCAAGTACGCCCGGCGGCGGTCACAATGACGCATTTATCAAGCAAAATGAGGCTAGCGCCGGCGAGAGCGACGGCTAGCGCGGCATTCATCATGAAGCCGCCTGGACCGAACAGCGCCGCTGCAAATTCCCTCACAGCGCCAGGTATGAGCTGTCGCTCCCTGGCGATGTCCAATGCATTTCAATGGAGCAATCTATAATAATTCATGATTAATTGGTAATTTTTTTTTTTTTAATTTTTTTAATGTCAAAAAATCGGAGAACACTTCTGCAATGTTAGGATTTATTTTTAAGTCAAAAAAAAAAAAAAAAAAATATCTGCAGAATTGATCTAACAGGTCTGAGATTAATGTATTCATATAACAAAATGATTCTGAAAACATGTATAATGTTACATTAAAAAAATATGGTTGTTTAGGGGTTAAAAACTAGTTAATACCCATCGCCGCCAGCGCTCTGGGGTTTAAACAAGGAATGGACAGCGACAGCACATTCGGAGCGTGATTTTTTGATGAATATGAAGCTAGCCGTTCGCTCTGGCCATTCGTTGTCAGGCGCTCACATACAACGCTGGACCTGTGAAACAGCGACCCCCCAGCCCGTATTCAACATTACCGCACACCGACTGAGTCGCTGTCATCAAGCTAATGCCGGCCAAGCACAGCGAATACTGGCTGGCGCTGAAAAAATCACGCTACAGTCGCTCATCTGTCGCTACCTGGCGCTATTGATGAATCGGCCTCTATGTGTTTTGGGTGCATTTTATGTGTGAGCTGTGTGTGTATTACTCCAGTCCTCAAGAAAAATATGTTCATATCTAGTTGCTACACCATTTTTAAACCAATTTGTTTTAGAGAGAGCTCCCCCATTGTAGCGCATCAAAATTGGGAGATCTTGGGGGTAAATAACTCACCAGACTACAGCAAAAGGCAAAATACATATGCATGTATTGACTGGGGCCAGATTTTACTAGCACCTGGCCTACCAATGACCAGCCAGTGGCATCTTTGCTGCTTCCTGGCCAATCAGTCAGTGTGCTCCAAGGCTGAGGCTAAATCATTAGGGGGAGGACAGGGGCAGGGGTTGCTTGGGTGAGGATGTAGAGAGGGTAAGAAGGCTGGAGGGAGGCAGGGATTGGATGGGTTAGGAAATTAGCAGCCCAGACTATTCCAAAGCAGTGCGGCCCACTTGACCCATTTGCCCGGGTCTTCCTATGACCAGTCCTCCCCTGTGCATGTGAGATAAATGTGAATAAAATATTTTAGCACGCATTTTAGCTTTACTAGTATGAACATTGATCATTATGTATTAATAGCATCTTACCGTTGTTCTTGCACCTGCTGTGTACTGTTTTCCTTTTCACAATGACACAATCTGTTTTCTGTTCCTTTTTTTCTCATTCTTAAACAGATCTGAGCCTTATCTGCTCAGTGCATGTTGTGAACTCCAGCGGTGCGTGATCACTTGGGCCAGACTGGCTTGATTGTTCTCTCTTCCTCTTTGTTCTGTGACCTGTGTTTACTTTATGGGGAAATCCTAAATACAGATGGGAATGATGTACAGAGTATCTTTAGGGCCTGAACTGATAAATCAGTCTGTATTCTCAGCCAAAAGTCAGCCAAGTAGAAACTTTTTTCGGCTATACCCCGACATTAATATTCCCAAAGCAAGATGGTGTCCTCATCTGTGCCACTCCATTCGCCGCTGTTCTGGGACACTCTTTGGTGAAGATAGCGGGCATGGGACATAGATCCAATGCTCCGCACTGGGCTTCCACCTCCTCACTACCTGCTGCAGGGAGGAACTATTTATAGGTAAAGAGAGATCTAACTAATATTCCCAGCTGTCTTCAGTGTGGAGCGGAATAAATAATCTAATGTCTCCTGCCAGGGGAGACCAAAATCCCCACAAGAGTAGCTGCACCACAATTATAATGAATAATCATTCTTCAGTGTAGAGCAGTGCAGGACAGCGGAGGACAGCAAGGGAGTGGATGCGTTTTTGCTTTTTATTCAGGGTTTCAGGGTCAAATTTGGTCATCACGAATCACATAAAAAATTCCCTGAAATTCTGAGCGAATTCTAATTCAAATCTGTTCGCTCATCTCTAGATAAATACAAACAAGCTTTTTTAGACCCCATGTATGGCATTAGTCTAACCCTACTAATCCTCAGAAACAAGCCCATATACCCAGCTTAGTGGTGGTAGCATCATACTTGTTTTCTGCACTGAACCCTGTGAGGCATGTGATATTCGAAGTTAGACAGATGAAAGGTTTTTTTTTTTATCAATCTTTTTATTGTGTATAGGTGGAACATTATTCTATAAGCATAATACTGTTCATACACAGAATTTAAAGATTACAGACAACTTAAGTCACAATCAGAAGCTTATTCACTGCATACAAGAAAGAAGATTCAAGAGTTCAATTTAAATAAATTTAAAGAAAAATAACAACCCCTATGAGGGTGGGAAAGGAAGTAAGGGGGGGGGGAGTAAAGGAAGGGGTTGAGGAAAGATCAGATGCTCATAAGGTTTACATCAAAATCTGTAGGCAGAAAATTCCGAACCCAGGGATTCCACACCTTCCTGAACAGCTCCAAAGTCCCATTTTTTCCATGGCCATAATGCCATTGACCTTGTTTTTAAGCTGGTTGAAGAAAGTTGGGGGACCTCCAAACCCTAGCTATCACCAGCTTTGCCCCTGATAGGATATAATACATCAACTGCTTTTTCAGTCTAGAACTGCGGGGGATTGGGGCATTGAGGAGAGCTACCCAAGTGTCTCTGACCACAGATCTACCACATACCTTGCTGAGAACTCTAAAGATTCTTGACCAAAATCCTCTAACTACTGGGCAAGGTGAAAGGTTTTTAATACAGAGAAGTCATAGAGGTTTAGTAGTAGCTAGTAGGCCCACCAACTACCCACTGATGATCTGGTGTTATGGAGACAGATGAGCCTGGAGCACCCCTAGAATAAAATAAGACCCAGTACATCAACAGGATCCTAATAGCTCAATCCCCAACACAGGTTGTATGACCCACATATCAGGTCCCTAAATCTAAAATAATTGTTCTGAGTTAAACCAAATTATACAAATGACCAAGATGTTTTAAAATCTCTTATTCATGATGACAATTCTGCAAATTCACTGACTGCTTTAGAGATATAGCCTGGACAGCTGATTTTTGCAGCACTGAGGCATCCTCATTTGGAATGCCCCGGTGGGCACTAGTGCCCAGCAAGCCCATGACTGGTGTGTGGGGGGGGGGGGGGGGCATTACTTATCTCCTCTACTGTTCCTCCAATGGCCACTGATAATGTGACCACTGGCAGCCTATTGGCTCCCAGACAAACTTGATAGGCTGCTTGTGGTCATATGGATGTCTCTCGAGAGGGGTATCACTGGAACCTTGTGTACCTAACAGGAATTGATTCTACATGTAGCCAGTCATAATCAAAGTGTCAGTCTATTACTTTGTGATGTTTTGTGTAATATTCATTGTTTCTTGTGTCCTTGTGCTGCAGAGACTTTTATACAGAATACTGGCAAGGTAACACCATAAATCTGTGAATGTGCTTAGCTTTTGTGCTGTAGACAACTTATCTTTTCTGTGGCATGTGGTCGGTCTGTAGACCAGACCTGCCATCTCCTTGATATTTGTAGCAGTTTGAGCTATAAGCTCTGAGTCTCATTAAAGTCCTATTGAGGGCAACATTTCCCCCACATATCCAGGAGGGATCAATTTAAGTAGCTGTACTTGCCTACACCCCATGAAAGCCGAATTTGGAACTTTAATAAGCCTATTAAGATACTCCTGATGGTACTCTAGCATATTTTACAACATGGAAATGTTTTATACTGTTCCAGCTGAGCTTTGTCATTTGCACCGGTCTACAGATTAAGTTTATCTAAGTCATCACAAAGGATTCTGGAGAGTTTACTGATGTTTGTAGAGCATGTGATGAACAGAATGGAGATTGCAATCACAATGGAAAATAAGTGTTCATTGACTGTTACATCATTATAACAAAGGTTCTCGAATTTAAAGAGATGCTTTCCTATTAATTTGGTAATTAAGTAAATATCACAACTGTCTGGAAAAACACTTAGGCAGTGTAACATCGATAGTGAATTAAATGCAACTGCAGTGGTGTTTGGAAGTTTAGAATCTTCTAATTCAGCAAAGTAGAAGTACATAAAAAATGGTCCAATATCACATATCTGCGACTGGCAATGGTATGTATACCGTCCTTCAGCATTAGCAGATCATTTGGATAAGTTGGTGTTTTCAGTCAATGAATCAGGTATGGGTGGGTGACAGGTTTTATTTAAGGAATCGGATTCCATCAAGATCTGATCTTCACAACACATTTGTGGAAGTGTATCCTGGCAGAAACTACGGAGATTTCTAAAGAGTTTGGATTTCACTAAGCCACAGTCAGACAGATTGTGTACATATGGAGAAAATCCAAGACCATTATTACATTGACCTGGTGTGGTCCACCAATAAAGATCAAGCCAAGACAAAATGTAATAGTGAGGTCACAAAGAAACCCAAGTTAACCTTTTAAGGAAAACTCCCTTTTGTCAGGTTTTTGGTGTTCTGCCTTATTGTTTTCCTCTTCTGGCATGTAAAATAAACATTTGTGTTAGGATTGTGCCCCCATACCTGAGATTTACTTATCAGTACACTGTTTCCATGTTTCCTATATTCCTGTGTATCTGTGTTCCTAAGGTGGGAGTGGTTTTTCTGGCCTTGAGTAAAAAGTGATGACTACATATCCCAGAATCCCTCCAATTAGGGATGAGCGAACCGGTTCGGACGAACCGGAATTCGCTCCGAATTTCAGGGAAAATTCGATTCGGCACGAACCCAAATTTTTTTTGGTTCGTGCCGATCGAATTTTCCCTGAAATAAAAAAAAAAAATGCCGGCATGGTGGGAGCGGGCAGGCCGGCTACACTGTCAGCGGGCCGCCGGTGGCCCGCTGACAGGCGTAGCCGGCCTGCCCGCTCCCACCATGCCGGCATTCTTTTTTTTCAGATGAGTGATTCGTGAAAGTTCGATTCGGGCGAACCCGAATTTCTTGGGAAAATTCGGCGAATCGCCCGAATCGAACTTTCAAGAAGTTCGCTCATCTCTACCTCCAATGTACATCTAATGCATCAGTTGATGTACATTGCTAATGTAAACACATTGTTGCTAGGGAAAACTGTTTTCTGTTGCAACCGATAGAAAATGAAAAATAACAGATAAGCACATTGAAGACATAATTTTGGCACACAATAATGGAAACTTTAAAAAATGCCATTGAAGGTGGAATTACCCTTTAAGCAACGATAGCTAATTCTCACATTAGCTAATATAATCTCAATGAGTCTATTATTGGAATAACACTGAACAACAATAGTGTACATGGTAGGATTGCAAGGAGAAAGTCACCGCTGTCTTGAGCTCAGGAAGGGAATAAATGCAATAAAGGCAAAGAGAAGGATATTAAAGAAAAATATCACCAGTCATTAAGGTGCCTTCCGCGGTCACTTGTCCACATCACATTCTCCAGTGAGAAGGAAAGCATCGTATTTCAGTATAAAACCCTCATACGATCTGTCAAACACAGTGGCAGTAATATCATGGTTTGGGCTTGTTTTTCTGTGTTTTGGCCAGCACAGCTTGTCATCATTGAGGGAACAATGAATTCTGAATTGTATCACCAAAATCTAAAGGGGAATGTGGGTCATGCAACATGGCAACCACCTTAAGCACACAATTTGTTCTACCAAAGAGTGGTAAATCTAAGTTCTGGCCTTCATCTAACAGAAGGGGGTGTTTGGGAAGGACCTGAAGCAATCATTTTATTGCTACTCAAGGGAGGGGTCATACCAGATACTAAAAGCAAAGGTACGCATACTTTTGTGGTATCGGATCATGTTCCTCTATGAATAATCAAATTCTTTTAAGCGCTACTCTGGATTTGCTGCACCTTCTAGAACACATATGTCAAACTCATGGCCGGGGGGGGGGGGGGGGGTGAATCTGGCCCTACAAGTCTTTTCATATGGCCTACTGATAGGTACCAGATGGCGGTGACTGGGTGGCGCCCCTTGTAACCATCCCAGTCACTCCTCCTCTAACTCTGCCTCCAGGCAAAGTGCCTATACAAGCATCTGGTGTGCATCTTTCTAATGTTCTGTGTGACCAGGGTGTCTGCAACTGTTCTGTGTCTCTGTACAACCAGCTCTCCCCACAGGGGGAGACGACAAGGGGAGGGGGCATCTAACCCACCCAACCTAATACCACAGCAGAGCAACTGCTGCAGGGGTCATTGGTGCCTATTGTAAGGTGCAGTGGGATTTTTTTTGTGGGGCTGTCCTGGGCAAAATAATTCTGTGTCTACATCTGTCCTGGGCAAAATATTTCTGTGTCTACATCTGTCCTGGGCAAAATAGTTCTGTGTCTACATCTGTCCTGGGCAAAATAATTCTGTGTCTACATCTGTCCTGGGCAAAATAGTTCTGTGTCCACATCTGTCCTGGGCAAAATATTTCTGTGTCCACATCTGTCCTGGGCAAAATATTTCTGTGTCTACATCTGTCCTGGGCACAATAATTGGGTGGCTGTCCTGGGCTAAATAATTATGAGGCTGGACTGGGCAAAATAAATGATTGAATTATTAATTTTAACCGTACATTTAAATGGTTGTGCTTACTTTTTGTTTTGAGTTTGTTATTAACTGCCCCTTCAAAGCGACCCGAATACTGATGTGACCCTCTGTGAAAATGAGATGGAACCACCTGATCTAAAAGTTTGAACCAAATAACTTTCTCAGTTGAATATGGATTGAAACTACCCCACCAATCGTATTTTATTTTGATACAGTCAGCAAACTCTGCAATAGGATAGAATGGAGTCTCCCACACTGTGATTCAAGCCCAGCTCACTCAAGTGCAATGCTTATATTGTACTTGCATCACTTTGCCCTGCCACTCCCATCACAGAGGAGAGCACAACATGAGGTGAAACTGTATTTAAAAAAATATTTTGTAATATAGCTTTGTTTTCAAAAGTGATGTGCAGTCCTACATAATGGGAATACTTTTTAGTGTGTCTGGACAATAGGCTCGATTCAGAGAGACACAAAAAAACTTTCGCTTTGGTGCCGACGTCGTAAGATTTTCAAAATTTCCCGCTCTCGCATGAACGTTCGAGCGATTCTATGCATGCTTCGTAAACCTTCCGTAGCGCGTCCGTGTGCTCGTATGCCAGAGTACGCAGACGAGGCTGTCATTTTCCATCGAAAATGTTCAGATTCATTTTTCACAACTACCAACGTAGCCTTTCGTTTTTGCCCTTTTCCCATCGTATCCTCACACGAATCCTATCATTTTCCCGCTACATCCTGCTTCATTTTTTCCTTAAATATCTGGCCAGACGAAATTCTTACGATATTGCGCCTGCGCACTACAAACTTCTCTCATTAAAGTGCTCGCCTACATAATTTCACTTCCATCACTAAGCTCACCCTAACCACTTCGCGCTATCCTGCCTTTTCCTTTGAGGTCCCTTAAAGCTCACCCTAACCACTTCGCGCTATCCTGCCTTTTCCCTTGAGGTCCCTTAAAGCTCACCCTAACCACTTCGCGCTATCCTGCCTTTTCCCTTGAGGTCCCTTAAAGCTCACCCTAACCACTTCGCGCTATCCTGCCTTTTCCCTTGAGGTCCCTAAAACTTACCCAAATCACTTAGCGCCTTGTTTCTTCTTCCATTTTCACACCCTAAAACTTACCCAAATCACTTAGCGCCTTGTTTCTTCTTCCATTTTAGGTCCCTAAAACTTACCCAAATCACATAGCGCCTTGTTTCTTCTTCCATTTTAGGTCCCTAAAACTTACCCAAATCACTTAGCGCCATGTTTCTTCTTCCATTTTAGGTCCCTAAAACTTACCCAAATCACATAGCGCCTTGTTTCTTCTTCCATTTTCACACCCTAAAACTTACCCAAATCACTTAGCGCCTTGTTTCTTCTTCCATTTTAGGTCCCTAAAACTTACCCAAATCACATAGCGCCTTGTTTCTTCTTCCATTTTCACACCCTAAAACTTACCCAAATCACTTAGCGCCTTGTTTCTTCTTCCATTTTCACACCCTAAAACTTACCCAAATCACTTAGCGCCTTGTTTGTTCTTCCATTTTAGGTCCCTAAAACTTACCCAAATCACATAGCGCCTTGTTTCTTCTTCCATTTTCACACCCTAAAACTTACCCAAATCACTTAGCGCCTTGTTTCTTCTTCCATTTTCACACCCTAAAACTTACCCAAATCACTTAGCGCCTTGTTTCTTCTTCCATTTTCACACCCTAAAACTTACCCAAATCACTTAGCGCCTTGTTTCTTCTTCCATTTTAGGTCCCTAAAACTTACCCAAATCACATAGCGCCTTGTTTCTTCTTCCATTTTCACACCCTAAAACTTACCCAAATCACTTAGCGCCTTGTTTCTTCTTCCATTTTCACACCCTAAAACTTACCCAAATCACTTAGCGCCTTGTTTGTTCTTCCATTTTAGGTCCCTAAAACTTACCCAAATCACATAGCGCCTTGTTTCTTCTTCCATTTTCACACCCTAAAACTTACCCAAATCACTTAGCGCCTTGTTTCTTCTTCCATTTTCACACCCTAAAACTTACCCAAATCACTTAGCGCCTTGTTTCTTCTTCCATTTTAGGTCCCTAAAACTTACCCAAATCACTTAGCGCCTTGTTTCTTCTTCCATTTTCACACCCTAAAACTTACCCAAATCACTTCACGGACATCACAATCTTGATTTTCAAATATGTCATTGGCCCCTTGTTTTTGTTAAATGTATGTGTGCAAATAAATGGGACAACATGTTTTTTTTTTTTTTTTTATTTATTGGGCAATTGCCATTTGGTGTAAAAATTTTTGGCCCAACTTTGGCCCTAAAAAATTAAAAACTATATACAAATTGTTTGTTGGTTATTAAAAATATATACACTAATTTTTGATAAAAAACTTTAAAAACTATATACAATAAAAACTTTTTTTAAAAAATTAAAACTATATACAAAAAACTTTGGTGTTTAACCAATAAAACTATCTACAAATAAAACTATTTACAAATCTACAGGGCCAGGAACCAGGACACTAGTCTTCCTCTTCTGTTGTCCCCAACGTGTCCCGCATCGCCTGCAGATCGGCCACCAACTCAAGGACCCTCCGATTCATATCAGCAAGTCGCTGTCTTGTGGTCCCTGCCAAAAAAACAGAAAAACAAATTATTCGGAGAACAATACATGTTTCTCACCTGTGGGTTTAATGTATTTTAAGAAACAAATTAACTATAATGCACAGATGTCATTAATGACAGGAATTAAGGTTAGGAAGTGGCCACAGGTCATTAAGCTAATTCAGTGGCCACAGGACAGTTGGGCAACTAATTAAGCTAATTCAGTGGCCACAGGACAGTTGGGAAACTAATTAAGCTAATTCAGTGGCCACAGGACAGTTGGGCAACTAATTAAGCTAATTCAGTGGCCACAGGACAGTTGGGAAACTAATTAAGCTAATTCAGTGGCCACAGGACAGTTGGGCAACTAATTAAGCTAATTCAGTGGCCACAGGACAGTTGGGAAACTAATTAAGCTAATTCAGTGGCCACAGGACAGTTGGGCAACTAATTAAGCTAATTCAGTGGCCACAGGACAGTTGGGAAACTAATTAAGCTAATTCAGTGGCCACAGGACAGTTGGGCAACTAATTAAGCTAATTCAGTGGCCACAGGTCCCTCTTATATTGGCATTGACTAGGGCATTATGTGTTTTGGGGTTCATGGGAATTTAGACAGAAATCTTTATAATGCCATGACTACTTACTTGGTTGGTGGCCGAGAGATGGCTCGTTGGGGACAACACCCTGAGGTCCTGGTTCCTGGCTCTGCTGTGAAGAAGTGCCTGTTGAAACATGGGCCAAATGGTTAGTTTGGATGTCTGATTCCGCAGTCCTCAAATGTTTTTAGCTAAGTCTGGGTCACATCACTCACCTTCTCCAGGGTCTTGTGGGCTCCTATCTGCTGCCTCCTCACCCACTACTTCACCCGCAACAGAAACATCTACAAAGACAGAATAAAGGATTCAGTTTGGTGATATCAGGAGCTAGCAATTAGATGTTTGGGTGTAGACATGAAGAGTGACATACCAGAGGATCCCGCATGCGTGGCAGGGTACGACTGCCTGCCCACGCTGTGCCGCCCCTCCTCTGTGGTAAGGTCCAGGGGCTGGTCTGAGGAGGCCACAGAGGAGGGGTCGGCCCGTCGCCCTGGAGATCCACCACCTTCACTCCCAGCTGCAGAATCATGCAGCACTGGTCGGCCTGGGCGCCGCCGGGTGCGGCGAATTCTGTAATCCATTTCCAACACTACAAAAGAGAAGGCATTCTAAATAAAAGGCCTAAAATCTGTCCTAGTTACATCTTGCATGCAAGCGCTATGTACTTACTTGGGAAATGGATTGCAAAAAACCTCCGCACCCGGGGCATGTGCAGTCGCTTCAGGTCCGACCAATGCTGCATGATCTGTGTGTGGGTGAAGGTGGTGTCGGTCTGGTGTTGTATCTCCGAGATGATCTCCAGGGCGACGTTTCGTTTGGCAAACGAGTTGGGCAGGTAGTCGTACCTGCGCTCCAGCATGGTCTGCAAAACAAAAAACAAACATAGCAAGAACTCAGAAATGCATATGTAGAAGAGGCAACAATACATTATTTTGTTCAATCACATGAACACATACACACACACACTTTTAGCCTAAGTTAACTTTCAAATATGGCAGCACTGTCGTTTGGCACGTGTGTGGTGTGCGCTTGGTTGTGCATGTAGTCCAACCAAAGCTTTAACAAAAATATAACTTTTAGCGCATCCTTAACATGTAGAGCAACAATTAACAATCCAAGCAAAGTCGTTAAAAGACACTTACAAGCATGATTATCTCTTCTTGTTGGCGGGTGAAGATAGTGGGCGCCATCTTTCTTCTTCTTCTAGGCAGCAGATAAGCACGGCCCCAGCGGTTTCCGGGTTTCGCACGGCCGTGCGAACGGCCGGACGTGCGCGTAAGCGAACGCGTAGGCGTCACACGCCGGAGACCTTATTTAAAGGTCCCTGCACACACAGCTCATTCTCTTTGAGAGTCCACACAAAATGGCACCAAAAAGAAAACTTCCAGCTAAGAAGCAGAGCAAGCAGGCTGAGCAGGGCGTGGGTCCGCAAACACGGTCGCAAGAGCCTAAAGCCCGACTAAGGGCTACCACCAAGGCTGCGGCAAAAAAGGAGGTTGCAGCACCACCACAACCAAGGGGCAAGGTAACCAAGGCTGCTAAAACTCCTGGCCCACAGATGGGTAAGAGGGGACGAAGCCCCACCCCACCCTGCCCCACATCACCCCCCCCACGTGGCACCAAGGCCATAGGCAAAGGCCAAAAACACCGGGCCAGAAGCCGCAGCAGGGGCCGAACCACCTCCCGGTCCACAAGCCGCAGCAGGGGCCCAAGGCGCCGCAGGGGCCGAACCACCTCCCGGTCCAGAAGCCGCAGCAGGGGCCCAAGGCGCAGCAGGGGCCGAACCACCTCCCGGTCCAGAAGCCGCAGCAGGGGCCCAAGGCGCCGCAGGGGCCGAACCACCTCCCGGTCCAGAAGCCGCAGCAGGGGCCCAAGGCGCAGCAGGGGCCGAACCACCTCCCGGTCCAGAAGCCGCAGCAGGGGCCCAAGGCGCCGCAGGGGCCGAACCACCTCCCGGTCCAGAAGCCGCAGCAGGGGCCCAAGGCGCCGCAGGGGCCAAACCAGGACACGCTCCAGAAGCCGAAAAGCCGCCAAAGGCCAACGGCCCCCTCCCCCCCCGCACGTGGCTCAAAAACTAAGGCCAAGCAACCCACCTCCAAGGCCCCACAGACCCAGCCGACCACCTCCAAGGGCCCACAGACCCAGCCAACCACCTCCAAGGCCCCACAGAGCCACAGCAGCAGCTCAAGGTCGCCAACACCCTCTCTTGCTCGCCCACATTATCCTCCGGCACAGGTTGGCATGCATTCACCCTATGCCACATCTACACCTGCAACTTCAGGGTCCACCCAGCCAAGAACACCCAGTCCCTTCCCAAGTCCAGTAAGATCAACAGCCAGCCTCCAGTCCTTGAGGTCTCCTCCATCCCCCCAGGCCAGAATGTCACCCCATTTGCAACCAAGCAGTGAGGAGCCACAACCACCCCGAAGAGGGCGCAACTTGCGCAGAGGACACTTGGGTGGCCGTTTTGCTGAGTCCCAAACTCTGGCATTGGCTACTGGGCTCACCTTACATTTTGATGAGCTATATGGTAGAAGATCAAAACACACCAGTAAACAGCGCAAAACCGAGATTTTTGAAGAACTCACCAGGCAAGTCAATGCAGCGGGTGAGGAACGTAAAGATATGGACCAGATTCAACGGAAGATTTCGGACCTGAAATATGCAGTGCGGAAGAAAGAGAATCTACGGCGGATGCACAGGTACATAGCTAAGGTTTGGGTTTTTATTATTCTTGTCTGTCCATCAGTGCGCTTAATTATGCTTACTATGTTTTTCAGCGAAACAACTGGCGGAGGTTTCCCAACCAAAATGCGCTTTACACCGGCTGAGGAGATGGTGCTGTCCTTATTACATCCCGTGGCCTTAGAGGGACACTCGGCCCAGCAGGACACCGACGACCCACCAATTCCTGCAGGTTAGTAATGTGTGAATGACCCCACAAATGTATGGAAACATACACATAGGCAGCAAGGGCTAGCTAAGCACATGGCTGTAGGGGGTGGGAGCAAGGGCTAGCTAAGCACATGGCTGTAGGGGGTGGGAGCAAGGGCTAGCTAAGCACATGGCTGTAGGGGGTGGGAGCAAGGGCTAGCTAAGCACATGGCTGTAGGGGGTGGGAGCAAGGGCTAGCTAAGCACATAGCTCTAGGGGGTGGGAGCAAGGGCTAGCTAAGCACATGGCTGTAGGGGGTGGGAGCAAGGGCTAGCTAAGCACATGGCTGTAGGGGGTGGGAGCAAGGGCTAGCTAAGCACATGGCTCTAGGGGGTGGGAGCAAGGGCTAGCTAAGCACATGGCTGTAGGGGGTGGGAGCAAGGGCTAGCTAAGCACATGGCTGTAGGGGGTGGGAGCAAGGGCTAGCTAAGCACATGGCTGTAGGGGGTGGGAGCAAGGGCTAGCTAAGCACATGGCTCTAGGGGGTGGGAGCAAGGGCTAGCTAAGCACATGGCTCTAGGGGGTGGGAGCAAGGGCTAGCTAAGCACATGGCTGTAGGGGGTGGGAGCAAGGGCTAGCTAAGCACATGGCTGTAGGGGGTGGGAGCAAGGGCTAGCTAAGCACATGGCTCTAGGGGGTGGGAGCAAGGGCTAGCTAAGCACATGGCTGTAGGGGGTGGGAGCAAGGGCTAGCTAAGCACATGGCTCTAGGGGGTGGGAGCAAGGGCTAGCTAAGCACATGGCTGTAGGGGGTGGGAGCAAGGGCTAGCTAAGCACATGGCTGTAGGGGGTGGGAGCAAGGGCTAGCTAAGCACATGGCTCTAGGGGGTGGGAGCAAGGGCTAGCTAAGCACATGGCTGTAGGGGGTGGGAGCAAGGGCTAGCTAAGCACATGGCTCTAGGGGGTGGGAGCAAGGGCTAGCTAAGCACATGGCTCTAGGGGGTGGGAGCAAGGGCTAGCTAAGCACATGGCTCTAGGGGGTGGGTTTGTTAGGAGTGCTCACTTTGACTAGGGAGTGTCATGGGTGTGGCCTGGTAATGTGCAAATTGACATCCACATACATGATGTTTAATGAAATGTGTGACAAATATGTCACTTAGAAGTGTCAAAAAGGAATGGGTGCTATGTATTAATTGAGAAGCACACGCCACAATAACATCTTTGCCTGTTGGTCAATTTGTTTGGAGCTGGTTTAGTTGCACAACTGATTAAGATGGTTTTCTAGGAAGGTTTTATGCCATACAAATGTTCCCCACCAGAATCATATTGTAAGTGTTTTTTCCCACCTTAGTGTGTTAACTTCCTCCCCTTAAAGGGATGTTGCAACTCACACATCAGCCATTCTTTGCATGTTTGGTTTGAGACACGTGATGTGTCTAGTCTGGTTTAACAATCCATGCACTAATGTAATGGGATTCCTAGCGAATGCCAAGTGGCCACGTTGTGGGAGGGGCCCTTACTGCTTTGCCACGTTTCTTGGATTAGCATATGTGTTCTTAATCATAAACTATGCATAGTTGTGTGTATTAATCGCTGTTTTTCTTCCAAACCAGGCCAGCATCATCCCTCAGCTAGTGGGGACTCCTCTGCCATGTTACCGCGTCCGTCTTCTTCCGCGCTGCATAGGACCCAGGATCCGATGTCTACGGTAAGTGTATTTTGAGGGTGTTGTGTATGCATGTAGCTTGCCATGTTTGGCTTGTGTGGTTTTTATAGGTATTCCACACACTGAACCTGTTTTTTTTTACATGTCCCCAACAGAGCCACACACTGATGGAGCAAATCCAGGAGCAGGAGGAAGATGGAAGCTTCATAGGAGATTCTGAAGATCTTCCCCTGGGACAGAATCTGCAACTGTCCCAAAATGTTTCTCCGCCAAATCCTCAGCAGCAGAGTGAAGCTGGCTGCATGCTGCCTGCACATCGTGGGCAGCATGCAGAGACTGACCCTCCAGTCCCCAGTTTCAGATCTGCTGCTGAGGATTTGGCGAGCAGACCTGTGGCTGTTGGGGGTCCTCGAGCCACATCATCTGCACGCCCCACAACCCGGGGAATTGGGCGGCGTACTCAGCAACGTCGCCCAGTTTCCCAGGGGAGGGGCGTGCAGATGATGGAGTCAGCATGGCACCATGAGAGGCGCCTTTTTCGCCGCCAAAACCAACAAAATCAGGAGCATATTAGGGGCCAATTAGAGTCCCTAAATACTACCTTCAGTGCCGTGCTGACTGAATTGAGGACCCATAACAGCCACATGGCCAACTTGACTTCAGAAATTAGGTCAGGCATGGCCGAAATGCACACTAACCAAAGACACATTTTGGAACAGTTGCAGATTCTGAATGCCACACAGGCCCATGTTATGCCCCCCCCCACCAAGGGCCACAACCTGGGTTCTATGGGCATCACACATATTAAGGTGTGTTAGGCATGAATCTGGTCCATATCTTTGCAAAACCTACCCACTGGATTGACTTGTCTGGTGAGGGCTAAAAATCACACATTTTGCGCTGTTCTTGCTCGGTTGCTTTTGATTATCCACCATATAGCTCATTCAAGGCCTGAGGTAGCCCAGTAGCCAATGCCAGAGTCCCAGACTCAGTGAATCGGCCACTTAAGGTGTTGCGCGCCTGCCCTGGCCACAATAACATTTGTGGTGGCTCCTCATGTTTGGCGGCATGATTGGGTGACATTCTGGCCTCAACATCAAAGACCTTGGACCCTGGCTGTGATTGTACTGGATTTGGATTGGGACTGGGTGTTCTTGTTTGGGTGGCCCACTGACTTACAGGTGTAGATGTGGCATAGCTAGGATTGCTTTCAACCTGTGTCGGTGGAAAATGTGGGCAAGCAGGAGAGGGATTCATTTTGTGCTATTTATTTTGTGTACAAATGTATTGAACATAATTGCATGTACAGGTGTGAGGGGCACTCACCTCCGATTCTGTTTGGCTCACATATACCTTTTACTAAGTAGTAAACATTTTGTTTTGAACAAGCTCATGTGTGTGGTGTTTTGATATAGAAATATGAGTTCAAGTTGGGACGAAAACAAACAAGAACCAAGGTCTCCAAATAAATACTCCAACATATTTTATTTTTTGGGTTGCACAAATTCATTATTGTTTACTTCATAATGAAATTAAACATAGCCAAAATTTAAAAAAAAAACAAAAAAAACTAAAAACTAAATTAGGAAAAATGTGTGGCTATTAAATTTGCCCGCACGGCTTGCCCAGACGCACTTGGCTGGCCCACATAGGCGTCGTCTGCCTCATCGGAGGGTGGAGAGGGTGGGCAATCCAGATATCGGGGGACCCTTTGCATAATGGCTAAATTATGGAGCGCGGCACATGCCATTATAATGTCAATGACCTTTTTAGGGTCATACTGCAGGGAGCCCCCAGTGTGGTCCAAGCACCGAAACCGGGTCTTGAGGAGTCCAAAGGCCCTCTCCACCACTGCCCTGGTCTTTCGATGTGCACGGTTATAGGCCTCTTGTGCTGGAGTTTGTGGCCGGAGGACCGGAGTCATGAGCCACGGCAGTAGTGGATAGCCCAAATCTCCTAAATAAGCCCAAAAAAAAAAAAAAAATTAATAACAGGAAATCATACATTGCCACGCAACATTACTACTGCAATAAAAATAAAAGAGGTATGTGACATTGTCACACAAACATGAGCATACAGATTGCAGATGCTAAAACAAGAATTAAACATATGTGATAGATGTGGGTCCAAAGTAGGCAAATAATACTGGGGATGTTGGGCAATCAGGCAGACTGTTAGCAGATATTGTTTCCTGCCTGTGCTGCAGAACAATGTAGTATGGCCTAACTTGACCTGCCCCTTTAGAATTCTTGCCTTACTCCCAAACCGGTGTAAGCCTGCCCCTGCACTTTATCCCGCTCACCTCTACTCAGTAAGTTAAATGCATGGAAGCAAAGATGGCGCTGACTCTCTGGTAAAGTCAATTACAGATTTAGAAAGAAAATGGTTTCGAAGGCTGTTTCAGACTTGGCCTCACATTACACTTATTAATTAAAACAATGCAGGCAAAACAATTTTGCAGCAAATGGAGTTTGTCTAAGCTAATGGTTACAGTGTGCTTACACATGTTCACAAGGTGAGGGGCAAGGCAGCGTTTCTGAAAGGTAAATCCAACATCAAACTTGGCCATACATATAGAATCCAAAGCGATAATTTGAGCCAACTTACCAAGGAGCCATGCACCCGCAAATTCCCCTGACTCAAACCGGCGGAATAATCCAGATCTGCGCAGGATATACGCATCATGGGCTGAGCCAGGGTAGCCTGCCAGGACGCTCAGAAAGCGCAGGTCCTGGGCCACCACCGCTTGCACATTCAGCGAATGGCCCATTTTGCGATTTCTGGTGAAAAAGGAAACAGAAACCACCCAAAAATTACGTTTAGTAAACAAATCCAACGCACACTTCAAACAGCCTATGTCAAAATGTAACATGTAAAAGAAGAACAATGTTTAAGCCTTGACAGTCTTACTTGTTCTATTAAAAGGACACTTACAAATGTTTTACTTTGAAATAACTAACTTTGGGACTAATTTATAAATAAGGGCCGTTGGTGCACATACACTCTTGGCAAGGAGGGAGCATTAGCAAGGAGGGAGTGATTGCAATGAGTGAAGATGTAAAATCTGAGTGTATATTAACCTAGAGGGACTAAACAAAAGGAGGGACTATTGGCAATGAAAGTTACTACAAATGGCGAGATTAGTCACAAGGAAGCTTTTCAGGAAAGGAGGGACTATTGGCAATGAAAGTTACTACAAATGGCGAGATTAGTCACAAGGAAGCTTTTCAGGAAAGGAGGGACTATTGGCAATGAAAGTTACTACAAATGGCGAGATTAGTCACAAGGAAACTTTTCTGGAAAGGAGGGACTATTGGCAATGAAAGTTACTACAAATGGCGAGATTAGTCACAAGGAAGCTTTTCAGGAAAGGAGGGACTATTGGCAATGAAAGTTACTACAAATGGCGAGATTAGTCACAAGGAAGCTTTTCAGGAAAGGAGGGACTATTGGCAATGAAAGTTACTACAAATGGCGAGATTAGTCACAAGGAAGCTTTTCAGGAAAGGAGGGACTATTGGCAATGAAAGTTACTACAAATGGCGAGATTAGTCACAAGGAAGCTTTTCAGGAAAGGAGGGACTATTGGCAATGAAAGTTACTACAAATGGCGAGATTAGTCACAAGGAAGCTTTTCAGGAAAGGAGGGACTATTGGCAATGAAAGTTACTACAAATGGCGAGATTAGTCACAAGGAAGCTTTTCAGGAAAGGAGGGACTATTGGCAATGAAAGTTACTACAAATGGCGACATTAGTCACAAGGAAGCTTTTCGGGAAAGGAGGGACTATTGGCAATGAAAGTTACTACAAATGGCGACATTAGTCACAAGGAAGCTTTTCGGGAAAGGAGGGACTATTGCCAATGAACCAAACGAATAATGTGATTGAGCAAAGGAGGGACACACAAATATTTAGAGACAATGGAAGCCAAAACTTGCCTGTATATATACTCGTCGCTTGACGGAGGGACGAGGGCAACGTGGGTGCAGTCAATAGCACCCATGACATTGGGCATGTCGGCGATATTAAAAAATGCCAGCTTAATGGCGTTTCTGGCTACCATATCCTCAGGGAAACAAATATATTTCCGAGTTATGGTAGCCATGCCTTCCAAAAATTGGGATAGCGCGCGGCTCAGCGTAGGCTGTGAAATCCCCACGGAGAGGGCACCCAGCCTCTGGAACGAGCCGTTCGCCAAAAATTGCAGGCAGCCAAGCATCTTGGTCATACCTGAAATTGCTTGCCCCTTCCTTGTGGTGCGGGCTAACCATGGCCGCAGCTCACTATACAGTTTATGGAGGGAAGCGCGATTAAGCCTGGTCAGCTCGAACAGCTCAACGTCATGCATGCTATTGATGTCCATGCGTCGCCGCCGGTGCAATCTGGTCTCTGCCCTCCGGACGATCTCAATGCCCATGAGTTGCAGATCCTCATGCTCCTCAAAGGCAGTAGCCTCGTCCATGGCTGGCTCGCGCTCCCGTAGTCAAAAAGGTGCCGGGAATGTTTTTGCCCTGAAACGAATTTATGAGGTGTGGGACCATCGGCAATCAGCTCTCTGAATTAATCGCAAGCCCATTGCAATAACGAAAAAATTCTGAACGGACGAAACATTTCCGATTTGGTGGGAAAAAGCTCCCGAAGTAACGAAAATCTTCCGATTTTGGCACCATTATCGAAAGAGCATATACGCATGTTCTCGAACGTTCGTGCGAGTGGAAAATATACGAAAAAAAGCCAAAAAATGACAAACACCCACCAAAACTTTCACAGACAGCTACGGAAGTCCGGACGAATGTGTCTCTGAATCGAGCCTAATGACTATCCATCAGGACTACATCTGCTTACACTAAAAGACAAAGGCCTCTTCCTAATGACAGTCAGGTTAGCATTTTGGGGAGACAAAAGTGCTTGTTTAAAGCGGACCTGAACCCACATTTTTAACAAGCATACCCTGAATTGCTTCCCCCATGAAGGCTACCTTTTGGCAATTTTCAATGCTCCTGCGCCACTCAGCTATGCTCACCTTTAACCCCCCCTCAGCTGATCACCCCCAGTTCAGATTTTGTATACTCGAGATCTGGTCTAGTCACACTGCTGTAAGAGGCAGAGGGGGTCCGCATTGGGTTTGGCACAATCTGCTATGGAGGGTCATAGATGCTTATACTTTTGTTTGTTTTTTTGCCCCAGAAAAAGGCTTTAAGCCAGACCAACGCCCTTACAAGAAACCATGCTCATACTTATCTCTCCCCAAAGCAATTTAAATTGCTACACATTTAATTGCTACACAATTAATTTACCTTTCTGTAACTCTAGCTGTAGTCTTAAAAAACGAAATGGTGTTTCATGGAGCTGCAGGCTACCTACAAAGAGGAAGTTTCCTGCTGTTGTGCATTGTGGGGTTATGTCAGTTGAATTCAGTCAGCAGCACAGCTGGGATGCTGGGAAAGAAAGCTTCAAGATGGCTGCTACCAAGAGAAATTCTCAGTGAGGGGGTGTTTCAGCTTTGAGTGGGTGCAGGAACAATTGTAAGTGCTGACAATGATTTTGTATCATGCATGCAGATGGGAAATTGAGATGTGCGGAGCTTTTTTTCCCAAGAGGGCAAGGCTATTGGTCTGGTTTAAGCATGATTGTAGTGATAGGTCAACTGCAACAGGACTTGATGTGTATTGTTTCCTTCTATCCTAAGATAAAGTGGGTTGTTTATTGCTGCCAATACAGGGAGCACCATATTCTGGTAGCGCACCTTTCTAAACACGTGGAAACAGAACGCCCACGTCATGATGCTCCTATGTTGGAGCGGCCTTCCTTTAATCTGTGAGATCCCCACATTTGGGACATACACAGCAATGGATAAATGTAGAGGGCAACCTCAGGTAAGCTCGCTCTCATTGTATTTGTAGCCCTCACACACCTTCTGGGCCCAGGGTGCTCTACGTGTGTGTTGTGGGTAGATAAGGGTTAGGGTGCAGTTGTGGGAAAGGTTAGTACTCGTCCAGGAGATGAAAGCAGAGTTCCTCTTTATTTAATCCACAGGCAAACAGAAACACGGCAGAGGTACAATATATCCATCCAGTTACAGTTCTGGCTTCTGCCCATAGTCACAGGTACAATTAGAGAATATGCTTCCCAAGGAGAACTCTATCCTTTGCTGGATCTCTCCCTCCTCTCCCTGTCAGGGTCAGGATTCCAGCTCCTCTTACAATTCAAGATGGTGAATCACCTATGGCTTTGGATTGGGGCTTCCCTATATCCTTTCTCACTACCTTCCAGAACATTCTATCATGTGTTCGGCCTCATGTCTGACATCTGATAGGTTGTTCTCTAAACCCTCTAACCAATCACTACCTTTCTCGTTATAACTATGTTTCTACTCTTCATCCTCCTATGACTAACAACCCTTCTTACCTCACCTTCTAGAACAATCCCTATTATAGCATATGGCTTAATGTTAGTCTATGGCCTAAACCCACTACTGCCATCTTGAGTCTATTTTAGGCTAATGCACTGCCTATGCACTTTCATGGGTAGAAACCACGAAAGAGCTTAATGTCTGGTTAACTCTATATGTATGGGCTCTTATTAGTTAACTGACATGTTCCTAGTTATACCCAGGCCCCTACATATTTATTGCTGAGTATAAACCAAATGTGGGGCTCTCATAAATGAAAGTCGGACATGGCGCGCAGCTTCCACTTGCATTTTCAAATGTGTCAAACTGAGTCCCCTGAGGGGACAGGTTCTAGGACTTATTGCTGGCTGACTCTGTGGCTCTTTTAGATGTTATTTATGGCTTTTTGCTCTGCACATGTGCACTGCCCTACATCAGATGAGAAACTGCCAACTGCTTTATTCATTTTTAATAATGTAAAAGATTTTTTGAAGGCCTCACTGATGGTACATACACTGTCACCCAGAGCCTTCTTGACACAGCAGGTTTACTTCAAAGACAGCCCGTCATTGTTGTCACACAAGGTAAACAGTTTCAGGTTATGGGAAAAATGGGTCAAACTGGAAGATATTGGCTCAGTGAAGCAGACACTTTTCCTTAGACTTCTATGAAACAATGTTCTTTGTCAGGTCTTTGCCGGATCATAGTGCGTATGTATTGTTTGTTCTTCAGCCAAGTCATTCGGGAAAAAGCAGAACAGACTTGAGGTGTTACATGACCCATTGCGGCGTTTTGTTCTCAGCACCTCCCCCAATTGGCCATGTCTTCTCTGAGGTCCTGGGAACAGGCCCATTGCCACTGCACCTGTTGTACATGCTGCCGGCCAGCTCCCATAAATCACTTTGGCTGATTCCAATCACAAGCCAGCAAAAATAGTTCACAGAATGGAATGTTTAGTATGGAAAATAAAATTGAGGTTTGCGCAAGCAATAAAACAACCTATTTGGTTCATTGCTTATGTAGGTGCTCCAAGTGGAATGTCTGCTAGTTAAAGGAGCGCTATTGTGAAAATGCCCCAGTGATCCATAAAATCCATATAAATATGCTGGATGTCAGGAGGAGGAGGGGTCACTTATACACCCGGCATCAAGAAACATGCAGCCAGTATTGTTCCTTTCTTTAAATCTTTCTTTTTGGAAGGTTCTGTCACCCTGATACACTCAAACCTGTCACCCCTGGATTTTATTCTTTGCAGGAGAAGAAAACCACAAGCTTGGCGGGAGTTTTATTCAGTGCGGCTGTATAAGTGACCCCTCCCCTCATTAGCCAATGCGTTTATATGAATTTTAATATTACACGATTTTGGGATACACCTTCTTTGTGGAAAATGGTCTAATAATAAAAATACCCATAATTATGGACGATATGGAAGATAGCAAAGGGAGGGGTTACTGATACACCCTGCATGGAAAAAAGAGCAGAATCAGGGCTAAATGTTTACAAATGTGCATTCCTTGTTTACAAGGGAGGACTGCTCAACTCAGCTGTCACCCAAAACTGCAAAGCCGCTAAACATAGCAAAGCATGTGTCTCAATTCCAGCAAATCAAATATGTACCGGTAGAGGCCAATACATAATACCAAGTATTATGTCTGGGTGCAATGGCTAGCCGTGGCCCTGCTTATCCATGAGCCACACAAGCCAGCACTCCTTAGTTCATGAAAGCTTGTATTATGCAAAAGTCCATTCAGTTAATACAAATCCATAAGTTGGAATGCGCCATTGCTTGTCAGTAAGTCCCAGCGTTTCGGGGCTTTAATGCCCCTTCATCAGGGACCAACACAGCAAGACAAGATAGCAACAAACAAGCAGAGTGTACAGCCGGGATTTTGGCAGTGACAGAAGCTCTGCTCGGTGGCTATCCACCAGAGTGAAGCTGAGGTTCCAATTGGGGCGCACCTCCTCTTTACTAGGAGTATACATTTATTACTTGCTTACTTTTCTACTGTTTGACTGTGTTTGAATATTACTGGATGAATGTTTAGTAACCCTCTGACCTCCCTGATGATGTCATTTCTGGTTGACCTTTGACCATTTAAATTCTATGGGCTTGTTTGTTGCTATCTTGTCTTGCTGTGTTGGTCTCTGATGAAGGGGCATTAAAGCCCCAAAACGTTGGACTTACTGACAATCTTATGGATTATCTTATGGATTTGTATTTATTGAATAGACTTTTGCATAATACAAGCTTTCATGATCTAAGGAGTGCTGGCTTTTCAGTTACTTCAATTCCAGCAAAACTGCAGCATAGATGTATAGCAGGAGGTGGAAAAAACAACTGTAAAGGGGGTAAGACACTTATAGTGTTGTTTTAGGATTAACTTCTTTAATAAGCCAAGTACACATGGATAACCCCACCCCTTAAACTACTTGCTCCCCCTGAGAGAATGCCTGAGCCCCAAAAACGGCAAGAAGGCGAAGAATCTGGACAGATTACCTGTTACTGTAGCATCTGCCCTCTGGGTGCTGAGGCCGGGAAAATCAAATGTAAGTAAGTCAGCACACTTCTCTGCCTGCCTGACATTTCGTAATCTCAGGCAACCCATGAGCAAAGCAGCAGGGGTCCATGAGACTCATGTGGATTCCAGGGGGGTCCATGAGACTCATGTGGATTCCGGGGGGGTCCATGAGACTCATGTGGATTCCGGGGGGGTCCATGAGACTCATGTGGATTCCGGGGGGGTCCATGAGACTCATGTGGATTCCGGGGGGGTCCATGAGACTCATGTGCATCCTGGGGGGGTCCATGAGACTCATGTGCATCCTGGGGGGTCCATGAGACTCATGTGGATTCCGGGGGGGTCCACGAGACTCATGTGGATTCCGGGGGGGTTCATGAGACTCATGTGGATCCTGGGGGGTCCATGAGACTCATGTAGATTCCGGGGGGGTCCATGAGACTCATGTGGATCCTGGGGGGGTCCATGAGACTCATGTGGATCCTGGGGGGCTCCATGAGGCTCATGTGGATTCCGGGAGGGTCCATGAGGCTCATGTGGATCCTGGGGGGCTCCATGAGGCTCATGTGGATTCCGGGAGGGTCCATGAGGCTCATGTGGATCCTGGGGGGCTCCATGAGGCTCATGTGGATTCCGGGGGGGTTCATGAGACTCATGTGGATCCTGGGGGGTCCATGAGGCTCATGTGGATTCCGGGGGGGTCCATGAGGCTCATGTGGATTCCGGGAGGGTCCATGAGGCTCATGTGGATCCTGAGCTACTCGTTGGGGATCCCTGACTTTGACCTACACCTGGACTTGAACCTGAACCCCCAATAACAGGACCCAGTGAGCGTCTAAATATCATTAATAATAATATAGAGATGGGGATTAGGTGGAAGTCAGCAGAGCAATTGATAAAGTCTGACTAAAAGTAAATAAGTAAAAAGTAATGTTTACAGCGCATTATATCCGTGTACAGTTATTTCTGATTCAGGTGTGATTCATGTAAATGTTCTTTTAGTTTAGCCAAAATGAATGTTTCTTTTCCTGGTAATTTGACATTTTTGATTAAATCCGAATC
This sequence comes from Gastrophryne carolinensis, assembly GCA_027917425.1. Classification (NCBI taxonomy): domain Eukaryota; kingdom Metazoa; phylum Chordata; class Amphibia; order Anura; family Microhylidae; genus Gastrophryne; species Gastrophryne carolinensis. The sequence goes on from CM051242.1 coordinate 103,618,826, forward strand.
GCCACCTAATGTCCTTGGCAGGAATTGAAAAGTTCTTCGGTCTTCACATGTTCTGTTGGCACACACAAAGGAAGAGAGAGTTCCTCATGTGAAGAGAGTTAGGGGCTTGTTATTATTATTCAGTGGCTGTCCCTACCTCAGTGGAAAACATCTGCAGAGAACTCGACTCCATTGTGGGTTGAGGTGGAGCGTTCTCTCTCTGAGTTACTGAATACTGGTGAGACGAAAGCTCTCGACATTAGACAGAGGTTTAATAAATAACCACCATTATGCTACATAAGTTAATTGCATATGGGTAGAAAAAAAGCTTATGTGTGACAAGTTCAGCTCATAGGGCAGCTGCTAATGCTCTGATTTGGTTTGCATCTGAGGAAGCCTTTCTGCTGGTCCTAGAGTCTAGTCATTTCCAGTGCCAGGTTTAAAAGTCTGCATTAAATGTAGTTATTTTGACCTCTAATTGTCGTTCTCCAATACATTAATGTCTTTCTTTCTTTCCCAGCTATTTGTCATGACGTTGTCGATGTGTCTGTGTAAAAACCTGAATCCAAACTATAACAAACTTGCCCGCTACTCTTAGAAGACCATGGCCACAGACCAGAGTAACTGAGAGGAGGACCCTGACCCGACTCATCATGGCCATGAAACTGCATGTTACTTCTCTGCTTGTTAAGGACAACCGCTCCCCCTTCAGAAAAGAGCTGGACTTCAACTCCTCCACTTCTATCTGCCAAGATGTTCTAATGTCTGTTGTTGCTGGGCAAAGACTCAGCTCAGCCTTATTTCCAGACATGCAGTGTTTTCCATTTTAATAGAAGTCATTTTCAGAAATCTGATCGTAGCATGAATGATAATTCCCCCCCCCCCCCCCCCGCCCCGCCCACTGATTATCTGATGCTATATTTCGACCCAACTCAGCTTGATCACCCTGGATCATTGAACCGCCAGCCTGTGCTTAATATGCTAATAATGTGTGTTATTGGAGGAGGGGCCAATGCCACCGTTGTAATAATTACAGACTCGTTCCCTTTCACATAAAGCTTGGTGATGGATTCCACATCCCTCATTCTGTTGTGAAGCGCTCTGTTTTTACCTAAAACTGTATCTGTTGGTTTCAGTTCATAGGTTTGTCCTCTGTCATGTGTAACAGTTATGTGAACATTACTTTTTTCCTGTTTATGGAAATAATGATTTTGTATCTGCCCCTTTGACTGCAGTGAGGTTGTCACTATTTAGGACATGGATGGACCTGATAAACCTCTGAAATGTATCCTTGGCTATCATTGTCTCTTGTAAAGGGCATCTGTTGGCTTAAACAAAAAAAAAGCAGGATACTTGTAAAATGTTCACTAAAGTTCTAAAGTCCTAGCTCTGGGTGTTCCTACATGTGCCCGCCGGCTCTGTAAAGGTTCAGACACCCTCTTATTGCTGTGACAGCTTGTGACAAATGTATTTTAAAGCAGTGAACCAGAAGTGATAAGTTGACTAAGGTGAGTATCTTGGTTTTAAATGGACCAACAGCCTGGCACAGTTGGAAAAGAAAGATAGCTATTTTGGACCTTCCTCTCCCAGCATCTCAGCCATGCTGCTGCCTAGATTCAACTGACATAACTGACAATGCACAGTAACAGGAAGCCCAGCAGTACTTCCTGTTTGCAGGTGGCCTGCAAATGCATGAGCCGCCATCTTGTTTCTAAATTTGACTACAGCAGGAGATAGAAAAAGGTAAATTACTTTTTATGTACAATAATCCAAATTGCCCTGGGGAAGGATGCATATGAGCACTGTTTGCTGTGTTGGTCTGGTTTAAGTCATTTCTGAGTGTTGGTCCACTTTAAGCCTATAGATGCCCTTCAATGGTGGACTGAGCTATGTTCTCCTACCTTCATCAATGCCAGGGAGTGGGGCGCTGTGAAATGTTGTGGTCCTACACCCTGCGTGTCAAGTTTGTCTCAGGGGGAAATAGTCTGCTATCACCCTGATTCCTCTTCTGGCCACCCCACTGGCTGAATAAAGTCAGATATTGGACAGAAAATAAGGTGCCAGCTGCTGCCCGTGCACAATACTTTTCCTGGCCCCCGATGTAATGGAGCCCCATGGGGAAAAGGTTGGAATATCTTTCATGCAGGTTTGGAGATAGAGCTGGGTGTCACTATGAGACTGGCTTTTCTTCAGCACTAAAACCAGCAGTAGTTCCACTTAAAAAAAAAACAGCCTGCACTCCATTACCCATGGGCCAACTACTACTCCTTCATTCTGTTATCAGCCATATGCAGTTGGAAAGTCGGGGCAGATACAGCATTGGTCATTTTGGGCATAGTCCCCTGCTACAGCAGCTACATAGTCCCCTGCTACAGCAGCTACATAGTCCCCTGCTACAGCAGCTACATAGTCCCCTGCTACAGCAGCTACATAGTCCCCTGCTACAGCAGCTACATAGTCCCCTTCTACAGCAGCTACATAGTCCCCTGCTACAGCAGCTACATAGTCCCCTGCTACAGCAGCTACATAGTCCCCTGCTACAGCAGCTACATAGTCCCCTGCTACAGCAGCTACATAGTCCCCTGCTACAGCAGCTACATAGGCCCCTGCTACAGCAGCTACATAGTCCCCTTCTACAGCAGCTACATAGTCCCCTGCTACAGCAGCTACATAGTCCCCTGCTACAGCAGCTACATAGTCCCCTGCTACAGCAGCTACATAGTCCCCTGCTACAGCAGCTACATAGGCCCCTGCTACAGCAGCTACATAGTCCCCTTCTACAGCAGCTCCATAGTCCCCTGCTACAGCAGCTCCATAGTCCCCTGCTACAGCAGCTACATAGTCCCCTGCTACAGCAGCTCCATTCCCCCCATCAGGGCCGTGCCAGATTGTTTCAGACACCTGATAACAGAAGAGGTAAACCTGCTCTCATGCTGTCAGCTCATTACTGGATCAGCTGCTTTGGGGAAGGTCATTTTAGCCCATTTTTTATTCTTAGCAGCAGATGAGCTTTAAGTTTTAGTTGACAGATGAAAATCATATATACCAGGAGGCTTCACTAATTTTACATTGACTGTCCGCTGTGTAAAGCTGAAATGGACAGAATCCCCTAAGTTTACCATACAGCACACCATGGAAACACACATGGTGTATAGAAGTGGAGTTATTTTTTAAATATTGCTTCACCACATGCAGTATTCCTCCCACAGTGCTGGAAAGCCACAAACATGGGGACTAACAGTATTTCAAACAATGGGGACATCTAGTGGCCCTTTTGTATATTACAGAGACTCTTTTTTCGTAGTAATAGACAATATGGAGGATGTAAGTTAAAAGTACTTTAATTGTTACTCTATGTGATGTAAATAGGTTTCCACAAAATGTATACTATCTAGATTGATGCTATTTTACCTATTTTTGTGTATTTGCTGGTTGTGATAGTTTTGAGTTTTTTTTTAACATGTATTCTTTTAAGCTTTTTAAAGTCGCAGTGAACCATCCCAGTCTTTGGTGAATAGTAGCTCGAGGTTAGCATAGCCCTAATAAAGGGAATTGTATTGGTTTGTTCTATGTACTTAAAAAAATAAAATGTTTATATAGATGTTATTGTTGTATTGAGGTACATATTGCATTATATAACCCGCTCCTGGCAGGCTCCAAAGCCGGTTTTTGCATCCTTTGCTCCTGAATTAAATGATATGATTGAATAGCACCTATAAAAAATTCATCCCCTGTGGGAGTTTTACTGCCGTAGAACTTTGAATGACATTATGCTTCAGAAATAGACTAGTGTCAAAAATTAGAATTCCTTATAGAGAAAAACGCAAAATAACTGACAAGCAGGAGCGCTGACAAGCAGGAGGAGCATCTGGCGGCAGGAACGGAGCGGTAAGAGGGCAGAGCCAAAGAGGGCTCGGCTTGCAATAAGAGAGCAGCGGCGGGAACGAAGGAGGAACGGTGCGAGCCACGGCTGCCGAGCGGCATGAGGTATGAGGGGAGCGAGCAGGCGGCTTCTTCCCCTGAGCCGCCCGACCACACCGCAGCAGGAGGACACCCAGCAGGGGGGAGATGGCGGACCCCGTATCAGAGGAGAGTTTCCCCTCCAGCCCGAGAGCCAATGGCATGACCTCCGGCCTGGAATCACCGCACCAGCCCGGGCCAAGGAGAGGGCTGTCACAGTCCCCAGCAGTTTCCATAAGCAGCGAGAGACAAGGGGGAGAGGACATGGAGCAGGCAGATGTGCAGGGGCAGCCGGCCATGTTCCCAGAGCTTTGTAGGAACCAGGAGCCCCTTGCAACCACGAGACTGGGATATGGGAGAGGAGGGGATGCTGTCGGAATTTTAAAGAGGGGACCCCCCCGGGCGCCGACCTACATGGTGCTGTGGAGCCTTGCTAGGATGGATGCCATTTCTGGGACTGGGGCGACCTGGAGACAGGCTCAGTATGCGGAACTCCTTCTGGGGGGGCCCGGACAATGGAGGGGATCCATCCCTTCCAGGAGAGTGCAACCAGAATGGATGAAGGGGGCATTCCAGCTGCTCATGTGTGGGGCTGTGACACATAAGAGAGGAAAGACACTGCAGAGAACCGAGGAGTGTGCCTGCCATGGGGAGCCGGATCAGAGCCTGAGGTCTCCTCCTTTCCATTCCCATCAAAGTGGACCTGGAGGTGATGCCAACTAAAGCAGACCTAGAAATTGTCACCGAGATTGAAACAATTCTTCTGGAAAGAGAGAGAGTGATGGGGATTATGGCAGCAACCGCTATGGGATATAGGTACATGACGTAGATATGTACGTGGACCTGGAGGGGTGCGACCGGTGGGCCGCTGTATCCCCCCAGCTCCCCTATCCCCTTCTCGAGCCGGATTGGCCCTGGCTTCTCCCGGATGGGCAGGCACTGTCCCCTTGGGTGGCACCCCGGGGGCCCGAGCCTAAGGGGGGGAGGGGTACCTGGGTGGATGGGGCGGTGGTCTCGGGCCTGCCACGCTGACTCGGTCAGGTGCGTGAAGCACGCTGCGGCGGTGTCAAAGTGGAATTGAACTAGGGGCGGCGGTGGGGGAGAGGGACAAGATAAAGGTATATGAAGTTGGACATGTTGCTCTGCATATATAATGATCGAGACGTAATGATTAGAAGTGGCTTTGAAGTTTATATTGTGGTCTGCCCCTTGGTGGAGGGTTAGCTTGGGCGGGAGGGGGGGGGGGGCTCGGGGACCCGAGGGGGACCCGAGGGGGGGGGGGCTCGCGTGTGGGGTGAATGTTGCCAGATGCAAGCTTCTTCCCCCCCCCCCCCCCCGGGTGGCCACATTGGACGAGCAGATAGCCTGTACATACTGGAGTGGACAGCGTTGTTGGGGGCGGCCGAGGGGGACGCGATGGAAGTGAGATATGTTTGCTGCTGACCAGGAGGCAACAGATATTTTGGCAGCAGCCATGGTGGGATATACATGCATGGTTTGGAGTGGTCTCCGGAGGGACGCCCCCTTTCCCCCTCCTGGGCCCCGATTGGTCTAAGCCTCCCCTGGGGTGGGATCCTAATGGGCCCAGCGACCGGATCGAGCTAGGGACGTGGAGTATGTTGTGACCAGGCTGAGGGGAGTACAAGCTGATGATGGTGGGGAGGGGAGGGTTGAGATGGGAATGTATGGAGAAGAGATATGTTAAAGTGTGTATATAATGGTTAACAGATGTTTAGACCTGCTTTTTGAAATTTATAACATGTTTTACCCCTGTAAGGGGGCTGTTTCGGGCTGGGATGTATAGAGACCTGTGGACGGAATTTCATTTTCCCCCTCGTAGTTTCTTGCATCCCTCTATTTATAACCTTCCCCACCTAGCCTTGTTCATAGCCCTCTCTCCTGTTTAACCGTAACCCCTCTGTCTGTGGTCTTCCCTCCCCCCTCCCCCATGGCTCCTTTGATCTAATCCGGATCTGGTGCTAGGCCCTCAACGGGGCTCAAAATTGCCTCCCTGAACACTAAGGGCCTCAATACCCTTGAGAAAAGGAGAATGTGCCTGAATCTGTTTCGGAAATGAAGAGCGCAGGTGGTGTTTATACAGGAGACACACTTCCAGAAAGGAAGAGCCCCCAAATTTTCGGATCGCCGATTCCCCATAGGGTGCCATTCATACTCCCCGGATGCCAGATCCACAGGAGTAGGCATTTTGATTGCAGCTGCACATCCCTGGACCCTGATAGATAGTCTATCAGATGAAGAGGGGAGGTTCCTATTCCATAAAAGGAGGATTGGTAACCACGTGTGCACATTTGCAAACATATATGCACCAAATTTAGACCAAGTATGCTTTATAGAAAAAGTCCTGACCACCCTCCTTTCTCTGTGGGTCTGGTAATTTTGGGGGGGGGGGGGGGGGGGCTCAATGTTGCCTTGAACCCCCTACTAGATGTATCAAGGAAGGCCTCCCACTTATCAAAAAATTAAAGAGTGCACTCCACCTTTCCCAGCTCATAGACCCATGGAGGGTACAGAACCCTAAGGGACTACACTTTCCACTCCCCCCTCACGATTCGTATTTAAGAATAGACTACCTCTTCATAGAACATAAATATTTACAACTAGTAGGGAAAGCCGAGATCGATCCCATTACAATCTCGGATTATCGGATGATCGCTTTGACCCTGGATCTACCTGAGGTATTATCTAGACTGTGCATTTGGATCCTCTTTATCAATCTTTTTATTGTGTATATTCCGAACATTATTCTATAAGCATAATTAAAAAGATTACTGACAACTTAAGTCACAATCAGAAGCTTATTCACCGCATACAAGAAAATCTAATAAAATTCAAGAGTTACTAAAGAAGTTCAATTCAAATAAATGAAAGAAAATGAACAACCCCTATGGGGGGAGGAGCTAAGGGTGGGAAGTACAGGAAGAGGTTGAGAAAGGATCAGATGCTCATTAGGTTTACATCAAAATCTGTAGGCAGAAAATTCCAAACCCACACCTCCCTGAACAGCTCCAAACTCCCATTGTGAATGGCGGACAATTTTTTTTCCATGGCCAAAATGCAGTTAATCTTGTTTGTAAAGATGTTGAAGCTCAAGGTGGGGGACTTCCAAGCCCTAGCTATCACCAACTTTGCCCCTGATAGAATATAGTACATGAACCGCTTTTGCAGTCTAGAACTGTGGGGGATTGGAGCATTGAGGAGAGCTATCCAAGGGTCTCTGACCACAGATCTACCACATACCTAGCTGAGAACTCTAAAGATTCTTGACCAAATTCCCCTAACTACTGGGCAATCCCACCACATGGATTTGGATCCTTAATGAACCACTCCTGCAGTCCTGAAGGCAGAGATCAGAGGCGAGTTGAGACCTACTGTGACCTGAACACTAGACCAGAGACGTCGCCCCTGAACTTGTGGGCCCCCCATAAGTGCTACATCAGAGGGATTATTCTTAAAAAGGCCTCAAGAAGAAAGAGAGAGAGGGAGAGGAGATAGTGAAGGCACTGGAAGCACCACTCTCAGAACAAAAGTAGATGCAGGCGGTAAAATCTTCAGGTAAATCCCCAGGCCCAGATGGGTTCACCCTGTCCCACTATAAATGGATGGATGACATCCTGACGCCTCTCCTTGTCATTACTAGGCTTAGGACACAAGGAAGGGAGAACTACATCCTGATTGAGGTGGAAGGCCAAAACCACCTTAGGAAGGAAATCCGGCTTAAAGTGGACCAACACCCAGGATTTTGACTATCCTGGGTCTTGGTCCACTTCGGTGGGGCACCCCTGATCGGGGTGCCCCGCTGTGTGAAACCCCCCCGAACCCCCCGAAAAACTCACCTCTCCCCGCTCCCAGCGCCGACGGACAAGCCACGGACAAGCGGGGTTCCTCCGCCGCCGCCTCCCGCGTATCCCTCTTGACGCGCGTGCGCCCGCGCCGGCCATTCGCAGACGGCGCGCGCACGCCTAGAGGGGCGCGAGGGAGGCGGTGGTACTAAGCTGGAACCCCGAGCTCAGACCATGTTGAAGAAACTCCAGAATTCTGGGAATAGAAAACACCCTACAAGGCAAGGCTCTAGCCTCGCACCAGTTAATATAAGACCTCCAAGTCTTATAGTAGACGTTAGAGGAAGATCTCTTCCTAGCTCTAACAAGAGTCTGAACCACCGCATCAGAAAGACCTTCCTCCTTTAAGATGGAGGTTTCAGCAGCCACGCCGTCAAAGCCAGCGTTGGTATGGCAGCAACCGCTATGGGATATAGGTACATGACGTAGATATGTACGTGGACCTGGAGGGGTGCGACCGGTGGGCCGCTGTATCCCCCCAGCTCCCCTATCCCCTTCTCGAGCCGGATTGGCCCTGGCTTCTCCCGGATGGGCAGGCACTGTCCCCTTGGGTGGCACCCCGGGGGCCCGAGCCTAAGGGGGGGAGGGGTACCTGGGTGGATGGGGCGGTGGTCTCGGGCCTGCCACGCTGACTCGGTCAGGTGCGTGAAGCACGCTGCGGCGGTGTCAAAGTGGAATTGAACTAGGGGCGGCGGTGGGGGAGAGGGACAAGATAAAGGTATATGAAGTTGGACATGTTGCTCTGCATATATAATGATCGAGACGTAATGATTAGAAGTGGCTTTGAAGTTTATATTGTGGTCTGCCCCTTGGTGGAGGGTTAGCTTGGGCGGGAGGGGGGGGGGGGCTCGGGGACCCGTACCCGGATGCGTGTGGGGTGAATGTTGCCAGATGCAAGCTTCTTCCCCCCCCCCCCCCCGGGTGGCCACATTGGACGAGCAGATAGCCTGTACATACTGGAGTGGACAGCGTTGTTGGGGGCGGCCGAGGGGGACGCGATGGAAGTGAGATATGTTTGCTGCTGACCAGGAGGCAACAGATATTTTGGCAGCAGCCATGGTGGGATATACATGCATGGTTTGGAGTGGTCTCCGGAGGGACGCCCCCTTTCCCCCTCCTGGGCCCCGATTGGTCTAAGCCTCCCCTGGGGTGGGATCCTCATGGGCCCAGCGACCGGATCGAGCTAGGGACGTGGAGTATGTTGTGACCAGGCTGAGGGGAGTACAAGCTGATGATGGTGGGGAAGGGAGGGTTGAGATGGGAATGTATGGAGAAGAGATATGTTAAAGTGTGTATATAATGGTTAACAGATGTTTAGACCTGCTTTTTGAAATTTATAACATGTTTTACCCCTGTAAGGGGGCTGTTTCGGGCTGGGATGTATAGAGACCTGTGGACGGAATTTCATTTTCCCCCTCGTAGTTTCTTGCATCCCTCTATTTATAACCTTCCCCACCTAGCCTTGTTCATAGCCCTCTCTCCTGTTTAACCGTAACCCCTCTGTCTGTGGTCTTCCCTCCCCCCTCCCCCATGGCTCCTTTGATCTAATCCGGATCTGGTGCTAGGCCCTCAACGGGGCTCAAAATTGCCTCCCTGAACACTAAGGGCCTCAATACCCTTGAGAAAAGGAGAATGTGCCTGAATCTGTTTCGGAAATGAAGAGCGCAGGTGGTGTTTATACAGGAGACACACTTCCAGAAAGGAAGAGCCCCCAAATTTTCGGATCGCCGATTCCCCATAGGGTGCCATTCATACTCCCCGGATGCCAGATCCACAGGAGTAGGCATTTTGATTGCAGCTGCACATCCCTGGACCCTGATAGATAGTCTATCAGATGAAGAGGGGAGGTTCCTATTCCATAAAAGGAGGATTGGTAACCACGTGTGCACATTTGCAAACATATATGCACCAAATTTAGACCAAGTATGCTTTATAGAAAAAGTCCTGACCACCCTCCTTTCTCTGTGGGTCTGGTAATTTTGGGGGGGGGGGGGGGGGGGGCTCAATGTTGCCTTGGACCCCCTACTAGATGTATCAAGGAAGGCCTCCCACTTATCAAAAAATTAAAGAGTGCACTCCACCTTTCCCAGCTCATAGACCCATGGAGGGTACAGAACCCTAAGGGACTACACTTTCCACTCCCCCCTCACGATTCGTATTTAAGAATAGACTACCTCTTCATAGAACATAAATATTTACAACTAGTAGGGAAAGCCGAGATCGATCCCATTACAATCTCGGATTATCGGATGATCGCTTTGACCCTGGATCTACCTGAGGTATTATCTAGACTGTGCATTTGGATCCTCTTTATCAATCTTTTTATTGTGTATATTCCGAACATTATTCTATAAGCATAATTAAAAAGATTACTGACAACTTAAGTCACAATCAGAAGCTTATTCACCGCATACAAGAAAATCTAATAAAATTCAAGAGTTACTAAAGAAGTTCAATTCAAATAAATGAAAGAAAATGAACAACCCCTATGGGGGGAGGAGCTAAGGGTGGGAAGTACAGGAAGAGGTTGAGAAAGGATCAGATGCTCATTAGGTTTACATCAAAATCTGTAGGCAGAAAATTCCAAACCCACACCTCCCTGAACAGCTCCAAACTCCCATTGTGAATGGCGGACAATTTTTTTTCCATGGCCAAAATGCAGTTAATCTTGTTTGTAAAGATGTTGAAGCTCAAGGTGGGGGACTTCCAAGCCCTAGCTATCACCAACTTTGCCCCTGATAGAATATAGTACATGAACCGCTTTTGCAGTCTAGAACTGTGGGGGATTGGAGCATTGAGGAGAGCTATCCAAGGGTCTCTGACCACAGATCTACCACATACCTAGCTGAGAACTCTAAAGATTCTTGACCAAATTCCCCTAACTACTGGGCAATCCCACCACATGGATTTGGATCCTTAATGAACCACTCCTGCAGTCCTGAAGGCAGAGATCAGAGGCGAGTTGAGACCTACTGTGACCTGAACACTAGACCAGAGACGTCGCCCCTGAACTTGTGGGCCCCCCATAAGTGCTACATCAGAGGGATTATTCTTAAAAAGGCCTCAAGAAGAAAGAGAGAGAGGGAGAGGAGATAGTGAAGGCACTGGAAGCACCACTCTCAGAACAAAAGTAGATGCAGGCGGTAAAATCTTCAGGTAAATCCCCAGGCCCAGATGGGTTCACCCTGTCCCACTATAAATGGATGGATGACATCCTGACGCCTCTCCTTGTCATTACTAGGCTTAGGACACAAGGAAGGGAGAACTACATCCTGATTGAGGTGGAAGGCCAAAACCACCTTAGGAAGGAAATCCGGCTTAAAGTGGACCAACACCCAGGATTTTGACTATCCTGGGTCTTGGTCCACTTCGGTGGGGCACCCCTGATCGGGGTGCCCCGCTGTGTGAAACCCCCCCGAACCCCCCGAAAAACTCACCTCTCCCCGCTCCCAGCGCCGACGGACAAGCCACGGACAAGCGGGGTTCCTCCGCCGCCGCCTCCCGCGTATCCCTCTTGACGCGCGTGCGCCCGCGCCGGCCATTCGCAGACGGCGCGCGCACGCCTAGAGGGGCGCGAGGGAGGCGGTGGTACTAAGCTGGAACCCCGAGCTCAGACCATGTTGAAGAAACTCCAGAATTCTGGGAATAGAAAACACCCTACAAGGCAAGGCTCTAGCCTCGCACCAGTTAATATAAGACCTCCAAGTCTTATAGTAGACGTTAGAGGAAGATCTCTTCCTAGCTCTAACAAGAGTCTGAACCACCGCATCAGAAAGACCTTCCTCCTTTAAGATGGAGGTTTCAGCAGCCACGCCGTCAAAGCCAGCGTTGGTAAATTGGGGTAGCGTAGCTGACCCTGGGTGATAAGATCCGGAAGAAGAGGCAGATAAAAGTGATCTACTGCCAGCTGCACGACGTCTGCGAACCACACTGGTCTTGGCCTCTTTGGAGCCACCAGAATTGCTGGTGCCCTTCTAGAGTTAGCTTGCGCACCACCTTGCCCACCATGAAGAAGGGGGGGAACAGGTACAGAAACCCCAGTTCTCTCCAAGTCAGGGACATGGCATCCACTGCCTGGGCCAGAGGATCCTGAGACAGAGACACAAAGGCAGGAAGCTTGTGATTGTGACGAGAGGCAAAAAGATCCACCTCCGGAGTCCCCCCACTTGTGACAAAGGGACTGGAATACTTTGGAACTGAGAGACCATTCTCCTTGGCAAGAGGATCTCCTCAGGGAATCCGCCTTCGTGTTCTCCACTCCCGGGATGTAAATGGCTGAGATGCATGGGACATTGCTCTCTGCCCAAACAAGGATCAGAGAGCTGCGAGTCCCTCATTGGCGATTGATGTAAGCGACCGCCGTCCGATTGTCCGATCGGACTTGAACTGGCAATCCCTGCAATAGAAGAGTCAAGCGAGACAGAACCAACCAAATGGTCCGTAGCTCCAAAACGTTGATAGGGGTATGAGCCTCCCGAGGCCCCCATAACCCCTGGAACTGATGTTCCCTCCAGAAGCCCCCCCAGCCCGACAGGCTGGCGTCTGTGGTGACCGTTTCCCAACAAGGGGTCAGAAAGGATCTGCCCTTCCAACAGATTGCTTGACACTAGCCACCACTGAAGGGACTGCTGAGCCCAGGGAGACAGCAGACAAGACTGATCCAATTACAGCGGACACTTGTCCCAAGTCGCTAGAAGATGGAGCTGAAGCGTCCTCATGTGAAACTGGGCAAAAGAGACTGCCTTGAAGGAAGCCACCTACCAATCTCATCCCTAACCGGATAGACGGGCGAGGACTGGAAAGCAGAAGCCGAACCAAATCTTGGATCAGAAGAATCTTGGGCTGAGGAAGGAACACCCTGGCCTGAAAGGCATCCAGGGTCATGCCCAGAAACAAAACCTCCCTGGGCGGGGAGAGGGAGGACTTGGAATAGTTGATCACCCAACCGAACCTCTCCAGTGTGGATACCACCACTCTGGTGTCTAGCTCCGCTTGGCTGAGAGAGGAAGCCAAAATGAGAAGGTCGTCCAGGTATGGTACAATGCGAATGCCATCACCCCCGCCCATACCTTGGTGAACACCCACGGAGCCGAGGTAAGCCCAAATGGAAGGGCCACAAATTGAAAATGGTGATCTTCCACCACGAATCTGAGGAATCTCTGGTGTGCCAGGAAGATAGGTACATGCAGATAAGCATCCCTGATGTCTATGGACGTCATGAAGTCCCCCTGACAAAGAGAATCGACGGCTGACTGCAAGATTTCTATGCGAAACTTCCTGAAGCGAATAAACCGATTGAGGAGCTTCAGATCCAAAATGGGTCGAACTGAGCCATCCTTCTTGGGCACTGTGAATAGATTGGAATAGAATCCCAATGCCTTTTGCGCGAAAGGCACTGGGCAAATGACAGCCATGTCCAGCAGATAACTTACTGCCACCCGGAGCCCCTGTGCGGCCAGTGGATCCGAAGGCACTCGAGACCTGAAGAATCTGGGAGGAGGCCGGATCTCGAATTCCAGCTTGTAACCAGAAGACACCACTTCCAGGATCCATTTGTCTGAGACCACCTGGTCCCAGACCTGGAAGAAGTGCCGCAGCCGTCCCCCCACCCGCAAGGATGAGGGCGCCCTCTCATTGCTGAGCTGGCTTAGCAACGGGCTTGGGTTTGGAACTCCAATTGTGACCTGGGCACGACCTCTGCCTCTACTCCAGGAATCACCTCTGAGGGTAGAGAAGGCCAAAACTCTGCCAGTTCTGGCACCACGAAAGGAAGGGTTAAAGGAGGCCGCCCCCCGAAAGGGACGACGTTGCCTCTTACGCTGAGGTAACTTCCCTCCTTTCGTGACAGAATCTAATCTTTCTCCAAAGAGCTGCAATCCCACAAAGGGAAGTGCTGTAAGCGACTTTTTGGCCACAAAATCAGCCGCCCACTGGCGCAACCATACCGACTGCCGAATAGCTACAAGCAAGGCCAAGGTTCTACCACACATGACCATGGTGTCATCCAAGGCGGCAAGCACAAAGGACATGAACAATTCACACTGCTTAAGGGTGGCGAACTCATCACTTGCCGGGTCAAGCCTGGAGGTACTCAACAGGTCTCTAACCACAGACCTGGTAGCCACTGCCAAATGTGCCGAAGCACAAACAGGCCGCAAGGCTGAACCGACATTAGCAAATGCGTGGCAAGCCATCTGATCAATGCATTTATCCTCACCATCTTTGAGAGTGGTGGAGTCAGGAGAATGCAAAATAGAAGTATTGGATAACCCGAGCACCAGGGCATCCACCTCGGGAGGGGACGACCATCGTTTTACCACGTCCACCGGAAAGGGATACTTTTTATCCCAACCTTGAGGAATACCTGGAAGCCGAGTAGGCTTCTCCCATTCCTTAAGAATAATGCCATCAAAATGCTTTTGATTTGGAAACTCCAGGTGCGGCTTGGAAGTCCCAAAGAAATCCCCTTTTTGAGGAGCGGCCGCCTCAGGAGGAGAAATTGCTATTGAGCCAAGACCTTCGGGGTATCCACAGCATCCCCCTGCCCTTGCTCAGTATCAGCACCAACAAACTGCTGATTGTCAGAACCCTCAGAATCCTCAAATAATTCCCCCTCTTCTAGCGGGGAATAATCAGACCAGTCAAGAAAATCATAATCATCAAACTCAAAGGCTGGCGCGGCTGGAGACAAATGCTTTCGCTTAGCCGAGGCCTTTCTGGCAATAGAGCCAGAAATACATTTTTCAATATTAGCCAGTCTGGCACATACATCAGATTGCGACTCCCCACCTGTGACAACATCACTAGGGGTACGGATAAGGCAGGGTGGGGAAGGAGATGAGGCCGGGACCCCGGCCCAGACGCCTGGGCCCCCGACTGCTGCGTTATGGCCCGCTGAGCACAATGTATGCAAACAAGTAGATTATCCCCCTCAAGGGATGCCCCACAACCCACACATTGCTGGGGTTGCCCCGAGCGGAGCCCAAGCCCGGTATCCTGAGAAGCCTCCATATGGTGATTTTAATGTAGTCGCAATGACCAGAGGGATTTACGCTATTAAGGAGGATTTTGGTTTTTTTTTTTGGAAACCCTAAATTAAACTCTAAGGGACCCTAGGACTGGCAGAACTCCCTCTTTAAACTTCAAAAGATAGGGATCCCACCTAGAAGACATGAGAACAGACATAAGTGTCAACATGCACATCACCCACCATATAAGACAGTTAAAAATGGTGAAATAAATAAAATCCACTCCCCGCAGCAAAGCAGCAACCATCAACCCTCACAGCAGCAAGGGAATGAGAGGGAGAGCAGCAAAGCAGGCAGCGAGGCTGGAAATAGTGCTTGAGAAAAGCCGGCCTCGAGGGGGGGGTGGAGGTGGACAGGCCACAACGAGCACGCCGAGTGCCCGGCCCCGCCCCTCCTTAACTGCACCTGTTGAAAGTGAAACAACGGCCGCAAAAACACATACAAACACACACACACAATCTCCACACCTTTTCCCCCAAATAAAGTAAAACAACCCACAGGAGAAAAGGCCTCCCCCCCCCCCCAAAGGGGCACAGAGGGACACGGTAGGGGGGAGAACCCACACCAATAGGTGAAAGGGTAAGAGGGACGGGGCATCACAAGCCGGGATCACCAACCCGGACACCGCCTACCCCTTTGTATGGGGTCTCACGGGGGAGCAAGCTCCCATATACACCATAAGGTGCAGCCTACCATTGCCTGGATCTTCAGCCTAGGCTGGGAGGCATACTGCTATAGTTTAAATTAAAAAAGGTTCAGGCAGCAATAGAAACAAAAGGCCAGGGGGTTACCCCGGCTACCTGCAAGGAGGAGTCAACCATCTTCTGACTTGCTCGCCGACTGCAGAGACGAAAGACTGGGGAATGGTGGGAGGTCCCAGGTATTTATGGGCCAGGAGGGGCTCCTTTTTTTCATGTCATCTCTGCAAGATCGCCCTCTACAGGACAGTTACCCAAGAGTGTCATGAATATTCGGAAGCGGGGTGTGTGACATACTGGGAATATTAGATCCATGGAGGCAGGCTGAGGAGAGGCACAGGCTCCTCTAGACTCTATGGAATATGTTTATCGAATCAGATGAAGGTAAGGCTGTACTTAGAGCACCCTGAATCGTCAGAGTGACACAGACGCCACAGGGGGTGTTTGCGGGCACCAGATCCGGAAACCTCCCCCGTCCTCTTTGGGTCCCTAATCTCCCTTGATGCTAGCTATACAAAAGGGTTGGCTGTCGGAGAGGGGGTGACAGATCCGTTTGCACAAAGGTGGAGTAATACAGTTCAGGTGTGGGAATAGATAAGCGGGAACCTGAGTAGCTGGGGTCTGTTGAAAGATGGATATATCCTGCTGTACCTCAATGTGATACTTTTGTATACTTTTTAAAACCTATATGTTGAATATGTGAAAATGGCAATTTCTGTGTATCCTTCCGACCCGATCGGCTTCATTAAAGGTTTATTGTTAAAAAAGTGTACAGCAGGGAGCTGTCTTTGGGGTACCGAAATGGCTGTATGATTCTACCTGAAAGCACAGTTACCATGCTCTCTCGCCACTGAAGTAAGTGGGAAATGTTTGAAATGAAAATATAAAATAAGTGGTAAAACTGGTCTTTGCACCTCTAAATACTACTGCTGGTCTGCTTAGAATGCTGGCCAAATCAATATGCCCCAGTGGGATGGACCAAAACCCGGGATAGTGAAAATTACAGATAAACGTTTCAATAATGCTTAACCTTTCGCTCTGTTTAAGGCTTACTTACAATCTTTATTGTACTTCTAGTAAAGGTATAAATAACTATTTCAAGTGCATTGTCCTTGAATTGAATGAGATTGTGACCTTAAACTAGACAAATATTTTAACACTCTATTTTTGCGGAAATATGCCACAATTGTGCCAAACCCCAAACATTGTTCCCCCTTTTTTCGATACTTGTATTCAATTTAGGAGGCACATTGGGATTTTGGTGGGTTGATGTGATTGTGGTGGACAACCACCCAGCAGGGTGTTGCTTGAGGAAAGAAAAGGCACCAATAAAATATACAGTGATTTTTGGGGAAAATGGGAGGATGCTGGTGATCAGGGCTTAATAGGTATCAAGATAGGGGGTAATGGTTTTTCATTTGGTCTTTTGAATCCCTGTTCTGCCACACCTAGGACCTCGGCTTAACCTGCGTTCGGCATATATGCACCGACGGGGCCCAATTCAAACCAGGAGCCAAACCGCCACACAGTTTTTAGAGGGGGCCAGATTCTATAGAGCTAATTGTGTGTCTGGGTCTCTTATAATCTAAGAATTTGATGGTTGGGCCCCTAATATGATTTCCGGTTTCCTTTATGGCCTCAATAATAAGGTAAGCCTGGCTGGCTTGGGGACAGTGGTCCAGTTCAAACTAAGACCCCAACCATCACAAATGGGTATAAGGGGGTCCAGTCTTTATACAGCCTATATTGTGTCTGGGCTCCCCCATAACATATAATGTGTGATGGCTGGGCCCCTAGAGTTTTTGTTTCTGGATTTTGAGGTAAACCTGGTTGCCTTGGGGCCAGAGGCTCAGTTTAAACTAGCGGTCCAGCCATCACACATTGGTTATGAGGGCGGCTCAGGCTTTACTGCTGTTTGGGGACCTAAAATTCCATATGGCAGCCCTGCCTGGTAGTATGGAAGATCACCCTGAAGGAACTTCGGTCTTCATTCGAAAAGCTCAGTTTTTCGCCCACTACATTACATGAGTCAGTATGGTGATTGTCCCCCCACCCTTTGAACTGGTATAGTGGTCTTTGGAAACGTATCCTGCCCTCTATCCCTAGCGCATTTAAAATAATGCTAGCAGGACATCCGGGGGGCAGAGCCAACGGACATGGTCGCATTTTAACAGTGCTCCTCCACAGACCCTTGTAATCTACTGCAATCCCCCAAATTGGAGCTGCCGAGCACCTTCGCGAGAGGGGAGAGAGACCTAGGACACCCATTGGCCTCGATTGAGACCCCCCTTTAGTGATTCCCCGGAGTCCCTGCCCGAAGTTGTGACCCCCCACGTGGCGGACTTCACGCCGCAGGCAAGGGCAGGTAAACTATCTAAATCAAGAAAGCTCCCTATCTAAAGGCTCTGTCCTAGCATTCTGACCTGAGCTTACCATGGCATAGCTGCGGCTGCGGATGCTGCACAACCGACGCGCCGGCCTCCCTGGATCCGAGGCTCGAGGAGCGGTGGACCTTGCCCCTGTTGCGGAGGGCGGAGAGGCGGCCGTCGGGGACCCTTTGACCCAGGTGATCCTCTGGGGTGACGGAACGGCGGGAGCGACGTCTGAACCAGCGTGCTGGAGGGCTGGAGAGCCGGCGACTGCTGCGGGGGTGAGTGGCGGTGATCTGGTGGTCTTTCTGCTCCCTCCTGCCTACCCTCCCCCCCCCCACACACGTGCAGCGGCATGCTGAATTGAGAGACGCACGGCCCCACTCACTGCACACCCCTCTTTCTGCTACCCAGCTGCCAGAGAGACAATCCAACTCACGGGCAAGATATCGTTCGCCCCCACCCTTCTGTCAAGCAACGGCGGTGGTCGGGTATTTTGCTTTGCGGGCCCTGACGAGGACCCCTTCATGTAGAGGCTGTGCTGCAGTGCTGCGACTGACCTGGTGATTGCTGCGGGACTGAGTCGGAAGCCTGGGGCAGAGGACATTCTCCCAGCTGGGAGATCTGATCACTTCTCAATCTGGGGTTATAATCCCTTATCCGTGCAATGATCACCCTGGCACCCCTCTAATCCTGTCATCCTCGTGCCCATCATCACGCCATCAGAAGCTCCCCTTTATTCTAATCCGCCTTTCATTGTACATATTGCTTTTTAAGATAGTCCTCACTGTTCCACTGGTTTAATGATCCCTGACACATTTATTGGGATTCTTACATACTTCTAATTAGCCTTTTCATCACAGAGCTGCTGGGAGGCTTGTCCTTACTGCATTGGAAACAAAATACCTGCCAGTTAATGTCTATAATCTGCTGCTAAGGGAGCTGGCTAAATTCATTGCAGTGAGGGCAGGACACCAGTACACTGCTGCCACCTGCTGGCGATCTGTATGGTGACCTTCCCAACGCACCCTGCCCCTTATCTCTGCTCTCCCCCTCTCTCTTATCCCTCCAGAGCAAACTGCACCTCTCTCTAGGTTGAGAGGCTGAGTGTATAGAGAGGAGGGGAGATCCCCTCTTCCTTTCCTATCCCACTGAGAGTTACAGGGGAAAATAACCTCTGACTTACTGTTTGTAATTTTTGTATGCACTAATCTGCCTTTTTTCTACAGAGTCTCCATTTTTGATAATCTTAGTAACTTGACAGTGCTCATATCTTTATTCACGGTGTCTCAAGCTACTGGAAGGGGCTTGGATCGCTATTTAGAGAAGCAGCAACCCTCTAATACTAACTTCTGTGTATGATCCACTGCTAAACGAGCTGGCTAAACTCATTGTATTGACAGCAGGATACCAGTACACTGCTGCCACCTGCTGGCCATTTGGGTGATAGCCTTCTCAATCCACCCTGCCCCCTGTCTCTGCCCTATCTTTCTCTCCTGTCCTTGCAGAGCCAACCGTACCTCTCTCTGCGTTGAGAGGCTGAGTGAATAGGGAGGGAAGGAGCTTCTCTCTTTCTTTCTTTCCCCATTGAGAGTTATAAGGGGCAATAACCTCTGATAGATTATTTGTGATTTGTGTATGCATTAACCTGCCCTTTTTTCTATAGAGTCTCCATCTTTGATAATCTTTGTAACTTGACAGTGCTCATATCTTTATTTACAATGTCTCAAGCTACTAGAAAGGGCTTAGATCGCTATTTAGAGAAGCAGCAACCTTCCAATACTACGAAAGCTGACAGAGCTAAGTCTAAACAGACCCAAAGTAGTCAGAAAAATAACAACACTCAGGGATCGCCCCCGAGCTCCCCATTAACCCCTGACTTGCACGGGGATTTGATCCCGGACACACCTTTGGAGCGAGGGGGGGGATGAGGGCAAGTTCATAGCTAAGGTCGGTCTTGGCACAAATTACCCCTTACTTGGATAGACGATTTGACTCCCTGCAAGATGCCATTTCCAACTCCATGACCCAGATCACATCTAATACCACGAGGGTTACGGAATTGGAACAAAGGGTCAGTGATCTGGAGGATAAACTAGATCTTCTTCAAACCAGATCCTCTGCTCAGGAAATGATTATTTCATCTTTAAACGAAAAGCACGAGGATCTGGAAAATAGGAGTAGGAGATCAAATCTGCGTTTTATAGGGATCCCGGAGTCATATAAGACTACCGCGTCCCTGACCAAGTTCCTTACACATGACCTTATGCTCCCCCTTGGCCTCCGGACCACTGACTCTAGACACATAGCACACAGATTGGGCCAGGAGAGACAGTCGGTCAGCGCAAGACGCCCTAGGCCGGTGATAGCCAAGTACTTTCATTATGCAGAAAAGAGGCGATTCTCACAGCCTTCAGAAAGCAGAAAGAATTGACGGTGGAAGGGCATAGGATCCTGATATTTCAGTCGCACAGAAAAGGCGAGAATTCGCCCCGGTGTGCAAGTACTTGGCTGACACGGGAATACGGTTCGCCCTCTTATACCCTGCTAAATTGCGGCTGCTAATAAATGGAGAACCGAAAATATTTGAAAACCCGACCCAGGCCAAAAAAGAGCTACTACCGATTTCGGCTCAGGAGACGCCCACTTGACGAATCCCTTTACCTCACATAAGTCCAGTATGATTAAAGTTAATACGGTATTTTTAGAGTTGAATATAAGTCCTGTTAAATTATCTTTGAGCCACCATGGCTATAGAGAGAATTTTGTTGTTGGAGCACAGAGAGTGTCATGCAATTATTGATTTTTCTTGGACGATCCTTGTGACAGAGGCTCTGTCTTTTGGATGTCATCCCTCTTATTGGGGGGAAATGACAAGACCAGCACCCTGTGAGTACAACTGTGTGTGTACAAGACCAGCACCCTGTGAGTACAACTGTATGTGTCCGGACAGCCCCACGTTAACCCGAACAGGGTCAATCCGGGTCTGCCCGGTGTTCCACAAAAAGGGGGCATTGTGACAGAGGCTCTGTCTTTTGGATGTCATCACTATTCAGTTGCCCACCGGGTCATTCACTGGCCTTTTCTTAATTAGGTTACAGGCAATGTCATTGTATTTTGACTGCCATTGTGTATTGTTGATTACGTCACAGTCAATGGCATTGTCCTGATTGAGTGTATTACAGCCTGCTATTGTTCTACTGATTGCGTCACCGGCAGAGTTGAGGGATTGTTTGCCCTGCTGCTATTGGTCAGTGTGGTTGTCATTGCATGGAGACTTGTGTATATAAGGCCTAGAGTGGCACTAATAAAAACACTTCACCTTCACCCTCAATTCTGAGTTCTGTCTCTTATTGGGGGAAACGCTATATTACAATTCACTAGCCCTTGTAAGGGCTGTTCCTGTTTCCTCACGGACGACTCTGGAATTCCAGCAGCACCTCTTACGATTGGGAAAAGGACGTCTCGGGCGGTGAAGCCCTCCGGCGATAAGGGTTATCGCTACAATTGGTGGCAGCGGTGGGATGGTCCTTTGTACCCAGAGAGAGTGCTACCCTGATGGAGAGTCAGTATGACAAGTTGAAAAGGCTGACCCTGAAGGATCTACTCGAGAGCCGGGGAAGGTCAGCTAGCAACCGCCCACGTCAGGAACTGATAGCCGAGCTGATCGAAATGGATCGTGCAGCAGTGAGGACCGAAACCAATATAGAGATCGATGAAGACGCTGCTCTCGTTCAAGCGGTTCGGAACAGATTGTCGGTCTATGGCCGAATCCATCACAAGAACTGATCGACCAAGTCTTCGCCGCAGCGGAGGCAGAGGCCAGTAAGCGAAGGGAAGATCGACGACTCGCAACCCAGCAGCCTCTCAGCGCCCCTGTGTCTCTGAGCCTCAGTTACACTGGGGGGAAAAAAGATTCCATTTGCAGCATTTAAGTCCATCCAGGAAAGTGACAATGAGATTGATGGATTTTTGGCCGATTTTGAACGGCAGTGCGCTTTACACCGGGTACCCACGGAGGAATGGGTCACCATATTATCAGGGAAACTATCGGGGAAAGCTTCCGATGCTTTCCGGGCCATCCCTGATGCGGACTTACCACACTACCATCTGGTAAAGGAGGCTTTGTTAGCCCGGTACGCTGTCACCCCGGAAGCCTACAGTTGTTTTTACTAGAACATTTTCTCAATGCCTTGCAACCAGAGCTAAGAGTGTGTGTGTGTACAAGACCAGCACCCTGTGAGTACAACTGTGTGTGTGTACAAGACCAGCACCCTGTGAGTACATGTGTGTGTACAAGACCAGCACCCTGTGAGTACATGTGTGTGTACAAGACCAGCACCCTGTGAGTACATGTGTGTGTACAAGACCAGCACCCTGTGAGTACAACTGTATGTGTGTGTGTGTGTGTGTACAAGACCAGCACCCTGTGAGTACATGTGTGTGTACAAGACCAGCACCCTGTGAGTACATGTGTGTGTACAAGACCAGCACCCTGTGAGTACAACTGTATGTGTGTGTGTGTGTACAAGACCAGCACCCTGTGAGTACATGTGTGTGTACAAGACCAGCACCCTGTGAGTACATGTGTGTGTACAAGACCAGCACCTTGTGAGTACAACTGTATGTGTGTGTGTGTGTGTGTGTGTACAAGACCAGCACCCTGTGAGTACATGTGTGTGTACAAGACCAGCACCCTGTGAGTACAACTGTATGTGTGTGTGTGTGTACAAGACCAGCACCCTGTGAGTACATGTGTGTGTACAAGACCAGCACCCTGTGAGTACATGTGTGTGTACAAGACCAGCACCCTGTGAGTACAACTGTATGTGTGTACAAGACCAGCACCCTGTGAGTACATGTGTGTGTACAAGACCAGCACCCTGTGAGTACAACTGTATGTGTGTGTGTGTGTGGGTATCATCTTCACCCTCAATACTGAGTTCTGTCTCTTATTGGGGGGAAATGACAAGACCAGCACCCTGTGAGTACAACTGTGTGTGTACCAGACCAGCACCCTGTGAGTACAACTGTATGTGTGTGTGTGTGGGTATCATCTTCACCCTCAATACTGAGTTCTGTCTCTTATTGGGGGGAAATGACAAGACCAGCACCCTGTGAGTACAACTGTGTGTGTACAAGACCAGCACCCTGTGAGTACAACTGTATGTGTGTGTGTGTGTATACAGGCCCTGTAGACAAACCAGTAATGCAGATGGATTATCCTGGCAAACAGGACTCTGCCCATAACAAGAGTCCGGACAGCCCCACGTTAACCCGAACAGGGTCAATCCGGGTCTGCCGGGTGTTCCACAAAAAGGGGGCATTGTGACAGAGGCTCTGTCTTTTGGATGTCATCACTATTCAGTTGCCCACCGGGTCATTCACTGGCCTTTTCTTAATTAGGTTACAGGCAATGTCATTGTATTTTGACTGCCATTGTGTATTGTTGATTACGTCACAGTCAATGGCATTGTCCTGATTGAGTGTATTACAGCCTGCTATTGTTCTACTGATTGCGTCACCGGCAGAGTTGAGGGATTGTTTGCCCTGCTGCTATTGGTCAGTGTGGTTGTCATTGCATGGAGACTTGTGTATATAAGGCCTAGAGTGGCACTAATAAAAACACTTCACCTTCACCCTCAATACTGAGTTCTGTCTCTTATTGGGGGAAACGCTATATTACAATTCACTAGCCCTTGTAAGGGCTGTTCCTGTTTCCTCACGGACGACTCTGGAATTCCAGCAGCACCTCTTACGATTGGGAAAAGGACGTCTCGGGCGGTGAAGCCCTCCGGCGATAAGGGTTATCGCTACAATCCTCTCTGTCCTTAATGTTTGTTTTTTTTTGTTTATGGAATTGGTTACTCAGTTATCTCCCTCTGTTTCTGAGGGAAAAGGTTATAAGATGGAAAAAGGAAAATGGAGGAGAGTGACAGGAAATTTACTATGGAATAGCGTTGGCAATTGTCAGCACAACAGAGATTGCACCGGCTCCCAGTCTGGAGACAATGATTTTAGTTGTCTTGATACTGGTCCACTGAATAAAATGGGGAGGGTACCTGGGACGACCCCCCCTGTTTGTTTTGATTTCCTTCTTTTTCTAAAGATTGACCACACTATCTATCTTAGATGAGTTCGGCAGATGAGCAGACCGGCCACCCTAAATCCCATCTAAAACTGGTTTCCTGGAATGTGGGAGGGCTTAACCACCACCTCAAACGTAGAAAAATTCTACAGCAACTGCGCCATCACGCCGCTGACATAGTCCTGTTGCAGGAAACACATTGGAAAGAGCGGGGAGGAGTGCAACTTGAAAGCACCCTGGATTAACGAGGTGATTGCCACGACATTTAAAAAGAAGCAGAGGGGAGTTGCGATCCTGCTAAACAAGTCACTTAGGTATACAATTCTGGAAACAGTCACTGACCCCCAAAGTAGATATGTTATATTGAAGTTGGAAGTCTCGGGACAAGACGTTGGTGAATGTCTACGCTCCCAACACCCCGAACCTCCCCTTCTTTATTGATTTAACACGACAACTGCATGACTATCAAGATACTAAACTGATCATGGCGGGCGACTTTAACATAGTGACCGATGCCACACAAGATAAATCAAGCCCAGCAGTAAGGGATGGAGGGGGACTCTCGGCACCTTTTAAACATATCTATGATTACCTGCCTCTGGTGGATCCCTGGAGACTCCTCAACCCCTCGGCGAGGGAGTATACATGCTACTCCAAAGCTCACAAATCCCTGTCTAGGATTGATCATATTTTAACGCATGAGTCCCTTCTCTCGGAGGTTACAGAGGCAGAGATCAAACCCATTGCACTTTCAGACCATGCACCGGTCGTGATCTCCCTCTCACTGGAGGTCCCCCAGGGCAGGTCAAGGCTTTGGCGTTTCCCCACGTACCTGGGAGGCTCGGATGACTTCCGGGAGTTTCTGAGAGGGACTTGGGAAAATTACAAGGATGACAACATCCAACACATAACAGAACCCGCACTATTCTGGGAAGCGGCAAAGGCAGTTACCAGGGGTCATATTGTAGACTTCGTTTCGCGTAGGAAAAAAGCATCGAGAATGAGACATAAAGAGCTCTATGATGCGGTCTCTGAGTCATACAGAGCTTATCTACAACTCAACACTGAAGCTGCAAAAAAACAATGGTTGGAGGCCTCGCTTATATTAGACACCTTCCTTAGTGCAGAGGCAAAAAAATCTAACTTTTTCCAGAGACATAAATACTATAGATATGGAAACAGGTCTGGTAAGCTCTTAGCAGCAATGACAAACCCCTCAGGCCCTAGAAGACACATTGCTGCCATTAAAAAGCCAGCTTCTGAACAGAACTATACAAAGACCCCTGAGATAGTTAAATCTTTTGAAGACTATTATAGAAGTGTCTACGCTTCTGCGCTACCAGACCATTTGCTAGTAAACCCTATTCTCCAGCGGGCAGAGTTGAGAGAGCTGTCCGAATCTCAGAGGAGGCTGTTGGAAGGCCCGGTTACGGAGGTGGAAGCCACGTGGGCAATCCGGCAACTAAAGAATTGCAAGACCCCGGGGCCTGATGGTTACACGGGAGAATTTTATAAGATATTAAGCCCATTTGTTACTCCAACTCTACAGGATTTGTTTAACACAATCCTTCAGAAAAATGTGGAAATGCCACATTTCACAGAAGCATACACTACCTTAATTTTAAAACCCCAGAAGGACCCCATGTTACTCTTCCTACAAACCTATCTCCTTATTAAACGATTACAAACTTTTGGCAAAAATAATGGCGGAAAGGCTGCAATCCATTCTTCCGTCCCTACTTAGTAAGCATCAATTAGGCTTCGTCCGCAACAAACATATTACAATGGGCATACGGACAGCTATAGCAGCCACTGCTGCCGGCAAGAACTCCGGGGGAATTCTTCTTAGCCTAGATGCCGAAAAGGCATTCGATAAGGTAGAATGGCCGTGGCTACTGGGTGTCCTGGAGGGAAGGGGATTCGGAGGGCGCTTTCTACACTATATCCAGTTCATTTATAACAACCCACGAACCTCTCTATTGATCAATGGGGAGAAATCACGGGAGGTGCGCCTGGCTAGAGGCACGAGACAGGGAAGCCCGCTTTCGCCTCTCTTGTTTAACCTGGCTTTGGACCCATTGTTGAGAGCCTTAGAGGCAGAACCGGAGTTTCATGGCATTGGAGTTGGATCCTCGTCAGTGAAGCTAACGGCGTTTGCAGACGACTTGATCCTATTTATATCTAATCCGAGATTGGCCTTACCTAAGATCTTACAATTGATACAAGAGTTTGGCCAGGTATCGGGCTATTCTATAAATCTGAGCAAGTCGATGGCTTTATATTTAGGATCTGGTACCAAGCCACGTTGGGGCGATGGGTATCCCTTTTCATGGAGCAAAAACTTCCTGAGGTATATGGGAGCGCACATCCCGAAGAATCCCCTGGAGTTGTACACCTGTAACATAATACCAGTAATAAAGAACCTAGAAAAAGACCTCCGAGGCTGGGCCAAGCTTGGGCTTTCATTCCTTGGGTGGATACACCTCCTTAAGATGATAGCCTTCCCGAGAATCTTCTTTTACATCCAGACACTTCCGATTTTGCTGGGCACACAGGATATAAAGTATATTTACCGACTTTTCAGAGAATTCATTTGGGCCAGGAAGATAGCAGGTCTGGGTAGGGTCACGTTGCAGCAAGAGGTTAGGAACGCAGGAGTGAACCTCCCGGATATTGGAAAATATAATCAGGCGGCTCTCTTATGCGTCCTGAGGGACTGGATAGGGAAAAGCAGTGTACATACAAACACGGACTTAGATCAGGCCCTATTAGCCACTACGAGCTTGACCTTCATGATTCACCAACACGAACATCTTCTGCCCCCTCAGGTGACACAAAATCCCCTGTTATTCACGATCTGGAAGTTGTGGCATACTATCCGCAGGGAGAGAAAGTTTGCACTCCTCTCTGCTTCTACCGCTGGTTGGAAACCCGGACCTCGGCCCGAGTAACGCGGCAACTACATATGAATACTGGCGTGAGTCTGGCATCACCTCAATTTCTGCTTTGGTAAACAAGGCCCAGAAGAAAATCTTGTCTTATGAGGCAATGAGACACTTATATCCCCTTGTGACCCTCCGGGTGTTCCCCTTTATCCAAGCCACCTCCTATATTAGAAAAATAGTCAGTCGCCTTTCGGATCTTGATTGGTCCAATGATTTGGATACTCTCTTTGAAAATCCTCCACCAAGTAAAGGGGCTATTTCTATACATTATGCTACGTTGAGGAAAAGGCTTGATTGGGATGGACAGAGAACGGGAATGATAAAGTGGGTTCGACATTTACGTGTGCCCAGATCCTGAAATCTTATAACTACTCATGGTCTACTTTATCAGCGTCAACATATAGAGAGATGCTCCTTAGACAATTCCATTGTAATTACGTTTCCCCGCTCCGATCATTCCGCATGGGCCTATCCGAATCCCCACATTGTGTGAAGTGCGGTGCGGAATCAGCGGACCTCTTTCATAATTTATGGGAATGCCCCGTGATCAGAAAGTTCTGGAGACAGGTAGCCCAATATACATCTCAGAACCTGGTAAACTTCGCATCCCCCTCACCGGAGTGGGCAATCTTCGGGGAGCTTATGTTGGAGGGTGTGAGAGTCTTACGGGGAACTAGAAGGCTGTTATTGATCATATCTGCGGTTGCACGCAAAACTATCTTGCAGGCCTGGATTTACCCCGACCCACCTCAGTTTAAAGTCTTTCTGGGGAAACTACAGCAGTTCTTTAAATTTTATTGGGTAGACGTGACTTCCCATAAAGAAACGAAAGTGGAATCCTTTTTTGCCACTTGGGAAAGCTTTATCAATCTGTTGACGCCAGAAGTCCGAGCTAAAATACACAACGCTTTCGGGGGCACTGAATGGTACCTTAGAACAATGGTTGAGGGAGACCCACCAGTCATATAAGGCTAATGGGCGTGGTTTCTCACATATCCTGATTGACTTACCAGTGCCGGAATCCCTTTTAACATCCAGGAGATGATCTGCTGATACTCTTTGGACTGGTTTCTATGGAGCGATGAGGGGTGGGATCGAGGGAACATATGTTAACCTATATATTTGACCAGTGGAAACGCTGTAATCAATGTTTGCCTGCTATTCTGCTCGTTGTTTATGATCTGTACGATTGTAATTTGCCTGTCTTTTTTGAATTAAAATAATGCCAGCAGGGTGTCCATGTCAGATTCCCGGCAGACATCCAGCCAAGGCTAATGACAGATGCGGTGAAGCTGAGCATTTCTACCAAAGAGGCAGAGCCTCTCTGGAATCTCCTCCCATGTGACTTTGATATTTAGTCACATGGGGGGGAGCCTCCTTTGCTGGCTCCTGACCATTACTCCAGGCAGGGAGTCAGGAAAGAAGTGTCCCCTGTGTCCCTTGTTCAACATATGGCAATGCCACCAGCATCTACTTTTGATGCCATTGCTGCCTTTAGAAGACCCCTTAGCACACAGACAACCTGTGGGGCCAGAGAAGGATGCCATCTGGGAGGGGGGGCGTGGACCAGTAGGTAGTGAAACTGAAAATATTAAAGTTACTTTTAGGTTTTTTGGGTTTTTTATTTTTACTACTGCTAGTGAATTAGTAAGGGGGCCCCTAAGAGCAATGGACCCATACTGAAGAGCATAGGAACTGGTGAACCAGTAGGGCCAGGGGCCTGCCAGTTGCCTCTAAGCAATGAGTTACCAGCCCCTATGCCTGGTGCCTGGGCTGTTTTGTGTAAAATTGGGAACATCTGGAGTATTTCACAAGAAAATGTGCGAGAATGCATTTTCTCACTGTGCTGCATTGAGCCTAAAATGTTAACCACATCCCCTGGTTGTGGTAGTTGTAATTGGAAGCATTTTTCTTGAAAGATTAGCTGAAATTAGAGGTTCATTTAAAGGGGAGGCATACATGGTTTTAGGTTCTATGGTAGGGTAAGGTCAATGGTAGTTGAATGAGAAAAAATATTACCATTGAGGGGTCTGTGATGGGTCATTAAACCCCAAATAAAAAACTGACACGCACCTTTTCTCCTACGCAGCAGCTCACCCTCGCTCCACCACTCAGAAACCTTCTGGTTTCCGAAAGCAGGGCTCGCTATGCCTCACTGTACCATCCATCAGTGCCTAACAACCCCCTCTATTGCAATAAATAAAGGGGGCTGTGCACAGGCACAGTGACTGGTGGAAGCGGCAGGGCCCTGACCTACAGCATGTGCCCAAAAAATTCTGTGGCACATGCTCATTGCACCCCTTGTTCACCGGGAAGTTTCCAAGTGGTGGACTGGCCGGGAGCTGCTGAATGGTAGAGAAGGTAAGTGCCATTTTTTTAAATTTTTTGTGCAGTGACCCTGCATTCAAGTAAGGGATGGGTAACCCATGATCCCCTGCAGACCCAGATTTCAAGTGGGAAAAAGTTGTAGGTCAGGACATTTTTTAAATGATTGTGATTCAGCAGGCAGCAAATAAACAAATCGGTGCCAGCCCAGCGATCAGTAACTCACCTGATCGCTTCAGCCGTCACTTCCCAGGCCTGACCATGTAGAGGCGCATTGCCACATGCTCTCCATTCATTGCAATGGAGGCAGTGGGGCGGGCTATGGCGTGAGCTTAGACTCAGATCAGGTGAGTTGCTCATCCCTGGACTGCACGGGACAAAAGGTAAGTACCCTTTTTTTATTTTGCTGCCTGCTGAATGACTTTAATAATGCCAGATTGGGAGAGGAGTGGAAGGATTGTCTTAATTTACATTAACACTTAACTCAGTTTTAAGACCACATTTATGGTCAGTGTTCATTTAAAATCCTACAAAATACAAAATCCTTTCCCTCACCCCAGCCCACCTTGGGTGATGCAGCCGCCCAGTTTAAAAAAATGTTTTTTTCCACCGCCAAGTCCACATAAACACGCATCCCTGGCTTCCCTGTTCAATTTGGAGCACTTCCGCTCCAGCCTATCTGAAGGGATGGGTGCGGATGTGCCACAGCTACAGGGAAGCCAGGTATGTGACCGCCGGCAAGCACAGTGGTGAGGGAGCCATTGGGAAAGGTGAGCTTATTGGGTCTCACATAGCAGGGCATCCCAATTTAGGATGTCCCATGCAGGCTAACTACTGGCCCTGGACTCTTTTAGACACAACAAAATGACTTTTAGCTAATGGCCCAAATTTAGAATACTTACATGCACATTCCTTGCAGTTGTAACTATTGCTCACCACTCAGCCTGTCCAGTGCCCCAGCTGTATTGTGTCCAGAAAGATCCATGCCAGGTCTGCACTAAAAAGCTTATAGTGGAAACGGAGCAAAGTTCAAACCTGGCTCCAAAAAATGTGCCAGTCCTAGCCGAGAGTGGCAGTACACTGACCCCACTAATGAGCCACTCTCAAACCTATGTGCGAACAAACATTAAATGATGCATGGATACAGAAATATAAAGCCCTTTAATTTTAGGTACTTAAATAGACATAAAATAAAATGAGTGCATGAGAATCCAACATAAGAAATCTGACCCTTGACATGTAGAGTATATTGTAGTTTGAGTTTCCTATGACATGTGTTCTGTCTAAAACCAGGTTGAATTTAGCTTGCAATGCAGAAATTTATATTATTGTTTCTTATCCTATAAATACACTGACGCATACCCGGTGAAAGTACACTGTAGGCGGAATTTGTTCTTGAACCTAAATAAACATATAGATATAGATATAAGAAGCCACTTGGTGATTTCTCCCACCATTGTCCAGCCATAACCAATTCATTTTGGGTGGACTGACCCTTTAAGCCAAGCTTTATATTAATTTAATCTTAAACCCTAAAGAAATAAAATAAAACACTGAATTCCAGACCAAAATCAGACCACTAGAAGGTTTTGGATACAAGTTCATTAGTGGTTGTCCTGTGCTGTATATAAATTCTTCATATTTAGAATGTGGAAAAAAGCATAGACTTCCTGTCTTCTTGGCGGTAGCTCAGTTTAGATCCAGAACGGAAGGATGTAGCACTCCTGCCTCCAGGAAGACCAGTACCTCCATTAATGTCTTCTCCAGCAGACATCAATGCCACCGTCTTTGGCATGTTTATATAGGGGTAAGTTTATCATTATAGTATCTTCATATATTATTTGGAACAAGTTAAATAGAATGAGTTCACATAGCGAGATCCAGTTCCTCAGAGGCTGCCAGATTGTTCCAGAAGCTCGGTGTCCACCTTCTTCTTTTGCCGTTCCATCACCGCTTCTAACTCGGAGATCTTTTTAGTGTCCTTTAACAAAGGAAAGAAAACTTGTGAATCTGCAACAGTTGTCTAATGTTCTTTCTTATCCCTTATCTCTGCCTGACCTTGAGCAGCCGAATACTAAAAAGGTCGTTTACTGACTGTTTTTAAAAGAACATGCTAAATTACTAAAAAAAGATCTAAAACATAACAAACAAATAATGTTTGATATAATGCCTCAATGCCCCACTCACATCCAGAATGAGAGGCAGGGGGTGGGGGTTAGCTTTAGAAGGACTATACACCTGGACTATAAGACACCTGCCTCTCTGTCCTATGTATATAAAACAGATTCTGGATGCTTTCTTTAAGGGCTTGTTTTGGTACCAAAGTTACATATTCAATGAAAAAGTGTTTTACATGTGGTGACCATTGTAAGGTCAAAATTATTTAAAGCGGTCCAAAAGTCAAAAAAAGAAAGTTTAGTAAATTGCTCCACTAAATCCCCGCTCTGGCTAAAACTATTTAAGAGGGCTTAACTCCAGGCTGATTCTTCGGAGAGGCCATCTTGTCATCTTAAGCCTTCAACTAAAAATAAAGGATGATTGCACTGATGTTTGAAGCAATTTTGACTGTGGGATTGGGGTTTTATACAAGCTGGACTCATGTGTGTGACAAGATGGCCGCTGCCATGCAGTTATGCAGCATAGAATCATCCTGCGATTCCTTAACATCTGCATAGAGTTAAGCCCTCTCAAATAGTTTATGTCACCAATTACCATAGTGGGGCTTTAGGGGTGCAATTTACTGAACTTGAGTTTTTTTACTTTTGGTCTGCTTTAAAAAAGATAGACTGCAAATTGAAATATTCACCTAAAGCAGATCTGACTGTCGCCCACCCTAGTCACTAACCAGCATCACACATCCAAGAAACTGGCATTGGCTCCACTGCAGCCAGAACTGTGTAGTCATGTGGCCAGGGGACAATTAGTGAGAGGCAAGAAAAGCAATGTGTGGATTTTCTCCATCAGCTCTGCGCACAATGACTGGTTAGAGAGCAGCAAAATAGACCTGGGTGCTGTGGTTTTTCAGGGTTTAAATCTACTTTAAATGTACAGTTTTGGACATACCTCAAGAAGAGACTTCTGTACCATAACTTGGCTGTACACTCTGGCGCCTTCTTCGGGACTCACTGCTCGAAATTCATCTTTCCGCAAAGAAAACAGTTGAGCTCCATTTAGCACCCCCAATGATTTCACGGTTCTACAACAACAATGGAATAAGATTAGCCAAGGTCCATACCACACTAAAGAGGAACATCGGGGGAGGTTAAAACCTCCCCCAAGCCTCACCGATCTGCTCCTCCCTCCCTCCAGATTTTCCTTAGAGCAATATTTACTCTCCTCACCAAGGGATCCATCTTCTAGGTCCCTCGGTTTCTGGGCGACCTTCCGATGGGCACTGCAATGGAATGCAATGGGGCCGACTGTAATCCCACAAGACTTCGCTGAGCTGCGAGATCGCTGTGAGACATTGACAAGCATGGCTAAGGCCATGCTTGTCATTAACAGACGGCTAAGCAGATGATGGGATGAGGATCGGGCCCTGAAGCCGCCGGATGTTGCCACAGCAGGCAGCAGCAGCATCCAAGTAGGGGCTGATAGGGGGGGGGTCAGCCCCTTTCTATTTTTGGTCTTATGTTCCTCTTTAAAGCTTGCACTACAGCTGTAAGTAAATGTCTGGCCTGGACTTATATTTATTTTGAGTGCTTAATGGAATTTCCCGCTAGCATAAATCCGTCATATTTATCTAAAGGAGCTTTCTAGTTTTACCTACATACCCTGCCCCCCCGCACCCTTAAGAAAGGGGTTTGATACCCCAAAGTGTTGGGTTTGTGACTTGTGAGGGCATCACTGAGTACCTCTGTCCCTTAGTTTATGATGCTTTTTTTAATTGTCATTTTACGTTTAAATACACTGTGCATACTTATGTTTAAGTGCCATTGACTTTTCAGCTTTGTGGTTCCGATCTGATTTAGTAAATTGTCTGCACTAATGCTGCCTATGATGCAATACGTTTAGCTCTTTGCTGTAAATGTATTATGCGTAGGATAAAATAAGCTTATCTATACCCTGCACCAGCCCTGGAATTGAGGTTGATGATCAGCTCTAATCATGATGCCATGAAAACATTTGGATTATCTAAAGAAATTTCACACGCCCAGGCAGCCAATAAGGGCCACTAGGCACCAAGAGCCCAAGCAGCACCTGTCATTTACCTGGAGCTATCAGTTCCATACCTCGTATTTAAATACAGTGTTGCTCAAGATCAAGTCAGACCTTCTGGAATTTATTAACTAACACATTGGGCTTGATTCAGATTTCAGGCCTTTCCTTAAAATGTCTCTTAAAAATAAGGGCCATTTCCTGCTTTATTTCAGGATAAGGCTCGAGATAAAAAAGGCAACCTTACAGGAGTTTGTACATGCTTTGAAGGCAACATACTTTTGCCTATAAATAATTCTGTAATTTTGTAATGCTGTAGTACGGTGTATCACTATTGTTAGCGAGAGGATACGTTACAGGCAAGTTAATAATGACACTTACAATGTGTTGAAACCTTTTGCCTGCAGCCAAGCAGTGACCTCTGAGGGGCTGGACTCTTCATCGAGGGGAATGGATGTGTCTGACATGCGGTGTATGTTCAGGTTCTTCTGTGGTGCTGTCCGTCCATTCGCTAGTCTCAGCAATAGCTCTTCATTCATACTGCTTATTCTGTCATATTTTTCTAAGATATCAATCAGAGCGATAAAATTAGATATTAGATTAATATTAGGTCAATACAAGTTGCTCAGTATATAATAGCTCAGTCTGTATACCAACATCTACAATTGTTTTATTACACTCAGTGCAGTTAAACTGGACCAACAGCCTGACACAATTGGAAAAGAAAGGTAGCGGCCATTTTGGAGCTTCCTCTCCCATCTGACATAACTGACAATGCACAGTAACAGGAAACCAAGCAGACCTGCAAGTCCATGAACTGCCATCTTTTGACTGTCCGCTTTTATTGGCAAGGTCATCCAGCAAGAAGCATAATTTTACTAGCACTCATGTCACAACAGTCTTGAACGGGTATACATTATCTATTGTTCTCTCAAAATCTATTGTCATATCAAAATTGTCAAATCCTTATAAAAAAAAATTGTCTATATCAAAAGTCCATCCCCGAATGTGGAAGCCTGCCCAGCTTTGTATCAAAACGGATGAGGTCACCAATACTTACCTCTTCTGTGATCTTTCCATGGTGGCATGCATACAGTAAAGTGACTCTCACTGGTGAGCCTTATATAAGGCTGCTTGTGGCCCCAAGAAGGCAAACCTTTATTATGGGATATTCATTAATATTTAGGACAAGTCTTCAGTGCTCTCTATTCTGAGATGAAAGCGTATCTGTCTGCATTTGTATTACTGAAACCAAGAGGCAGAGGATAAGTGATGTCTTCAGCTAACTTCTAGTGGTCCATCTTTATCAGTTCTGGTCACATGTCGCTTTTCTTACAATTCATGCATGCGGGTATTAACCTCATATAATATTGGTCTTACCTTGCTGAATATGGTTCTGCTCTGGCTGTTGACTGTTAACACTGTTCCATTGTGGCTGAATAACTGGATTTGCTTTTGGTGGCTTCTGGGGAGGAGTTGGAGGTTTCTGGAAACAGGATCAAATGTGTATTAAACCACATATTTTGTAATAAACATGGAAACTGCTTTGTGCAAGAAACATGGAACTCCTAATATACTCCATACAAGAAGGCATGATATTGTGCAATTTGTTGTAGCTGTTAAAGGGTAAGTCCACTTTCTCTGGCATTTTTGAAAGTGTATATTTTTATGCCAAACGCATGTGCTCAAGGTGCTGAGCTGATCTAGTATTTTTTAATATTTGTCAGCAAATGTAGGTTTTTGGAAGCTATTTTCACTACCTGCAATTGGTTATTACTGGCACCGTACACTTAGAGGCCGATTCATTAATAGCGCCAGGTAGTGACAGATGAGCGACAGTAGCGTTATTTTCACAGCGCCCGCTAGTATTCGCTGTGCTTGGCCGTTGTTCGGCTGTTGACAGCGACTCAGTCGGTGTGTGGTAATGTTGAATACGGGGTTAGGAGTCGCTGTTTGACAGGTTCCGCGCTGTATGGGTGCGCCTGACAGTGAACGGCCATAGCGAACGGCTCCCAGCATATTCATTAACAAATCACGCACAAAAAATTCTCGCGCTGTGAAATGCTTGTATAAACCCCAGAGCGCTGGCGGCGATGGGTTAAAAGTAGTTTTTTAACCCCCAAACAACCATATTTTTAGAAAAAAAAAAATACATTAATATCAGACCTGTAATATCAATTCTGCACAAATTTTTTTTTTTACCTTAAAAAAATATCTAACATTGCAGAAGTGGTCACAGAATTTTTGACATTTAAAAAAAAAAAATAGCAATTAATTAAGAATATTTAAAGATTGCTCCATTGAAATGCATTGGAGAGCGCCAGGTAGCGAGAGGTCATACCTGTCGCTGTTCAAGGTCGCTCGCTGGCGCTGTGGGGTGAAGCTGGAATAATGATGAATGAGTCGCTATCTGGCGCTCTGTCAGTCGCTAAGCAGGATCGGCTTGATAAATGTGTGATTGCGGAGGGGAGCCGGCGTTCTCGTGGCGGTGACTGTCATTACCGTTCGCTCACCATTCGCTACCTGGCGCTATCCCTTGTTAATTAAGGGTCCAAGTCTGTACAGCAAGATGATAGACGTGAGCCCTGTACACACAGAACACTGCTACTATGGCTGCTGCTGCTGAGGAGAGGGAGCTCACTTATATGCACATGGCCAACAGCAGTGTTCTGTGCAACTATCTGCAGTCTGAGTCTGCACTGCAAAGCAACAGATTGCAGATAGTGATAACTGCTTCCATATAACACACATTAACTAACATTGCAAAGAAATACTAGATCAGCACTTTTAAGACATCATTTTGCCACACAAAAATTCAAAAGTAGACTTACCCTTTAATAACTAGTAAATTCCCTTCAGTAGCTTTAACAATGGAAGATTCCATCTATGTCTGCACTTTGCACATTTATATTACTTAAACCAGACCAATGGCCTATCACAGTTGGAAAAGAAAGGTAGCGGCCATTTTGGAGCTTCCTCTTCCAGCATCTCAGCCATGCTGCTGCCTGGATTCAACTGACAATGCACAGTAACAGGAAGCCCAGCAGCACTTCCTGATTGCAGGTGGCCTGCAGATACATGAGCTGCCATTTTGTTTTTAAAATTTACCACAGCAGAAGTTAGAAAAGCGTAATTTTTATGGGCAGCAATCTATATTGCTCTGGGGAGGGATGCATATGAGCATTGTTTGTCGTGTTGGTCTGGTTTAAGTCATTTTTTAATGTTTATAATTATTATTATTGTTTTTTTATATAGCGCCATCAACTTCCATAGCGCTTTGCATGGTATGATTACAGACAGGGTAAAACATATAGTACATGTGCATGCCCTGGTCATATCCCGTCTGGATTACTGCAACATCCTTCTTTGTGGCTTACCAACTAACAGACTGGCACCCCTCCAATCTTTCCTGAACTCCGCTGCTCATCTCATCCATCTCTCCTCTCGCTCCTCCAGTTCTGCGCCTCTCTGCCAATCCCTACACTGGCTGCCAGTCCCACAGTGAATCCTGTTCAAAACTCTAACTCTCGCATACAAAGCTCTCTCCAACCAGGCCCCTCCCTACATCTCATCTCTAATCCAACAGTATCAACCTAGACGCAGCCTCCGCTCTGCTGCCGACCTTCTCCTGTCCTCCACCCTGGTCACCTCCTCTCACGCCCGCCTCCAGGACTTCTCATGTGCAACTCAAATCTTCTGGAATGCCCTCCCCCACTCAATCCGTCACTCCACAACCCTCAAAACCTTCAAAGGCGCCCTTAAAACTCACTTATTCAGACAATCATATAATCTGGCCTAACCAATCTTCTAAAA
Source organism: Gastrophryne carolinensis (assembly GCA_027917425.1). Classification (NCBI taxonomy): domain Eukaryota; kingdom Metazoa; phylum Chordata; class Amphibia; order Anura; family Microhylidae; genus Gastrophryne; species Gastrophryne carolinensis. The sequence continues at coordinate 103,656,049 of CM051242.1, forward strand.
GGGCGCATGCCACAAATCTTAATACTGACTGTTTGTGATCCTTCCCCCTCGTCTTCACCCCTCATCCTTTAGACTGTAAGCTGGCAAGGCCAGGGCTCTCTCCTATTGTATCTTGTACTCAGAATATCCACTATCAACTCTGTAAAACTGCATTTGATATATTATATGTACTGTATGTTTCTACCCTGTCTGTAATTACTACTTTGTTAAGCGCTACGGAAGATGATGGCGCTATATAAATAAACAATAATAATAATAGTACAGAGAACAATACAAAATTAGATGCCACAGGTTATAACCAAGTGTTGTGAGCACAGGAGACAATAGGGAGGAGTGCCCTGCCCTTGCGGGCTTACAGTCTAAATGACTGTTGTTCCACTTAAAGCAAAAATCATTGTTATCGCAAAATGACCAAGTAATTTACCAAACTTCTGGCAATACCTTGGCTGGACTTGATGGTGGAAGACCATTTTGTTTGGCTTTGTTCAACTCTGTCTCTGTTTCCGGGGCAAGAATATTGTATGGCACATAACCAATCTGTCCAAAGCGATTCTGCACTTTCCACCATTTTTTGGAGTCATCAAGAACCTTATATGGAGAAAAAAAATAAGTAGAACATCTTGCTTCATATGCTATATATCTAATGTATCCATGTTCTGTCTATTGTACTGCAGCTTAAAGGGCATAACGTTTCTAGCTTACCTCCAAAAGCTCCCCGTGTAACACTGACAGCTCAGTACTGTTCCTGGCAACAAAATCATATGTGCAGCTGACCCGTTTACTGTTTATCTCTTCTTGATGGCTAAAGAAATGAATTACACGTTATTTTTTGACCAGTTCACATAAATTTAGTTTTTCGTGTTTATACCAGTGCTGTCCTATACATGGGTTTTATGTGCCCCTCCTGGTACTGGTGGTGGTAAAAAGAATGTGCCCAAAACTGGCCTGTACTATCTATAGTGGATGCTGACTGCCTTGTGACTATAAAATGTAACAGCAGCCTCTCTTACTACGCCACAGAAGTCAGAAGGTGCCTTAAAGTTGGCCAAAACACAGGATTTTAACTATCCTGGGTTTTGGTCCTTCCCCCCCCCCCCCGCTGTGTGAAACCCCCCAGATCGCCGATGCCAACTCACCTCTTCCTCGTCCTACGGCACATGCGCAGCCGCTCATCTAATGAAAGCTCTCGGAGCCACTGACATTATGTCGTCTAAGCCTTCGTCTAAGGCCAGCGGCTCCGAGCGCGCTGGTGGCCACATCCCCCACTCTCATCTAATCAGAGCTCTCAGAGCCACTGACGTTACGTCGTCTAAGCCTTAGTCTAAGGCCAGCTGCTCCGAGCGCGCTGGTGGTCACATCCCCCACTCTCATCTAATCAGAGCTCTCAGAGCCACTGACGTTACGTCGTCTAAGCCTTCGTCTAAGGCCTGCTGCTCCGAGCGCGCTGGTGGCCACATCCCCCACTCTCATCTAATCAGAGCTCTCAGAGCCACTGACGTTACATCGTCTAAGCCTTTGTCTAAGGCCAGCTGCTCCGAGCGCGCTGGTGGCCACATCCCCCACTCTCATCTAATCAGAGCTCTCAGAGCCACTGACGTTACATCGTCTAAGCCTTTGTCTAAGGCCAACGGCTCCTAGCGCGCTGGTGGCCACATCCCCCACTCTCATCTAATCAGAGCTCTCAGAGCCACTGACGTTACATCGTCTAAGCCTTCGTCTAAGGCCAGCGGCTCCGAGCGTGCTAGTGGCCACATCCCCCACTCTCATCTAATCAGAGCTCTCAGAGCCACTGACGTTACGTCGTCTAAGCCTTTGTCTAAGGCCAGCGGCTCCAAGTGCGCTGGTGGCCACATCCCCCACTCTCATCTAATCAGAGCTCTCAGGGCCACTGACGTTACGTCGTCTAAGCCTTTGTCTAAGGCCAGCGGCTCCGAGCGCGCTGGTGGCCACATCCCCCACTCTCATCTAATCAGAGCTCTCAGAGCCACTGACGTTACATCGTCTAAGCCTTTGTCTAAGGCCAGCAGCTCCGAGCGCGCTGGTGGCCACATCCCCCGCTTCCCTCTAACAGGGAGCGTGCCTGTGCTGGCCATTCAAAAATGCCTGGCGCGGGCATGTGCTCTGCTAGAGGGATAGCGGGGTGCGGCCGCGGCTCGCACATGCGCCATTGGACCGGGAAACAAGGGACGACCTGGGCGGTTTCACACGGCGGGGCAATCCGATTTTGGATGCCCCAGGGGGGAGGGAATCTATAAGATTCCCAGGCCGTTCACGTGGGTTTTTGTCCACTTTCAATTGCTTCACAATATGGGTTATATATTTTAATAGCAAGGGCAGGCACTACCAGTGTATGTTGATATTAAAGTCAAATATGGGGAAGGCAAAGCTTCAAGCTACGTAAACAAAGGGATACATGAAGCTCCGTGTATGTTGGATAGACTAACAGTGGTGGCGAAGCTATGGTACCCGTATCACAGGTGACACTCAGAGCCATCTCTGTGGGCTCCTGTCATCTTTCCAGTATACGCACTTTGGTTTCTTTTCATCTCCCCTCAGAATGGCGGGATGCCGTGCTGTGTGAAACCCCCAGGTCGCCTGGAAACTCACCTTCTTTCCCGGTGCAACGGCACATGCACAAGCAGCGGGGCATCACTCATTGGGTTCCCGAGGGCAAGGACCAAAACCCAGGTCCAGTTTTTGGTTGCAGTTTGGGCATTCGGCCCCTAAAAGGTTTGCCATCACTGGACTATAAGAACTTCTGGATGGATTCCAGGGTTACAGAATGGATGCATGTCGGGAATATTATATGTGGCCCTTTCATAATGTAAAAACTGACTACAACTTGTGGCGTTGCCTTAAAGAGGACCATAACTCAGAGACAGGTCATAGGATCTAAAAGATACACAGTGGGGCATTGCATTATATTCACCTAGTTTCTGAACCCCATGGAGCATCTGCTGCTCAGCCACATCATTCTGCCTCTATGTGGCCAGTACACTTGAATGTCTGCGGTGGGGGCATACAGGGCAATTTTTACTTACTGGTAATTCTATTTTCTATTTCTATTTACTCAGTCAGCTAAAGTCAAAGTGGTTATTACAAAGCTACAAAACAGAATCAAAGCCACAATGGCCTTTTCCATCTGATTGTAGGTGAATTATTTTAGAATTTGCAACCGATCAATAACAAAAATTAAAATCTACAATTGCAATACACAATGTCATGGACTACACTTGAAGTCTGCCAGGGGACCACCACTGGTTTAGGCTATAAAGCATGCTTTAAGTTACTATTTGCTTTGGCTTATTATATAAAACTTGTTACTCATGATAATGACATTCTATGCAAGACAACTATAAATTATTCCAGAATAAATGAAAAATGTAGCTGTAGAAATAGATCAAGGCAACTGGATTAGCTATGTTATTTTCTTAGATAGGAAAACAGAACATACCCATTTAAAACTGGTGGTGGTGGTGGCTGTTGTACTTGAGGAGCTGATTGCTACAAGCAAAAAGAAACCCACAATTACCAAAAAATATTTCAATGCATTTCACTTATAATGATGGTCAACATTCTGCTCTGCTACTTTAAAAAGGCTACAGCCTAATGCAAGAAAGGTTAGTGATTTTGACCCATTGAATGTGAGTAATTTAAAGTGAACTTGGTAGCTGAGGGGAAGCCTTGGGGGTGGGGGCCTGAACAAGGTAAGCATAGCTAGCTGCAGGCAGCAGGAGTGGGGTTATGCTCATAGCAGACCTACACCCTCCCGGGGCGAACATACCGGGGAGGGCCCACCTTGAAGGCCATCTGTGGGAAGAAAGTATACTTTACTTCACACGGCACATTTCTCAGAATCCAGCATTTCTTGATTATCCCATGAGTAATTCCTTACAACAGAAAATGTTCCCCATGACCATGTCTAATACACCCTCAGAGGAAAGTACCGTGAGAAGGTAAGGGGAGAAATCACATATTTTTTGCTCCCCACAGATGCCCATTATGGAAAGGCAATCCAGACTGAAGTGTGGTTGATGTAAATGATTGCACATAGGACTAAGCACACATTTATTACATTATGTACAAACAAATAATTTAGAGTACATGTTGTTTTGCCATCATTACATTTAATTTGTTTTGGCTATGGATTGTATAGGAATCCCTTAAAATAGTGACCTGCGAGGCATGGTGGATGTGGCAGGGGCTTACCTCACACATTATTCGGCACATAATATTTATTCTTTATTGTGGTAAGATATATTTGCCCTGTTTCATTAGTTATTTCTGTATATTCTGCTGAATGAATGGCAATGGAGGAAAACCAAAGCCGGTCGTGACTTTCGGTTCCATAAACATGAACTCAGGACTGCCCTTTCATCTGCTAAACAAGCATATTTCTCTTTACTTATTTCTGCACAAGCCCGAAATCCCAAACAACTATTCAACACTTTCAGCTCCCTACTGCGCCCACCACCCTCTCCTCCAGCCTCCCAAATAACAGCAGAAGAATTTTCTACATTCTTGAAAGAAAAAATTGACAACATCTGACTTGGCTTTGCTCTTCAGATTCCCTCACCATTCCAAACACCCCCTGCCTTACTCTCTTACTTTCTTCACTCCAATAACTTAACTTGGACTAACCTCATTTTCAGGGCCCATCTGACTACATGCTCCCTCGATCCTATTCTATCCCACCTTATTCCTCAACTGTCTCCATCCCTCACTCCAGTCTTAACCTCTATATTCAAACGTTCCCTCTCCACTGGTACCTTTCCTTCCTTCTAAAAACATGCAGTTATTACTCCAATAATCAAGAAACCCTCTCTCTACCCCTCTGCCCTCTCACTACTCCCCTTCTCCTCCAAAACGTCTTGGACTGGCACACTACTTATCTACCAACAACTTACTTGATCCTCTACAATTGGGATTACACCCTAAACACTCCACGGAAACTGCCCTCACCAAAGTCACTAATGATCTGCTCACTTCTAAAACCAAAGGTCACTATTCCATCCTCATCCTTCTTGACCTATCCTCAGACTTTGATACTGTTGACCACTCCCTGCTTCTTGATATTCTCTACTCTCTTGGGATTAAAGGTCTTGCACTCTCTGACAGATCATTCACTGTATCCTACTCCAACACAGAGTCTTCTTCCCGTTCTCTTTCTGTTGGTGTGCCGCATGGTTCCGTCATAGGCCCCCTACTTTTCTCAGTCTACACCTACGGTATTGGCAAACTTATAACTTCACAAGGCTTTCAATACCACTTCTATGCAGATGACACTCAAATATATCTATCTGGTCCCAATCTCTCCTCCCTCCTATCTCGGCTCCCCAATTTCCTTGCAGCTGTTTCTTCGTTCATGTCACCTCGTTACCTCAAGCCAACTATGGACAAGACAGGACAAGACAGAATTGGTCATTTTCCCACCATCTAACTCCCCTCCCCTCTCTAACACGTCATTTTCTGTCAACAATTACACAATAACTGCAACTCCCCAAGCTCGGTGCCTGGGAGTAATTCTGGACTATGCACTCATTCAAAACGCATATACCTAGCCACCTCCTGTTGCCTCAAACTTAAATGTGCGCATCCATCCCTTCCTCTCACCTGAAACTACGAAAATAATAGTGCATGCCTGGTCATTTTCATACTGGACTACTGCAACATCCTTCTTTGTGGCTTACCAACTAACAGACTGGCACCCCTCCCATCTATCCTGAACTCTGCTGCTCGCCTCATCCATCTCTCCGCTCGCTCAACCAGCTCTACTCTTCTGCTCTGCCGCCGACCTTCTCCTGTCCTCCTGTCTGGTCACCTCCTCTCATTCTCGCTTCCAGGACTTCTCATGTGACACTCCAATCTTCTGGAATGCTCTGCCCAATCCACAACTCCCCAACCCTCAAAGGTGCCTCTAAAACCCACCTATTCAGACAAGCATACAATCTGGCTTAAACAGTTCTCTAAAAGGCAGAAAGATCAATACTGACTGTTATTCTTCCCCTTCGTCATCACCCCTGATCCTTTAAACTGTAAGGTCGCAAGGGCAGGGCTCTCTCCTATTGTATCTTGTATTCAGAATATTCATTGTGAACTCTGTAACACTGCATTTGTAATAGTCTATGTACTGTATGTTTCTACCCTGTCTGTAATTACTACTTTGTACAGCTCTACGAAAGAGTATGGATTATTTATAATATATTTTTATAAATAAATAATAATATATTCTAGCAAGTAATTATTCAGCAAGTTACATGATATATGGCATTTTTTAGCATGATCAGCATTGCCAGCAATGCGATTATCTGGGTTATGCATAGAACTACTATCATTTATTGTCAAGTTTGAAACGCATCAACAAGTTTCTGATTTTATCATGCTGTGGACGATTGTATGGAGCTTTTAATGAATTTCTAATTAAAGGTGAAGTTTTACATATATTTTTTATGCTGGTCATTTGAAATTATCAAGCTGCTCATTAAGGGGTTGGAGTGCCCCTGGCCTTGCTGGACAATACAGGCATTTGGGTGAGCTGAATTACTTGTATGACAGGGGCTAGTGAGAAAGTTGGGTGGCCTGGCTGTAACGACGGTCCACTCACCTACTCCTGGCTCCAGCAGTGTCTTTAGGAGGCGCGGCAAGCTGACTATCACTCGGCCAGTGCGTTAGTCTCGAGTGGTGCGCCACACTCCCCTCGCATCTCTGGCAGCCCTCTAGAGGCATAAAGAGCATGTGTGCACGCACATGTGTAGAGCTGCCGAGGATGAGGTTAGTTCTAATGGGCCAATGTGCCCCAGCTATGATACCAGACATCAATTAGTAATGAACTATCAGCCCTTTGGATATTGTGGGCCAATCGGCCGTCCCCGTCCCAGCCAATCTCTGTACACTTTCCCCAATAAAATTGTTGTCATCAGTGCCCATGATAGCTAGCACTTTGGGTTTTTTCAATGCTTTGAATCTTTTGCCTCTTGTGCTTTGACCCAGATTTACCCGACCTCACCTCCCCTGTACCCCCTGTTGCCAACCTCGGAAACCTTGACCCTGCCTTTGGATATCTCTCTGTTGGACTGACTTCCCATGTATGACCCTTGCTTCACCTGGCCACCTGTGAACCACAGTTATGCTCACCCATCTGCAGCCCTCAGTTGATATACTATGTCCATTGTAAGATCTGGGGGCAACCATGTCCGGCGAGGCCTGCTTGTGTCCCGGAAACAGGGGCTTGTCTATAGGTGAAGATAGCAGTTGAGATTGAGCGTTATCAACTAACCTGGACCTGCTAACTGGTGAGAATTACAATAGCTATACAGCAGAGGCAAGAATTCGACAACAGCACCCTCATAAATGATCATGAAGGACCTGCTACCTGGGTGGTTATTACTGTATACTAAAGTAAAATATGAATCCTTTACACAAGTCCTGTAAAGTCAGTTACAATCCTTATATATTCCACAAAACTAAAAGAAATGAAAGAAATAAAGCAAGACAATGCCAATGTCTACCTGTGACCTTAATTCTTCATGGCGATGCTGGAGCTCCACTGGATCTTCCCAGGGGCGTCCATCAATATTTGTAGGTATCCATCCACTCCTGAAGTTAGGGTTATATGGAGGACAGTAGTCTCGGGGGAATTCCAACCTTTGAAGAAATAAAATATATTTGGATTACCTAAGGCATTTATACAGCAAAACTAGAAATCTGGGCTTTTTGTAACGCTGAATTAGATGCTCTGTTCCCACTTAACGGGTTGTACCCTAAGTCAGTGCTCTGGTGGCTTTTAAAGTAGTAAGGGAGGACAGAAAGTCTTTACAACTCTTACTTAAAGAGCCCAACTAAAGTCCAAAACTTTGACTAGGATGGAGAAGGAGTTTGCTTTATGGGACTCCATTGTGAGGATTTAATCCCTCTTTCCAACCCAGCCCAGTCTCCGCTCTGCTCATGACCTCCTCCGGTCCTCTACCTTGATCACTTCCCCCCACTCTCGAGTCCAGGACTTCACACATGCTGCTCCACTCCTCTGGAATGCCCTTCCTCATACAATTTGTTACGCCCCTTCACTTAAACCCTTTAAAACTTGCCTTAAAACTCATCTATTCAGAAGAACCTATCATCTGACTTTAGCCACACATCTTACCGTCTTGTCATCCCTCAGAACACTGGGCACACTGGCTTACCCTTTGCGACCCGGCCTGTTGTCCCAGCCCCTTTCCCTTTAGATTGTAAACTCACCAGGGGCAGGGACCTCCCTCCTAATGTATTCCTGCATATTTGTGTTTATTTACTTGGCTGCTACATTTGATTCGTGATATTGTGTAAGTATTTACTTGTCTTACCCCTGTACTTGTACCTTGTACAGTGCCATGGAATACGATGGTGCTTTATAAATAAGCAACATATAATAATTTTCTTCTGCTGTACCACACAGTAAAGTGTGAGGAGACAAGTAGGGTGCCACAGGTTCAGAAAACCTCTATTTTATATTGGTATCACTATTTTATTCTAAAGGTTTTCTCAGAAAAAAGGAATCATACGCAGTAGAAAAATATGAAATAAACTGTTTAGTGTGTTACTGGAAAGTACAAGACTTGGACTGCCTGATTAATAGTGATTCTAAAAGGAAAGCATGATGTAAATTCAGAGCAAATATCACATGTCTAGGCTTCTCTTATTAACCCGTCTTACCTTGGCCTTGTCCAGTTTGGCCCCAGAGAATTCCATAATTCTATTTCATTTTCATCTAAACACTCCTTCAGAAGAGAGACAGCTTCTTTGGTTAACATTGGGTTCTTTATTGATGCAACCATTTCTGGTCCCCCAGAGCTGTCCACCAGCTGTTGTTTGAGACAAAACAATTACAGAAATGAGTGGATGTTACTATATATGTATCAAACATGCAACAACTGAGAGAAGGCCAGTTCCTCTTAAATTCAAAATCACAAAACAAGCATGTAAACATATATCTTTTACATGAGTTAGCCTTTTCCCTGCCATGGTTTCTATTTTTATGTTATTAAAGTTTTTATCTGGAGGCCTTCTCAAGTTATTTGTGAATTCCCTTGATCACGTCTAAATTCCTTACATCCTCCTATGGATGATAGAAGGGCTGCTCTGTTACAAAAAAAAAAAAAACTCTACAGTAGCTTAACGAACTTCTTGCTTGCTGGCTTTACAGGACTCATTGGGTGCTACAGTATGTCACAAATAGCCTAAAGGACACATGAAAGCAGCTGACAGCAGTTAGGATGAACATGAACTTCAAGGTATATTCAGGGGCGGAGGTAGGTTAAAACACGCAGAATTTGTCTGAAAAAAGGCTTGTCCTTCCAAGCATCCTGTAATGCACTCCATATTAAAGCATGCATTACCTCTTATTGAAGAAAAATGAGAAGGGGGGTCTTAAATTCCCAATCCTATTTTATTTTGTACCTTATTTGTTGGTGACACCTGTCAGTGGGACATGGTGTGTGTGAATTACATTGTTTTTCTTTAAAACAGCCACCTTTTGATTTATGAGTGACAGTGGTACGTTCTCTGCATGCTCATGCATACGTAGGAGTTAATTATCTTTTAATTAGCTTTGAAAATTCACATTCATGGGTCTCTCTCTACTATTAAGTTAGCTTTATAAACCACATTTGCTATTCTGGACATGTATATTTACTGGACAGCAGAGACAATAAATATGCTTTTGTTTTTCTACTAAAATAGGTGGAGAAACAGAACAACGCCAGAGTTGGAAAAGAGCTAAGTCAAAACAGTAGGTGTTGCTACTCATTTCAGATAAGACAGTTAATACCCTTACGTCAATAGATATACTGGAAGAACCCCTTTTATTGTTTATAGGGTCGATTCATGCTCAATGAGCCAGTGAGTTTGCATATTTCCACAATTTCCGCTCTATTTGGAGCGCCAAGTCGCACTCGAGCTTCCGTCTGATTCATGGGAGGCACTTACAATTTAGAGTAAATTTGCAACTGAGATTTTTTGCTAGCACCAATTGGCACACCAAACTCTCTCCAGTGCCTGATTTATGGTATGTTTAAAAGGGAGCAAAGCGTGTGGAAATTTGAAGAGTGAATTTTGTCCAGCAAATAGGTGGAGGAAACTGCTGATTCCAATGAGTAACAGGCTTATTTCATTCCAAAAACACACGCTGGCAGTGTCCGGCATGTTTATGAACAATGTAAGTGTCAGATGCAAGTTCTTTTTAGGGATTGAACCCCTTTTTTGGTTTGGGGGTCCTACAAAAAAGTGATAAAAAGTTTTTAAAAAACACAAAAATTAAGGACCAAACAAAAAAAATTGGATATTGTACCCCAAAGTTTAGCAAAAACAAAAAAAGGAGGGTTCAAGAGAACATTTCGGAGAAAACATTGGGCGAAAAAAGTTAAGGATTAACTGGAATCAGAATAGCCCCCTAAAAAAAACCCAAAAATGGAAAACATAGGTTCTCCAAAGAATACATTCCAAAATGGTGAATAGATATTTGCAGAAAACACAGAAGTTGGAGAGATCAAATCACTATGGAGAAACAGTAAAGGAAAGCGGAGAAACATGGTGGACCATTGGGAGCAGTTAAAGCGGTCCTTCACTCTGAATAAGAGCATATCTTATATGTTTCCCACACCCTGTACATACAGATTGCTCACATTAAAAATCATCCTACCTGCATCTACTGCATGTTATGAGCCTTTAAATATCCAAGATGGCGGCTCATGGGACATCAGGCTGCCTGCAAACAGGAAGTGCCTTCTGACTGTGGTGCTCTGCATTCTGGGATTGCTGACCTTTTTCCTGACCCCAGCTATAACCCCGTCCCCTGTACTTTATCCCGCACTCCTCTCCTCAGTAAGTGTGAGGCTTCTGAGTCAAGGTGGCGGCGCCCATATCCTGAATAGAGTTGCAGCCCAGGGAGGGAAAGAATAATAAGTAAGTGAATAAAAACTTAAAAAACTATTCCCCAGCATCTAAAATTAATATATTTTAAGGGTTTGGGCTTTTCAATAAATCATGGTGAAGGTCCGGTTTAAGTGTCTAGCCGGCCAAATGTGCATGTGGCAGGGCCATTTACGCTTTAAAACAGCAAATATACCTTCAGGATGGTGCAAATTGACGCAATGGTAGCGGGGGTGCGGCCACCAGCGTGCTAGGATCTGCTCGGAAGTTTCCAGATAAAGGGGCTCAAGAGGATCCAATCGGGGTGCCCCGGGGCAAGGACCAAAACCCAGAATAGTCAAAATCCTGGGTTTCAGTCCAATGTAAGAATAACATTTATTTGAAGTGACCATCCTCATATGTAGTAAATATGTTAAAAATCACAATGGCTTGTCTGGATGGGCATACAATGAGAATATGTTATAGGATGTACCCTCTTTATTTATTTTATTTATATAAAGTACATATCCCCATGACATAACATTCTGTACCATACCATAGCTTTCTGTAGCCCCGGCTCGGGCCAAATTCAAACGCCGCTGCCGCGCCGTCGCCGATGAGAGGAAGAGGATCGCGGCCTGAGGTGAGTTATAGCAGAAGACTAACTGCTGCACACTGTGTGCCCCCCGCCTCCACAGCAACCCCCCAGAGTTCAGGTACTCATTGATTTCATTTATTCAAAGTTCGGCCGGATCTGAACTTTGGGGGGTTCGCCCATCTCTAATCACTTATCAGGATGTGATTTAGTGATGTACAACTACACTAAGTGTACTCTGCACTATGTAATCCGCTTTAGCTTTTTCTTACCATTTTCAGTGGCCCAAATAAGAAATGGATAAGCTCAACAGAACTGGGATTCATTATATTATTTCGAAGTCTTGCCTGGAGAAAGAAAAACAAGTATAAATTGGACGTCAGCAGTAGAGTGAAACACTTCACACATCTTCATACATTTGGTCATACCAATAGGCAGAAGCTGTATTTAAATTTCTCCGCAGCATCTTCAAACTCCTCCAGCTTTGGAGGTTTTGCTCTGAGCGTTAGTAGACCCTCTGTGTAAACAGTAAAGAGAAAAAATATTTTCATATACATGTTGCTGGGCACAGCGTCAAAGAGAACACTCGACGATGCTAAGGAACCAGATAACACGCTAAAACTGTTCACTGTGCTATGACATGTTTTATTATAAAAGGGTTAGATGAAATAAGCTCTTAATGTGCTTTGTCTATTTCCTATTTCTGGGCAGTGTCAGGCTCTTCGTTTTAGAAAGGCTTTTATGATGAACCAAGACCGCTTGGCTGGCACTTGTTATAATATGTGTATTTACTATTCTTTATTTATTATCTCCAAGACAATTTAATTTGCTCCTCTGCCAGGAATCCAGCTCAGCGATTGGCTGCCCGCTCTCAAGCAGACAGGACATTCCGGCCGCTGGAACTATGACGACGCTCGCTACCCACATGTGCGTCAGACAGCCCATAGCAGTGCTGTTTTCCTAGCGGAGGTACAAGGTTAAAGTAATCTTTATGGGCGTTCTGCATGGTTATGTGCAGTATGTCTAGTATCCTGGATGCCCCCCCAGACTGTCATTTAGCGGGGACACCAACACCTGCGCCCACGCGGTCCACTTTAAGCAAGATTTGGAAGACTAGTATGTAACCTGTTTTAAAGATGTTACAATTTAGTAGAATGCAATATTAAAGTATGGCTTACATGAAGACTACACCTACTTTGTTGCCTTTGCTTTACAAGCCAGAAGTTGCTACTCCTTTCACATGTAGAGAAGTGCATGGACACATATTAAGTGATTCTTCCTCCCGAGTATTCATTGTGTCTGTATACACTTCTTCTTACCTCCAGTTTCGGGTTTCTTGCCTCTTCTTGACTTTTTCCTTTGGTTAAGGACTTTAAAAGCTTCTGCTGATTTCTGGAGCTTTCCCATGAAAAACTCAATGTCATCAAAGCAGTGATTTAGGAGGTCCTAAACAATACACAAATACAAGGGTGTTAACCATTCATGGAGCACATCCGATTGCCAAAGCCTATTTACCTGATAGGAACTTGTAAAGAGATACTGATCTGCTGCCATTCTGCCCATGTGATATATCATTAAATGACTGACCTGACTCAGTCTAAAGTAAGCTGACTGTGCACCATTTTTATTGCCCGTTTCTGGACCTCTGAATTCCCTTGAATCCAATCTATATATTTTAGGAACATGAGGTTTTCAGAACTGCAATAATAATAAGACACCCTTTCCCTCCAAACCTAAAAACCGAGTAGCATGAGTTACTACTTTTGCTACAGTACTGTTCTATTGTGGTTTATATACAGAATGTACCATAATAATATAACCACACACTGGTATCCATCAGCTAATGTGTCCTACTGCAATGTCCAAGGGTTAATGTATATTATATTTTTATGAGGTCATAAAACGGAATGATATCAAATGCTGGTTAAAATCCAGATAAGTGAGCTCTGCCTGAATCATCAAGGACCAAAACATTAACAGCAATGTCATCAATGATTAAATGTTACTTACGTTACTGCTCTAACGAATAATAAAGAATAGAATCTGCACCAAACTGTTGTGTGTGTGGCAGTGGCAACAAGCTACAGCACAAGACTTGAATGAGAAAATCTGGTCAGGGATGGAACAGACCAGATGAGGTCTGGCAAATTTCACCCAAGACTTTTGGCAGTGGATATGTTGTTCTTGGAGCTTCTATCAAGGACACAATGTACAATAAGCTTTAAAAGACTCTGTTCTTGGGAATATCTGGAAATGTCTACATCACAACTTGGTAAATGACGCCTTATTGGAGACAGGGATTTCTTTTGGAATGATTGTGCTTCTGGGCAGTCCTCATATTTATCCAAATGGATATCATTCAGGGAGGATGGAAAACCTGATAATAGGATACCTCTCTTTAGAGCAAATGTACAGCTTTGTAACTGTAGATGTTTCAGTATCTCCGCAAAGCTAAAACAAATTGGTGTCAGATTTTGTACTTACCACTTCTCGCCCAGCCCTGAGGGCCATTAGGTCTTGTCCATCGTCCTCAGCTGAAAGAATCATTTTTTTGGTAGTTACTTTCCCATAGTTCACAGATTACAGATACACAATATTTAAATATTTAAAGTACAAAAGTAAATACAGTAACATTTAAAGCGGTCCTTCACTCTGAATAAGAGTCTATCTTATATGTTTCCCACACCCTGTACATACAGATTGGCCACATTAAAACTCATACTACCTGCATCTACTGCATGTTATGAGCCTTTAAACATCCAAGATGGCGGCTTATGGAAGCCGCCATCTTATCAGGCAGCCTGCAAACAGGAAGTGCCTCCTGACTGTGCTGCTCTGCATTCTGGGATTGCTGACCGTTACCTGACCCCAGCTCTGCTCTGTCTGAGCAAAGCACAGCTATAACCCACCCCCTGTACCTTATCCCACTCTCCTCTTCTCAGTAAGTGTGATGCTTCTGAGTCAAGATGGCGGCGCCCGTATCCTAAATTCCTGAACAGAGTTGCAGCCCAGTGGGGGAAAGAATAATAAGTTAGTGACTAAAAACGTAAAATATATTAATTTTAGATGCTGGGGAACCGTTTTTTAAGAGTTTGGGCTTTTCATTAAATCACGCTGAAGGTCCGGTTTAAGGCCTCATGCTTGGCCCTTCATACTACCATGAAATGATACTACATTCCTTTGGTGGTGTATACCAGCGATCCAAGGGAGCATCCCAAATAGATATACCCCCAAGAGGTAGGCACTTGGCCAGCCCTGGAGTCTTTTACACATACAAGATTTTGGTCCACTTTAAACGGGATGTGTGTGGTCTTTAGCCAAATGCCATGTGCAACACTGGAGGTGTAGAGCAACCTTTAGGTAAGTTGCTTCCAATGTATCCATTGCTTTGTATGTCCGCAATGTGGGGCTCTAGACCTCTATATTTAACTAGATTTTAAAGACAGATAATAGGACTTTTTTGCTGGCTCACAGGGTTGAGTGCTGTGACATTAAGTTTTGCCTATTCTAATTGCCCTGCTCACATGCATCACTCAGGTTAGTTATAAACTGTTTTAAGCAGTTGCCACCTAGCTCATTTATATCTAACGTAATAATATTAACTGAAGGAGCCACATGCTGGCAGGCCCAGCTAAAATGCTCGCAGAGGTGACTGCTGTGTATGGTGGTCATCTTGCCACGGCTGCCATTTCTCTAAATAGTTTGAATAATGCCCCCAGTTAAACAGGGGTTGGTGAGTGCAGTGATATCACTCACCTACTATCATAGCCAGTTGTTATAGGATTTGAAACAAGCGGGTACTATTAAAGTACATCTACACTCGCCATACTCATGGGTCAAGCTGATCCATTGCTTAGCTTATAGCCAAATGCTTAGCTTGTCTTATTTAGCTGAACAATGCTTCTGCCTTGCTGGCTTCTACGCGTTCCTTCCTGACCTCCATTGCCAACCAACCACACAGAGTGCAGCTGCCAGTTTAGGGTGCAATGAAACTGACTGAGCCCTTGTGCTACCCAGGGTCAGTGGGTAAGAACAGATCAACATGGCCTAGGGGCTAGAAGTCAGTAGCTTGCTTTTTTTTATTGTTTTAACAGCAGATATATTAATCAGTCCTATGAACATATCTGTTAGTTTTCACTTCATGGTTATACTTGCTGAGACTCACCTAAGGCAGAGTTCCTCTTCTGTTGTGGGGAATACTTGTCAGGTTTAAATATTTTGGTGTATATTGCCTCCTATTGAAAAAAAATAATTAAACAATGAAATTAATTAAACTGCAATGCAAGAGTGGTCCTATCAGAGGTAGAATGTTCCAGTGGCCGGGGGTAGTTCTGAGATAGCTTCCTTAGGCCATCTTAAGACTGCCAGAATTATGCTCAACAGCAAGACTACCTAAACTAAGGGGATTTTACCTTGCGGTTATAACTACTGCACACCCATGAACTGCCTGAGAGGGGTCTTTGCCTTCGTAACTGAATTACTATCTCTAGCATAGAAGAATAAAAAGACCAGCGCCATTGGGATTTTACTCTGGCTCTGAGTGTAACCATTCCATGGCTATAGGCAACCTATAGTGGAGGTGCAGGAGACCAAGAACCAAAAAATTGCTTCAGGACCCAGAGAAGGACCTGGCGGCAGAGGCCAAAAGAAAAGACGACTGTAGTGGATGCTGGATTGAGCATCCTGGCCCTTTGACTGCACCACAATGGGCCACAGGTACTCAAGCGCATAGATGCAAAAGAGCCTGTTCGGTTCAATGAGCAAATGTCCCTTTCCTTTCCCTAGGATGGAGTATTCTAACTCCAAAGTGATGCAGGTGGAGATTCTAATGCAGGGCTCACTGATGGTAAGAGATGGTAGGTCAGGTTAGTTTAGTGTCCTATTACAAGGAAGGGAATAGGTCTGTTTTAACTATAGTTAGCAAACTGTAGTTAAAGCAGACCTAAACCTTTCCTTGTAATGATGTGACGGGGGGGGGGGGGGGGGGGCTCCTGGCCCATAGGGACACTAAAATAGCCTGACCTACCCTCTCTTGCTTGCCATCAGTGAGCCCTGCATTAAAAAGATGCAAACCTTTTCCTAGAGCAGCTCCACCCAGCATGGGACAGGAGACATTTGTGGTCCCTATTTAAAGTTCCTATCCAGGCATACAACAAAATAAAACATATTAACCTTTAAGTCCTACGCAGGTGATCTGTCCTACTCTGGTAGTATAAAACTTCTGAGATTGAGTCTCCACCTACTGAAAGCTTCTGGGGTGACCTACTGCCCAGGAGTCAGCCACAGTACTGACCATGTTCACTCCCATCACTGAAATGGAGGAGTGTACCAGGGCTTAGTACATCCCCTCTATTCAAATGAAGTGTGTGTGACTGACACGGACGGGCAGTCATTGGTCCCCTGTGTCGCAGGTGAGTCGTGGTCCAGCATGGACACCAGGAAACTACATCTCAGGAAGTTAGTTTTTTTACCAGACTAGGACAGATCAGATGCGCGGGACAATAGGTAAGTGTTTTTATTGTTTATGCCCGGACAGTCCATTCAATATCTGCACCAGGGACTGGTCACATTTAGTTATGCCTCTGGTGAAAAGTTTTGTGATTTCACCCAGAACCAATTTTTGCTCCTACCTTGTTCTCAAGAGACTGCTTTCATCTTTTAACTTTACCTGACCTAAACGCCAGGCAGCTTCTCTGTGCCTACAGCGGCCATGTAGCCACATGTACCGTGAGCTGAGCCAGCACCCAGTTTACCCAGTCGCAGATTGCCACCCTATTTCTAACCATGTAACCTGACTCACCCAGTAAACTGCTGCAGGTCCAGCGGGTGTAGGGGCCAGCACAAGTGGCTGATGTTTAGTGGTAAACAGTCAGAGTGGGTGTTCCTGTCTTCTGCACTGCACTGTGATGTAAGTGAAGCAGAGCCGATACACATGCGTCCCCTTACCTGTGTAGCGTTACTGGACTGTTGCTGCTGCATTGGAGGCACAGGATTGATGATGACTTGAGGATTTAGTGAAGAGGCTGAAGATCTAGCTGACCTGCGCTGAGATTCTCTTTCCAGGATCTCCGCCGGGGTCACATAATGTATATGCGGCTGCTTCCACTGCCTTCTGGGCTCAAATGAGTTGTTTTCACTGCTGGGGCCCTGCTTGCTTATCTGCTCCTGGTTGTTCCTTAAACAGCAAATAGCAAACTTAGATAACCTCGAATCACATGACACATTAACTAGGTAATGTTTATCTGCCAGTTCAGAGAGGGGGTGAGAAAATATTGGGTCACACCTTAGCTTTACTGAACTCTGAATGTGTTCTGCTGCATCATTTGGGAAAACAATAATAACATTGATTAGCCTGTCCAGATTTCCTATAGATTCCATCACATCAGTTTCTCCCTAATAGAAATGAATACAGGATGTCCCTGCCAAAGTGTTATTGCTCCGAGGCCACAGCGGCTTTTGGTACCAGCACTGCGAGTGAGAGATGTGCGGCATCAGAACAGCTGGCAGGTAAGAGAGGAGACTCATGGCTTCCAGCACATCCCACATCCTGAGGTCTGCAGGGGCAGTCCATGAACGAGGTGCCCCGGAGAGGACCAAAACCCTCTATGGCCAGCCCTGAAGTCTAAAAGACTCTATAGCTGGTTGATTACCTATCTTAGAGGCATCCCATAATCGGCATAAAACATACCTTTCCAGGGATCACATGACATATGCGCAACACACGGCTGCATCCCCAGAATCTCATGGCTGATGCACGCTCCCACACCTAGCAATTCACATAGGTTGGCAGGAGGAGTGCAAGTTAAACTGCAGGGAAACCAGGGATGTGGCTTCTCGCTCCCTATGCCGGGCTATGTTTCCAAGCAGAGCTTCATGCCGTGCATTAATATGTACATCATAGAGCACTGATTGGATGAGAGCACACACGTGCACCGTGGGATCGCTAGGGAGGTTCAGACATAAGGGCACCCCAAATAGGGATTCTCCCTGCAAAGAGTCACATGGGGCCAATATTTATTTTCAGTTTTGCTTTAAAGGAAAACTCCCTTCTTGGTATATTTGTGGTGTTCTGTCTTATTGTTTCACTCTTTTGTAATGTAAAAGAATGATTTGTGTTAGGATTGTGCCCTCATACCTGTGATTTAATTATCAGCATGCTGTTCCCTGATGCTCATATTCCTGGGACCTTTTGCTACAGTGGGAGTGGTTTTCATGGCCTTGAATACAAACATGGCCTGCAAGTCCCACAATTCTTCCAATGTAACAGGTTAACCCCTCAGTAGGTTTGGCTAAGTGTTAGCAGCCTAATGACCTATCCATCTGAGAACCTGGCTATTAACCTTTGCTGCTGGAACACAAGACTATGATCGTTCCAAACTGAAGAATTTGAATTTCAGAAGATTGGGTTAAACCAGTCACCCATGCCTTAGCCAATTCAATGATTCGCAAGCTAGAGTGAGGAAGTTTATGATATGTTCTCAAATCACTGCTTTAATGTACATAGCTAAGGTAAACACATTGTTGCTATGGAAAACTGTTTTCTTTTATAACACAGAGTTGCAAAAATAAAATAACAGATAAGTCTAGCACACTGAAGATATCATTTTGCCACACAATAATGGAAACTTTAAAAAATGCCAATTATCCTACTAAATTGCTTGTGTGTGCAGGGGAATATCTGCTCCATCCTCTGCTTATTTGCATACTTAGCCTAATGATAAGTCTAGCCTAAGATTGGCCATAACCAGGAAACTAAGCATGTACATATGACCTCTACTATATCCTTCTTAGCTACTGTATGTTTCCATGGGTGCGCTAACACTTCTATGAGTTTAATTTGAGGCATTCATCTTCAGCTGATTGTATAAAGCCTTCCCGTATGTAGTTATATTGTCTGGGACTGGTTATTAAATACAGACATTCCAGGAATTCTATAGAAAAGACTAAACGGGTTTTTAAAATCTAGCTACAGTATATATGCTGTATATTGTACACCTCATAGGCCTATTAAAAAGCTTACCTACAACCTAAAGCACTGATCGAAGATGACCATAGAGGAGCAATTAAAGTCAATGTGACCTTGGAAGTGTATTGAAACATACATCAATATTCTAGATCACATACAGGTACAGGCCATAATGAATGATATGCTACCAGCTATATAAGCTTTATATATATATATATATATATACCTAGTACTAGTAGCATGCATACATTGTGCTAGACTGCTACACACACATTATTGTACAGAAGTTCTTTCCAGTAATTCAGTGAACATAATGAAGTGTGCCTGATGAGTTTATGACCATGTATATCTCTTCATATATGTAATAAATACCATGGTTCTGGGATGTTTTTCAAGCCAAACTGTGTTGTTTTTCGTTTTGAATAGAGAGTGCGAATCCGAACACAAAGCTGACTGCACTATATAACAAGGTACACTGGCCAAAGTCCATTGGTTAATATGGTCCCAGCGCTCGGGCCTCCTTCAAAGCCAACATAAAAGCTGTCGGGATTACCCAAGAAATGATGTTTTGTTCTGTGTGTTCATGTACACAATAGCCAGAAATGTCTGTAGCTCTCTGACAACTGGTCAAATGATAAACGTTTGAATATAGCACTGTGTAAGCATGCAATGCAACATTGCAATAGTAGAAGCAGAGGCTGCAATGGCACAGGATTGTATGGACACCACTGGATGCTCAGAACCTGTCTTTAAATACATGAGAACTAATAATTGCTGTTTTAATCTAAAATAAGATATGTACATTATATGTAAAGGATTCAATGGCACTTTTTGTACTGAATGTGATCACACTTCCTAACACAACAGTTTGGACGAAGCACAACCCCACTTTGTTTTGTTCATATTAATTACTTGAAGAGAGCTAAACTAGAGCCACCACATGAATTTGCGCTGGAGATACTGGGCCTTTGCAATTACACAGAAAGACTTCTAAGGACATCAAAAATCTGATGAAGACTTATTCCTCTATAACAGACTATTCAAAAACAAAATGAGCAAAAAAATAACCATTCTGGTTGAAAAAGCATTGTATATAGTGATGGGCGAGTCCATACTGAACTTCCTGTTTCCCAAATGCGAACGGGGAGGCCGATTCATTAATAGCGCCAGGTAGCGACAGATGAGCGCCAGTAGCGTTATTTTCACAGCGCACGCTAGTATTCGCTGTGCTTGGCCGTTGTTCGGTTGTTGACAGCGACTCAGTCGGTGTGCGGTAATGTTGAATACGGGGTTAGGAGTCGCTGTTTGACTGGTTCCGCGCTGTATGGGAGCGCATGACAGCGACTGGCCATAGCGAACGGCTCCCAGCATATTCATTAACAAATCACGCTCAAAAAATTGTTTAAACCCCAGAGCGCTGGCGGCGATGGGTTAAAAGTAGTTTTTTAACCCCCAAACAACCATATTTTTGTTAAAAAAAAATAAATATGTTTTTATAAACATTTTGTAATATGAATACATTAATATCAGACCTGTAATATCAATTCTGCACAAATTTTTATTTTTTATTTTTATTACCTTAAAAAAAATATCTAACATTGCAGAAGTGGTCACAGAATTTTTGACATTTAAAAAAAAACAAAAAACATTAATATCAATTAATTATGAATATTTAAAGATTTCTCCATTGAAATGCATTGGAGAGCGCCAGGTAGCGAGAGGTCATACCTGGCGCTGTGATGGGATTAGCAGCGGCGCTGTTCGCTGAAGTGTGCAACATGATGAATCCCGCGCTAGCTGACGCTCTCGCCGGCGCTAGCCTCATTTTGCGTGACAAATGCGTGATTGTGTTCGCAGCCTGGCGTTCTGGAGTCGGTAGCCGCCGATAGCTGGCGCTACCTGGCGCTAGTGAGACACTACCTGGCGCTATCCCTTGATAAATAAGGCCCCAAGACTGTAGCCAGAAGTCCATGTTCGGATCAGCTGAAAGCGTATATAATTAACCTGGATTGCAGGGCTTAGGTACGTTACTTACAGCCACTTCCACATGCCACTCCCCCCCACACCTCCCCTACACAAGTTCGGGTCCCCACTGATTTCAATGGGGACCCATGTTTGCGTTCAACAAGTTCGGCCACGGAACCAAACTTTTGTTCAGAGTTCAGCCGAACTTGCCAAACCTGAACTATAGGGGGTTCACTCATCCCTAATTGTAAATGATATCTACAAAACTTACCGGAGAGCTTCAGGTCTCCTGGAAGAATGGCCACTTTTGTAGTCAGACACTGCACTATTAATATCTTCTCGAATCAGCTCAGCCTGGAGAACAGAAAAATACAGTGATGAACATTCCGCAGCCCTTGCAGCAAATAGTTACTCATCAAACTTGTAACCTAGATTTCTTACCCCAACTTGGTCACACTGGAAGAAGTGGACATCAGCTTTGGGTTGGTACCTGTCCTGGCAAACCAACACCAGCAGAGAATTGTTTCTCCTTTCTGGGACTATGGTTTCACAACGTTGAATGGCAGAAACAGGGAACATCTCTAAATCCTCCTGCACACAGACACCATAGAAATTAATGGCATATTTGTTTTCAGTTATAACTAATACATATTTATATAATTTAGCCAAACATGCATGTTGAGACACTAACTGTCCTTATGCCTAATCACAGATTGGCTCTCTTAAGATAGATCAAAGCCTAGACTAGAGTCTATAAGGCAAGGTAAATTCTTTGGGATGCCCCGTAGTGTAAAACCTTCTGATTTCCCAGTATCCTCTCCTTGATCCTGGATCACAGAGTGCATGTGTAGGCCTCTGATGGCGTCCCACTCTGACCACTGGATGTCTGCCGACGGATCATGGAGATGGAAATACTATTAAGCTTAGATGCAGCTTAGCCGTGGGATGCAGGTTAATTTCATGAAATCAGGGGGGTTCACACTGCAGGACATCCCAAGTCCCCAGGAGCTTCTAAATTTGGGATGTAGCGTGGAACCCACAGGCCTCCTGTACATTATTGGTGTTCTGCTTTATTGTTTTCCTCTTCTAGAATGTAAAATAAACATTTGTGCTGTGCGGTTTCCAAATTCTTTATATTCTGTGGCTCTGTGTTGTTTAAGTGGAAGTTGCTTTCCTGGCCTTGAGTAAAGCTAGTATAGTTGTTGCTTGCAAATCCCGGAATCTTTCCACTGAGAAGGATGAGCTCCCTCCCATCCACATAGCAGAGCAAGGAACAATCAGACAACAGAACTGACAGTCATCTCTCCCCAGGTGAAACACTGCCAGTAACCCTTTAGCTACTAGAGCAGGTGGGGTCAAACCCTTGTGCTCAGGAATGTGGAGTGTAATCCACATGGCTCAGCCAATAGGATGACTAGCAACTAGAGTCAGGAAGCCTCTTTGTGTATGGTTGCCAAGATAAACACATGTTTTAAAGAAAAACATTTCTTTAAAAATACAGTTACAAAACAAAAAAAAAAAGAACAAAAAATAACAGATAAGCTCAGCACCTTGAGGACATCATTTGGTGCACAATAATAGACACTTTAAAAAAAAAGTGGAAATACCTTTTAAGCTATAAGCATATAATTAAAACTCTTGACATATTCACCTCTAGGAATTAAAAAATGTGTTTTTGTTTGTGGAAATGTAAAAAAGTTAGTTTGTTATTAACACAATGGGGTCGATTCAGAGCCATTCCACTGAGTGGTCACCCAATATACACATATAATTGTGTGCTGATTTCATAAAAATAAATCATATCACACTGTTACATAATAAAATGTTCAGAAATCGAGACCTTGGAATCGACATCCAGCAGCTTTACAGTGGAACTGTTCACTTGTAGAATCATTTCTTGGACCCAGACTTTGCCTTTGGCATCCATCGTATTCAGCTTCCGGATGGCATCTTCCACTGTGTGGACATCGTCGTCCTCATCGATTGTGAACGTCACCAGATGCTGCAAAATAGAAAAGAATGCAACATTAAAATATAATAATAATACTTAATACTAACTGAAAGTCAACTGAAGGGGTCAACACTTCCCCGGCTTCCAATGGTGGCAGGACAGTGAGGTGAGTGAAGGGAAGGAGGTTGGTAGTGGGGGGACTCTGCCATTCAGCTCCTTATGGGGGGGCCTGTCACTCAGCATGTTATGAGGGGGGGATTCTGCCACTCAGCATGTTATGAGGGGGGGATTCTGCCACTCAGCATTTTAATAGGGGATTCTGCCACTCAGCATGTTATGAGGGGGATTCTGCCACTCAGCATGTTATGAGGAGGGGATTCTGCCACTCAGCATGTTATGAGGGGGGGATTCTGCCACTTAGCATGTTATGAGGGGGATTCTGCCACTCAGCATGTTATGAGGGGGATTCTGCCACTCAGCATGTTATGAGGGGGATTCTGCCACTCAGCATGTTATGAGGGGGATTCTGCCACTCAGCATGTTATGAGGGGGATTCTGCCACTCAGCATGTTATGAGGAGGGGATTCTGCCACTCAGCATGTTATGAGGAGGGGATTCTGCCACTCAGCATGTTATGAGGAGGGGATTCTGCCACTCAGCATGTTATGAGGGGGGGAATCTGCCACTCAGCATGTTATGGGGGGGCCTGTCACTCAGCATGTTATGAGGAGGGGATTCTGCCACTCAGCATGTTATGAGGGGGGGATTCTGCCACTCAGCATGTTATGAGGGGGGGATTCTGCCACTCAGCATGTTATGAGGGGGGATTCTGCCACTCAGCATGTTATGAGGGGGGGAATCTGCCACTCAGCATGTTATGAGGGGGGGAATCTGCCACTCAGCATGTTATGAGGGGGATTCTGCCATTCAGCATGTTATGAGGGGGGATTCTGCCACTCAGCATGTTATGAGGGGGGATTCTGCCACTCAGCATGTTATGGGGGGATTCTGCCACTCAGCATGTTATGAGGGGGGGATTCTGCCACTCAGCATGTTATGGGGGGATTCTGCCACTCAGCATGTTATGAGGGGGGGGGGATTCTGCCACTCAGCATGTTATGAGGGGGGGATTCTGCCACTCAGCATGTTATGAGGGGGGGATTCTGCCACTCAGCATGTTATGAGGGGGATTCTGCCATTCAGCATGTTATGAGGGGGGGAATTCTGCCATTCAGCATGTTATGAGGGGGGGAATCTGCCACTCAGCATGTTATGGGGGGATTCTGCCACTCAGCATGTTATGAGGGGGGGATTCTGCCACTCAGCATGTTATGAGGGGGGGATTCTGCCACTCAGCCTGTTATGGGGGGATTCTGCCACTCAGCATGTTATGAGGGGGGGATTCTGCCACTCAGCATGTTATGGGGGGATTCTGCCACTCAGCATGTTATGAGGGGGGGATTCTGCCACTCAGCATGTTATGAGGGGGGGATTCTGCCACTCAGCATGTTATGAGGGGGGGATTCTGCCACTCATCATGTTATGAGGGGGGGATTCTGCCACTCAGCATGTTATGAGGGGGGATTCTGCCATTCAGCATGTTATGAGGGGGGATTCTGCCATTCAGCATGTTATGAGGGGGGATTCTGCCATTCAGCATGTTATGAGGGGGGGATTCTGCCACTCAGCATGTTATGAGGGGGGATTCTGCCACTCAGCATGTTATGAGGGGGGGATTCTGCCACTCAGCATGTTATGATGGGGGGTTTCTGCCACTCAGCATGTTATGAGGGGGGATTCTGCCACTCAGCATGTTATGAGGGGGGGGGGATTCTGCCACTCAGCATGTTATGAGGGGGGGATTCTGCCACTCAGCATGTTATGAGGGGGGATTCTGCCACTCAGCATGTTATGAGGGGGGGGATTCTGCCACTCAGCATGTTATGAGGGGGGGATTCTGCCACTCAGCATGTTATGGGGGCATTCTGCCACTCAGCATGCTATGAGGGGGGATTCTGCCACTCAGCATGTTATGGGGGGGGGGGGGGGATTCTGCCACTCAGCATGTTATGAGGGGGGATTCTGCCACTCAGCATGTTATGGGGGGATTTTGCCACTCAGCATGTTATGGGGGATTCTGCCACTTAGCATGTTATGAGGGGGATTCTGCCACTTAGCATGTTATGAGGGGGATTCTGCCACTTAGCATGTTATGAGGGGGATTTTGCCACTCAGCATGTTATGAGGGGGATTCTGCCACTCAGCATGTTATGAGGGGGATTCTGCCACTCAGCATGTTATGAGGGGGATTCTGCCACTTAGCATGTTATGAGGGGGATTCTGCCACTCAGCATGTTATGGGGGGATTCTGCCACTCAGCATGTTATGAGGGGGGATTCTGCCACTCAGCATGTTATGAGGGGGGATTCTGCCACTCAGCATGTTATGAGGGGGGATTCTGCCACTCAGCATGTTATGGGGGGATTTTGCCACTCAGCATGTTATGGGGGATTCTGCCACTTAGCATGTTATGAGGGGGATTCTGCCACTTAGCATGTTATGAGGGGGATTCTGCCACTTAGCATGTTATGAGGGGGATTTTGCCACTCAGCATGTTATGAGGGGGATTCTGCCACTCAGCATGTTATGAGGGGGATTCTGCCACTCAGCATGTTATGAGGGGGATTCTGCCACTTAGCATGTTATGAGGGGGATTCTGCCACTCAGCATGTTATGGGGGGATTCTGCCACTCAGCATGTTATGAGGGGGATTCTGCCACTCAGCATGTTATGAGGGGGATTCTGCCACTCAGCATGTTATGGGGGGGGGGGGGGGATTCTGCCACTCAGCATGTTATGAGGGGGGGATTCTGCCACTCAGCATGTTATGAGGGGGGATTCTGCCACTCAGCATGTTATGAGGGGGGATTCTGCCACTCAGCATGTTATGGGGGGATTTTGCCACTCAGCATGTTATGGGGGATTCTGCCACTTAGCATGTTATGAGGGGGTTTCTGCCACTTAGCATGTTATGAGGGGGATTCTGCCACTCAGCATGTTATGAGGGGGATTCTGCCACTCAGCATGTTATGAGGGGGATTCTGCCACTCAGCATGTTATGAGGGGGATTCTGCCACTCAGCATGTTATGAGGGGGATTCTGCCACTCAGCATGTTATGAGGGGGATTCTGCCACTCAGCATGTTATGGGGGGATTCTGCCACTCAGCATGTTATGAGGGGGATTCTGCCACTCAGCATGTTATGAGGGGGGGATTCTGCCACTCAGCATGTTATGAGGGGGATTCTGCCACTTAGCATGTTATGAGGGGGATTTTGCCACTCAGCATGTTATGAGGGGGATTCTGCCACTCAGCATGTTATGAGGGGGATTCTGCCACTTAGCATGTTATGAGGGGGATTCTGCCACTCAGCGTGTTATGGGGGGATTCTGCCACTCAGCATGTTATGAGGGGGATTTTGCCACTCAGCATGTTATGGGGGGATTTTGCCACTCAGCATGTTATGGGGGGGGGGGGGGCGGATTCTGCCACTCAGCATGTTATGGGGGGATTCTGCCACTCAGCATGTTATGGGGGGATTCTGCCACTCAGCATGTTATGGGGGGATTCTGCCACTCAGCGTGTTATGGGGGGATTTTGCCACTCAGCGTGTTATGGGGGAATTTTGCCACTCAGCGTGTTATGGGGGAATTTTGCCACTCAGCGTGTTATGGGGGGATTTTGCCACTCAGCGTGTTATGGGGGGATTTTGCCACTCAGCGTGTTATGGGGGAATTTTGCCACTCAGCGTGTTATGGGGGGATTCTGCCACTCAGCATGTTATGGGGGAATTTTGCCACTCAGCGTGTTATGGGGGGATTTTGCCACTCAGCGTGTTATGGGGGAATTTTGCCACTCAGCGTGTTATGGGGGGATTTTGCCACTCAGCGTGTTATGGGGGGATTTTGCCACTCAGCGTGTTATGGGGGGATTCTGCCACTCAGCGTGTTATGGGCGGTTCCGACAGTCTGTGATGAGTGGGGTTCGGCACACTGCCTGTTATGGAGGGCATGGATTCCGGGCTGGACACACTGCAGAAGGGCCGGTGTGACCAGAAAAGTCCTGGGACATTTTTTAATCCCAGTCCGCCCCTGCTTGTGAGTATCCTTTTAATTTTTAAATTCCAGATATAAATAATACACACGTTACACCACTGGCATTCAGACAACACTAAAATAGATGTGGGTGGACTGATCCCTTAGCAAAAACAAAAGATGTTATGTAGATGATGTAACTTTAGGTTATTTATTATTTGATACCCTATGATTATTTTTACTTTAACGTTGCATCTAATTTAATGCTCAATATTAAGAAGACTTTATTTAAATGGTATTGTAAATCTCACCCTGCCTAGCTGCAATACCTGGATTACAATACATTATGTTTAGAGACTGATACAGGATTATCTGCAAGGTTGCAGTAAATCTGGGAGTGTCAGATGTAATACTGAAAATTCTGCATGACTACATTTAGTTACTCATGTTATATTTGCATTGTAGATGTGATCAAAATATAACTGGGTGGGGTAAGGATTCCTTGTTACTTGGAAACCAGCCTAAAGCATCTGGTCCCTGATGTAATGTTTACCATATAGAAATACATCTTGTTCATTTGAAGCATAGATGAGTTTCCACATGTGTAACTATTTAAATAAAGACACATCAACTTGCGTAGAATTTATCAAATACATAAACAAGAGCTATTAAACTAGAGCTATTAAACTAGAGCTATTAAAGTGCATCAAAACTCAGGATTTTGACTATCATGGGTTTTGGTTCTTGCCCCCGGGGCACCCCGATCGGGGATACGAGTGTGTGAAACCCTCAGATTGCCCAATCTCACTCTTCCCTGATTCTACGGCGCATGTGCAGCCCTCTCGTCCAATCAGCACGCTCCCGTCCCTTCGTCTAATAGCTCGTCTATCGCAAACGGATCCAAGCTTACTAGTGGCCCCATCCCCCGCTACTCTCTAACAGGGAGCGTGCCTGCACCAGCCATTCACAAACGCCTGGCGCAGGCACGCGTCCTGCTAAAGGGAAAGCAGGGGTACGGCTGCAGCTGGCGCATGTGCTGTTGAACCATCTTAGAGACTTCAAGCGGACCTTCACTCTGAATAAGAGTCTATCTTATATGTTTCCCACACCCTGTACATACAGATTGACCACATTAAAAATGATCCTACCTGCATCTACTGCATGTTATGAGCCCTTAAACATCCAAGATGGCGGCTTATGGAAGCCGCCATCTTATCAGGCAGCCTGCAAACAGGAAGTGCCTCCTGACTGAGCTGCTCTGCATTCTGGGACTGCTGACCTTTACCTGACCCCAGCTCTGCTCTGTCTGAGCAAAGCACAGCTATAACCCGCCCCCCTGTACCTTATCCCACTCTCCTCTCCTCAGTAAGTGTGATGCTTCTGAGTCAAGATGGCGGCGCCCGTATCCTAAATTCCCGAACAGAGTTGCAGCCCAGTGGGGGAAAGAATAATAAGTTAGTGACTAAAAATTGACTTAATTTTAGATGCTGGGGAACCGTTTTTTAAGAGTTTGGGCTTTTCATTAAATCACGCTGAAGGTCCGGTTTCAGGGCCATTGCGGCATGGGTTTTGGTTCACTTTAAATTCAAATCAGTGAGTGTCAGCTACTGTCGCTCAGGCCAATATAGCTTGACACATGGTTCACATCCGAAACACGTCGCCGTTCATCAATCAGCTGACTCTTTCATCTTTGGAAGCTTTTACATGGATTGCAATTGCACGTTTTAACTTTTGCTCTATATGTTGAGCACTGTGAACCTCTCCTTTCTGCTCAGGCCAATATGCCCAGAAGAGCATACATGTGCACTATGAACACTGCTACTACACGTGCACATATGCCCATCAAGCATATCCTGTGCTCCAGCCAATGTGAAAACAAAAGAACAGCTTCCCTTAATGATACTTCTAGGTTGGTGCATAGAAAAGGATCCAAGAGTTCCAGCTCTCACCAGCAGAGTTAAAGTCATGCATTTCTAGCATCCAGATAAAACATCCAATTGGTCACAACAGCATCATAAAAGCATGTGTAATCTCATCTGATATACAGCTGCAGATGTCACGTTTCAAGCGAGTTAGTCCTTAATCATACAGCTCTAGCCAACGTGCATGCGTGTGATGTTTAAAGCCGAACAAAACCCTGGATTTCGAAATGACATGTCCAGCTACGTGAAAGCCCCCAGAACGCCCATACTTACCTCTCTCTGGTACTATGGTGCATGCGTGGGCTCTTGTTCAATCAGAGTCATTTTCTGTGCATATGTTATGCTTGCATTTACATGCAGGGCTTTGGCAAATGGAGCGAGAGGGGCTGCATCCACGTTAGCGTGCGTGCTCCCACCAACAGCCTAACAACCCAAAGATGTGTGGAAGGAGGTGAATGTTGCAGTGGCTGGGGCGTTCACACAGTGGGGCATCCCAATCTGGGATGTGTGTGAAGCACAGTGGCTAGCTCTGGAAATTGTTAGATTCCAGGGCCGTGCCCCTAGGGTTTTGTTCTTCTTTAAAAACCTTCAGCTGTTGGGTCAGTTTCCTTTTGCACCTTATACCACTGCATTGTCCATTCACCACTGACTTGACTTCTGACTATTCTTCTAGAATGAATTCTTTATTTGACATCTATCTTGGATTTTGACTCCTTAGCTGCTTTCCGCCAAACTTACTTCATGCTCAAGTGGCTATTACTCACCCTGAGTGGATGACCCAAGATTTCTCCATCCCCATTTAGGCCCACTATCAGAGGCTCTAGGGAAAACTAGAGTGAGTGAGTTTCTTTGTAAATTCTGGGACTCAAAATGGCCAGAGACTAAGACTGTCCCAACAAAAGGAATTCGCAACTGGCATGATGCCCTTTATTAGAGGGTTATAGTTGCGCAGTATATTTATATATGCATACCTCCTTTATTAGAGGTTTATGCAGGATGCATGAAAATAAGGGGAAGAGCCTGAGGCTTGGGTGGACCTATGGAAGATTAATGTCTGAGGGTGGGAGGAAAGGTACTGTGACTCAGAACCTGTGTGTCCATTCAGCCATTTCAAGGTGCCATTTTGAGGCGTTCTTGTCAGGGGAAAGGGTAGTAGGTAGATAGTAAGTAGCAGGTCTGGGATTGAAAGACAGGGGGTGAAAATGCTGGTGGGGCAGCAGAGACTATGAGAGTGAGGTTTCAGGCAGCGTCAAGCAAGGTTCATGGGTAGGAGCTACAAACACCCAGCATGAAACATAGAGG
This sequence comes from Gastrophryne carolinensis, assembly GCA_027917425.1. Classification (NCBI taxonomy): domain Eukaryota; kingdom Metazoa; phylum Chordata; class Amphibia; order Anura; family Microhylidae; genus Gastrophryne; species Gastrophryne carolinensis. Next base: position 103,686,725 of record CM051242.1, read on the forward strand.
AGAAGAGAGGGTTTCAGTGAGCACCTTGTACTGGACATGGAGGATAAATAGCAAAAGCCAGGAAGGGGGTGCTGGGAGCAATAGGTTCCATCTTACAAGCTACAGTAAGGAATGAGGTGGGGCCACAAGGAACAGCCAACCAGGTACAAGGCAGAAGGAAACAGAAAACATGTAGGGACAGCAGGCAAATTGTGGTTCAGCAAGGAATATAGAGGGGAGAGGAGGCCTGCCTCTTGCATACAGTTAGGCAGCAAGGTTTGTTTGTTTTTAAATATCTATATTACATTGGTAAAATTCTGTAACTCACTTGCTGCCTTCACACCTGGGCATTAAAATTTGTTCTAGCAATTTCCTATGGAATCCATAGCGTAAATGCAATCGCCTGTTTGCAGCACTCAATGGTACTGCTGAAAAATCGCTACATGAAAAACCTTTTTGGGGAAATTGCAATTACCCTGCAAACAGCAAATGTCTATGTGAGCGACAAGCGGATAGCAATTCCCTGGTGTAAAGGTGACATTATAAAAATTACCCATCACAGATTTTTTAGGAAAACAGCTTAAATTTAGGCTGTAAAGCACACGCAAAAGCACCCCCAAAGTGAGCCTTGCTTCACCAAATAATAAGCATGACCCCATAGTCTGCGCTTGTCCTGATTCAATGACTGCTCTGGATGGGAGATCCATCAGCATGGACTGACGATATACATGTATTAAAAACACAGTCATGGGTCTGGTCCTTCAGGGGCAAAATGATCAATTCATACATAGCCTGGCAGCTTATTTTGAAAGGACTTAATATTATTCTTTCCAGATTCCCCTCCTATTACAAACACTTGAAGCTTGGTTTGACAGAATGGTGGTGGGGGCTGCATCCTGATCGCTAATGCTGAAAGAGGACCATGTGACAGGTGGAGGCCAATCACGTTTGCTGGGTGGACAAGTGCACGTTAATATGATTGTCCCTCAGAAAAAAACATGGAGCCCGATCTTGCTAAGGGAGCAAGGAAGAGGTAAGTGTGCGGACTTGCAGGAAGGGCAATGCACAGGGTGAGGGGATTGGCATTTGGGATGTCCTCCCATGCCAAAATCTGCTGCTATCAACACTAGTATTTATTTATTTATTTGTTAATAAAATGGGTGTTGAATTGCTTTTTAATTGTTAAATGCCATCAACATTGGATTAGAATTTGGTTGAACAATTGGGGGAAAGTAAAATGTTATTTAAATAGTTCACACTTCTTAAACCATAACCTTTCCACTCTTTCCCCCCATAACAGGAGTTTAACCCCCTGTGTCTATGCTCTACTGCCATAGAACAAAGGATTTAATTTGTAAAATCTATTATGTTATCTCTGTCACAAAGAAAGTAACATATTTCAGGTATCTCACGTTATATCCACTGTGATTACATACTGTATGGCAATGAAACGTGTAAACTTCCAAGGGGTACATTATTTTAATAGACGGTGTAAATCAGACGCTGGATACAAATGTCTTGAGTTTTGTGATATACGCATATGTCAAATTGCTTATGACAAAGATACAGACATAAATACAATGTAAAGGCATTGCTAATGACTGGTTAGCTATCACAGGTCTCTTGGAGGAAATGACAATGAGAGAAGGCTGGCTGGAATGTATTTCTTGGTGACAGGCCCATCTGCTTGCACAAGGCGTGCATGTCAGCCTATTGACAGCTATTCACTGTGCAGTGACTTAGAAGATGCCATTGTGTACATACTTTCTCACTGAGTCAGCGTAGGCAAGGACACTTACATTTACTTGATACTGTGACACATCAGCCATGATAACATTAGAGTATCTCTTCCTTTGCTCTGCAAAGAAAACAAAGAATACATTACTAAATACAAAGGATTCTTCTGTATGATTCTGCTCTTAGGGGTTGTCATAATATATATACCTGTAATTATCGGTTATAAAATGGAGGTGTATGTAGGGTTTATTGCTATTTGTGACATGAGATAGCTGTTAGCAGGAGACACAAGGTAGCCCTTTTTCTGGTTTATTTTTCTAAGACCTTTGAACTATCCAGAGGCTTGTGAGAATTTATGGTGGGTTTGTTGCGCCCTCCACCTCCATTATCTGCCCCTACAATACTAAAGCTTCAGAATCATTGCTTAAAGTGGAACAAAGCCCAGGATTTTGACTATCCTGAGTTCTGGTCCTTTCCCCTCGGGCACCCTGATCGGGAGGGCTCTGCTGTGTGAAACCCCCCAGGTCGCCCGTCCTCACTTACGATACCCTGGGCCTATGGCGCATGCGCAGTCCTCTCATCCAATCAGCGCGCTTGGATCCACTCGAGCCCCTTCGTCCAGGAGTTTATCTAATGCAAATGGACCTAAGCATGCTGGCGGCCGCATCCCCCACTACCCTTTAAAAAATGCCTGGCACGGGCACGCACCCTGCTAAAGGGATAGCGGAGATGCAACCTCTGCTCGCGCATGCGCCGTTGGACTAGGAATGAAGATGAGTTTCGGCCAACCTGGGGGTTTCACACAGCGGGGCACCCCCGATGCCTTCCCTGGTGTCTCATAGACTCCAGGGTGGGTTTTGGTCCGCTTTAAGCCCTCCAGAGGGCTCAAAGAACAATCATTCTTTGGGCCCACCAGAGATAATCATTCTGGGGGTCCATCCTTCAGCTATAAACAAATAATGTAACACCACTCTAAATTACGTACTAAAACATGATTTTGATGCACAAAAAATATTGTATACATTGTATAAATATAATAAAAGTGTAGGAAAGGAAATTTGAAAAGTAAAATACAGGATAACTAACTAACACAAAGAACATTTCAGGCAAACCCCGTCTTGGATCTCCTATGCTGCCTCTATAGTGGCCTTGGGAAAGTGTTCGGGGCCAATGGCAGCATCATCTGGTCCTGTGGTGGGCCACATCAATTGAAGAGTGACCAGAACCGCCTCTGCCTTTGATCTGTTCTGACATTTCAATAGCCTCAGCTATGACACACACTTGTTGACCAGCTGGGAATCACATTGGAGGCAGAGCTCAATGCGGATGCTGTAAGTTGATCAAAGGCCAATAAAATGCCATGTTCATGTTTGGCCCTAATCCCCTCCTGTCTACAAGTCTTCTGCCGTTTCATTTTCCCAAATGTTACTCATCAATTAAACTGTCCAAACTGCATTGTAAAAAGCAACTGTAAATCTATGTAAACTATTTCCAAATGTTCCTTAGATCCTGTACAAGTCCAGGTCAAATTATCCTCGATATACTCTTCCATTTTAACCAAGGCTGGAATACATAGTTGCATATGCCAATATGCCCTGATAATTCTGAAGTGGTCTGTAGAGGATCCAGGCAGTAATCAGCTAACAAATATGTGGATGTCCTTAAAACACCTGAATAGGTAAAAAAAACACTTTGAAGTCAAGATGCTGTTCAACTAGACATAGCCAATTGTTTAACTATGGACAGGCATTCAGGAGTCAGATGGAAGGGGGTGACAGCCCCCATAAGCTTGTCTTGTAATGTGGCTATGAATTAAAAGTTTAAACCTCCCTAACAAAGTTCATGTTCATGTTCATAAATACCACTCCCTGTAGCCCCCCCCTTCTAGGATAGAAGAACATGTCCAGTTGAAGCAGTACTAAGGTGCTCTTGACTTTGCCCACCGTTGTTCTTTAAAGTGGACCAATCACTGGCCCTGAACTTCAAAGGACTCCATGGCTGGCTGATTACTTGGGATGCCCTCTGGAGTCTTTAAGGCCCTTATTTAACAAGGGATAGCGGCAGGTAGCGACTGGTGAGCGGCCGGTAATGACGGGCACCGCCACGAGAACGCCGGCTCCCCACCACAATCACACATTTATCAAGCCAATCCTGCTTAGCGACTGAGATAGCGCCATATAGCCACTCATTCATCATTATTCCAGCCTCAGCCCACAGCGCCAGCGTCCGACCTTGAACAGCGACAGGTATGACCTCTCGCTACCTGGCGCTCTCCAATGCATTTCAATGGAACAATCTTTAAATATTCATAATTAATTATTAATTTTTTTTTATTTTTTTTAAATGTGAAAAATTCTGTGACCACTTCTGCCATTTTAAATAATTTTTTTAAGGTAAAAAAAAAAAAAGTGTACAGAATTGATATTACAGGTCTGATATTAACGTATTCATATTACAAAATGATTTAAAAAACAGCGCGGAACCTGTCAAATAGCGACTCCTCACCCAATATTCAACATTACAGCAAACCGAGTCGCTAACAACTACAGAACAACGGCCAAGCACAGCGACTACTAGCGGGCGCTCTGAAAATGGCGCTACAGTCGCTCAACTCTCGCTACCTGCCGCTATTAATGAATCGGCCTCTTTGTCTGTTTAGGCATTCTCGTGTCCTGCAGAGCACTTGGCCACATCCATAGTATCTAAGCCGGGTGATCTGGGGGGAGTAAGAGTTCACACAATGGGGCATCTCAAATCTGGATGCTCCAGAAAAACAGACCAATCACCAGGATAGTAAAATTTATGGTAAATTATCCCCTTTAAAGACATATAGGCAAAGGCAATTGTTACACCATTGCATGGGGCTACATTTGGTACTGTCCTTTTCCTTGTCCTTTGTCCATTTTAAAATTGAAGAAGAAATGGGCAAGATATTGAGGTTTACAATTTCACCTCACGATTTCCCTACTGAAAAAAGTGGGCATGGCCCTTGGCTCTGTGATGCTGCATAATAATAAGCGGGGTCTGCAAGATTCCCAGATCTCGCTTCTCCCCCTGTTGCTAGGTGTAATTAGAGACTAGGAGGCCGATTCAGTAATAGCACCAGGTAGCGACAGATGAGCGCCAGTAGCGTGATTTTCACAGCGCCCGCTAGTATTCGCTGTGCTTGGCCGTTGTTCGGTTGTTGATAGCGACTCAGTTGGTGTGCAGTAATGTTGAATACGGGGTTAGGAGTCACTGTTTGACAGGTTCCGCGCTGTATGGGTGCGCCTGACAGCGAATGGCCATAGCGAACGGCTCCCAGCATATTCATTAACAAATCACGCTCAAAAAATTCTCGCGCTGTGAAAAGCTTGTTTAAACCCCAGAGCGCTGGCGGCGATGGCTTAAAAGTAGTTTTTAACCCCCAAACAACCATATTTTTTGATTAAAAAATAATAAAGTTTTTCTAAACATTTTGTAATATGAATACATTAATATCCAGACCTATAATATCAATTCTGCACAAATTTTTTTTTTGTAATTTTTTTACCTTAAAAAAAATATCTAACATTGCCGAAGTGGTCACAGAATTTTTGACATTTAAAAAAAAAAAAACATTAATAACAATTAAATATGAAGATTTAAAGATTGCTCCATTGAAATGCATTGGAGAGCACCAGGTAGCGAGAGGTCATACCTGGCGCTGTGATGGGATTAGCAGCGGCACTGTTCGCTGAAGTGTGCAACATGATGAATCCCGCGCTAGCTGACGCTCTCGTCGGCGCTAGCCTCATTTAGCGTGATAAATGCGTGATTGTGTCCGCCGCCTGGCGTTCTGGAGTCGGTAGCCGCCGATAGCTGGCGCTAGTGAGACACTACCTGGCGCTATCCCTTGATAAATAAGGTCCTAGAACAGCACACCCAGACACACATGGTCGCAATCCCAATTGCACATGCACACACTCCCAAACGTGCATGTGCACACTCTCACAGTGTATGTGTGCGCATCCCAAAGTGCATGCACGCACTACCAAATGTGCATGTTTGCACTCTCAAACATCCATGCACGCACTCCTAAAGTGCATGCGTGCACTCCCAAACGCCCTTGCGCATATTCCCAAATGTCCATGCCTGTACTCCCAAACGTGGATGCATGCATGCCCAAAACATACATGTGCACACTCCCAAAGTACATGTGCGCACTTCCAAATGTCCATGAGTGCACTCCCAAATGTGCATGTGCATATTGCCAAAAGTACATTCGTGCATTCCCAAATGTCCATGCAGTGGATGGGTAATGAAGGGGGACTGGGCAGCTTTCAGCACCTTCAGCAGCAGGGCAGACAGTGGGCATCAGCCGGGGGGGAGAAAGGAGCACTGCTGCATGGTGCCAGGAGGAGAGAGGAATAAGTGGAGGCAGACGGTTTAGCTCTCTCCGAGCTTCGGCATCAGAGGCTGTCAGCTCTCTGCACTGTGAAATGGTTGAGGAAGGAGGAGCCGGCAGAGGAGGGCGAAAAAGCATATGGTAATAGGGGACCAGAAATTCTGGCCCTGCTGTGCCAAGCTGATTAAGGGACAGGATGTGAGGGGAAGCGCTGCTTCAAAGGGTAACAGGCCATGATACCCTGTCTCCTGCAACATTTAGAGGAAGAGGACCAGCCTGTGACACAATGCCAAAGGTGAATACTTGTGGCTGTGTAAACATTTTAAGAGACTACTGGTATGTTATAGCAAACCATCTGCTGATTATCTTAAAGGGAAAACTCACTTTTTCGCATGTTTTTGGTGTTCTGCCTTATTGTTCTCCTTGTTTGGAATTTAAAATAAACATTTGTGTTAGGATTGTGCCCCCATGCCTGGGATTTATTACCAGCATGCTGTTTCCATCATTCTTATATTCCTGGGACTCTGTTTTGCTACAGTGGTTTTCATGGCCTTGAGTAAATACAATGGACTACAAGTCCCACAAGTCTTCCAATGTAACAGGTGAACTTTTTAGCAGCTTTGGCTAAGTCTAAGGAGCCTAATGACCTATCCAGCTGAGAACTCAGCCATTTATCCTTGTTACTGGAACACAAGACTGTGATCGTTCCAAGAAGCTGGATTTCAGCAGAATGGGTTAAATCAGTCACCCGTGCATTAGCCAATCAGATGATTAGCAAGCTAGAGTGAGGAAGTCTATGATATGTACTCAAAATCACCACTTTGGTGTACACAGTGGTAGCTAAGGTAAACATATTAATGCTATGGAAACTGTTTTCTTTTATAACACAAAGTTGCAAACAAAGCTTAGCACATTGAAGACATCATTTTGCCGCACAATAATGGACACTTTGCTATTGAAGGTGGAATTACCCTTTATATTGCTTAACATAAGCTGCACACTCTTATTCTATATAGAAAATCCACATCCTAAGCGTGGCCTGTGCTTCTCGTGTCACCAAAACACAATTTATTACTAAACCTTCCAAAATGCTGGTAACTCACAGGTGCAAGACTTTATAGTTTTCTGTGCCCATAAGGCAAGAAGAAATAAACCCAATCATGGGCTGCTACAGTAGCAATATTTTAAATAATGATCAAGATAAAAAGATATTTGCAGGTCTGGCTTGCCGAGGGCTATTCTATGGAATGTGCATCTCAGGCAAGTTGTGGTTTAATCACATGAGGAATAACAAAACAAAATAGACAATGCTTCATTTAGCTAAAGCAAACCAAAGCTGTACAGTACTGCAGCAGTGCTTGCCATCAGTCTCTGCATCAAAATATATAGATAAATGTAGATTTCTATGCCACTTCTCTTGGCAATATTCACTTTCTGGATGAAACAGCACAGATGACTTCTCTTCCAGGCTGTGGCTCCCCAGCTCTATATACTGCCCGGGCAGCAACCTTTAGATGCTTCATACAGGAGGGCAGTCCCTACTTGCAACAGTGGTGGCAGGGGCAAAATAATGACCAGGACTATATGAACTATGTCCCTGTGTGTCATGTCTGTTTTCAACAAACAAGTATTTTTACTGATGATGACACTGGTTTAAAAGTGTGATGGCCACACACTTACCATGGGCCGGCTGATTCATTACTAGTGCCAGGTAACGGCAGATGAGCGTCTGTACAGCGGCGCCAAGAGCGACCGCTAGTGGTCGCTCTGATCGGCTGCGAGTCGCTATTACAGAGCGCCTCAGTCGGTGTAGTAACATGGCCGGTATTGATTAATTTAATGTGTGAGTCGCTATAACGCCAGTACAGCACTTTATGTGAGCGACTCAAACCATATTCATCCAAAAAACAGCCTCACACAGCGCTGGCACTCAAAATTGTGTCGCTGTAGCCTAGAGCGGCAGACGCTGTGTGATTAAAGTCTGTTTTTGAACACATATCCACTAGTAACAAAGTGAAAACACATGGAATTACATTGTAATTACATTGTGACATTTTAATACCAGACTTGTAATGACTATTCTGCATAAAAATATAAAAATTAAAAAAAAAAAATCAAAAATGAAGTTTAATAGGCCAGGAGAGGTCACACAATGATTTGAGTTCAAAAAATAAAATAAAAAGAAAACCCTGTTTAAAGTGAAGAAAAGTAACGTCCATTGAAATGTATGGGAGAGCGACAGATAGCGACAGGTAATACTTGACGATCTGGAAGGCAGAGCGCCAATGGTATACGCTGAGCCGTCTGTGATGATGAATCGGACGCTACATGGCGCTGTTAGAGTCGCTCACCGGAATCGCTTTGATAAATGTGGTATTGTGTACAGTGCCCGGCTTTCACCGTTCGCTACCTGTCGCTACGAGGCACTACCTGCCGCTATCCCTTGATGAATAAACCCCTTAATTATATCCTCTAGCGAGTAGGTGCATCAGTTTGTGGAGGTGCTAAAGTCCAATGTACAACAGAAAAGGCGCTCCAAAAGCAGAATATTATATTGTAGTACCCCTTTCTCAAGACATGCATATAAGAATGGAAGAGAAGCCAAAGGCTATAAAGGGACTAACAGCCAATCACAAGCTTTCCTATGAATTTTTATCTCAGTAACACATTTCAGAAATGAACACACTACAGCTTGGTATAATGTTCACCGCCATGAACCATAAAAATCCCAAATCCTTTGAATTAAATCTCCCACGCACCCCTTTCACATACCCCTGCAGTTTAAAAGACCCTGGTTAGTTATATTCACCTCATTGGAAATCCCATGGTACATGCACAGACATTCTATGCAGTGCCTATGAATGAACATCACAGATTGCTGTTTATACGTAAAGCCGGTATGGAGTACAAGGTGCGGCCTGCACTCCAGTTACTTCCCTCAGGATGTACATACGGAGTATGGGATGCTATTATGCTTTGTAAGGTTTGTTTATAACTTTGATGCTACTGATGACGCCACGGATGATGTCAAACGTGGACAGGAAGGTGCTGTGGCAGCCTGTGACTAAAAATGGGCGAACCAAAGTTCTGGTTCATATTGAACTTTGTGAGTTCGGGTTCCAGAACTCGAACACGGACTTCATCCAGAGTTCAGCATCCATTTTGAGGTAGGGATTATTTTCGGGGAAACGCAGTAGTCCCTTTATTGGCTTTGGCTGTTTTTTCATTCTTGTTGTATGCATGTCTTGAGAAAGGGGTTCTAGCCGAAACGTTGACTATATTGCATCAAACTGCTGTTTTGCTACTTTTGGATTACAATATATAATTCTGCATATTGGAGTGCCGGTTCCTTTGTACATAATGCAAAAACCTGGTGAGGAACCACAAGCAGGAGGACCCATACATCTCAAGACGCATTTATTTCTTAAGGTACATACATTATATATATATATATATATATATTATATATATATATATATATACACTAGGAATTTGTAGTGACAGAAAGGCTAGTGCAATGACTAGGGGACTAAGTGTCAACACTTCCAGAGTAACTGGAACAAAGAATATTATAGCACAGTTTGTGTAAGTGAGGATACTGAAACAGTGGTTGCTAGAGAGAAGAGGAGGGGATCTTCCTGAACAGATGCCCATTCTTTTTCAGGGCGTCACTTGTTGGGGTCATAGATCAAGTGGTGGAGGAGAAAACAAGAAATAAGGTTAGAAGTGGAAGTGAGTAGGCCACTGCTGAAGGTTTAGGATTTAGAAGCACAGTTGAAGTTGGGGAACAATTCCATGGACTAGGTCAGTCAAGTCGCTTGCATCCAAAACCTCTTTTTCCCAGTCTTAGTCCTAGGCCCGGGCTATTTCTTGTCCTGGGTTCATCCCAATATTCCATGCCTTAAAACACTCGATCCTCAAAACCACAGTGCATCACAGTGCATCTGATGCTATGCCTTCTTTGCACGCATGGTACGCTTGTAACGCGTACCAGTGCTGGAGCAATGCAAAACATTTCTGCAACCATGAAATCAAGGATAGAGAAGACTATATAGGGAAATCAAGGGGTTCTTTAAGGCACATTTGTGGGGAGGGGCAGAACCTAGAGTCACATTAAAGGAGAGGCATAAATTATTGGTGGTTACACCTGCTGGGCAGGGGAGAGCTGGACTATGTAGAGAGTAGTGGTGCTGGAATAAGAAGGGAAGAGAGGGGAGCTGCAGGGAGCATACAGAAAGAAATTGAGGAGGGGGGGGCTTGGAGTGGAGGCCGCTGTAAGAGAAGGCTTGTGGGAGGGGGCTGAAATACATGGAGGGGCATGCTGCATGTGGCGGAGGCTTTGATGTGCAAAGCAGTTGGCATATAGCATCCATCATCTAGCCCTGTTACAGAAACGCATAATTATCTTTAGAGAGGACCAAAACTCACCCTAGAGTCTATGAGACATACTCCCAGATCGTCGTGGGTGACCTGCTGTGTGAAGCCCCCCAGGTCGCCCGAAAACTCACCTTTGTTCCCGGTCCAACAGCGAAATCGCTTGCAGTGGCCGCATCCCCACTATCCCTTTAGCAGGGTGCGTGCCTGCGCCAGGCATTTGTGAATGGGGCATGTGGCCGCCAGTGCACTCGGATCCGCTTGCATTAGACGAGCTCCTGGACGAAGGGGCTTGAGCAGATACGTGTGCTGATTGGACGAGCGGCCGCACATGCGCTGTAGGACCACTTACCTCCATGGCTGCATCCAGCCGTCGTTCATCTCACAGCACTTCCCTCACCTCCATGGCTGCTCCCAGCCATCTCCCTTCCCCCCATGCTTCCTCCTCGCATGGTCAGGTGCGCGCACTTCCCTGTCCACTAGAGGGCGAGCGCACTGGATTCCTGAGATTTAAAGGGCCTGTACAGCACTGATTGGTGCCTGGTCATCCAATCCTGCATCCACTTCCCCTATTTAAAGAGGCACTTCCTTTCCTTCAGTGCCGGATCTTGGTCTTTCCATGCCAGTTGTAAATCAGTTGCTTTTGGATTGCTCACCCGTGTACCGACCTCTGCCTGTCCCCGACGCTGAACCTTTGCCGCCTGCCCCAACCTTGGCTACTCACCTTTACCACGAACATCTGCTGCCTGCCCTGACCTCTGCCTGTGTGTACTACGCCTTTTGCTTGCCTCTTGTGTACCCCGCAGAGCCTCAGCTAGCCGTGGGAATGGGCCGCTGTTTGGGGGTAGCGACCTGGGGGTCACTCGCCACACAAGACCAACCTGCCTTGCGGTGGGCTCTGGTGAATAACGGTGGCCTCTTAGACTCCGCTCCCCTGACGTGGTACCTGCCATTTGTTCCACAGTTAAAGCGGATCCACACCCGAGTCCGCTCCACCCGGTCCGTGACAGTAGGTGAGTTTGTTCAGGCAACCCGGGGAGTTTCACACAGTGGGGCAACCCCTATCAGGGTGTCTCATGATATGGACCAGGATAGTCAAAATCCTTTGTTTTAGTCCACTGACATAAAGGTTTCCTTTATTTCTATTGTGTAGTCTAGAAACCTTATGGCAGCACACACACAGAAATATCATCCCAATCACACCTGCCTGGCTATGTGTGGGAGTATGTATATTATAAAGTATCATAATGCAAAATGCCATAAGGCAAACCTCATTCCCAGTATAAACAACTAAACAGCAAGGGTTGGTCTTCGTTTAAACTAAGCTTCAGCAGAAACTGCCAAAAATGCAGCAGGTCAAGGATCAGTCAGGCTTGAAGGAGAGAGGATACTTGCACCAAGGCATTCCAGATGGCAGCACTCTCATTAAATAGCATTTTTGTCTTGTTATCTAGTACTGGATCACAAGTAAAACCAGATCCTCTCCTATTATAGAAAAGCAACAGTGTGTGGCGAAGGCAGGTTAAATAGAGGTTTTTGCTGCCACTATACAGCTTCTCAAAACACAATCTTCAGTCTGGGGATTACTATAGTAACTCATCAGGACCCAAACACATTGGGCTTGATTCAGCAGCGTTTTTTTCACGTTTTTTGTGAGTTTTTTTCTCATGAGTTTTTTCCTCAGAGGCAATTCATCATCATATTTAGCTGTGCAAATGTTTGAAATAAGCTCATCAATAAAAAGCAGGAAATTGGGATAACCCCCAAACAGGGACCCACCAGTCTAATTTAACTGCAGGGTCCCTTTAAAATTGTAAACAATATTTGTAGCTTTTCACAGTTTAAGCCTTATGTGCATGGAGATCGTTGGTTGCTTAAAGCGGACCTTCACTCTGAATAAGAGTCTATCTTATATGTTTCCCACACCCTGTACATACAGATTGTCCACATTAAAAATCATCCTACCTGCATCTACTGCATGTTATGAGCCTTTAAAAATCCAAGATGGCGGCTTATGGAAGCCGCCATCTTATCAGGCAGCCTGCAAACAGGAAGTGCCTCCTGACTGTGCTGCTCTGCATTCTGGGACTGCTGACCTTTACCTGACCCCAGCTCTGCTCTGTCTGAGCAAAGCACAGCTATAACCCGCCCCCCTGTACCTTATCCCACTCTCCTCTCCTCAGTAAGTGTGATGCTTCTGAGTCAAGATGGCGGCGCCCGTATCCTAAATTCCTGAACAGAGTTGCAGCCCAGTGGGGGAAAGAATAATAAGTTAGTGACTAAAAACGTAAAATATATTAATTTTAGATGCTGGGGAACCGTTTTTTAAGAGTTTGGGCTTTTCATAAAATCCCGCTGAAGGTCCGGTTTAAGTACAGGGATAGTTACACACAAAAATATCTGTGATCTACAGACATGTTCCAAGTCAACAATATGACAATACATTAGCTATCTTCTGGCCTAGGCAGCTCCTTGGTAGTAAGTTCAAGTAGTTCAGGTCTAGAAAGGTAGTACTGTTATAGCATGTTATTATTTAAAAAAAATAGAAATGATTAACTATGGCTGAGGGTTTTCTTTTTAGAATGAGGTCCAATAACATCTAAGCACCATTATTTACATGGGCAGGGCCAGCTCCAGGTTTATGTGGGCCCTGGGCTGCTTGCCCTCCAATCCTCTATTGGAGCTGTTTTTTAGTTTGGCCCCGCATGAATGGGCAGAGTATTAAGGCAGAGGGATGGACAAATCAGGAAGGGTAGGATATAGCTGGGAGGAGGAGGGATGGATGGGCAAAATGAAAAGGACAGGAATGGCTGGGTAGAACTGGTGGGGGGGGGGTAGATGGGCAAAGCTCAGAGGACAGGGATGAATGGGACAGAGCTGCGAGTAGAGGGGTGGATGGGACAGAACTGAGGGCTGTGGGGCAGAGTGGAGGGGACATGGATGAATAGGGCAAAGCTGAGGGGACATAGATGGATGGGGCTGAGCTGGGGGGACATGGATGGATGGGGCTGAGCTGGGGGGACATGGATGGATGGGGCTGAGCTGGGGGGACATGGATGGATGGGGCTGAGCTGGGGGGACATGGATGGATGGGGCTGAGCTGGGGGGACATGGATGGATGGGGCTGAGCTGGGGGGACATGGATGGATGGGGCTGAGCTGGGGGGACATGGATGGATGGGGCTGAGCTGGGGGGACATGGATGGATGGGGCTGAGCTGGGGGGACATGGATGGATGGGGCTGAGCTGGGGGGACATGGATGGATGGGGCTGAGCTGGGGGGACATGGATGGATGGGGCTGAGCTGGGGGGACAGGGATGGATGGGGCTGAGCTGGGGGGGACATGGATGGATGGGGCTGAGCTGGGGGGACATGGATGGATGGGGCTGAGCTGGGGGGACAGGGATGGATGGGGCTGAGCTGGGGGGACAGGGATGGATGGGGCTGAGCTGGGGGGGACATGGATGGATGGGGCTGAGCTGGGGGGGACATGGATGGATGGGGCTGAGCTGGGGGAACAGGGATGGATGGGGCTGAGCTAGGAGGGACAGGGATGGATGGGGCTGAGCTGGGGGGACATGGATGGATGGGGCTGAGCTAGGAGGGACAGGGATGGATGGGGCTGAGCTGGGGGGACAGGGATGGATGGGGCAGAGCTGGGGGGACAGGGATGGATGGGGCTGAGCTGGGGGGACAGGGATGGATGGGGCAGAGCTGGGGGACAGGGATGGATGGGGCAGAGCTGGGGGGATATGGATGGATGGGGCTGAGCTGGGGGGGGGGGGGAAGGTATGGATGGGGCAGAGATGAGGGGGAGGTGGCGCAGGGGCCCGATGCAATGTTAATAACAAATAAACTAAGTTCTTTAACCACATTGCGCCAGCTGTCAGTGGGCCCCCCTGGAGGTGGGGGCCCTCGGCAGCTGACCGAGCTTGCCAGGTGCTGACGCCGGACCTGTACATGGGTATTATGTAGGTTTTATTAGGGTCAGACAAGTTCTGCACGAGACTTGCAACACTTTTTAGAACAGAAAGTAAATAGCATGTTATAAGTGTATGTATTTGCCTAGTTCTACTTTGTCTGCCACTGACAAAACATACAGAACAACAGAAATATACAACATAATAAATATAGGAAGCAAAAGAAAAACTATTGGGCGTTTTCCTTGAAAAACCTGTTTTACATCAAAGGCACAGCAAAAAACTCGAAATATTCACTTCACACATACCCTGCATGTCATGTTTTCTAGGCAGGGCCCTGGCTACAAGCCTCAGGGACCATAGCAAAATTCTAATAGAGCCTTCTGTCAAATAAACAGTATACATTATCCTATCACACATATCAGATTCTGGTGTCCAGCAAACTAATTTGTGCGCTTTTATACATTTGGTGACCCCCCCCCCCCCCCCCCCACAGCCATTGAATTAGGCAATCCTGGTGAATTGTCATATCACCTTGGAAATATCTGTACAAGAGGTTTCCTAAGACCTAATAGGTTTTCCATGGAAACCCAAAATATCAAATCCTTTTCAAAATAATGGCAGGATTGCAAATCACTAGGGTTTCCTATCCAGTCTTTTAAAGGGACATTCCCAGTAAATGTGTAAACTAGCTTGCTTACAACTTGCTGGTTGTCACTGACACTTTGTATTCCTGGATAAACCCTTTTGAACTTGAGCCTTTTTGCTGACTTTATTTTCAGAGTCCCCTGTTTGAATTCACAGTGCCCCATAGAGATACATGAAGCTGGGATGATTCTTCCTAGCATGAGAGGCCCAGCATTAGGAAGAAGATGATGCCCGCTGCCCTTCCTACACTCTCCCCCGGGCTGATGCTGGGAGAGAAGCTGTGCCCCTCTGCCCTCCTTCCTCCTCTCTCCTCTTCTCTCCTCCCAATAACAGGAGAAGCAATGCAGCTTCTGCCCCCCCCCCCCCTGCGCTGATGCTGGGAGAGAAGCTGTGCCCCTCTGCCCTCCTTCCTCCTCTCCTCCCAATAACAGGAGAAGCAATGCAGCTTCTGCCCCCCTTCCCCCACTCCCCCCCCCCCCCGGGGCTGATGCTGGGAGAGAGCGCTGTGTCTTTCCCCCCTTTCCCCACTCTACTCCTTGGCCGATGCCGGGAAAGTCAGTGGCATTATACAGTAGTATAATACCACAGATGTCAATGGTAATCTAGAAGTATTACAGAAGCATTCATCTATAGTGTATGTTGTCAGCCAGGAAGCACACCTTCCCCCATAGCAAACGATGTTAAATTGTGACAATTCAGCCTTAAACAGTGAAAATTAGCGGTGGAATGGGAAATACAGAACACATTATGAGCAACTTAAACCGGACCTTCAGCAAGATTTAATGAAAAGCCCAAACCCTTAAAAAGTTATTCCCCAGCATCTAAAATTAATATCTTTTATGTTTTTCCCCCACTGGGCTACAACTCTGTTCAGGGCTCTAGGATACGGCCGCTGCCATCTTGCCTCAGAAGCATCAGATACTGAGGAGACGAGAGGGGGCAAAAGTGCAAGGGGTTGGGTTATAGATGTACTTTGCACAGACTTAGCAGAACTGGGGTCAGGAAAAGGACAACAATCCCAGAATGCAGAGCGGCACAGTCAGAAGACATGGGCCACCATCTTGGATGTTTAAAAGCTCAGAAAATGCAGTAGGTGCAGGTAGGATGATTTTTAATGTTGGAAATCTGTATGTACAGGGTGGTGGGAACATATAAGATAGGGTATTATTCAGGGTGAGGCTCCAGTTTTAGAAGATTGTATTCTGCTAGCAAAGACTTACTAGGTGTGTCTATTTGACATGGAGGCCATCTGCCTCCTTCAACAATATCCGGAAACCTCTGTAAAAGAGAATAATTGAAAAATCTAGCAATGGTAATTGTAAATCCCCAGAATGTCAGAAATAACCTCCCTGTAGCACATCATTGGTGAAAAAAAGATCAGTGTTGCACAACGCTATTGAAAATAGTGTGCAAGAATCCCCAGGAACTCAACCTTGACACAATGGATGGTCAATTTCAAAAAGCATAAGAAATTCCAGATAAAGAATGTAGTTCAAAATATTTGGCACACCTTGTAAAGGTAAAGATAAGCTTGAGCTGTGTTACTGTGACACACAATGAAGTTCCCTGTACAATGGCAACTAAATTCTGTACGCAGGGGGATCGACTTCTTTTTACACATTCCAACAATCAAGCGATGAACAAGAAATTTTTAGTCAGCCTAAATGATACGACTGCTGACCAATTACAAATTCTCATTCATGGCTTGCGTTTCCACGGAGCGATTATCGTCAAATTGCGTTTTTTACCAATTTCTTGCTCCAAAATTGCTCCGTGTAAATGGGCCATAAGCGCAGGTAAGCAACTGCCTTCTGAACTGTTACACAGGTTCTTCTGACCCTTTACTCACACACAAGGGGCTAGATTAAAAATAAAGATAACCCCTTTCATTTACCAGTTTAATAAGCATGAAAAAATAATGTTGTCCAGCACACTTCTGATCTCTTCTGTGTCTTGTGCCTGGTGTGTCTTAGATCTGGTGTTTGGTGTTTCTCTCTTGGTTTAACGGGCACTCGAAAGAAAACCTTCCCTTCTATTATGAAAAAAAATAAAAGCTTCCCTTCTATTATGGCCAGACAAGAACGGAGGATTCTGCACTGCGGAGTTACTTCTATACTGTGCGAGGTATGGGAGTGACACTGAACCCAGTTCATGTCAATGTTGGCCAGGTGTTTATCGGGGGGGGGGGGGGCATTTCTAGGGGGGAGCAGGAAAGAAAGTGAAAGTAAGTAGCTCATCCCAGCCATCCCATGGCTGTAGAATAGAAACATGAACAAGAGATCAAGTAACTACCGGATACCTTTTTGAGAGAGCAAACTGTCGGGCCAATTAAGCTGTGTCGACGCGGACATGCGTGCAAAGGACAACTCTGGACATGCAGACCGTCTGCGCAGACAAGGGATCCAGTGCATGAACGGTCACACATAGACATGCGTGCATGTGAAGATCCAGCACATGCGCCCGCACCTGGTTGCCCAGGCACACTGAGACGCCCAGCCCCAGAAGCCTATTTCACTGCTATTGAGTCAGCTCTCTACCTGGACCTTGGAGTGCTACCTTGTTGCGACCTCTGCTCTCTTCGACTGCTACCTTGTTATGACCATAGCTTGATCTGCGACCTCTGCTCTGCTCTCTTCGACTGCTACCTTGTTATGACCTCGGCTTGATCTTCCACCTCAGCTCTGCCCTTTTGGACTTCTGCTTGTTTAGATACCCTGTTATGACCCCGGCTTGAACTGTGACCTTGCACCTTTGCCACATGCCTCAACCTTTGGCTACCCCCTGACCAATATTTCTACTCTTACCCCAATACTGGATTTCCACTTCAATGTGTTTGTTGCTTTTGACTCAGAATACTGTATGTATGATATGCATTCCTTGTCCTATCTCTTGTTACATATGACTGTGACTTTGTGTATTAGAAGTATGTTACTCATCCCACACACCATCTTGTAACTTATACTTTGTACAGCACCATGAAATACGATGGCATTTATAAATAAACAACAATAATAATAATAATAATAGTAACATGCTTCCGGGGGACTGGTGGGATCTACACTCACTCTGCATGATAAGCTTCTGTGGAACTGGGGAAATCCTTTGTGATCTTCCTAAAATGGGACAAACTTATGAACACAACGATACCTGCTGGTGCTCCTCCAACAAATATGATAGCTGCTCAAGTGTGTGTAAGTGTGTGGGATGACTTCTGAGACCCACAGAGGAGAGGAGACGAGTAGTGGCAAAATAGGGACAACCCTTCCCTTTATTTAATTGGTCCATATCAATAAATCCTGGATGTGACAATGTGCATAAACAGGGGGAAGGAAGGTCCTTATGTTAGAGTAACTTACTGGATGGTATCTACAAGTTGAGTTAAAAATATATTGAGAAGGAAATGTTGTAAATAACCTTGCAGGCTATGGTTAAAATGTAAAGGGTCTGTCCAAGCAAGAAAAAAAAGCTATAACAAAACTCCCCCTTTATCCCCACCTAGATATTCTATTCTGCTCCAATGTGATAAAACCAACGGTTCTCAAGATTGAGTCCCACCGGGCATAGGCCTGGCCTCTATTCCCCAGCTAGCTCCAGACGAACGGCCACCCCTTCCAAGAACATGGATCATGCAGGCCCAGGGCCGGATTAAGTGTGGTGGAGGCCCCTGGGCACAAAATCTGGGGGAGGCCCCAGATACAGTTTTTTTTTTCATTTTAAAATAATAGCCCAGCCAATTAACTGATGGTTGTCTGGCCCCCACCTACTTACTGGAACGCCAGATCGAGTCCCTTGTGCGGGTGCGTGCGACCCAGCTGGTCCAGCAGAAGGCTTATGTACGTGTATGTATGTGTGAGCGGCCATCGATTGACTACTCTGCACCCAACCACACTGTAGTGTTTCTGATGGTGGCTTTGCTGCTCTAGACTCTCCGTCCTGCCTTGTGGGGGCTTTGGCTGCCCAAATGCGGGGGCCCCCCACTGCCGTTGATAGCTTTGTTGCTGGCCCTGCAGCCTGTCAAACCAAAGACTGAAAAGCCTCCTGGACTAGACCATAACCCAAAGGCTGGTGGAGGCCCCCTTTGTATAGTAAGTGGTGGAGGCCCCGGGGCTAGAGCCCCTTGCGCCCCTCTCATAATCCGGGCGTGTGCAGGCCCACTCCATTCACTACAATATAGCTTCAGGGGACAAACTGGTTACCAGTTTCACAAGAATACAATCAGGGTACTGACAAATATTAAAGAAGAACTATAATCAGGAGTGAACCTGAGAGCCCATTGTCCTTAAAGAATGCTAACAGCATAATACATGTCATTTTAGATTTATAGAAAAAGTAGTAAGTATGGTTGTAAAGATGCAGCATGCTGTTGCTGCACCACTACCATCAACAGGATTTATACTGTTTAAAGAGGAACATCAGACCTTTTCTGATGTTCCTCTCAGATAATCCCTCCCCCTTCCCTCACTGCGTTTTGGATGTCAACATTATCTTAAATGCTGACATCCTGCTGAATCCCACGCCCTCCCTACCCTTAGCCATCATTGAATGATGTCTGCGCTGTGTTATTGCAGCCTATGCAATGACATGGCGCATGTGCGAGATCTGAGGGGTGCAAAGTGTTTGTTGGGAGGCCTTTGGCCTTGCGTGTTTTTGATAGTTAACTGCTAAACCTGAGGGGCAGGGGGCAGGGCAAGCCAGGTTTGGGGAGTTTTTATTAACTCCCCAAGACCTGTAATGTTCCTCTTTAAGCTGTAAGCAAAACAAGTGTGCCGGCTGGAGCTGGGTGACAACGCCTCTCCAAGTTAAGGTGTGCTACATGTACACAGGTTAGCTGCTGGATTGTTTGAGTTTCTATTGTATGTGCTGCCAACACCCAATACACACAACTTTCAAGTGTCTGCAAGTGACAGACCTTTTAACTCAGAAACCCACAATGCTAACAGAAAATAGGTGCCAAAAATGGAGTTGCTTGGCACTCAGTTGCCATACATTGATAAAACACAATTATCTTTTTTTCACAAGTATCTTTTTTAGATTTTGAAATGTTTTCCTATTTTGAAGATAAAAGCTCAATCCCACACTGTTGCTCCTCCACCTTATTTAGCAGATTTGTGCTCACTTGAAATCTTGTAATGGAAAATGAAGCACCATTTGTCTCAGGTGTTTCAGTCTTTAGTTGTCTATTTGTATGCAATGCAGTTAAAAAAAAAAGCAAAAAGGGCATTGTATGAGCCAGGACAGGCCCACGCCACATTTAGTTATGCTACTGTGCAAGTCTGGTCCCCTGTCTGGCATACTGTGGGAGAGATTAAAGACAGAGACTTGCTGGTTAAATTGGACCATAGATGGGGTCATGGTGAAGGTTAGGCAGAAGAGGCTGCAGAACATTGGGAAGGCAGACAACATCTTATGCCCTTAGCATGATTCTACAGTGGCGCCTTTCAGTTTTGTTTTCAAAATCACATTTATTGGGATTGGTTTAGGCAGGGATTCCTATCCTGTAGCTCGGGAGCCACATGGGGCTCGTGGAACCCTACTATATGGCTAGCAGACTGTCCTTGGTCAGTCAATGAGTTGGACAGATGAAGAAGCATGACAACTTGCCTGGCATTTGGGAATTTGGAAAGCAGATGCTGGAATATGCAAAGACAAGTAAGTAAACCACTATAGCTCTCTGCCTGATTGTGATTTAATCTCTATGAAGATAGGGACTGGGGGGGGGATCCACGCTCACTCTGCTTCATAAGCTTCTGGGGTCTGGAGGGGGGATCTATTCTCATTCTACATAACACGGTTGGGGTGGCCCCTTGCCTCTCTCACAGTCCAGTGCCGTTCTCCAGTGCAGAAACAAAGCACAGGGCTTGCTCCCACCTATCCATTTATGTGAATGTGTGGGTGGAGAAGAGCACAGGGCAGGGAAAGCCATGGTGTGCTTTCTCCCCAAGAACCTGGAGCTGAGGGAGGGTAGCGCTGGACCATGGGCAGGGTAGGGTTATTTCTTCTTTGTGGCCTGCAGTCCTGCTTCTGCATGGGGGTGGGGGGTGGTGGTAGGACGGGGGTTACCTCCGGTTTTATGTCTTTTGTTGCATTTGACTCATAATACTGTATGTATGATATGCATTCCTTGTCATAACTCTTGATATGTACGGCATATAATATTTTGTGTATTAGAAGTATGTTACTTGTCCTAAACACTTGTAGCTTATACTTTGGACAGCGCTATGAAATATGATGGCTTTTTATAAAAACAAACAATAATAATAATAATAATAACACACTTCTGGGGGACTGGTGGGATCTATGTTCACTCTGCATAATAAGCTTCTGTGGGACTGGAGGAATCCATGCTCATTCTGCTTAATAAGCTTTCAGGGACTGCTCAATCTGCATAATATGCTCCTGGGGGAATGGGAAGGATCCACACTCTCTCTGCATAATAAGCTCCTGGGGGGAATGGGGAGGATCCACGCTCAATCTGCATAATAAGCTCCTGGGGGAATGGGGAGGATCCACACTCAATCTGCATAATAAGCTCCTGGGAGAATGGGGAGGATCCACACTCTCTCTGCATAATAAGCTCCTGGGGGGAATGGGGAGGATCCACGCTCAATCTGCATAATAAGCTCCTGGGGGAATGGGGAGGATCCACACTCAGTCTGCATAATAAGATCCTGGGGGAATGGGGAGGATCCACACTCAATCTGCATAATAAGATCCTGGGGGAATGGGAAGGATCCACACTCAATCTGCATAATAAGATCCTGGGGGAATGGGGAGGATCCACGCTCAATCTGCATAATAAGCTCCTGGGGGAATGGGGAGGATCCACACTCAATCTGCATAATAAGATCCTGGGGGAATGGGGAGGATCCACACTCAGTCTGCATAATAAGATCCTGGGGGAATGGGGAGGATCCACACGCAATCTGCATAATAAGCTCCTGGGGGAATGGGGAGGATCCACACTCTCTCTGCATAATAAGATCCTGGGGGAATGGGGAGGATCCACACTCAGTCTGCATAATAAGATCCTGGGGGAATGGGGAGGATCCACACTCAATCTGCATAATAAGATCCTGGGGGGAATGGGGAGGATCCACGCTCAATCTGCATAATATGCTCCTGGGGGAATGGGAAGGATCCACACTCTCTCTGCATAATAAGCTCCTGGGGGGAATGGGGAGGATCCACGCTCAATCTGCATAATAAGCTCCTGGGGGAATGGGGAGGATCCACACTCAATCTGCATAATAAGCTCCTGGGAGAATGGGGAGGATCCACACTCTCTCTGCATAATAAGCTCCTGGGGGGAATGGGGAGGATCCACGCTCAATCTGCATAATAAGCTCCTGGGGGAATGGGGAGGATCCACACTCAATCTGCATAATAAGATCCTGGGGGAATGGGGAGGATCCACACTCAGTCTGCATAATAAGATCCTGGGGGAATGGGGAGGATCCACACTCAATCTGCATAATAAGATCCTGGGGGAATGGGAAGGATCCACACTCAATCTGCATAATAAGATCCTGGGGGAATGGGGAGGATCCACGCTCAATCTGCATAATAAGCTCCTGGGGGAATGGGGAGGATCCACACTCAATCTGCATAATAAGATCCTGGGGGAATGGGGAGGATCCACACTCAGTCTGCATAATAAGATCCTGGGGGAATGGGGAGGATCCACACGCAATCTGCATAATAAGCTCCTGGGGGAATGGGGAGGATCCACACTCTCTCTGCATAATAAGATCCTGGGGGAATGGGGAGGATCCACACTCAGTCTGCATAATAAGATCCTGGGGGAATGGGGAGGATCCACACTCAATCTGCATAATAAGATCCTGGGGGGAATGGGGAGGATCCACACTCAATCTGCATAATAAGATCCTGGGGGAATGGGGAGGATCCACACTCAATCTGCATAATAAGATCCTGGGGGAATGGGAAGGATCCACACTCAATCTGCATAATAAGATCCTGGGGGAATGGGGAGGATCCACACTCAATCTGCATAATAAGCTCCTGGGGGAATGGGGAGGATCCACACTCAATCTGCATAATAAGCTCCTGGGGGAATGGGGGAGGATCCACACTCAATCTGCATAATAAGATCCTGGGGGAATGGGGAGGATCCACACTCTCTCTGCATAATAAGATCCTGGGGGAATGGGAAGGATCCACACTCAATCTGCATAATAAGATCCTGGGGGAATGGGGAGGATCCACACTCAATCTGCATAATAAGATCCTGGGGGAATGGGGAGGATCCACACTCAATCTGCATAATAAGATCCTGGGGGGAATGGGGAGGATCCACACTCAATCTGTATAATAAGATCCTGGGGGAATGGGGAGGATCCACACTCTCTCTGCATAATAAGCTCCTGGGGGGAATGGGGAGGATCCACACTCAATCTGCATAATAAGATCCTGGGGGGAATGGGGAGGATCCACGCTCAATCTGCATAATAAGATCCTGGGGGAATGGGGAGGATCCACGCTCAATCTGCATAATAAGCTCCTGGGGGAATGGGGAGGATCCACACTCAATCTGCATAATAAGATCCTGGGGGGAATGGGGAGGATCCACACTCAATCTGCATAATAAGATCCTGGGGGAATGGGGAGGATCCACACTCAATCTGCATAATAAGATCCTGGGGGAATGGGAAGGATCCACACTCAATCTGCATAATAAGCTCCTGGGGGAATGGGAGGATCCACACTCAATCTGCATAATAAGATCCTGGGGGAATGGGGAGGATCCACACTCAATCTGCATAATAAGCTCCTGGGGGAATGGGGAGGATCCACACTCAATCTGCATAATAAGATCCTGGGGGAATGGGGAGGATCCACACTCTCTCTGCATAATAAGATCCTGGGGGAATGGGAAGGACCACGCTCAATCTGCATAATAAGCTCCTGGGGGAATGGGGAGGATCCACACTGAATCTGCATAATAAGATCCTGGGGGGAATGGGGAGGATCCACACTCAATCTGCATAATAAGATCCTGGGGGAATGGGGAGGATCCACACTCAATCTGCATAATAAGATCCTGGGGGAATGGGAAGGATCCACACTCAATCTGCATAATAAGATCCTGGGGGAATGGGGAGGATCCACACTCAATCTGCATAATAAGCTCCTGGGGGAATGGGGAGGATCCACACTCAATCTGCATAATAAGCTCCTAGGGGAATGGGGAGGATCCACACTCAATCTGCATAATAAGATCCTGGGGGGAATGGGGAGGATCCACACTCTATCTGCATAATAAGCTCCTAGGGGAATGGGGAGGATCCACACTCAATCTGCACTATATGCTTCTGGGGGAATGGGGAGGATCCACACTCAATCTGCATAATAAGATCCTGGGGGAATGGGGAGGATCCACACTCTATCTGCATAATAAGCTCCTAGGGGAATGGGGAGGATCCACACTCAATCTGCATAATAAGATCCTGGGGGAATGGGAAGGATCCACACTCAATCTGCATAATAAGCTCCTGGGGGAATGGGGAGGATCCACACTCAATCTGCATAATAAGCTCCTAGGGGAATGGGGAGGATCCACACTCAATCTGCATAATAAGATCCTGGGGGAATGGGGAGGATCCACACTCAATCTGCATAATAAGCTCCTGGGGGAATGGGGAGGATCCACACTCAATCTGCATAATAAGCTCCTAGGGGAATGGGGAGGATCCACACTCAATCTGCATAATAAGATCCTGGGGGGAATGGGGAGGATCCACACTCTATCTGCATAATAAGCTCCTAGGGGAATGGGGAGGATCCACACTCAATCTGCATAATAAGATCCTGGGGGAATGGGGAGGATCCACACTCAATCTGCATAATAAGATCCTGGGGGAATGGGGAGGATCCACACTCAATCTGCATAATAAGCTCCTAGGGGAATGGGGAGGATCCACACTCAATCTGCATAATAAGATCCTGGGGGGAATGGGGAGGATCCACACTCAATCTGCACTATATGCTTCTGGGGGAATGGGGAGGATCCACACTCAATCTGCATAATAAGATCCTGGGGGAATGGGGAGGATCCACACTCAATCTGCATAATAAGATCCTGGGGGAATGGGGAGGATCCACACTCAATCTGCATAATAAGATCCTGGGGGAATGGGGAGGATCCACACTTAATCTGCATAATAAGCTCCTGGGGGAATGGGGAGGATCCACACTCAATCTGCATAATAAGCTCCTGGGGGAATGGGAAGGATCCACACTCAATCTGCATAATAAGATCCTGGGGGAATGGGGAGGATCCACACTTAATCTGCATAATAAGCTCCTGGGGGAATGGGGAGGATCCACACTCAATCTGCATAATAAGATCCTGGGGGAATGGGGAGGATCCACACTCAATCTGCATAATAAGATCCTGGGGGAATGGGGAGGATCCACACTCTCTCTGCATAATAAGATCCTGGGGGGAATGGGGAGGATCCACACTCAATCTGCATAATAAGATCCTGGGGGAATGGGAAGGATCCACACTCTCTCTGCATAATAAGATCCTGGGGGGAATGGGGAGGATCCACACTCAATCTGCATAATAAGATCCTGGGGGAATGGGGAGGATCCACACTCAATCTGCATAATAAGATCCTGGGGGAATGGGGAGGATCCACACTCAATCTGCATAATAAGATCCTGGGGGAATGGGGAGGATCCACACTCAATCTGCATAATAAGCTCCTGGGGGAATGGGGAGGATCCACACTCTCTCTGCATAATAAGATCCTGGGGGGAATGGGGAGGATCCACACTCAATCTGCATAATAAGATCCTGGGGGAATGGGAAGGATCCACACTCTCTCTGCATAATAAGATCCTGGGGGGAATGGGGAGGATCCACACTCAATCTGCATAATAAGATCCTGGGGGAATGGGGAGGATCCACACTCAATCTGCATAATAAGATCCTGGGGGAATGGGGAGGATCCACACTCAATCTGTATAATAAGATCCTGGGGGGAATGGGAGGATCCACACTCAATCTGCATAATAAGCTCCTGGGGGAATGGGAAGGATCCACACTCAATCTGCATAATAAGCTCCTGGGGGGAATGGGAAGGATCCACACTCAATCTGCATAATAAGCTCCTGGGGGAATGGGGAGGATCCACACTCAATCTGCATAATAAGATCCTGGGGGAATGGGGAGGATCCACACTCAATCTGCATAATAAGATCCTGGGGGGGAATGGGGAGGATCCACACTCAATCTGCATAATAAGCTCCTGGGGGAATGGGAAGGATCCACACTCAATCTGCATAATAAGATCCTGGGGGAATGGGGAGGATCCACACTCAATCTGCATAATAAGATCCTGGGGGGAATGGGGAGGATCCACACTCAATCTGCATTATAAGATCCTGGGGGAATGGGGAGGATCCACACTCTCTCTGCATAATAAGATCCTGGGGAATGGGGAGGATCCACACTCAATCTGCATAATAAGATCCTGGGGGAATGGGGAGGATCCACACTCAATCTGCATAATAAGATCCTGGGGGAATGGGGAGGATCCACACTCAATCTGCATAATAAGATCCTGGGGGAATGGGGAGGATCCACACTCAATCTGCATAATAAGATCCTGGGGGAATGGGGAGGATCCACACTCAATCTGCATAATAAGATCCTGGGGGAATGGGGAGGATCCACACTCAATCTGCATTATAAGATCCTGGGGGAATGGGGAGGATCCACACTCAATCTGCATAATAAGATCCTGGGGGAATGGGGAGGATCCACACTCAATCTGCATAATAAGATCCTGGGGGAATGGGAAGGATCCACACTCTCTCTGCATTATAAGCTCCTGGGGGAATGGGGAGGATCCACACTCAATCTGCATAATAAGCTCCTGGGGGGAATGGGGAGGATCCACACTCAATCTGCATTATAAGCTCCTGGGGGAATGGGGAGGATCCACACTCAATCTGCATAATAAGCTCCTGGGGGAATGGGAAGGATCCACACCCAATCTGCATAATAAGCTCCTGGGGGAATGGGAAGGATCCACACTCAATCTGCATAATAAGATCCTGGGGGAATGGGGAGGATCCACACTCAATCTGCATAATAAGCTCCTGGGGGAATGGGGAGGATCCACACCCAATCTGCATAATAAGCTCCTGGGGGAATGGGGAGGATCCACACTCAATCTGCATAATAAGATCCTGGGGGAATGGGGAGGATCCACACTCAATCTGCATAATAAGCTCCTGGGGGAATGGGGAGGATCCACACTCTCTCTGCATAATAAGCTCCTGGGGGAATGGGGAGGATCCACACTCAATCTGCATAATAAGATCCTGGGGGAATGGGAAGGATCCACACTCTATCTGCATAATAAGCTCCTGGGGGAATGGGAAGGATCCACACTTAATCTGCATAATAAGATCCTGGGGGAATGGGGAGGATCGACACTCAATCTGCATAATAAGATCCTGGGGGGAATGGGGAGGATCCACACTCAATCTGCATAATAAGATCCTGGGGGAATGGGGAGGATCCACACTCAATCTGCATAATAAGATCCTGGGGGAATGGGGAGGATCCACACTCAATCTGCATAATAAGATCCTGGGGGAATGGGGAGGATCCACACTCAATCTGCATAATAAGATCCTGGGGGAATGGGGAGGATCCACACTCAATCTGCATAATAAGATCCTGGGGGAATGGGGAGGATCCACACTCAATCTGCATAATAAGATCCTGGGGGAATGGGGAGGATCCACACTCA
Source organism: Gastrophryne carolinensis (assembly GCA_027917425.1). NCBI lineage: Eukaryota > Metazoa > Chordata > Amphibia > Anura > Microhylidae > Gastrophryne > Gastrophryne carolinensis. The sequence continues at coordinate 103,714,540 of CM051242.1, forward strand.
ATCTGCATAATAAGATCCTGGGGGAATGGGGAGGATCCACACTCAATCTGCATAATAAGCTCCTGGGGGAATGGGAAGGATCCACACTTAATCTGCATAATAAGCTCCTGGGGGAATGGGGAGGATCCACACTCAATCTGCATAATAAGATCCTGGGGGAATGGGGAGGATCCACACTCAATCTGCATAATAAGATCCTGGGGGAATGGGGAGGATCCACACTCAATCTGCATAATAAGCTCCTGGGGGAATGGGGAGGATCCACACTCAATCTGCATAATAAGCTCCTGGGGGAATGGGAAGGATCCACACTCAATCTGCATAATAAGATCCTGGGGGGAATGGGGAGGATCCACACTCAATCTGTATAATAAGATCCTGGGGGGAATGGGGAGGATCCACACTCTCTCTGCATAATAAGATCCTGGGGGAATGGGGAGGATCCACACTCAATCTGCATAATAAGATCCTGGGGGGAATGGGGAGGATCCACACTCAATCTGCATAATAAGAGAAGAGAACCCTATAAGCGACATGTAAAATTGACAATAGGGTAACTAAACCGCCGGCGAGGGCACTCACGGACCGTGAGAAACAGAGATGGCAGTGGTGGTGCAGTGACCTGGATAGCAGTAAAGGTGTAAAATAAGATAATCATTTTTCTGTATGAATAGCATTGGTGGAAGTTCACATTTGGGTTATTAGCACTTTCTTTATATGATTAAATTGTATATATTCTGTTTGTTTATCAAACCACATTGGTTCCCTAGCTTTAAAGCTGTAGTTATAGTGGAACAAATCCCAAGAGGGCTGGCCCTAGAAGCTAAAAGATTCCAGGGCAGGCCATTGGCCTTCCCCTGGTGCATCCTGGTTTGGGATGCCCCGCTGTGTGAAAACTCCCAGGGCACAGCAAAACTCACCTTGTTCCTTGCTCCCTCGCCAATGTAAACATCCCCATATGTTTGGGCTGTGCACAAGCTCTCGCAGATAGGCTGGGGGCACGCCATCTGCTGGGTGTGTGCCTTCTGCGCTCCCGTGAGCTGCTTGCCAAACATTTCATATGCATGACAAACACCTCTAATTGGACAAGAGCCCACGCATGCACCGCAGGACCGGGGAAAGGTGAGTTACGATGGGCGATCTGGGAGGTTTAACACAGCAGGGAATCCCAAATCAGAATGCCCCCAGGGCAGGGAACAAAACCCGGCAGAGTAGTTTTATTCCGCTTTAAAAAGATACAAATCACTGGCTCAGAAAATGAGAGAAGGCGTTGCACAGCTACAGATATTAAATGCCACTTTTCAGAGGATGTTTAGGTTGGCAAATGGTCCTCAGGCAGACATCAGATGCCCCAAGGGCAATGTCTGCATTGGGTCATTTTCTACAGCAATGTGGTTCTAGAAGATCCAGGAGGAACGTGTGCGCATACATGTTGCCACTGGCATCCTCAGGTGATATAAAAATGAAAAATATATTTCAGAATGTTTATTATATGGGGCATGCAATTTGGAGCACCAAGGTGACGTTGATGGACTTCTACTTGAAGGTAAAATATTGCTCGCAGCCAGTTATATTATTTTACTGATATATTTCACTAGTGGCAGGTAAATATTGCACACATTACCTATACCATGAGCCTATGGGAGGGCATTCGGCATAGCATGTAATGCTCAGGTGGGCAAACCATATACTATTCCATATCTCCAAGTTGGGCTGCACCCAGCATTTTGAATATGAGGACATTATTGATTTAAGGTGGTTAATAAGAGATGCAGGATTATTATTGTGGAATATTATTTTGGACAAAGTAAGCAGTAGTAGATGGTGTTTTTTTTTTAAAGGGAGCCCCTATGCCTGTTCTGATTCCTGTCCTCTGGGTGAGCTTTCTGATGGTAGAATACAGTCAAGATGAGTATAAGGCTTGGGCCTGGCTTCCTGTAATTCTCTGTGGGGAGCCAAATCAATAACTTACACTCAACTTCTATTTTTTTTTGTCTTTTTACAAAGCAGGGGGGATTCATTTAAGCTAGTGGAAAGTCAAAAGATTTGGCGAGGGCAGAAATTCCCCTTCTTTGTTCCACAGGACAGGCTTTCAAGGGTTGCAATACCTTCCACGAATCGATTGTATCTTCTGACCCTACTACTAGCCTCAGAATCATGGCTGTGGGGGGGGGGGGGGGTATCTAAAGCTTCAGTACTATTGAGATGGTCATATCCAGCCTTGTTCATGACTTGTCCCTTCAGTGGTATAGCCTCAGCCTCAGGGGCTCTATGGGTTACTCATGGGCTGGCTGGGCCGGTAACATCCCAGGCGGATTTTTGGTTCCAGTCTGACACTGAGCACAGCCAATGCGCAAGGCATTGTACCTGCATTATGCTTGCATTGCCATACACTTTCATTGTGTGCTTGCATGCATTGTAATCACAGTATTTATTTTGGCTTTTTTATTTTGACTATTTCTTACATTTTCTTTTACATTTTGGCTGCATCCGATATGCAGACGGGGTGCAGATGGAGTGCAGACGGGCAATGGGCCTGTGAATATTAAAGAGACATAACTGTTTTTTGTTTCACTTTAGCAGTGTTTGGATTTAATGGTTGGTATGTAGTGGGGGGGGGGGGGGTAATAGTGTTTGGTAGGGGGGGATAGAGTGTGTGTGTGGGGGGTGATAATAATGTGTGTGTAGGTGGGGGTTAACTCTATGTGTGGGGGGTTAAGGCAGATCAAAACCTGGCTTTGATTAGGAATGCCCATATGTGTGAAACCCCAGGGAATGCCAAATATCTTACCTCAATGCGCTCCATAGCACATGCACAGGCTTCCAGCAATTGAATATAGATTGTGTTAGCTGGCAATCTGCTCTGAGTGAATGGAGTACTCAGCACCTCCCGCTCACTGCCTCCCTCTTGCTGTACTTGCCCACTTTGGCCATTTAGCCAGGGGGATGCCACCTAGAGCCCACTTGTGCTGTAGGATCTATAGAAAAGTAAGCTTTATGGCTATCCTAGGGGGTTTCACACAGTGGGATATCCGGACTCAGGATGCCTGGAGAGGAGGGAATCGGCTGGCCCTGGAGTCTTTTGGTCCACTTTAATGGTGTGTGTGTAGTAGGTGGCAATAGAGTGATGGGGGGGGGGGAGGGCATGACGGTGTAATAGGGGTAATAGTGTGTGTGTGTGGGGGGGGGGGGGGTTGATATAAAATCTCAAAAACCCATTCAATGGCTGGATAGGTCTCTGCATCATGAAACCAAACTCTAGCGCCTGATTATGCTACTGCAATACCTTAGTACATTGGGCTAAAGCTGGTGGAAACTGACAGAAGCTGGCAGATGGGCCTCTTTTAGGGTATTAAATATGACACACAACGCTAATCAGGCCCTAGGTGTACAAGTTATATATTGTAGCAGAGACACTGCAGGGTACATATGCAGGTAAATACCTGTTACGGTAACAGTGCCTCTATGTATTTGGTCATGGTGGGCTGGAGTTGGGGAGGCCCACATGATGAGAATTCTGGAGATGCTCGTTAGTCAAGGGGACAGTGTTGTAGGTTGCAGTAAAGTAAGTACATGCACATACCTACCAACTTTTCATTGTGGGAAAAAAGGGACATTTGTTAAATTAAGCCACACCCCTCATTGGGGGGTGGATTGTAACTGTTAAAACAATATTGAATAAAACACTTTGAATATGCAGATCTGCATGTTACACATCAAAGAGGGACAAATGAGTACACTGAGGGACATGGACTCAAAAGAGGGACAGTCCCTCCAAATCAGGGACACTTGGAAGGTATGCATGCATATGCTCCTGGGGGAAGGAAGCAGATAGCTTTCTGCTTTACATGTTGGCTCAAACCCTTTGTTTTGGAGTGTTGATGGACATAGGACAAAGGATAAACAGCCTCACCACAGCAGATTATTAGTTCTGCTGATTCAAAGTAGCCACTGGCTCTTCCAGTCTGACAGCCGCCTGCCAAAAGCATAACCAGGACTGGAATGCCCCCCCCCCCTACTAAGCCGTGTCACAGTGTGAGAACATGTGGCTCAACACACTGTGTGCAGGCAGGGGGAGGGTGTGTCAGGTGGACCTGAAGACTGTAGCCAGGATTTGCAGACCTGGACAGCTGCAGGATAGTATGCGTTCCCTATTTGTATGGCTACAGATAATGCCGACACTGCACCAGAAGCCTATTTGTAGTTTGATATACATTATAGAGACCCATATATACTACAGCACAACTGTATCTCAGGGCATTGCCAATCACCCCTGTATATGAACCACCCATTTCACATGAGTTTGGAGGGTTGTTGGTCCTGGACATCCTCTTGTAGCAGCATCAGAATAGATCAACCTAAATGAAGCTAATCTACAAAACCATAGAAACTAGTGAAACTCACAAAGAACGAAAACTAGCTGAAAGAAGATCTCTTCTAAATAGGCAGCATAGTCCTAGCTTAGGAAACATTTATAGACTCCATTAGTCTACAACATACACTGACTTCTATTGAGAGTGAGTTACCTGGGAATGGCGGGCAGGTGGTGTTGTTCGACAGAGTCCCACAGGAACAGCTTTGGCTCTTTTCTCCTTCACTGTGAGCTCAGTGTAATGGCAGGAAACTGTTTAGGGCAGGCCGGTGTGCCGTCTGGCAGAACCAGTTTGTCTTGTGACAGGAGCCGAGGCGAAGGTCTTGGCAGTCTTTTGATGAGTGACTATTCAAGCTGTAATTCCTCGCTCTACGTATAGGATGTTTGCAAACGTATTTATTAACCTGAAGAACGTAGCTGTCTCCAGTCATTACACCTCTTCATTCATTAAATTATTAAGTCCACAAGTCCCATTCAAGCACATTGTTTTGAAATGTTATTGTCAGCTTCTCTTCTAGCTTTTATGAGTACAATTATTGTCTCCAGTATGACATTAAACCCCAAAAACTATAGATATCAAACTCAAGCAAATAAACCCAATCATAGGGGCAAGTTGGTTATGGAGAAAAGGGGCAGTCGTGGGTGGGCTGGGGCCAAAAATGAGCCCAGGATTAAACTGGCCTTAGCCAGCCCAAAATTTTCCCAAGAGTTACTGAGCCTTGTACCTAATGTGCTTCCCAGTCAGTCTTCAAGTGGGTTTGTCAGGGTATGGATAGTGGTACTAAAGCTTTAGTATTTTAGAAGGAGGTTCTGTGGCAGGGTGGCTGAGGCTATTGCTTCTCAGGAGCAGAACTTGGACAAGGGGGTACATTGGGGCTTAGTACAGAGGCAGGGTTAGGTGGGAGACTGGGACGGCAGAAAGTGGAGAAGATATTATAGGAGGAATGAGTGAATTCCAGCACCGGATCTGGGATATGTGGGCCAAGTTAACCTCAGAGCAGCGCAGCCCACTGGGAATACTCCCTGTGCTCCTTCTGGCCAGTCAGTCCCTGAGTAATGTTCAGCCATTACTGTCAGGACCAGCATTGAAAGAAAGTTTAGGTTAGGTAAACTATGATCATAGAAAGAGAAACTAAATCTCAGAAGATACCCAAACATTACACAAACAACACATGCCCATAAATACTAACTCAGGTTCATTCCCTCTGCACACCCTAAAGAAGGGATGGTGCCGCGGAGGGTGGCCTCCTAAAAGTATGTGTCAACCAGTTTAGGTGCCATGTTGATCCAACAAAAAAACATTTAAAATCATTTAGCTATTTGTTTTAAATGTTTTTGTAATAAAAAAATAATAAACCAAGAGTTTTAAAGTTATATGCTGGTGGCATATTTTCTATGCAACTCCATAAAGCAGATAGAAACCAAACACACAGAAGTGTAAAATAGAACACCAAAACAGAAAGTGGCCAAAGTGGGAGGTGAGTAACAGTGGGTAGAAGCAGATACCATGGCAACCAAGGGAGAAATGTAAGTATGTGCAAGGACATGCAGACTACATGGGATGGCCTAGATGCCAGCAGGGGGGACAAAGGTAAGTATGTGCAAGGACATGCAGACTACATGGGATGGCCTAGATACCAGCAGGGGGGGGGGGCAAAGGTAAGTATGTGCAAGGACATGCAGACTACATGGGATGGCCTAGATACCAGCAGGGGGGGGGGGCAAAGGTAAGTATGTGCAAGGACATGCAGACTACATGGGATGGCCTAGATACCAGCAGGGGGGACAAAGGTAGTATGTGCAAGGACATGCAGATTACATGGGATGGCCTAGATACCAGCAGGGGGGACAAAGGTAAGTATGTGCAAGGACATGCAGATTACATGGGATGCCATAGATACCAGCAGGGGGACAAAGGTAAGTATGTGCAAGGACATGCAGATTACATGGGATGCCATAGATACCAGCAGGGGGGACAAAGGTAAGTATGTGCAAGGACATGCAGATTACATGGGATGGCCTAGATACCAGCAGGGGGGACAAAGGTAAGTATGTGCAAGGACATGCAGACTACATGGGATGGCCTAGATACCAGCAGGGGGGACAAAGGTAAGTATGTGCAAGGACATGCAGATTACATGGGATGCCATAGATACCAGCAGGGGGGACAAAGGTAAGTATGTGCAAGGACATGCAGACTACATGGGATGGCCTAGATACCAGCAGGGGGGACAAAGGTAAGTATGTGCAAGGACATGCAGATTACATGGGATGCCATAGATACCAGCAGGGGGGACAAAGGTAAGTATGTGCAAGGACATGCAGACTACATGAGATGCCCTAGATGCCAGCAGGGGGGGGGGGGACAAAGGTAAGTATGTGCAAGGACATGCAGTCTACATGGGATGCCCTAGATGCCAACAGGGGGGATGGCAGCTTGGAAAAACTAAATAAAAAGGCCTATGCCAGAAAGTCGTGGCACACCAAGAGAAATAGGCTCTACAGCAAATTACATTTGAAAACAAGTAAAAACTCGGCTTTTGAAACTACTTCAGCTGCAAATACCGTAAATGCTCGGCTAAACCGTATGCGTATGCAAAGCAAATATGGCTGCTTACGCATGAACAAACTTTTCTCGGGATGCGGCTGTGAATGATACGAGCGTCCGCAATTTCCTGGTTTTCGAGATCAGCTCCCGAAAAAAATGGGCATACACGGGCAGGCTCTGAATCAGGCCAAATGTTTGCCTACTAGGTGTTGTCTTTTCCTACAGGCAGATACTAATGTGCTTTAGGAAAAACAGGTTTCCTTCTTTTGCTTTTAGTAGTAGCATTTTGGAAAGAAACCTTTACATTGAAAAGCCATGGTAAAATAGAGAATAGCTTGGCTGTAAAGGCTAAAAAACTTCTTCCACCCTACTTGTGTTTTAAAGATTTATGTTCCTTCTTAATATTATAATTCCGTGTATCACTGCCTCCCTTCTGCTTACATACTTGCTACTGTTGTCAACATTCTTACTGCTCTTTTTTAATGAAAAGGTATTTGGTGGCAATGCCTCAAAATGTATGTGTTGCTGTAAGCCATGTAATGGGGGGTGGTACATTGAGGAAGGAACATATAGCCACAAGAACTGGAAAGTCTCCATTATTTATAGAACCTATTAATATGTTTGTGAAATAAACAATAAAAGACGCTAGACACTTTCTTCTGCAATGTTTGTACAGAGACAAAGCCCTGCTTAACTCTTTCCCCAGCTGACCTTGTGGGGAAGTTGCTGCTCCTCTATATTTTCTTACAAAGCCACAACCCTATAACATGGCCGCAGTGCTATGGCAAGGTGACGCAACACATCCTGCAGGTTTATTCACACTCGTACGCTCTGTGAGAATATACAATAATATTTCATGTATAAAGAGGACAATAAGCACAGCGCTAAACCCAATATATCTTAAATAAATAATCTTAATTATGCTCTCACGTGTAAATCTACTGTCCACTCCGCCAGTAAAGCAATACAAAAATTATATTAATAACACAGAGCAACAAGTAAACTTCTTTAAAAAGTCCTTTAAGCTATATCAGAACGCGTTTCGTTGCGATCGCCTTTGTTAAAGTTGCGATCGCAACGAAACGCGTCAGGCAGGATATGGCGTTATTATAAGGAGGATTTTATCAGCTTTGCTATTGTGGATCATCGCCGGTTTTTACTTTTAATTGTCTCTGAGAGAAGCAAATCTTCTGTACAGTTCTGTACCTTGGAGCTTGAGAAACGCTGTTATTTGAAGTCTACTTTGTGAGTGCATTACTTTTAATTATTAAAAAATGTAAGTTTGCCATACAGAGTTGCACTAGGTTTCTGTTTATGCTTCCTTCCCTCTGTTTATGCTGGACCATTTCCTGAGAGATAAGTGACTTTTGTCGCTCAATATTCAAAGAGCCTTTGCTTCAAGATAAGGAAGTCTGATTAACAAAGCAATTGGGGAGCCAGAGGATTGAAATGGATTTAAGGCCTTATTATTGGTTGCATCTGGTAAGCATTCTGTTTGGACGGTGGAGGATTTAGAGCACGATCACTTTAATGCTGAGCACATGCACCGTGGGATCCCCATTCTGATATAGCTTAAAGGACTTTTTAAAGAAGTTTACTTGTTGCTCTGTGTTATTAATATAATTTTAATATTTCATGTATGATACACTTATGTTGCACAGTAATAAAATCAATCATTTATGTCCCTTTTCTATATTTTTTACACGAAAAGGTAAAGGTCAGCAGGTGCTTTACATTTCAAGCAAAGCTTTGCCTTCCAGTTCTTCACCATTATGAAGCATGAGACTCCCAGCTCTGCAGACACTACATTTTGCACAATCCTTGACACTGTGATTGACATGTGGGCATGGCTATAGATATATATGTCAAAGAAGAGGTGTGGCCAAGCTGCGAGTAGGCTGATCCCTGCAAATCTTCTCTAATTGTTAATTGGGCTCTCCCAAGTTCCCAGAAGCCACTGGGGGATACAGTGTTTTGGCATATTTGTGGACACGTGTTTCAGGTTGTTGTCGCTCATCAGTACAAGGCTGAAGATAAATGGCTGCAGGAGAAGTGAGACTTTAGAATGACAGAACATAGCCAAGTTTGGGAGGGACCCATGTCATGCTTAATATAGTGGACTAAAAGAGAACCAAACAACCAATATGGCTAAAAGGTAAAAAGAGATTTCTTAAAAACATAAATTATTTATACAGCGTACATACATAGCAGTTCTTGGTCTGTATGAGCAATAAAAATAGTTTTCGTTTTAAGGGATAACCTACTTAGTACCAAAAGTCAGTTAGGAGAGAATACTATACTGTATCCAAATGGCATGCCAGTGGGAATGCACACAAAGGGATGCATTCAGCAGGGATCTGTGCAACCTCATTAGGGTTGATCCAGCACCATCATTTTTTTACTCACTTTTTTACTACTCTTTACTACTACTCTTTTTCTCATGAGTTTTTCCCTTGGTGCAATTCAGCACCACATTTAGATGTGCAAATGTTTTAGATAAATGCAAAGCTAAATATGGTGCTGAATCAACACTATAGTTGCCATCAGCTGGAGTGATGCCGAACAGGCTGGATGCTGGGCCTGGGCGAGTTTTTATGTTACCCTCAGCACCGGGGGAGGGGAAAGAGAGTTGCCTTCTGTGTCAGGGAGAGCTCTCCGCCATGGGGACACTAATCAACCACTTAATGGAGAGATTATATCTGCTTCTCATCCATGCCCAATTTTTAGCTTGAGTTTGAGGAATCTTTAACTGGAGAGGCATCCCAAATTGGAATTCCATAGGGATAATGGCTAAAAGAGAACAAATTGTTTTAATTCCAGTGCTCCATTTGACTTTACTCTTACAGGACTAATCTTAAACATATAATAATTTATACTATTATTATTCACCCTTGTGAAGTTTAAGACTATGCTGGGATTGGAGGGTACTGGCAGGCTTTCTAGAGACTTTTGATGTGTGTCCTCTGCACCATCACCCCTCTGTATAGCAGCTGTTTAACAGAGTTTGAAGGAATAGTTGTTGGGGAGGGGGATCTGTGTACCCTTGAAGTGGATCAAAACCCACGCCCGACGGCCCTGGAATCTATAAGGTTCCAGGGCCGCTACATTCCCTCCCCCTGTGGCATCCAAAATCAGGATGCCCCACTGTGTAAAATGCCCAGAACTCGCCCTCTTTCCTGGTCCAACTGCGCATGCACAAACAGAGGCTGCTATCCCTTAAGCAGGGAGCATGTCCTCACCAGGCATTTGTGAATGGCCGGCGCGGGCACGCTCCCTGTTAGAAGGTAGCGGGGGATGCGGTCACCAGCGCACTCGGATCCGCGCGCCTTATACGAGCTCTTAGACGAATGATCAAGCGATTGGACGAGAGGTTGTGCATGCGCAGAAGGATCGAGGAAGGCGAAGTCGGATTGGGTGACCTGGGGGGTTTCAAGGACCAAAACCCAGGATAGTAAAAATCCTGGGTTTTGGTCCACTTTAAACTAAACCCTTGACTTAGAAATGATGCATTGCTACGAAAAAGTGAACCTCAATTTTGAGGTAAGTCACACCAGCACTAGTAAAACAAGCTGGATCATTCTAAACAGTGCGGGTGATCTATTGAAGACATCTTAGCAGAACAAGGACTCTTGTGGCAGATACTATAGTCTTATGTGGAGAATATTTTCCTGACTAAAACAAATTTACCTTGCACAGGTAAACATAGAAATATGACAGGAATGGAACAAAACAGGTTGAGGTAACCCAGAAACACCGTATCACCTGTGTGTGTCAGACGTGGTGTGCAAACTTGCCCCATAAAGACAGAAAGCTATATAATTTTTTTTAAACTGGCACAAAACCCTTACAAGAAGCAATACTCATATGTACCCTCCCCAGGGAAATTCAGATCGCTGCACATAAAAATTCATTTACCTTTCTGTAGCTCCTGCTGTAGTGAATTTTAAAAACAAAATGGCATTTCATGGAGCTGCAAGCCGACTGCAAAGAAGAAGATTCATGGGATACTGGGACAGGAAGCTCCAAAATGACCGGTACCAGGAGAAAAACTGTGAGGTGGCCTTTCAGCTTTGATTGGATTCAGGAGCAAATATAAGTGCTGACAATGATTCAGTATCATGCATGCAGATGGGGAAAATTCGTTTTGGGGAGTTTTTTTGCCAAATTTACAAGGCTGTTGGTCTGGTTTAATGAATGAGTATTAATGTTTATCTTTCATACTCAGGAATGAGAATTAGTGATGGGCTTAAAATCCGGGCCAGATTTGCCCAGGTCAAATCTTCTGGCATGCCACCCATTAGTCCCTTAGACCCCTAAACTTGTACACAAATTGTTAAAATAACATATACATAAAAAAGAAGAAGAACTCACCTTTCGGCATCCATAGCCTGGGAGCATCCTCTCTTCAGGTCCTCCTGGTCCAGTGAGCGCTGCTCTTCTGATGCCATGAAGTGGCTTTTACAGCTGCTCCATCAGCGTCTGTAGATACCCCCTCCTTCCATGGCTGCCCACTGAGTGAATGACAGGCCACAGAGGAAGGAACATTTTATACCACAGAGACTGAACCTTTGTGTAATCCCCCTATGTAATCTGTAGTGAGGGGGGCACAGATACCCCCTCCTTCCATGGCGGCCCACCAAGCGAATGACAGGCCACAGAGGAAGGAACATTTTATGCCACAGAGACTGAACCTTTGTGGAATCCCCCTATGTAATCTGTAGTGAGGGGGGCACAGATACCCCCTCCTTCCATGGCGGCCCACCAAGCGAATGACAGGCCACAGAGGAAGGAACATTTTATGCCACAGAGACTGAACCTTTGTGGAATCCCCCTATGTAATCTGTAGTGAGGGGGGGCACAGATACCCCCTCCTTCCATGGCGGCCCACCAAGCGAATGACAGGCCACAGAGGAAGGAACATTTTATGCCACAGAGACTGAACCTTTGTGGAATCCCCCTATGTAATCTGTAGTGAGGGGGGGGCACAGATACCCCCTCCTTCCATGGCGGCCCACCAAGCGAATGACAGGCCACAGAGGAAGAAACATTTTATACCACATAGACTGAACCTTTGTGAAATCCCCCTATGTAATCTGTAGTGAGGGGGGGGGGGCACAGATACCCCCTCCTTCCATGGCGGCCCACTGAGTGAATGACAGGCCACAGAGGAAGGAACATTTTATGCCACAGAGACTGAACCTTTGTGGAATCCCCCTATGTAATCTGTAGTGAGGGGGGCACAGATACCCCCTCCTTCCATGGCGGCCCACCAAGCGAATGACAGGCCACAGAAGAAGGAACATTTTATACCACAGAGACTGAACCTTTGGGGAATCCCCCTATGTAATCTGTAGTGAGGGGGGCACAGATACCCCCTCCTTCCATGGCGGCCCACCAAGCAAATGACAGGCCACCGTAGAAGGAACATTTTTTACCACAGAGACTGAACCTTTGTGGAATCCCCCTTTGTGATTATTAATTATGTCACTAGAGGGGAAGGGCAAAGATGGAATTTCCATCTTCCTCCCCTCCAGTGACAAGTGTGTAAGCATGTGGGTTATACTTACCTCACAACTTTCTGACAAAAGATTATAGTGCACTCACCTTTACGTTCTCTTTCTTCTATCAATATATAGTTGGGACAAGCTTAGGCTAGGGCTTATGTCCATCTATCAGGTAACCTAAACGACTACTTGGAGTGGACGTGCCGTAGGCACACCTTTCTCCCGTAAGGAAGCACCACAACAACCGTCAATACTACAATACAATGCTTTATTGATACAAAAAAAGGGGGCTAAAAACATTTAACACAAGACATATTAAAAACAACCGTTATGACCATAAATATACAATAAATGATGCCCAAACAAAAGGGCTGTCTAATTCCTGCCACATGGGTATAAGGCCTCAAATTTTAAATGCCCTAAAGCAATTGTTTTGTGCCGGCACAAAAAATAAAAAATACCACAAAAAACTAAAAGATCTTAAATAAAGTGCTAAAGTGCTGTGAACTAATTCATCATACTATCTAACAATCAATACAATATGATATAATAGTAACCCTAATACATATATATACAAAACGCAAACAACTAGAAAAGTGTTAATACAAAGTACAAATACGTATATAAAAACATCAAATACAACAATATATACCACTACTATTGCACAAAAGATCCATCCTCGGCAAAATTGATCAAATCACACAAACCTCAATATGTGAACATTAAATGAATATAGGTGCCGGCAGACAATACACACAGAAATCTCACGTCATATAGGGCCACCCAGGGTATACAAAAAAAGAGACAATAACGGTGTCTGTGAGGTGGAGGATATAACCTCCACCTCACAGAAATCTGGCTTCAGTTTTGTCACATGAAGTATAAAAAGGGACAATAAATAAAACAACACCCATTACAACAATGCTAAATGGCAATGTGCCAGAAAAACAAATATGCATCAATAGCAACATACTGTAGGGACAGAGCTGTGATATATATATATATATATCCTGCTCCTCCAAACCAGTATCACTTACCTGTAAAAATACCGTTTTGTGAGTACTCACTTTTAAAACGGATATTGTAAGTGTGACATACTTCAACTCATTGGGTTATTCTCCAGTAGAGGGCGAACTTCTGCAGAGATGAATGCAAAAAAGGAGCTCCTCCCAGTCCATAAATACCTGGGACCTCCCACCAATTCCCCAGTGTAAAATAGCAGTAAGGGGACCAGGAAGAACAAAATATAACAATACTAACAACCAAATAACAAAGGTTCAACCAAAAAGGTGGGGTGAAGCGGAGTGTATGTTACACTTACAATATCTGTTTTAAAGGTGAGTACTCAAAAAACAGTATTATTCCAAGTATGACATACACTCCGCTTCAACTCTTCATGACATTTGGGACATCCAATAGCAGTGTCCGTCATGGGTGGGAACCATAAACAGTAAAGAATGCACCAACTTAAACCACTGCAGCTTGCAGAACCTTGCGGCCAAAAACGGCATCCGCTGAAGCCCGCACATCAACCTTGTGAAACTTGGAAAAAGTATGAACAGAAGACCAAGTAGCAGCCTGGTGCTGAAAAGCCCAGGACGCACAGACAGCACGAGTAGAATGTGCAGTGACCCTAAAAGGGGGAGTCCTCCCCTTAGCAGAATAGGCCCCAACAATAGCCTGACGAATCCATTTGCTAATGTCAGGGCACCACGAAAAAGGCATCCGTCTTGCGGAAAGAAGAAGTAGTCACCAAATAGTACTTAACACAGCGAACCACATCCAAAATGTGCAAAACCCTCTCCTTGTCATTGCTAGGCTTAGGACACAAGGAAGGGAGAACAATATCCTGATTGAGATGGAAAGCAGAAACCACCTTAGGAAGGAAATCTGGCTTAAAGCGAAAGACTACCTTGTCCTGGTGTCTTTCAAAGTAAGGGGCCTGAATCGACAGAGCCGCCAACTCAGAGACACGGCGAACAGAGGTAATAGCCACCAAGAAGGCAACCTTTTGAGTGAAAACAGAAAAAGCAATATCCTGTAATGGCTCAAAAGGAGGACCCTGGAGAGCCGAAAGAACCAAATTCAAATCCCAAACAGGAACCATAGCCTGGGGACTCGAACATGAGTGACCCCCTGGAAAAAAGTCTTAACCAGCGGGTGTAAGGCAAAAGATCTTTGGAAGAAAACAGACAGAGCAGAGACCTGCCCCTTCAAGGTACTAAGCTGGAACCCAAGATCCAGAAGAAACTCCAAAATCCTAGGGATCGAAAACACCCTGCAAGGCAAGGCCTTAGCCTCACACCAGTCAATATAGGACCGCCAAGTCCTATAGAAAACACCAGAAGAGGACCGCTTCCTAGCTCTAATCAACAACCTCAGACAAACCTTCCTCCTTCAGAATGAAGGTTTCAGCAGCCAAGCCGTCAAAGCCAGCGTAAATTGGGATAAAGTAGTTGACCCTGAGATAACAGATCCGGAAACATGGGAAGCCGGAACTGATCTACCGCCAGCCTTACAACGTCTGCGCACTAAACCCTTCTTGGCCACCTTGGAGCCACCAGAATTGCTGGTGCCCCTTCCAGAGCCAGTTTGCAAACTACCTTGCCCAGCATGGAGAAGGGAGGAAACAGAAACCCCAGATCCTTCCAAGCAAGGGGCAAGGCATCCACTGCCAGAGCTAGAGGATCCTGAGATAGAGACACAAAGGCCGGGAGTTTGTGATTGTGCCGTGAGGCAAAGAGATCCACCTTCGGAGTCCCCCACTTGCGACAAAGAAACCGAAAAACCCCGGGGTTGAGAGACCACTCTCCTTGGCGAGAGAACCCCCTGCTCAGGGAGTCCGCCTCCGTGTTCTCAACTCCCGGAATGCAGATATGCAGATTGCCGAAATGCAAGGAACATTGCTCTCCACCCAATGCAGGATCAGAGAGACTTCCCTGAGGGCACTCCTGCTGCGAGTCCCTCCTTGGTGATTGATGTAGGCTGAACCTGAACCGGTAAGCCCTCTAAGTGAGGTGTCAGCCGTGACAGAACAAGCGGGATAGCTCTGAGCTCCAGGACATTGATGGGGGTGAGAGCCTCCTGAGGACCCCACAACCCCCTGAACTGAAGATTTTTCCAGAAACCTCCCCAGCCCGACAGGCTGGCATCCGTGGTTACCGTCCCCCAACAAGGGGCCAGAAATGACCTGCCCCTTGCTTGGCTGCCGAACCCTGGGAGACATCAGATATGACTGATCCAATGACAGCGGACATCTGTCCCAGCGCGTCAATAGGTGGAGTTGGAGCAACCTCATGTGGAACTGAGCAAAGGGAACTGCCTCGAAGGAAGCCATCAAACCTACCAGTTTCATCCCCAGCCAGATCGAGGGGCAAGGATTGGCCAGAAGAAGGCGAATCAGATCCTGAACCCCCTGCGCCTTGGGCTGAGGTAGAGACACTCTGGCTTGAATGGTATCCAGATTCATGCCCAGGAATGAAATCTCCCTTGAAGGAGAGAGAGAAGATTTGGGGCGGTTGATCACCCAACCGAACCTCTCCAGAGTCGACACCACCCTGTTGGTGTCCAGCTCCACCTGACTGAGGGAGGGAGCTGAAATCAGCAGGTCGTCCAGATACGGTACGATGCAAATTCCCTGAGCTCTGAGCAGGGCCATTATGCCCGCCAGAACCTTGGTGAAGACCCTCGGCACAGAGGTCAGCCCGAATGGAAGGGCCACAAACTGAAAATGTTGATCGTCCACCGCAAACCTGAGGAATCTCCGATGCGCTGGGAAAATTGGAACATGCAGGTAAACATCCTTGATATCTATGGATGTCATAAAGTCCCCTTGATGAAGGGAATTGATGGCAGAGCGCAGAGTCTCCATGCGGAGCTTCTTGGTTCTGATGAACCTGTTGAGAATCTTCAGATCCAGCATGGGTCTTAGGGAACCATCCTTTTTGGGGACCGTGAAGAGATTGGAATATTAGACCCGGCCTCTTTCTGAGGGAGGCACCGGGCATATGACTCCCATGTCCAGAAGATTTCTTACTGCCAACAGGAGTCCCTGTGCAGCCTGAGGGTCCGAGGGCACCCGGGACCTTAAGAATCTTGGAGGAGGCCAGTACTCGGACTCCAGCTTGTACCCGGACGAGACCACTTCCAAGATCCACTTGTCTGTGACCTCCTCCTGGCCCCAGACCTGGAAGAAGAGCCGCAGCTGCCCCCCCACCCGTACGGGTGAGGGCGCCCCCTCATTGTTGAGCTGGTTTGGCAGCGGGCTTAGGTTTGGAACCCCAGGCAGATGCTGGACGGACCCGTCCTCTGCCCCTGTTCCAGGAAGAACCTCTGACACCAGAGTAGGCAAAACCTCTAAGAGCTCTGGCACCTCAAAAGGAAGGATTGAAGGAGCTCGCCCCCCGAAAGGAGCGACGCTGCTTCTTACGCTGAGGTAACTTACCTCCCTTTGCCACCGTATCCAACTTATCTCCAAACAGCCGCATACCCAGGAAGGGAAGAGCTGTGAGCGATTTCTTGGCCGCAAAGTCCGCCGCCCACTGGCGAAGCCAGACCGATCGGCGCATGGCCACCATTAAGGTCGAGGTTCTACTACACATGACAATAGTGTCTTCCATAGCAGCCAAGACAAAATCCATGAACAAATCACACCTTTTAAGGGCAGTGAACTCAGCGCTGGCCGGATCAAGTTGAGCACCATTTAACAAATCCCTAACCAGAGACCTAGTAGCCACAGCCGCTAGCGCAGATGCACACACAGGCCGTAAGGCAGAACCCACACTGGCAAAGGCATGACATGCCATCTGATCAACGCCCTTATCCTCACCATCTTTAAGGGTAGTGGCATCAGGGGTGTGGACAACAGAGGTGTTGGACAACCCTAAAACAGGCGCATCGACCTCGGGAGGGGAAGACCAGCGCTTCACCGCTTCAACCGGGAAGGGATACTTCCTATCCCAACCATGAGGAACGCCGGGAAGCCGACTAGGTGTCTCCCATTCCCTCAGGATCAATTCATCAAAATTACCTTGGGAGGACCCAAAAAATTCCCCTTTTTTGAGAGGGGCCGCCTCTGGCGGGACTATATCCAAAAACCTCTAGGAGATGGGCCAGAACTTTAGTGGTGTCAACGGCATCCCCCAGCGCCTGCCCAACATCATTATCAAAAAGCTGCACATCCTCAGTTTCTGATTTCTCAAACAATTCCCCCTTAACGGGGAATAATCCGACCACTCATCCTCATCAAAATCCAAAACAGACAAGGCTGGCGACAAATGTCACTTCTTAGCATGGGCCTTTTTGCCCACTGCGCTAGAAATAAATCTCTCAATGCTGGCCAATCTAGCACAAACAGAGTGCGACTCCCCGCTAGTGACCATGTCACTTGGGGTACGGATAAGACGGGGAGGGGTAGGCGATGAAGCGGGCGGAGCTGACCCAGACGCCTGGGAACCCGACTGTCGCGTTATGGCCTTTTGGGCACATGGTTTACAAATCAGCACATTATCCCCCGTAAGGGATACCCCACAACCCACACACGGCCGGGATTGTCCCAAAGGGAGCCCGAGCCCGGTATCCTGCGGAGCCTCCATATGGTGATTTTTTGGGTAGTCGCAATGACTGGAGGGATTTACGCTGGTAAACAACCCGGGAGGCCCCTTTGAGTCCCTGGTGGGAGGATTTATTAGGTGCCCAAAATTACTGCTAGGGACCCTAGGAACGGGTCCCTAGGCACATAATGACAAATGAAACAAAAGAAAGGGGCCCCAGAGGGCACTCACGTGCAGGCAGAAGATGGCTGCCACCTCTATCATCACCAGAACCAAAACGAGAGAGAGAAATGAAGGGCGGGCCAGTGCGGATCGCGCGCCGCGCTGGCCCCGCCCCCCTCCCTCACACAGCAGCGCAATTCCCAGCCAGGAGGCTGTGCACCTCAGAAGAAACGGCGCCAAGCAGAAAAGGGGGTGGGCCCGGCCCCGCCCTCTCACACACCAAGGCCTGAGGGGAAGAAATTCCCCTCAGGAAACACAGACTCGGATAGAGGCCAGCCAAGTGAACATCAAGCAGCACATACACACATCCACACAGACACATTCATATGAATAAGGCTAAAGTGATCAGAGCGTGAAGAGAGATTGACCCCCCCCCTCCCTGGAGGGATAGTGGAGGGACCCGGAAGGGGGGAATCCCACACAACGTAATAAGGGACAGGGCATCCCAAACCGGGATCACCAACCCGGAAAACCGCCTACCCCATAATGAGGTCTCACGGGGGAGCATGGCTCCCTATAACACCTAAAAGAGGTGTAGCCTACCTTCACCAGGACCTGCAGCCAAGGCTGGAAGCTCGTATAGTACTTAGGAAACAAAGGTCCGGCAGAAATAGGCATAAAAAGGGGCCCGGCGCGAGCCCGGCTTACCTGCAAGGAATAGAAGTCTTCATCTTCTGTCTTGCTCGCCTTCCTGCAGAGAAGGAACTGGGGAATTGGTGGGAGGTCCCAGGTATTTATGGACTGGGAGGAGCTCCTTTTTTGCATTCACCTCTGGGATGGGGGTCATGTCATCCATCACTCTAGGAAATAAGGCCAAAAGTCCCTTGACCCCAGGCTGAAGAATATATTTTTTCACAAAGCAGGACAAAACTGTCCTGAATCGCAATTTAGGGGCTGGGAAAAGTTGTGGGACAGCAGGTGAAGGGTTTCTTTATGCCTAGAATTTGTCTTTGCCCATTTAAATGTGCCTGAAAGAGGCTTGGATTAGAATCTCAAAATAAAGGCAATTGTTCTCACAGTTTCCTTTTGGGTGGCTTTTTTTGGACACTTTTTTGTGCTTATATACAAAGGCACATGTGCAGGTACAAAGTATGGTAACCAATCAGCATT
The DNA here is from genome assembly GCA_027917425.1 of Gastrophryne carolinensis. Lineage (NCBI taxonomy): Eukaryota > Metazoa > Chordata > Amphibia > Anura > Microhylidae > Gastrophryne > Gastrophryne carolinensis. The sequence goes on from CM051242.1 coordinate 103,733,848, forward strand.
ATTCTATCTGCTCTTGGGTTGCGATTTGCTAAGCAGAGACTTCTGCTTTATCATTGCTATTAGATACATTTTCAGATATGTCCATCGGGTTCCCCTATAAATGACGTGGCGTAGGCTCACTGTGAGTGGATGTTTGTTAAGACAACAAGTGTATTTTGTTCCACGTGACTGTTAGTGCTGAAAGGAGCCCTGTTCCAGTATCAGGAGGACTCTGGTTATTGTGAGTTTGGAGCCTGGGTATACCAATTCATTCCTGCTCCCACTCTGGTATTACTTCTGCTATTCTTGTCCACAGAAATAAATGGCTGATCATCCGTTTGTTTAAAACAGCCAGTATATTGCTAAAATTACATCTGACTATCACACTGCTATAAAATGGATTAGAAGTAAAGCAGCTGTTCTTTATTTCTCATAAAATGGGGGTGAGAGTCCTGTCCTTCCATGACCCAGCTGCTGCAGTGGCATCATATAAGCAGCTGATCTGGCAGAGGCACAGTCTGGAAGTAGATGGAGTGGACTGTTTTCCTGCACCCAATATTGTGCCCAATATTGCCTGTGATCAAGGGCGGACTGGCCACAGAACATACTGGGCAAAATCCCGGTAGGCTGCTACCTTGGCCGGCCAGCGGGAGAAGGATGCGAGAGGCAGCTAATGGGAGGCGGCACATGCGATTCATACATGCAAGACCACCCCCATACTAGTAGCGCACTGATGGCGGCTATTCTGGTGAAAGAGTTGCAGCACCTTTCTCAATACAATAGATAGGACCATGCTCACTGCCACACCCCCCGCCTCTCCACCAACCCCTCTCGGCACTGCCCCAAATACCTTCCTCTGGCAGCCATACATTGGGGTTAGGCTAGGTGCTTCCTCTACCTTGCATTGTGTTATGTGTGTACACCCTGCTGCAGCACCCATCATGGGAATATCAGCCTGGGTGCCTGCTGGGTGGCTTGGGAGTGCACTGCTGAATGGAGCAACATGGGGTCCAGCCTGTGTACATGTATATCTAGTCTACATTCTAACTTTTAGGTCCCACTCCAGTGCACCCCGATTTGGGATGCCATTCTGGATAGTGATCCCTAGGAATCCCAATATCAGGCAGAATTACTCACTAGGTCAAAGCTTCAGGACACTCTGCAAACACTATTAGCGAATGAAAAAGACAAACAAACAAATAAACTTCACAGCCTGTGGGATGCCACACTGGCTGTAATGTGGGGAGTCTGCACACTCTCTGCAATTGGATGATTGGGAGGAGGGTATTTTAGCACACATCTACCGTAGGAACCTTAAAGCGGTCCCACACCCATTTTGGACCTGTGTGGAACTGCTTTAAGGACTGTGGGGACACTCTTGGGACCAGGTAGTGTCGGATATAAGCACACTGAAAATGGCGTTGCAGAACTGTCACATAAAGACAATGTATTCTTATTGTAAAAATATGTGGATAATAACACCGCGCTCTGGACTTAGATTAAGCTTTCTTAAGGTTAATGAAGTAAGAACAGTTCTTAGTACATCTGCTACAACGTGTCAATAAACTTTTCATTCAAAAAAGTCCCAGAAGCTAAATGTACATAAACACACGGAGCAACACGGGTCCTCAATGATGTGACCTCAAGAAACAGTTTTAAAAAGCAAAATGAGAGAGTATCCCACGGTGCATGCACTTCACAGGAACTGGTAGTATCACACGTGCCCGTCACCTCCACACATATGCGCTTACCAAATGGATAAAGATAAACAGCCTTAGATCAATTAATGCCTCTTAGAAGGTTCCAAATACTTGATGGTTTTTGTATACACCTTAACTTTTCCTCCCGGGCATGGTAAGTTCCGTTCCAAGAGGAAAACGTGCCTGCTACTGGAAGGCTTCTGCCCTTGGCCTCGCTAGTAAACTCATAAGCCGGGAACATAAACTGTGTATTCTTATTAATTAAAGGGCCCATAAGGGAGGGATTCTTTAAATTATTCTGTAGAATAATTGTTTGGAAATAATATTTTAAACAAGAATAAAAAAAAAAGAACCACACTTACTTGCCAAAGCCTTTTTACTTTTTAGTTGATGATGCTCCATTAGTAGAAAAAAAAGGAAGACAGAAATTGAGGTTGCCATGAACTTCGGAAGCCAGTGGGCTTCACCTAGTGGAAGTGCATGAAAGCAATGCAAGAGCATGGACTAGGTGCATCCTCTGCCACCAAAATGTCATGCTCCCCATCTGGACTTGGGATGCCCTGGATTTGGGCAAGAAAGCTTGCCTTCAGTCATTGTTGAATGATCCACTTGAAACAGCATTTATTGTTATTTACTTATCAGCCTATTATATTATTTTGAGATAAGTCTTGGGAGGTGCACATGTCTCATTCAGTGGTTATTCTCGACAGTTATGAGATATGACACTTTTCTGCAGTTACTATTGAACCAGGATAAGAATGACAATTCATTTTTTGGATGTTGCTGGAGTCTGCCTCCTTACTTTGTTCTGCTATGAATAGATTTAATACAGGCATACATGTAAATGACGTGCTGACAAAGCCTGATTGGGTGGAGGGACTTGATGCAGTTAGTGGACCCCTCATTATTGCCTGTGTACCTTGTCTATTAGATTTGTGCTAATATGGCATTTGGTACAGGAATACATTTTGTTTGCTTGCATTTTGTTGTATCCAATTCAGTTAAAAGTACAAGAAAAATTAATTTATTGACCCTGTGCTTGATAAAAATATTAGCTTGGTATCTCAGAATAATAGTCCTTCTGTCCACAAAAGGTTTCCAGAGCATGTTAGTAGTCTCACAACTATTACCATTATAGGGACTGACCATCCAACAAAGCAAAAGGGCATTTACCTTTTGCCCCCCCGAAGTTGATCATTGATGATCATCACATCCTTCGCCCCTGGGGCCCCACAGCAGTTGGAATTGAATCAGTTTTGGACTTGTGTCCCCGCCATAAGTCACAGGAGCTCTGCCATGTCCTCTCCATTTATTGCTAAGGCCTGACATGCCCCCTCCATTGCAGCGAATGGAGAGTCTCCTTAACGGATGGCAGAGGGCGCGAGACAGGAAGCGCTGGTGGCTGCTGTCTGGGTCGCGGGTGATGCTGGATGTGATCCAGTGATTAGGTGAGTTGATGACTGCCGGAATTAGCTCAATCAGCTGTGGGGGCCAAAAGAGGGGTACTCTTTTATTTTGGTATATGGATGGTCAATCACTTTAAAGCAGACAAAAACAAGCCCTGGAGCCTATGCGGGGTGGTCAATTCCCTTTCCCCAGGTCCTGCTGATCCCGGGTTTTGGTCCACTTTAATGCTACATATACAAACATGTATATAGATTTCATAATCAGTAACTGTAAATACAGATGTATGATGACACCAAAGGCTATTGTGTAAATGTGCTACTTCCCAGAGGTGATCAGAGACTTTAATTACACATGCTTTGTAATTACATGAAATAGTAGCAGACAGACTGGATTAACCTGTTAATGACCCTCTAACAAAGTGGCCACTCTAAACTCCCATAGGTGTACATGTACATAGACATAGGCATAGATGTTATCTCTAAAGAACAGCCATCTTGTGCAAGAGAGAGAATGCAATGCAAATTAACCCTATGCACTAGATCTGCTTTATTGGTGAATAAATCTGATTTGCTGCTTTTTAATAAACACATATATTCGGGGTCAATCCAAAGATCTGTCCCACAATCTATTTATACCTCAGAGTGTAACCATAACCCGGGGGCATCCACTAAGGTTAGAGGAAAGGTGCTTTCTCCACCGACATAGGAGGGGATTCTTCTCTGTAAGAGCAGTGAGACTATGGAACTCGCTGCCAGAGGAGGTAGTTATGAAGGATACAGTAAAAACATTCAAAAGTGGCCTTGATGCCTTCCTGGCATGTAATAACATTTCCAGCTATGGCTACCAGACCACTGGAAGGAGTAAAACAGGCTGAACTGGATGGACTAAAGTCTTTATTCAGCCTTACATACTATGTTACTATGTTTCTATGTTACTTAAAAGGATTGATCAGTCAACTTTTGAAATCATTTGCCTGGCTGCTTACATGCTGTCTCTTCACTCTGGTCACCAAAAGGGGAACTTTTTCATCTTTGCTGCCTCCAGCACCTTTTCCCGTGACCACACATCTAAGAGGCTGATTCATCATTAGCGGCAGGTAGCGACAGATGAGCGTCTGTAGCAGGCATTTTCAGAGCGCCCGCTAGTAGTCGCAGTGCTCGGCCGCGGGTCGCTACTTTATAGCGACTCAGTCGCTGTTCAGTAATGTTGAATACATTGTGAGGAGTCGCTATTTGACCAGTACAGCGCTGTATGGGAGCGCATGTTAGCGACTGCTCACAGCGACCGACTCACACCATATTCAGTAAAAAAACAGCCTCACAAATCTCTGGCGCTGAAAAATACTTGTTTGAAGCCCAGAGCGCAGGAGGCCGTGTGTTTAAAGTGTGTTTCCAAGCATCTATCAACTAGTAACAAAGCGAAAACATATGGAATTACATTGTAACAACATTGTAACATGAACACTTTAATGCCAGACCTGTAATGTCATTTCTGAGGAAATATTTTAAAAATTATGAAAAAAACTGCTATTTCAATGCCAGAAGAGGTCACAGAATTATTTGTGATTTTTTTGAAAAAAAAAAAAAAAAAAACACCCATTTAAAAAGAAGAAAAGGATCGTCCATTGAAATGTATGGCAGAGCGTCAGGTAGCGAGAGGTCATACCTGGCGCTGTGCAAGGCTGAATGCTGGCGCTGTTCGCTGAGGCTGTGAAAATTATGAATCAGACGCTACATGGCGCTATCCCAGTCGCTAAACAGATTCTGCTTGATAAATGTGGAATTGCGTGCCGTGTCCGGCGTTCACCAGTCGCTACCTGTCATTAACCAGCCACTACCTGACGCTATCCCTTCTTAAGTAAGGGCCTCAGTCTGGGGCTTGTGCCAGGTTAGATAGTGTGGAGGGCTCTATTCTAGCCTATAGCTCAAGTCCAGCTCACCCCAATGCAATGAACACAGTGTACTTGCTCACTCTGCCCTGCCACTCTCATCACAGAGGACAGCAAAGCATGAAACTTTATTTTATAATTACTCTGGCAATATAGCTTTGTTTCCCAAAAAATGAGAACATTGCTATGTATATCCCTGTAAAATAGGTATATTTTTGAATGTGACTGAAACATAGTAAAATATAGTATTTCCCACTGCAACTTGAGCTCCCATATCTAGTAGTACAAGATCCGTCTTTCTCCCTCTCTAACCTTTGAGACCATGAGATTAATGAACCAGAAAAAAGACGTAAGAAAACACAAATCCCAGTCAGCCAAACCAATATGGTGAATGACAATCGGGTTTCATAGCCCTTGTAATTTAAATGGTTCATGGATACTTTTTACAACCTCCTACAATATGCAGCTACACTGCATGGATCTTAACTACTTATTAATAATGAAAACTGGCAGAACCCCCAGAGATCCAGCTGATTCCAGTTAGGTGAAATTCAACAAGTATCACAAATTAGAGAAAATGTATGTTATTAGATAATAGTATAGTTCTTCAAACTGTTCTGGTCTGCACACTACCAGCTGATGCCTACTACTGATGATGGGCTGATCACTTACGAGGGGTGGCACCTTTTATGTAACACTGCTGCTGGGTCTTTGACTCTTAGTAGAGGTCAACAGTCAGTTCCTGGAAGAGGAGGACCTTTATTTATGGCCCAATATACAGTAGGGCCTGTCTGTTTGATAGGTAACCAAAGAACTTAATTAAGAGCTAAATGTGTTTATCAGAGTCTTAAACGGTTAACTACAATATGAGACTTACCGTATATGGATTTGGCGTTGGGTTTCGATACCCCGTTTAAACTAGAATGAAGAAAAAATACAAGTTTCAAAAGAAGCCTACCACAAAGGTGTGAAATTATTTACATTGCAGATCAATTGTTGCTGGAAGCTTTAAAGCTCAGCTACTAAATGTTTTAAGTTTTGTATATATTTGCAAATTGCTGTCTGTTATTGTGACTATACTGAGCATTACCACCTATTAGGTCACTGGAGATAAGAATAAAATGTATACATATTAGTGTATGTTTTTTGTAATTAATAACCCTTACATCTCTATAAGACCTATTACTTTATTTGGATACATTCCCTATTTAGTTACTGTATTACTGACTTCAAGGGAGGAAAAGTCTCCTTAACTGGGAGCAAAAATACCTTTCCTATGTGATTCAAATGTTTTTGTTGGAGTTTAACCTTTAAAACTAGAGATAGAATAGAGTTTCTAGAGCAGACGTAAACCCCTGGCAAGAAACCTTTGGTCATCTCCCTAGCACCCAACAAAACATTTGCGTACAACCCCAATTGCAAAAAAATTGGGATATTGTATAAAATGTGAAGAAAACATGACTGCAATGATTTGGAAAGCTCATAGAACCATATTGTATTAAAAACATAACATAAAACACATATCAGTGGTTGAAATATAGACATTAAAAACTGATTTTAGCAACATATCGCAAACAAGTTGGGACAGGGCCAGGTGTATCATTGCTTAGCATCCCCTCTTCCTTTCACACAGATCTGTAAACATCTGGTACATGAGGAGGCCAATTGCTGGAGTTTTGAAAGAGGAACGTTTTTTATTGGTGAAAGGTTTGGCTAACACGCAGCCAAGTTCAGTATGTACTTTGGCATTGTCCAGTCATTGTTAAAATATGCAAGGCCTTCTTTGGAATAGACATTGTCTGGAGGGGAGCATAAATTGCTCTAAAAAATCTATATATTGCTTAACGTTGAAAGTGCTTTGTGTAGGCATGAACAACACCATACCATCAGAAATGCAGACTTTTAAACTATGCATTGGTGAAAAGCTATGTGATCCCTCTCCTCTTGAGTCCTTACGACATGGAATCTGGGCCAATATTGATGGTTGGCCTTGTCCCTTGTGCACAGCATTTATGTAGATGGTGGGATGTTTACATTGTACATTTTTGTAAGTTGTTCCACACTTTTTAGACAGTTTTTCCAGATTGCTGAACCTTACCTTCTTTGCGCCTAAAATACTCTCTAACTCTTTTTATACACAGCCATGGGACTTCATTGACTTAGTTGGCCCTACAACTATTTTTCATTAGTACCACTTACTTTTCCAGCCTGGTAACCGTGTACCAATTTTTTTTGAGATTTGTTGCAAGGGATTTCTAAATTCCTTATTTTTTCAACTTTCAACTTCTGATATGTGTTGTATTGTTCTATTGCAAATAAAATCTGCTTATATGGGGTACATTTTACACAGGGGGTGTATTCAGCTGAATGATTTGGTCATTGGGCAAAGCTTCCTTGATGGGAGGTGTGGATGCAGTGCCTGGACCAGAAGTAATGCCATCAGCAAGCTGGGGTTTTACTAACTGTGTAGTTGGAGGGTCTAGCTAAACAGTGGTCGCTAAGGGTAGAATATAAAAGAGCATATTATTTACTATTTACAGCTGTATTTATAATAATAAGCTTGTAACAATTAGGGCTAACAGGAACCTATAAGAATTGCCCTTTACCTTTTAAGGTAACACTTTCCTTTTTGGGGGTTATTGAGGAGTATATATTTTGTTTACACTATTGTTTCTAGATAAGGCCACGTTCTTTCCCAGAAATGTTTAAAAAAGAGTTAATTGCTCAATAAACCTGACACATTCTTTAACGGAGCCATAAAAAGAATCCGGCTTGGGTAGTTTGTAAGCACCACTCCTGGCATTAACATTAGTATGTACGCCTTCCTTAGCATGCTTGCCTGTGAGCTTTCACCTAGCCAACTATGAAGAAAACACCAGATACTGCTAAACCAGCTGCATTTATGGCCTTGCAAGGACCACAGGAGGGGGCAGGATTGCAATGAAAAACAATGAAAACAAATCAACATAAACAATAGTTGGTTGCTAAAATATGACCTCAATATGTGGATGTTGATTGTTAAATCTAATTGGACAAGCCAACACCAGCTTTTGGGCCCAATTTATAAAATATTAAAAAGAAGTTCAGTGTATTTCTTTTGGTGTGTTTGACTATAAGAAAAATGTAATCCTGCTTTCATTAAACAGGAAGTTCATCATGGGAAAAACCATGGGTGTCACCAGGACCAAAGCAATAATACGTAGATATATAAGTAGTGGGAATAGTGGCTGACTAGGAATGACTCCAACTGACTAGAAATGACTAGTAATAAGTAAAGTGTAATTTGAGGTCAGCATGTATGTACTGTAAGCACTATTTTATTTGTGTTTTTTCAGTTTGCTTGCTTCAATAAACCAGGTCATTTCCTAAAATATAATATATGTTAACTTTACTGTCAATGCCCTAAAATGATCTTGCTCTATCTATCTATCTATCCTTATATCAAAGATAGTAGAGTCACGCCCCAACTCATAAGTAAATCCAATTCCATGGAGGGAAATTCCACTTTCAATGGCATTTTTTAAAAGCAACATTATTGTGCTGAAAGGATGTCCTCAAGGTGCTGATTTTTTATTTATTGTTTGATGTTAGCAAATTTGTGTTTTATGGAAGCAGTTTTCACCTGCACTTTGTTGCTATTGGCAACTGTACACCAAGATCTACAAGAACAGAGAAATGACTCTGAACACAGAGAACACTGCTGTTATGGCCTCTGCTGAGGCAAGGGAGATCTCTTACACATGCCCAACAGCAGAGTTCTGTGTGTGAAAGGATTATTTCTCTTTCTTCTCTCTTGTAGATCTTGGTGTACAGACATGCCATAAGGCAACAGATTACATGGAGTGAAAATTGCTTCCATAAGACACACATTTACTAATATAAGAAACATTTTACAAAGTACGAGATAAGCTTAGAACCTCGCGGCCTTCATTTTGGAACACAAAAATAAACACCCTTCAAAGTGGAGCAAAACCCATTTCAACCAGTTGGGCCGCCCCCCAAACCCCCCTGCCGCGCGAGCAGCCAGGAAGTGCTGACAACTCAAAGTTGGCATGGTTTTAAAAAGAAAACAAACGTGACTAAGCAAGACTTCTGATGTGTTGGCTCAGAGGGTGCTAACCTTTGGTCTGTAACTGCTGCAGTTGCCAAATGCTGGCAAAGTGCCTGGCAGAGACTAGTGGCACACCCTGTTGAATGTATCTATAGGTCTAACATTACCCATTGTTCTTGCTCCAGTGACCAAATAGTAATGTAGGTGAGGCTAGCCCCCACCCATATGATGCGCAGGAGGTAAAAAAGTAGAACTTTCACGTTGGACCACCGGAATGGTATGGTTGCAACGTGGCTTCACTCTATAACCCATCTGTAGCAAAATCATCATTGTTTTCTCTTAAGAGGTTGTTGCAGGGGGTAAACTTTTTTAGGGTGGATTACAGATGCAGGGACCAATATCATTTTGCAGTTTAAAGTTATGCTAAAGGCAAGCCCGATTGTTGTCCTATTGTCTCGGGCTACACGTTGCACTGTCCTAAACTTCAATCCGTTTTCAAAAGACCCTGTAGTTCCTACTTGATGTTTAAAAGTATTAGAGCATTGGAGACTAGAAGAGAATGCAGAGAAAGAAAGAAAAACAGTGGGTGTGGCAACAGAGATGTGATGTAAGCACACTGTGATAAGTGTGAGAGGAGAGAGGAGGGCGGGGTTTCAGAGCTGCAGAAAGAGGCAGCCAATCAGGGCTGTCTGGGCAGGGAGTGAGGGGTGTTTCCCTTCTTGGTCCACTGAAGGTTGATTGATGAACCAGGTCAGTGGGGTGTAGACCAGCTGAATGAGGGAGTGATTTTTCTAACTAAGGAGACAGACATAAAAGAAAGCACAATGCTAAAACCAATCAATGAAAGGTAATCTACTGATATTTATTTTTTAACTTTTGACTAGCCAATCACTTTAAGGTATGTCACAAGTCTATACCATTCGATCACCTGTACTAGCTTGTCTATTTCTAAAATGTGTAACTGCCTACCATTCCCCAAGCAGTGAGTTTTTAGAATTTTAAGAGAACTTGTTATATAAAGTTAATTGCACTTACTATGGTGACCCGCTCATTTTCTTCTTGTTGTATGTAATTTCTATAGGGTAAAGAAAATATTGCCATTAGATTGGTATACAATGTTTTTGTTATTACTGAAACTCTACTTATCAGTTTGCATTGCAGAAATAGATAACACTTAAAACGGAACAAAACCCAGGAATTTTGACGGTCCCGGGCTTTGTTTCGTGCCCCTGGGGCATCCTGAATTGGCACGCTCTGTTGTGTGAAACCCCTCAGTTTGCCCATAAAAACTCACCCTCCTATGCTCCAACGGCTCATGCGTGGGCTCTCGTCCCCAGCATATGACAATCGCTCCAACTTAATATGCACGGCAAATAGCTCTGATTGGCCGATCTGGGAGCGCCTCCTATGTTGGGATGCCTTAGGGGCAAGAAATAACCTAGGAAAGTTAAAATCCTGGGTTTTGTTTCACTTTAATAAGGGCTAGAAAACTGTTATGGCTAACAATTAATAAGGATTATGTCTTTGGGTTGTGGAGAAAAAACAGGAAATCCAGGAGGAGCCCACACACACATAGAGAACATACATAGTCCACGTTGATAGTACGCTCAACAGATTTCAAATCCTGTACATTTTTGCTACAAGGCAAGAGGCATTTAACCAAGGTGATCCATATAATATACTGTATAATCAAGCTGCTTTTGTGCTGCACCACCTGCTGGCTACAATAGGTATGCAGTCACTATATGTATGGGATGCAGAGTGCAAGGTTTGAATTCTAATCACTATGCAGCAGCAGATCTCATTTAAGTTTTTGTATTCTCTGTTCCACGTTTTCTGAACTTAAAAAACTTAATTTGTACAGTCTACAGGAAAGAAGGGAGAGGGGGGACATGATTTAGACATTTAAACATGTGAAAGGATTGAATAAGCTTCAGGAGGGAAGTGTTTTTTAGAAGAAAAATGATAGAACAAGGGGGCACAACTTGAAGCTAGTCGGGGGGAAGATCAGGAGCAATGTTAGAAAATATTATTTTACAGAAAGAGTAGTAGATGCTTGGAACAAACTTCCAGCAGAGGTAGTCGAAAAATCAACAGTCACTGAATTTAAACATGCCTGGGATAAGCACACATCTATCCTAAGATAAGGAGTACATACAGTATACACATAAGGGCAGACTAGATGGACCGTATGGTCTCCTTCTGCCGTCAACCTTCTATGTTTCTATGTTTCTGTGTTTTACTGCAATCGGTTCTTTCTGTCTGTTGAATCATCTTCTCAGTTTCCATATTTTCATGACAGTCATTGGTGGTCCACAGAGTGAGTATCTATCTATCTATCTATCTATCTATATAAAGATATAATGTTTTGTGATCTCCTTTAGCTGTAAAATGAATTAAAATGCGACAGGGCGGAAATAGCTATGCTAATTTCTGGAGCCAGACAGATTTTCTTTACTGCCAAAATAAATAGCCATTAATAAATGTTTGCAAAACAGCACAGACTGGCATGTGTTTTCCAGCCTAAATGAAAAAATACTTTAAGGGTCTGATTTATCAAGCACTACAACATCACCATACATGAGTGCACCCCGTCATAAACAGATTTAGCAATTTTTCTTAACCACAGCGCACGTAAAACCGACATTTATTAACCTTTTAGCGTACAGCTTGTCGGTGCACCGGTTTTTACTGGTGCAGGGCTCTCCATTCCCATAGGATATCATGGGGATTGAGAGCCCTGTGCACAGTACAAGCAGGTGCACATTGTTACTTAATGAAAGCAAGTTAGTTTTTGCTCTGTATGTGTTTGTGTTATGTGTGCCTGGGCACCCTAGCAGTGAGAATTATGATAAATACATGTAGAAATTGTAGGCGTACCCTGGAGAAGGCTATGTAGTAACAATGTTAAAAAGCACCTTGCTACTTACTAGTTAGCTGCACTACCAGCAACATGGGGCATACTTAGGGGAGCTCTGCACTGCTGAGAAGGGCACACTTTAAAAATATATATATAAGTCAGGTCCACAATGAAAAGAAATCTACACGTTAAATAAAGTTTTTTTTTTGCTATTGAAAAGGTCTTCAATTTTGCATTGACGAACAGCAAACACAGTCACTCCCTAACACTGTGCTGTGTAGCATTAAAGACTGAGGAACTAACCTGTGGAACTCAGGTTTGGAACACAGAACTAGTGGTTTGGAGGTTCCACAGACTCGGTCCACACAAACACAGGACCAGAACACGCAAGGACAGTGCAGTTTTAAGTGCAGTAGAACAGGCCAGTTAGTTTATCATATTTCTAGTATGGAACACAACTGGTTGTTTAATTCAGTTGCTCACAGTTAGCTCTAGAAGGCAAAAAAGGGTGGGATCTCATTGAGGGTTATGCTAATTATTTGGTGCAGCCCGTTTGCATTGCAGTGTGGATTACAACCTGCATCTCGGTGAGCTTTTTGGCAATACACAAAACCTTGCACCATTTTGTGTCTAAACGCCAAAAAGGTCACTGAGATGCAGGTTGCAATCCACACCGCAATGCACACTGAAAGTCACATGGGCTTCACAAAATATAAACATGACCCCCATAAAATTAACAGGAAAGACAGATTTGTATAAGTCTAAAGTATTTGTGTAAGTCTGTGGCGGGGCAGACAGTAGTTCAAAGGCTTTAGGTCTAGGCTCATGCAGAACTGAAAACCAAGTCCAACCTCAGTGGGAGGATTTAAAGTGGATGAGACCATCCGAGGGCCAGACAACCTCCCTGGAATCTGTTGTTACTGGATTTTAGGACACATTTGGGGTCAGGCTAAATATTTGGTGAAGCATGGTGCACAACCGGTGTGTCTTGCAGTTTGAACTGCAACCCGCATCTCGGTGTGCTTTTTCATTTTAGCATGCAAGGAAGGGCAATAACATTTTTTTCTTGCTGCATTTATTCCTAAAGGGCCACCTGTACATGCAATGAGGCATTTTTACAGTTGAGGTACATACAGTTTCCAGTTTGGAGGATATATTTTTTAAGTTTGGAAATACAAGCTCCCTAAGGGCTGTGCAGAATATTCTGGCATTTTTTTCTGCTTGTTGTTACTGAATTCCTAAACCGATATCCTTACCACATTGCATTTGTATGTATTGCATCTGCCCCTATCGCAGGTACTGGTGAATGTTCGGGGAATAAATGGTACAAACATTTTTATTGCACATTCTTGAATGGTAGAATGAACAAGCTCACTGAGATGCAGGTTGCTATTCACACCACAAGGCACACCCAAAGTGCACCTTGCTTTACCATAATTAGCATGCCACCAATAATTGGGTCTTTTATAAAAGGTCTTTATAAAAAACACTACACTGTTTTATAATAAACTTCTACAATAAAAAGACAATTATGTGAGTACTCACCTGTAGAATTGCTTTTACCATGCATGGCACGGCCTGCTTCATGAAGTCATTACATCTGGGTAATCCCGCCACAAGGTGGCGCAGTGTACTGCAGAAGAGTTGTGGCTCCTCCCTGGACCATAAAACGGAATCACCATAGACTTATCCAGTGTTGACAAGCAGTTATTCAAGAAACCGGGAGCTAATAAGGTAAAAAAGGTAACAAAAAACCCCAACTAACTTGGAACAATCACCGTAAAGAGGCAACCAAGAATAACGATAACAAGGGTGGGGTGAAGCAGGCCGTGCCATGCATGGTAAAAGCAATTCTACAAGTGAGTACTCACAGAATTGTCTTTTTCCCATCGCATGGCATGGCCTGCTTCATGAAGTCATTACATCTAGGACATCCAAAAGCAGTGTCCATAAAGTAGGGTGGGATCCCCAAAGAGTAACGGCAGGCAGTTCAAACCACTACCGCCTGAAGTACCTTGCGGCCAAAAGCAGCATCAGCTGAGGCCTTAACATCAACCTTGAAAAACTTGGAAAAAGTATGAACAGAAGACCAAGTAGCCGCCTTACAAACTTGTTCAACAGAAGCTTGGTGCTGAAAAGCCCAAGAGGCACCAACAGTACGAGTGGAATGAGCAGTAACCCTAAAAGGAGGAACCTTCCCCCTGGCAGAATAGGCCTGCTCCACCGCCTGACGCATCCACTTGCTGATGGATTTAGTGGATCCAGTGGATTTAGCCGGAGGCAAACCCTTCCTAGGTCCAGCAGGAAGAACAAAAAGAGCATCAGATTTCCTGAACAACTCATTAGTAACCAAATAAAACTTCAGAGCCCTGACAACATCCAAAGAGTGAAGAGTCCGCTCCTTGGAATTAGCAGGGTTAGGACACAAAGAAGGCAAAACAATGTCCTGATTGAGATGAAAAGCAGACACAACCTTAGGCAAGAAATCCGGCTTAAGCTGAAACACCACCTTATCCTGATGCCTTTCAAAACAAGGAGGTTTAATGGAAAGCGCCGCCAGCTCAGAAACTCGCCTGGCAAAGGTAATGTCCACCAAAAAGGCCACCTTAAGAGTCAGAATGGGCAAAGCAGCCCCACGGATAGGCTCAAAGGGAAGACCCTGCAGAGCAGACAACACCAGATTCAGGTCCCAAACCGGTAGCAAAGGCTTACGTGGCGGACGCACATAAGTAACTCCCTGGAAAAAAGTCTTAACCAACCGGTGATTGGCAAAGGATCTTTGGAAAAAATTGCCAGAGCTGACACCTGTCCCTTGAGGGTACTAAGTTGAAGGCCCGAATCCAAACCATGTAGCAAAAATTCCAGAATCCTAGGGATAGAAATCACCCGACAAGGAAGAGACTTCGACTCACACTAGGCAATGTAAGCATGCCATATCCTGTAGTAGATAAAGGACGAGGACTTCTTCCTAGCCCTAATCATGGTATCAACAACAGAAGCCGGCAAGCCCTTATTCATCAAGATGGAGGTTTCAGCAGCCAAGCCGTTAAAGCCAGCGTTTGTAAATTGGGATGGCACAGTTGTCCCTGAGTGAGCAGATCTGGATCCTTGGGCAGGACATACTGATCTACTGCCAACTGCACGACGTCTGCGAACCACACCCTCCTTGGCCAACAGGGGGCCACCTGAATGGCTGGTACCCTTTCCTGGGCTATCTTGCGCAGCACCCTGCCCAGCAGAGGGAAGGGAGGGAACACAAAGGAGTCGAAACTCCGTCCAAGGCATTGCTAGCACATCCATGGCGAAGGCCAGAGGGTCCTGTGACAGGGAGACAAACCTGGGAAGCTTGTGATTGTGGCGGGACGCAAACCGGTCCACATCCGGCTGATCCTAGCGGTGACACAGGGAGTGAAAAATCTTGTTGCTGAGGGACCATTTCCCCTGCACAGGGAGTCTGCCTCCTGGTTCTCCACCCCCGGAATGTAGACCGCCAAAATGCAGGCAACATTCTCTTCCGCCCAAGATACTATCAGGGACTCTTCCTTGAGGGCTCGCTTGTGAGTCCCTCCCAGATGATTGATGTAGGCAACCGCCGTCTGGCTGTTCGAGCGAATCTGAACAGCCCAACCCCGAAGGTGCGTAGTCAGCTGAGAAAGAACCAACCTGATCGCCCTCAATTCCAGGACATTGATGGGAGCATGGGCCTCCTGGGGGCCCCACCGACCCTGGAACTTCAGAGACTTCCAAAAGCCCCCCCAACCGGTCAGACTGGCATCCGTGGTGACAGTCTCCCAGCACGGGGGCAGAAAGATCCTGCCCACTAGAAGATTCCCTGAGTCCAGCCACCACGAGAGGGACTGTCTGGCCAGGGACAGAGCAAATTCCTGATCCAGGGACACAGGGTCCCGATCCCAAACTGACAAGAGGTGCAACTGAAGAGGACTGAGCAAAGGGGACCGCCTCGAAGCAGGACACCATCAGGCCCACTAACTGCATCCCTTGACGGATGGAAGGATGGGGACACAAGAGCAGAGTCCGTGCCTGCTTCTGAAGGCCCTCCACTTTCTGCTGAGGCAGGAATACCTTGACCTGAGAGGTATCCAGAGTCATGCCCAGAAAGGACCTCACCAAAGACGGAGACAGTGAAGACTTGGGATAGTTGATCACCCAGCCGAAGGACTCGAGAGTGGAGGTCACCACCAGAGTATCCTTCTCGGCCTGATGAAGAGACTGAGCCGCAATCAGAATGTCGTCCAGGTAAGGAAGGATGCGAATGCCCTGATTCCGCAGCTGAGCCATCACGCCCGCCAGCACCTTGGTGAACACCCGAGGCACCGAGGTGATACCGAACGGTAAAGCCACAAACTGGTAATACTGATCCTCTAGAGCGAACCTGAGAAATCTCTGATGACCTGGAAAGATTGGCACGTGAAGGTATGCATCCTTGATGTCCACGGAGGTCATGAAGTCGCCCGGGCGCAAAATACTGACCGCCGAACGTAGAGTCTCCATGCGAAAGTGCTTGAACCTGACAAACCTGTTGAGACCCTTCAAGTCCAGGATGGGCCTCAGGGACCCGTCTTTTTTGGTGACCGTGAACAGATTGGAGTAGAAACCTCCACCCTGTTCCGGGGAAGGCACCAAGCAAATGACTCCTGATTCCAACAGACGTTGAACCGCAAGGCGCAAACCCTGAGCTGACAGAGGGTTTTGAGACATCCGAGATCTGATGAATCTTGGGGGCGGCCAGGCTGCAAGCTTTATCTTGTAACCAGAGGACACCACCTCCTGAATCCACCGGTCTGAGACGCGTAGCCTCCAGACGTGAGTAAAGAGCCGAAGCCGTCCCCCCACCCGGATGGGTGAGGGCGCCTCCTCATGCCTGAGGGGGCTTGGGGGAAGGTTTGGGCTTGGGACCCCATGAGAGTCCAGGACGACCACGGGATCTGCCACGGCCCCAAGAATCCCTGCGGGTACCTGAGAGGAGGGAGCCACAAGCTCCTCTGGGAGCACGAAAGGAGGGGAGGGAAGAGGAGGGCCCCCATAAAGGCCTACATTGAGGCAGCCTACCATCCTTGGCTAGAACATCCAGACGCTCACCAAAGAGCCGCAGCCCCGTAAAGGAAAGCCCAGTGAGAGCCTTCTTAGCGGCAGCATCAGCCGCCCACTGACGCAGCCAAACAGAGCGGCGCATAGCCACCAAAAGGGCAGAGGCCCTACCGCACAGCCGTACCGCATCATCCATGGCAGTAAGGACAAAGGCAACAAAATCAGAGCAAAGTAAAAAGGGACCTATAATCCTCCCCCCTGCTACCAGCCGTAGCGCCATCAAGGAGACGCTTGAGCTGTTTCTTAAGGGCAATAGCTGTAATGGCAGCAGCGCAGTCCGGACGCAGCCCAGCCCCCACACATGTAAAAGCATGGCAGGCCAGCTGATCCATGCGCCGGTCCTCACTGTCCCGCAGTGTAGTAGTGTCAGTGGAAGGCATGATCAAGGAGTTGGACAGTCCTAGACTGGGAGCGTCCACCTCAGGGGGACATGACCATCGCTTGACCAGGTCGGCAGGAAAAGGATTCCTCTTATCCAACCCCTTGGGCACCGCGGGCAATCTACTAGGACGTTCCCACTCCTTGAGCACCATATTAGTGGAATGGCTCTGCTCAGGGAACTCCAGATGCTGTTTATCAGGACGAAAGAGCTCACCCTGCTTCCTCTTAGCCACCTCAGGGGGGACAATGTGCAAGATTTCAAAAATGTGAGCCAACAGGCTATTGGTGTCCTCAGGGAACCATGAGTCCTCCCCAGACACATACCCAGGGTCACTGCCGTAACCCTCCTGCTGGTCCCCAGAGGAGTCAAAGTCCTGGAAGAGTTCCCCCCTCCTCTAGGGGGTAAAGGCCAACAAAATCATCAGGTCCCTCATCCTCCTCAGGAAAGAGGGAAGGCACGGGAGTTAGGTGCCGCTTATTGGCAGAGGCCTTACGTGGAACAGGCCTGGCAAGCTGCCTTTCAATACTGACCACACGCAGTGCCAGATCAGACTCTGACCCCCCGCTAGTATCCCCCTCACTGGGGGTTAAATGCGGGGGATAAGGCGATGCCGAAGGGGGCCCAGAGCTGGGAAGCGAAGCAGGCAACCCAGCCTGGGCCGCAATGATACCTTGAGCGCACGGCACGCACACAGTGACACTGTTACTCACAGGGGATACCCCACACATGGAACACAGCTGGGACTGCCCCAAAGGATCCCCAAGCACGCTATCCCCAGAAGCCTCCATATGGTGATTAACACAGGCGCAACAGGCCAGCACAGGGTAAGGGCTAATAAAAGCCACCCGGGATGCCCCCCCAAAGGATGTCCCCAGAAGCCAGTAAGGGAAGATGAGGGATGGTAAGGGGTAGGACCGGGAGAAACCACAACCCACAGTTGTCCCACCTGAAAGACATAAGTAAAGACAAGCATCCCGCAGCACATGCCCCAAGGAAACCAAAAAACTCCAGAAGGGGACTCACGGACCAAGCAGGGCAAGGGCACCAGCTGCCAGACCACAGGAGGAAGTGACAACAGACAGGAATCACCGCCGCAGCTCCGGGATGAAGAAGGGCCCCAGACGCGCAGCAGAAGCAAAATGGCGCCGGCAGAGAAACCCTGAGGGGCGGGCCGCGGGAGGACGCGTCATCCTCCGCCCCCTACGAGCGCGAAAATGGCGCTCACTTGACCACGTCGGCGTCATCACACAGTAGAAAAAAACGGCTCACAGCTATAGCGCCGCCCGCTGCGGAGCGTAGTACAAAGCGGCAACGGCGGCGAAAAACAGTTAAAAACAGTTTGAAAATAGCTCAAAACACCCTCGCTGCTACCACTCGCCCCCCCTCCCCCGAACACACGACGGGGAGGGGGAGAGGAAGGCGAACGAGCATCGGCGAGAGCCCAGGCCAGGGATGGGGAGGACCCCAAAACGCCAGTAAAAGTACATAGTCCCCAAAAAACTCACCCCCTCAGAAGCTAGGACAGGAACTCCGCATCCCTAGTAGGCTCACCATAAAGCCTATGGCTGGCTACCCTTTGTGGTACAGGGTCTGCGGCTTGGAGCAGTGCTCCTTGAGCACTTGACCCTAGTGCTCCTCTACCCTCACCCGATCCGTCAGCCGAGGCTGGGAGGCACAGAGGGTCCGGAAACGGGTGGAAATAGCCATGCAGTGCCGCAGGCTTGGTTGCCCCGCTCACCTGCGCAATAGAGAGAGCCATCTTCTATCTTCGCAGAATCACTGCAGAGAGACAGACACTGGATAAGTCTATGGTGATTCAGTTTTTATATGGTACCGGGAGGAGCCACAACTCTTCTGCAGTACACTGCGCCACCTTGTGGCGGGATTACCCAGATCTAATGACTTCATGAAGCAGGCCGTGCCATGCGATGGGAAAATATCAACTGCTCCATTACAGGGTGTTACAGGGTTTTCATTAAAGTGGACCAAGACCCATGATTTTCATTATCCCAAGTTTGGGATGAATGGAATCCCCAGCCACACACATCGACATTTTTCACAAAATGTGCTCTGACGGCAATGTTACATGGGAGAATTATTACCTTTATCCTAGATCCCCCTGAGAAATCGAGCACTCTGATTGGCCACTGCATTCACATGGTTGCCAGCACTTGGTTGGTGAACACAGTGACTAATCAGAGAACTTGATTTCTGATTGCAATTCACAATTGCTCAGAATGGATTAGTACAGTACATGATGGCATCATCTAGTCCTACCAAATTAGGTTTGGCTGCTGCAATTTAATTGCTGGGAAACTGAATGTTGAGGCTGAACCACTAAATACTAAGTTTGCTTTATAAAGATTTCTTTTTCATATGTAATTTTTATTTTATTATTTTAAAGCAGGACAAAACTGGGGTTTTGATTATCCTGGCTTTTGTTCCCATCCCGATTTAGAATGCCCCCCTATCATCCAGAAAAACGTACCTTTCCCTGGTCCTACAGAACATGCTGTATACACTTAATGGTCCCTTAAAGTGGAACAAAACTTGCTCTCGTCGAGTCACAGCCGCTTGACGTGCACATGTAATGTTCAGAAAACGCCCCTGCGGCAATCGGGAGTGCCAGATGTGCTCCTGCCACTAGCCTGCTTGAATAGATGGGGGGGGGGTGCGTGCAAAGTCCAAAGATGCTTTAGATGAATCCACACGATATTTAAATTGGCGAGTTAACTGGTGACCCAGGAGTGGGGGTTCACACAGGAAGCATCCCAACTTGGGATGCCACAGGGGCAAGGCCAGCCAAGTTTTGTTCCTTTTTAAGGGACCATTAAGTCTAAATAGAGACTAAACCAAACTTCTGCATCTTGTTACATAATGATATACAATGTTTCCCATTCCCCTGACAACAGATAAACATTTCTTCATAGTTGGACAGTGTTTCCAGTATCATCGGAGAGCCGCGATCATAGTTTTAGCTGCAGTCAGCACTGTTTACAGCCGTAGACGTAATCTATGGGGTCAAAAGTTGAAGCACTGAATGCATTAGCAGAATCCAAAAACGACACGCAGTATACAGAAAATAAAAACCTAGTCTTATCTTTTTCTAATAATGACGTATGTAACAGGCTAAGCTAATCATCAGAACCTAATTTAATCTGTCCTTCTTGGTAAACTATATATCTGCCCCATACTCAGATCTAGATGAAATGCAGAGCCATGTTGTTGGTACTCTGGCCACCATTGGTGTAAGTGAATGCGGTGGAGCCCTGGTGCAAACATTAAATAAGGCCCATTCACGACCTATACAGTAAATTTTTCAGTCTCTTTATCTCATTTGGATGCAGCTAGGCAACTAACGACTGAAAAAGAATAGGCAAATGGTGCTTCCCTTCTCTAAATGGTGCCAGGGGAACACAAATCTGATAAATAGGGTGGAGGAGCATCAATGATGGGGCCCCCGTGGCCGTCTGCTGACCACCACTGATGTAAGGCTGTGAACTTCCAGGATGGTGTATACAGCTTTACACCCTGTTAGTTGCAACTATCCAGTATTGCAAGGAAAGGCCATCCCTTCAGTTCTTACAATGGACAGGGGACACCAGATATACCTCTTCTAGGTGAAAATGCCAGGGTTACCACCAGTTATCTGGAAACCAGAGAGTGATGGAGGGGGTAATGACTTTTCTCTAAAGAAGAATCACTGAAGGATATTGCTGCCTAAATTAAAGTGTCACAAAACCCTTTTCACTTACCGAGGCCACGTTCACATGCCAATTTCAAGAATGCTGGCTAACAACCCTGGCTTCCCTGTAAACTGGAATGCACTTTCAACACAGTCAATGTAAATAGGTGGGCGCGGGGGTGCACCCAGCTACATTTTGCTAATGTCCAGAGATGTCAAGAAATGGAAACTGGGATCCACCAGACTCTTGATATCTTGGGTGACTTGGATACTGAGGAAACAGCAAAATTCTTGGATCTAACCCTGATGAATTATGAGAAGATGGTGCACTGACATCCACACTATACCGTAAGGAGACAGCCATAAATAGCCATAATAGTGAACAGCCATTAAAGAGGAACAAAACCCTCACTGGACATTATGCCCCTCTTCTGCAGCATTGCCCCGTTGAAGGTGCAGGCTTTTTCCTTTAACAAAAAACAAGAAAAAAAACAAGATTGCAGAGACTCGCAAAATCATTTAAATACCCTTCCACAGAAACAACCGCAGTCAGAGTTTTTGAATTGAAAGTTGGAAGATGTGTTTAGCTGCTATCAATGCTGGATGTTTAATTAGGCTCTGTGTTAGGGCCCCATACATTGGTAGAATAAATATATATTTCGCAATGTTGCAGCCACAACCTCTATTAATAATCCTGAAATAGTGGCCAGCTTCTGTAACATGTGCCTTGGCTTCAGCAACAGTTGTGTATCATTCACTGTTAGGCTGGAGGCAGCGGAATTAGATTTAGGTGCTGAATTATTTCCCTTGGCACCATTTTGGTTTGGGCTGCTTTAACATTCCATGGGGCTTACTGGTTGACCACCACAAAGCTAAGCTCAGACAAATGTGGCTGAACTCCCTTTGTACCTTTTTCTAGAACAGGGTAGAGTTGAAAAAAAGGTGTGTAGGGAGTTTTTTCTCATAAACACATTAATAAAGTACAACCCAGAACTCTGTGGCAGATAACCTTTACTGTTTTTACTGTAGTATGTTCTCCCATTGAAGAGAATTACCCTCAATACCTTTTGGGGGGTTTCTAAACAAAGCCACACCCCATCATGGAATGGATAGGAGATACATTGTAACAGTTCCAAAAATATAATGAATGAATGATTTATTGATGCAGATCTGCATGTTAAATCTTGAAGAGGGACAAATGAGATCAACAAGGACAATAATAACAACAAAAACTCCAAATAACGGACAGTTGGGAGGTATGCACTAATGCCCTGTGTCCACCCTATCCAGCAAAATGATTATTTTAGCTCTCGCCCCAGGGTGCACAAACTTTTTGGTCTAAGGTTCACATTGTCTTATTGTTCAATTGTTCACTGCAGGAAATCTGTATCCATAAAGCGCTACTGGAGGCAAAGGTTATTGTTAATCCATTGCGTTGGACTACATTTGGTGCTGTTCAAAACTGTTTTCCATTTTTTGAATTGAAGAAAAAGTTCCAAGATATTGAGGTTTACAGGTTCACCATATGATTTCTCTTATGAAAAAAGTGGGCATGGTCTTTGGATTTGTGATGCTGCATAAAAATTAGCTCTCTACACCAGCGGTACTCAACTGGCGGACCGGGGTCCGAATGCGGACCTCTGTGCCAGATTTTCAGACCCCTTCCATGACAGCCCTGCACTCAGTTGCTTATGTGTTGCTATGCTCAGAGCTGCCCCCTGATCAGCTGCCCCTTGATAAGCGATGTAGTGCTTAGTCTCCCTGGCACCTAGCATACCTAGCATTGTCATATGAAGTACTACACTGCACTATAACTATCCACCCCCCACGAAAGCCCCCCGTCCGGACCTTCACCTCTCATGGGATGCCTGTTAATGGACCTATACAAAAAGTGGTTGAGTACCCCTGCTCTACACAATGTGCTGAATCTGGGGGAGGTGGAGGGAGGGGCAGAAGGAGGAACGGACCAGCAATCCTGTCTCACTCTGCTGAGCTGATTGGGGGTGGGTTGAAAAAGAGAATGTTATTGGCTGAACCTGTAAACCCTGGTATATCTGCATTTCTGCTTCAGTTTAAAAATGGAAAATGTTTAGAACATTGTGTAACAATTACAATTGCCTGTTGTATTGCTTTAAAGCATTATATATGTGTATATAGATGTGAACAAAAGTGGGCAGAGGTGCAGCAGGCTAACGTGAGGAGAGCAACAGAAGTGAGGAACGCAGAGGTAAAGCAGGAGGAGGTCAGTTAAAGTACACATATGTTGGATGGGTAGAGGCGTTTTGAGCAGATTTGAAGTGGGAAGAAGTGGACCGAAGTGTGGTGGACTATGCTGGGGTGACATGAAAAGAGGTAAGCAGAGGTGGGAAGTGGTATACAAAGGTAAGGCAAGGTGATATGGGAAGAGGTGAGCCAGCAAGATGGAAGCAGAGGATGGAAGAGATGACAAAGAGATATTTAGTGAACAGCGGGAAGAAGTAGAATAATAGAATAAAAAACAAAGTGCCCAAACCAAAAGTGAGGATACATCTCATAGATCACAGACAACCCACCTAAAAAATGTTGCCTGGATTTAGGCTATGACTTGTTGACAAAATGCTGGCAGCCTATTCTTGCACTCTGTTCATTGTATAGATGCCATGTTTGCAGCAATTTCTATCAACAATACAATGTCCCCTGCAACGCGTGTCACTCTCCTCTAAAGAGAAGCTCAACAGTGCCTTTTCAGGATTTAGCACTACTCTGCCTCTAGTGGCTCACCACATGCACTACAGGCAAGCAAGCTGAGCCTCCAACCCCCTAACATGTAAAATCAACAACTGAGGGCAGTGCGGGCCACATGTGCCCCCGGGCTGCAGGCTGTGCAAATCTGCTCTAGATTATCATATACACATCCTAAATACCTGTAGTCTTTGATAATATGCCTTTGACTATTTATCTACTAGATCAAAAAATGTTTACATTCTTTCAGATAAATCCACATAATTAGCTGATAACTCTGTGGTGACTATAAAATTAGCAAAAGGTGGTTCCAGGGTGTAGCACAGAGCAATCAATGAGCCATGCCTGGCATGCTCTGCTCTGGAACACTAATTCCTGGCTCCTCAGTGCCATATTAACATTGATGCCATGCCAGAAACTGAGCCAGATCCACTGACGTCCAGCCAGTTTCTTCTATTGCTCAAGTGTGACATACTGTGCATTGTTCATCTAAAACGAGCCATTAACATAACTTGAAATGACATAACCTATTTTTAGTAATGTATACTGCAATTATGTATGATTCTAGCCACGTACTGAAAGAGGGAAGGGGAGGGGTCAGATTATTGGCTTTTGTAACTTTGTATTCTTTGCTTCGACAAAACAGGTAGAAATACCATAACGACGTAGCCTCACGACTGCACAGAACTTTCTGAGCTCCATACAAGCTTCTATCTAGGTAAGCTGGTGGCACAACAGACCTTTGAGAAACCTTTAGCTACAGCCATATTACAGCACCAATAGACGTGACCCATATATGAGCCATGTCTGTAATGCTAGATGACCTCCTTCCTGCCTACATGTTTACATATACATAATATAAATAAATGTCTATTAGACTCACCGCTTAGGGGCTGTACACCATTCTGCCCCTTTTCAAACCACACCAAACTACCTCCTACAAGACTCCATGGTGAAAGTGCCCCCCCCCCCCAGTTCCCCATTCCAAAGCACATACATGCACCCACTGACAAAACTGGGATGCTCCTGTAAAGCAGACCAAAATCAGAGGGGTTAAAATCCAGGATTTTTAGCCCACTTTAAACTGAAATAAAATTTGACAATAGTAATTTATAAAAATGGAAATTGTACGGTATGTAAAAGACAAATGGGACAGACATATTCAGTGGCGCACCCATGACTTGTACCTGGGAAGAAGATTTGGTAGGAGGCATGACATAGAGGGTGCATGGCCCCTCTAGGAGGTGGGTAAAGGGGGAACGTAACCTGAGCGGCAGCTGAACCTCCCATAATCAGAGGTCTGCAGTGCTACCAAAGTGTGCAGCAGTTTCTGGATACCTAATCAGGCAAAGTTCAGCAGAGATGTGTTCCACACTGCACTCCCACATCTCTGTCCTGCTGCCACATTGCACCCCCATCTCTGTCCTGCTCCATGCTGCATCCCCATCTCAGCCCTGCCCTACCCTGCAACTGGATCTCTGCCCTGCTCTCATGTTGCACCGCCATCTTTGCCCTGCCCTACGCTGCACCCCCATCTCTGCCCTGCTCTCATGTTGCACCACCATCCACCCTGCTCCATGCTGCTCCTCCATCTCTGCCCTGCTCTCATGTTGCACCACCATCCACCCTGCTCCATGCTGCTCCTCCATCTCTGCCCTGCTCTCATGTTGCACCACCATCCACCCTGCTCCATGCTGCTCCTCCATCTCTGCCCTGCTCTCATGTTGCACCACCATCCACCCTGCTCCATGCTGCTCCTCCATCTCTGCCCTGCTCTCATGTTGCACCACCATCCACCCTGCTCCATGCTGCTCCTCCATCTCTGCCCTGCTCTCATGTTGCACCACCATCCACCCTGCTCCATGCTGCTCCTCCATCTCTGCCCTGCTCTCATGTTGCACCACCATCCACCCTGCTCCATGCTGCATCCCCATCTCAGCCCTGCCCTACCCTGCAACTGGATCTCTGCCCTGCTCTCATGTTGCACCACCATCCACCCTGCTCCATGCTGCTCCTCCATCTCTGCCCTGCTCTCATGTTGCACCACCATCCACCCTGCTCCATGCTGCATCCCCATCTCAGCCCTGCCCTACCCTGCAACTGGATCTCTGCCCTGCTCTCATGTTGCACCACCATCCACCCTGCTCCATGCTGCTCCTCCATCTCTGCCCTGCTCCCCTGGTGCACCCCCCATCTCTGCCCTGCTCCCCTGCTGCACCCCCATCTCTGCCCTGCCCTACCCTGCAACTGGATCTCTGCCCTGCTCTCATGTTGCACCGCCATCTCTGCCCTGCTCCCCTGCTGCTCCTCCATCTCTGCCCTGCTCTCATGTTGCACCACCATCCACCCTGCTCCCCTGCTGCACCCCCAATCTCTGCTACCCTGGTTCACCCCCCATCTCTGCCCTGCTTCCCTGCTGCTCCCCTGCTACACCCCCCATTTCTGTCCTGCTTCATGCTGCACCCCTGTATCTGCCCTGCTCCACCGCAGACCCATCTCTGCCCTGCTTTCAAGCCACACACCAATTTTTGCCCTTATTCCACTCTGCACCCTCATCTTGGCCCTGCCACACCCTGCAACTCCATCTCTACACTGCTCCCTATTGCACCCCATCTCTGCTCTACTCCCCATTGCACCCCATCTCTGCCCTGTTGTACCCCCATCTTTGCACCTCTGCACCTCCACCTCTGCCCCTACCTTTGCTGAACACCACCTCTGCTCTGTGCCCCTTTATGGTGGCAAGTGTGGGCTGGGTGATAATGGTTAACAGGTGGGCAAGGCAGCCAAGTTAGTGGGGCCTAGAAAAATCAAGATAAGGCCAGCACTGTGAAAAATCCTGCAGTTATCACAGCTATTCCCACTCTCTGCTGGCTTCCTAATATGTGACTGTACATCACATTTTGGCGGGACCAGGAGTGGGGAGCAGCTGAGAGCAGCGTGAATGACATCTTCACTCACAGTAACTCAATATCCTGTGCTCTGCAGTATGCAACACCGTCACCCACCCAACCTCCTCCTGCACCAGCCCCTCAACCCAAGGCTACAACATTTTTTTACATGGACTTTTCTGGGGCCCAAGGCCCCTCAACCTCCCTTTCTTTCCCCTGTAGGTGTGGCCCTGGACAAGTTCTATTTTATCTATTATATGGTAAATGATGATCATTCAGCACACAGCTAGAATTCTTTAAATGATGACAAAAAATGGTCGAATAATAAAATCCACATAATCATGCTAAATAGCAAGGTCTCTAATGCATCCTGCATAAAATAAGTCCAGCCAAGACTCTTTCTTTAGTTGGAAGGAAGAAAAAGTGGGCATGACAGGTTTTGAACGTGCCATTCTGTTTTAACAAGGAAGGTGTACCACTTCCTTGATGGGATTTTTAATTTTAGACAATTTCATGATAGAGCTTCATTAAAGAAATGTCCTTCAGGCATGGGTGAACATTGGAGTTCTAGCAACAGGTATCTTGGGGCATATAATGATTTAACTGTCATCTTGTCTTTCTGGTTCAGACATATAGATATTCCCCAATTAGCTTTTTAGTGACCAACTTATTGCCTTTTTATAGGAAATGTTTTGCAGCATCTACCAACCACTAGTAGGCTTGGGGTTACTGACCCTTTTTTCCAACCAGATATTTAAACCGGACCAACAGCCTGGCACAGTTGGAAAAGGTAGCGGCCATTTTGGAGCTTCCTCTCCCAGGATCTCAGCCATGCTGCTGCCTGGATTCAACTGACAATGCACGGTAACACATCGACATGCACGCAAGGCATAAAGCACTTAAACATTTTTGGGAGCAATGCGATGACCACTAACCTGTAGTGCCACTGTATCACCCAAAAAGTCAGAATTGTCTGTCAAAAAATATGGATGCCCATTGTTTCCTTTCATAGTAGTTGTACAAGGCTCAACATTGATAGTAAACATGACAAAATGGTTGCCTGCAAACTCAAAAGACATGTATGTTTTCTTAAATAAGAACATTTAATGAGGCATAAAGAATGTCAGGTAGTCAGAACTTTGAAGATATATGCCAGGTCAAGGTAGTGCTTTAAATTCCAGCCTTGTGTTGCAGTTATTTTGGCATCAGGTGTGAGCAAATACCATGAGTTCAGAAGTGACGCAGAGGTGGAGGTGGCAGCTAACAGACACATACACGGCTCTTTCATAGATGACACTCCTCTGAATGGAAACATTTCTTTCACAATGACTTTGAATGCTCTAGTAGGGCCATGGTGGACTAGTCAGGAATGTTTAGAGTCTATACAGATTTGTATATGCACTCCCACGCTTCTAGGCAGGCAATAGGGATTCTAAGAAACAATTCTATAAATATATATATCTAAATGTTAATCACAAAATGCTCATTAATTAAAGGCTGCTATTATGAGGGTTGCTGTTATATTATAACAACTCTTGCTATAGCTATAGCTATACTTCCAAGAGAAGGGAAATTCTGTCCCAAATAATAATTAAAGCACCCCTAAATTAAAACAAATAACCCCTTACCTCCAGTTAGAGATAAGTAGGAAGCACTGTTTTAACATCTCATGCGATTGCCTGCTGCCTATGTTGTTCATTGAGCTAATGTGCTCGCCAGCAATCCCGATTAGCCACAAACACAAGGACAACCACCCTGCATGTCTGCGGATCCCAGAAGGTTAAGACCATTGTTGTGCTTCCTAGGTTTTCTTAAATAGGTGAGCACCCCTCATCAATGCCTTGGGGGGAAAGGGTTACGTGGACCTAGGTTTAATATATGAGTTTTGGTCCACTAAACGTTTAGTTCAATACACTAAAGGGGCCTTATTTCTCAGTTCTGGTACAGTCTGGATCATGTACAGCCCTGAGGTGAGAGAAAGAGACCTTGTACCCTCAGCACCACAAAATTGTTGCTGATTACATGTCCTAAAATATAAAGAGACTCAAATTAGTTTGTACTTTGCTCATAGCTACATCGTTACATAGTTATAATGGTCGAAAAAAGATATTTATCCATGAAGTTCAACAAAGGAATTGGTTAAAGGAAAAGTGTATACCTACATACAGATAACAGCTAGAAGTAACAGTTCATTTTATTTTCTTCAAAGAATGTCTAATTGTTTTTTAAGCTATTTGCAAGTCAACTATTGTTGCAGTAACAAGCTTGTACGGGAGGCTATTTGTTACCTCTGCAGATTCAATCTTTTTTTCTCCAGATGAGTGACCCTTTGCCTTTTTTTGGGGGCGGGGGGGGGGGGGGTACATCAAATAGCCTTTCCCCCTTATATTTTTGTATGGGCCATTTATGTATTTCTACAAGTTAATTATGCCCCCTTCCCTCTTTTCTGAAGACTCATCTGTTAACTTTTTATATAACAAAAAACATTTCAAACACATCAGATGAATGACATCGTTTTGTTACTCATTCTCTCCATAGCACATACTGTACATTGTATAGAATATTCAATGCAATACATGATACAAAGCATGCCTGAAATGACAAGCAATAAGTCATAAAAAATGGGCGAGCCAGTAAATGTGAAGAATCTTGCCTCGCCTAATATGGTTAAAGCTGTTAAATCCTGACAGATAAGATCAAATCTTTTCTTTAGCTGGTAGTTTGGCAACTCCATACTACTCCGATTATGTGATTCCATGATCTGAAATGTTTGTTCTACATTCTGCGCAAGTTGCATGTGCAGTAATCCGTATATATTTCAGAGTACAGTACAGTGATATCATCAATACAACCTCAAAGGGATTCTAAACTATGGGTACCCACAGGGCCGGCTCTAGGGTTTTGTGGGCCCTTGGGTGACAGGGTCTCAGTGGGCCCCCTTCTCCAGTCCCATGACAGGGTATACCCTGCACTGATCACAATTCTCCTGTGACTGCCGCACAGACAGCGTTCTGCTCTGTGTGCGTGCTAGCCCATCTATTCCATCTAAGTTTATAGGTGGGTGGGGGCGTGCACAGAGTGGGGGGGGAAGCTGCTCTGTGCATCAGAACCAAGATGGCTGCACCCATGAGTATGTCATTCGTCAAATGGCTCTCGTGGGCTAGAATGGAGAGAACGCACTGCCGCATCCCCTGCACTGCCATGAGCAACAAAGAGTCTCCTGCTGAATGACATAGTCACATGATTCGGGATGCCCCTGGGGAAAAGCCAGCATCCACACGCTATTCACTCACCTCTTCTGTGTTTCAACAGTGCACGTGTGGGCTTTCATCTGATGAGAGCTGCCTGCCTTGACTATGTCATTTGGCAGGTGGCTCTCATTGGACGAGAGCCCGCGCATGTGCCGTTGGAGCAGGGAGAGGTGAGTTTTTATGGGTGTCTGGAGAGGTGTCACACAGCGGGGTATCCCAATTCGGGGAAAAGCCAGCGGCTGGCCTTGAAATCTTTTAGATTCCCTACCGGCCGCTGCTGGGTTTTGTTCCACTTTAATCAGGGTTCAATCATCTAAACCAGAGCCAGAGTGCTCAGTGCTTTAGTAAATGGTAAAACAGACACAGAGAGAGATACACAGACACACACACACACACACACACACACACACACACAGAGACACATACACACAGAGACACATACACAGACACAGACAGACACATACACATAGACACAGACAGACACATACACATAGACACACACATACACATAGACACACACATACACATAGACATACACATAGACACACACACACATATACAGACATCCCTACCTTAGCAGTACTACACACTTCCTCCTCACAGCTCTGGAGACACAGGCAGCAGAATGATGATGCATCTGGGGCGGAGCCTGCTCAATCAGGAAGCCACTGTTCTCTGCCTGTGCGGTCCCAGCGACCACACAAACAGCCTGGCTTTCCTTTCCTACTGCCCTGCCATCTAACTGGTGCCTCAAGACAACACAGTGCCCAGGTCGGTGCTACACCTCTGCGCTCATTGTGCCTCACCTCCCACTAGCACCAGTAGGCCCCCCCCTGCCTACTTGAGCCCTCGGCAGATGCCTGACCCTGCCGGGTGCTAGCGCCGGCCCTGGGTACCCATACTTTCAGGGGTTCAGCAACAGGGGGTTATTGTAAATCTAGCATATTATTTTAACAGTAAAACATTCTTTTTTGCTTTAGATAGTGCTACAAGGCATGTGACTGACTTCATTTGGTTACATTAATAATTGGTCTCCTCCTTGGAGGTTCTTGGCTGTAACTGTTTGTTGCTTTTTTTTACTTGCTATGGGGGAAGGGG
The DNA here is from genome assembly GCA_027917425.1 of Gastrophryne carolinensis. Taxonomy (NCBI): domain Eukaryota; kingdom Metazoa; phylum Chordata; class Amphibia; order Anura; family Microhylidae; genus Gastrophryne; species Gastrophryne carolinensis. The sequence goes on from CM051242.1 coordinate 103,764,867, forward strand.
GACTTGTTCTGGCAATGGATGACAATTCAGTTGAGCATGAAATCAGCAGGTTAGGCTAAAACTTCAAAGTTCAAAATGAGGTGAATTTGAATATTCATACTGTCATGGCCAATTGCCTTATGGCCTATTTCCACAAAACAGTTTGCGAATGAATAATCGCTAAAGTGAACTCATTGAGACAATAATTAAAATGCCCACTGCAATCAAGCAATCAACAAGAACCCGTTCAATGATTGCTTGAAAGGATCTTACAAATACCACCCCACCAAATAGGACTATACAAATACCATGATTTTGATCTTAATTATGATCTTAATTATTATTGTTCTATGGAATATTTATATCGCCGTAAGACTGTTCGCTTGTTCAACGAGCAGTCAATTTATCTATTCATGAAAATGGCCCATAACCAGAGGAGTGCTATTTTATAAGTGCTTTAAATACTATAATTGCAGAAGGAAACAGGTAATACAGTTAATGTAAAAGGATGCTGAAGCATGCCAACTTATCTGGTTGCCAAAAGGTACCTGTTATTGGCACAGAGGAACCGAACATAGCTGCAGATATCTCCTGAGCTTCTTGTGTGTGGAAAAATACCCACATTTAGAAACAGATTTTTTATTAATTGCTACCTTTTTAGGGCCATTACTGGGTATGTATACATGGACTGCCCATGCTCATACCTGGGAAAAAGGAATAGGACAGATCTCTGGGTTCTCCAGCATAGACTCCTATGAGGTCGTAGCCATGCTAGAGGATTGATGCGGCCTATCTTGGGATGTTGGGTCCTCTCTAGTGGCCCTTGCAGGAATGGTTTTGGTGGTAGCTGACTTCCTGATTGTGGTTAACAGGTTTGCTCTCCAGTGGAACACTGGTCAAGACTGAAAATTAGACCTAGTAGGCTTGGTTGAGGTCAACAATGAGAATGCAAACCAGGAGAAGATGTGCCAGTGGTTTAAATGAAGAGTAGCTGTAACAAGCTGTGTTCAACAACTAGTATTTAGTCCATAAACCAATTTGAAAAAAGTCAGGAAATATTTGGAAAATTTTGCCAGAAGTCCAAAATGGAAAGTCAGGGGAATCAATAATCCAGAAATTATTCAGAAATTGAAGTAGGGCTGTCAAACACATGAAGACGTTCCAACATTTACATGCTGTTCAGTGCTTCTTTAAATAGCTAAAGTGCAGGCAATTATGTGAACATCAGAGCCAGGAATCCCCTCACATGCGCAGATGCAGGACTGCCTGTTTGTATGTCTGCAGGTACTAGATTGCATTGATACTTTATGCATTGATGCATGTGCGCTTTCAGGTGTGAAACTTCTGCATAAATACTGGATATCCCAAACAGAACTGCAATTGTCTGGTGATCTGTGATGATCCTTGGAGTCCAAATCCTCTAATTATGCCAGTCAACAGGGCAGTGATACCCCATGAGCATAAAACATTTCCAAAATTTGAATTTGAATAAAGAAGTCTTGCAGACCAACCACTTGCCTTAATGACTTAGCCAACTGCACTACACTGCTTAGCTATACTGGGCAGTGATAATGCTTACATTATGTGCTGTAGTCCAATGAGAAAAGGGAGGTGTGGTTGTGACCTGTATTGTGGTTTAGCAGTACATCTTTTAAAGAAAAGGTCACCCAGGATTTTTATGCAGCCGTGTACACCAGTGAGCAAGTGATACGAAGGCAGATAAAATGATAACTAGTGCACTGGTACAAAACAAGCATGTTCAAAACAAAAATGTTTCATTTTGAATGCAGATGCAAGGGCCAAAAACCTGCTGTGTGAGTTGAGCTTATAGATGCTATTTTTGTGTGTTCTACTATAGTATGCCATTAGTATATGGCTATTTATGTGTCTTTTCTTTTTATACAGGAAAAACATTTGCCCATGCTATCCTTAACATACATGACCTTTTGCTGACATTCTCCACAACAATTCAATCTCAAGCGTTGAATGTGAGAGCAATAGCTGTCAGGTGGTTTCAGAAAGAGAAGTGAAGGAAAGGGAAGACCTAAAAATAAATGTTTTATTCAAGGTAAAACACCACTTGCATCGAGAAAGGCAGCTCAGCTCTAGGCAGTGCAAGGCTTGTAGAAACTTATTTAGCACATCTCCATCCAACAGGGAACCAAAAGCTGCAGCAAACTATTTGATGAAATGCTGGGCATAGCTTATGCTATGGCTTAAAGTCCCTGCTCAGATGATGGAGACTAGGGGCCTTATTTATCAAGGGATAGCGCCAGGTAGTGTCTCACTAGCGCCAGCTATCGGCGGCTACCGACTCCAGAACGCCAGGCTGAGAACACAATCATGCATTTATCACGCTAAATGAGGCTAGCGCCGGCGACAGCGTCAGCTAGCGCGGGATTCATCATGTTGCAGACTTCAGCGAACAGCGCCGCTGCTAATCCCATCACAGCGCCAGGTATGACCTCTCGCTACCTGGTGCTCTCCAATGCATTTCAATGGAGCAATCTTTAAATATTCATAATTAATTGATATTAATGTTTTGTTTTTTTTTGTTTTTTTTTTTAAATGTCAAAACTTCGGTGACCACTTCTGCAATGTTATTTTTTTTTTTTTTAAGGTAAAAAAAAAAAAAAAAAAAAATTTGTGCAGAATTGATATTACAGGTCTGATATTAATGTATTCATATTACAAAATGTTTATAAAAACTTGTTTATTATTTTTTTCCAAAAATAAGGTTGTTTGGGGGTTAAAAAACTACTTTTAACACATCGCCGCCAGCGCTCTGGGGTTTAAACAAGCATTTTACAGAGCGAGAAATTTTTGAGCGTGATTTGTTAATGAATATGCTGGGAGCCGTTCGCTATGGCCATTCGTTGTCATGCGCTCCCATACAGCGCGGAACCTGTCAAACAGCGACTCCTAACCCCGTATTCCACATTACCGCACACCGACTGAGTCGCTGTCAACAGCCGAACAACGGCCAAGCACAGCGAATACTAGCCGGCGCTGTGAAAATCACGCTACTGTCGCTCATCTGTCGCTACCTGGCGCTATTAATAAATCGGCCTCCCCGTCTGGAAAAGGTAAAGTAAGTATAATGGGCTCTCAGCTGACTTACACCCTCCCCTGTAGCCTGTCGGTCCCTTTTAAGAGTCGACACTGCCTTCCAGCTTCATTTTGTACCTTTTTTTTTTGTTTCCAGCCCTACTGGCAGACATGAGCATCGTAGCTGTGGTTTTTGGAAATTTGACAGAAATAGAGATGATGGTGAGATTATGGAGTTACTTCTTTACTAAAGCATAGTGAACATTCCCATCTCCTTAGAGAACACTATTTATTAGAAACAAACACATACCTACATTGTTACCCCAACAGCTGCTCTCTTGTGGTCCTGCAGTCTCATACACACCTCACGCTATTCACTGCATCAGCGGGGGGCGGGGGGGTTGGTGCCAGGCACTGCCTTAGCTTGTTCACTCCATGCACCCAGATGTCACAAACAGCCAATCTTGAGACTGGGTGAGTATTAGACAGCTGGGCTGCAGAAAAGCAGCAGTGAAGCAGAAGAGATGTATTCATGTGTAATGTTTGGCCAGATAGGGCCTTTAAACACATCTGAGTTCAAAAACATTTTTTAAATCACTCTCTCCTGGTTGGGTGTGGAGGATTTTTCCATGTGACAGCCAGACTTAAAAAAATGCTCCTTCCCAACATCATAATTCAAATGTATTAGGACAGAATTCAGATATTTCTGAATGTTCCTTGAGTATATTTTGGCTGCCTGAAGTTTAGCTTTGCAATGAGTTCTTGTGCCTCAAGCAGGGCAACTATCCGGGGGGGGGGGGGGGGGGGGGGAACCGGCGTCCTGGGCTCCGAGCTTAGGCTTTGAAAGGCCCTAAACCTGAGGTGGTGGCCCTGATTATAGTGGGGCCAGAATGTGTATGCCGGCTTCTGGTTGGGCAGTTTTAACCAGCAGGGTTAGGCATTACCTACACCTGGAGTCTGTGTACTTACCTACTGTAGAGTTCAATTGCCTACTTGAGCTGTGCGGGGTTTGTGCATTAGCACCAAAGCTGATATCTGCAAAATGTCCTAAATTGTGGCACCATGGATTATGGCGGTTTGACAATGGGAGGAAAGTACTGTATAAGACTACACTGACACTTGTTGTCAGTGGTGTAACTAAATGTGATAGGGCCCTGGTGCAAACATTAAATGGGGCCCTTTCAGGACTCATACAAGGAATATTTGTTCTGTCTTTTAATTCATTTGGATACAGCTAAACAACTAAAGAGTGAAACAGCAGAGTCCCATGGCGCTTCCTTTCTAAAAATGATGGCAAGTGAGCCATGATATGATAAATAAGATGGAGGACCAACAATTATAGGGCCCTCCTGACCTTCTGGACACCTGTGTGCTCACACCCCGTGCACCCCCTCAAATTACACCCCTGCTTGTTGTGATCTAGGCTGGGGGGGGGCTTTAGGAAAGGAGTGTAGGGGAGGGGGACCCTGTTCTGTTATCCACTGTTCATCCACTGTGGTCATTCCCCCTAAGCAAAACCTGATCCTGATAATTGAGAAAAATGCTTCAACATGAATATTTTTTTTCTAATTCTCCTAATCTGGCATTGCTCAGGAGGGAGGGGTGAGCATCAATAGCAGGGGGCCAGACAAAATGGTTTTGTATGGCCTGAAAATTTCTGATGGCAGCCCTGGCCACAATGACTTTCCAGTTTTCTGACCTTAATACACTCAGCACTACAATGGTAACAGGGCCTGACACTCCTGTATGTATATATATAATTTAGAGCTAGCTTCAAGAGCTTTTTGACTACTTGAAGAGATCCCCACCTCAGCACACAACCAGGTACAAAATATTTTTTCTCCCAAATCCTTCATAACCTGACCGAGTCTTGGGGAGAAAAGCTGTGCATGTGAGGGGGGGGGGGGGGGGGCTTGATTGATATTAAGAAGCTCTTCAATACACACTTCATACTCATGTGCTCTCTGTATGGGCAAAGAAGTAATAATTCAGTTCTACTGACGGTTGTCATTTTAAAACCTACCTGCATACCACTCTGGGGCCAATCCTTAACTGCTAGGGCCAGGGGCAGATTCCTTCTCCTTCAATATACATGTATCAGTAATTTGGATCAGTCTAATTTTTAACTGCCTGTATGAATTTTTATTTTTTGCTCTTTTACCTTCCTGTTGCGTATGATGACAAAACGGGCCAAACACCACCTTTTGAACTCATAAAAAACATTTAACGTTGCCTGAGGACCTTCCATCTAGTGTTTGCCTTCACAATGTGTCATTCCCCAAAATAAACTTTAATAAGATGATGTGATGTGCTTTTGAGCAACATTTGCATGTGCAGAACAAAAGATATTCTTCCCGTTTATTCTGAAGGTGTGTAAACACAATGACGTACAGGAACACGGCATCAGTTATTTGCCTATAAATATCACATAATTAGGTGTGCTCAGTTATTTTAGTGCTGTAATATTACAGTTGAAGTGTGAGTGTAGAGTTGCTTGAATCCAACTTTAAAACACTACAGTAAAGTCACTTTAGGTGGAAAAGCATGAGCATTTTACTGATGCAGAATCACAAACTAGGAAGACAATGGAAAGATGGAAAGCAATAGCACTTTTTAATACAGTGTACAATTGTATCAAAAATCCACTGCTTTTCTTGGAGTACAAAGTGGCATTGCATTTCATTGTATTTCTAGTCGATGATTCAGCAAGTGAAATTCTCAGGCTTTTTTCACCTAAAGTGATTTTTTTACTACCGAAAACTCTTACTGAATCGACCCCCTAGTGTGCAAGACATATTTTTTAAGACCGTGCAATAAGATTGTATCTAGGCACAACACCTGGGCAAGGCTGTTGTTCCTCTTTAGGAGTGGACATGCATTTTTTTTATATATTGGAAGGGTGGGCCCCCATAATGATTTCCTTTGCTGCTCCCAAGGTAATCCAGCCCAACACTGCATATAGCTTACAGATAGTTCTCCCGCCTTCTGTATCGCTCTCCTACCTTAATAAAATGATAAATGCTACTGTACATGGTAATACAAAGCTCTGACTTAAAAAAATCAAATAAAGCTCACTTTGGGGCTTGGGGCAGTAAGGAGGGGTTGTTTGGATGCCCAGCCAACCTACACCCTCCTTGGCAGAATATTTTGAAGAGTCACAAGGAAGGGGTTCATTTGCTTTCCACTTGTTTTCAGTCCTACTGGCAGACATGTGCGTTGTAGCTGTGGTTTCTATACACTTGAGAGGAACAGAGAACTAATTTACCCTCAGCTCTTAGCTTATGGGGCAAAGAGATTTTTCCTCCACATTACACCCATCCATGCAGTGACTGTACACATGCCCGGATCACTGGGCTGCCCTAATTATGGGGCCTGGGGAGCAGGTTGGGGGTTTAGGTGCCTTGTTCAAGAGCACTTCAGTCATGTCCCATGGCCAGGAATCAAACCGCCAATCATCTTACCTCTAAGCCACGACTGCCCCTTAAATGAGACCCTAAATGATTGTAAACTATTTTACTTTCTGTATCTAGGAAAATGGTGATGGTAGTCATTTTAGCACTAATTAGAAGAGGAACTATCAAACGATCATAAAGAGTGGAGCCCCAGTGACTATCTTTAAATACCTGGGAGTTCATATAGCACAAGATCTGTCCTGGTCCTGCCACATCAACTATATAGCCAAGAAAATCTGCCAGCACTTCTTCCACCTAAAAAGACTCAAAGACATCAAATAAACCCCCGACTGTGCTCATGAACTTTTACTCATGTGTTATTGAAAGTCCCCTAACTGGGTACATCACTGTCTGGTTTGGGAACAGCAAAGGTGCCAATGGTAGTGCGGATGGCTGAGCGCATCACAAAATTGTCAATCTAAACTACAACCTTCTACAAATGGTAGAAGGAAAATAGCAGATGATGCCTGCCATGTGAACAGCAGGCTCTTCTCCAAACTGAAATCAGGCAAGTGCCTCTGCTCCCCAAGAGCACACACAGAAATAATACTGAGGAGCTTCGTTCCAGAGGCCATCTGAACTCTAAACAGCAGAAAAGTCACCATTCAGGTTAGGACACATGTCACTGTATTGCACATCAGATTACAGCCACTAGGTAGCTCAGGACAACTCAGCATTGTCTTAATACTGTCATATTTATTATGTATATGCTTTAGAGTGAGAATACTGGAACCCCTGGTTTACTGCGTGACCTGTAATTGTTAGTTTCTTCTATGCAGACCTTAAATGTATTACTTGGGACAGTCATTAAACACATTTCACTGCATGTGTAATTATGTATTGTTATGCATGTGACAAAATAACTTGATTTGATTAGATTTGTATCTATTCTCATACCCTGGGTCTAAAAGATTGTAAGCTCTTCTGCTTTCTCTATCCTCTCTCATATCCTAATCAGTGTAAGCTCTTCTACCTTCTCCACCCCCCTTCTTACCCTAAAAGATTGCAAGCCTTTAAACTTTCATCCTACTTTATACTGTAAAATATTGTCAACATTTCAATTAGAACCATACATCTACTACTACTTCTACCTTTTAGCATTCGACTACTCTAATAGGATGCTAATTGCTAATAATAACTGCTAACTGAAAACTAATTTACCTTTTGCTAATGCGGCAATCACTAGTCTAGGGAACAGACATGCTAAGCTAAAGTACTTCACCTCCTGTATCTTTTTTTATGCCCTAAAAGACTGCAAGCTCTGCCTCCTTCTGTATCCGCCTTCATAGCATAAAAGATTGTATGTTTTTCTTCCGCCAGGTTCTTTTTTTATGTCGGGGAAAATTCCCCTGATTTAATTGTACAAGGTAAAAAGTGCTTTCTTGAAACAGAAAACATTTACATGCCACATACACAACAAGGATAACAAAATTACCTATGATTCTTAGCAGGAGCCAGGGCCATGTAAATCGTCTCCTTTAGTCTCTGTGATATCTCAAGCCTTCAGACACAGTCATGCAATGCTTGAGGATATATTCTAATAGTTACACAGCTATTATTTCAGTTTTAGGCTAGTGATCCTCCCCAGCACAAGGCTGGGGGGTGATGGATTTTGGTCTTGAGACTGAATACCATACTCTAGCACCCTAACAGACTTTCTTTTCATCCTTGTCCCCAAGGATGTAAAGATCCCCATTAAAATGTTACTAAATTTGCCTTTAGATGTCAAGCAGATTCTGTATAAGGAAAGAAGAGTCTGCAGAGGTTAGGACAATAAAATGATGCTTCAAGGTCAGCTAGCAGGCTAGTCATCATGTACAGTACTGTCGCATTTAAAGGGTGGACAGACCTTCATTTGGCCTATTGCTGTTTCCATGTGACCATGTCACTTGAGGATTTTGAATTTAATTGTTTGTCATCAACATTTCTGCTTTTCTTACAAGACAGCTGGACAGTTCATGGGGATCTTTGAAAGGGCCAATGGGCCGGGCTCGCTTTACAAGCTAGCATCACTGCCTGGTGTCCTACAAGTATGAGGTTGTTGCCTAGCCCAACTAAAAACAGACGGCTTGGGCAATAATCCTCTTTTGTCTGCATGCATCTTAAAGAAAGGCAAAGGGACAGCTTTAGGCCTAGCATACAGCTGCAAATATTTACCAAAGCAAACTGTGGCTGAGCTCCTAAGGGAAGGCATTTACATTCTTTTACTGTTGACAGTCATTTAAAATGAAGGCTGGTCATACATCCAATCATGTGACTAGTGCCAGAATCATAGACAACATTCGGGCTGTGCAGAAGAGGATCAACAGCCATTATTGCTCCATGCATTTCTCTGCTGTCAGTAGCCAGTCGTTTTTTTTGTGGCGAAATCATCAATGTATATACTTGGTCAGGAGGAGGACAAGGGTTAATGTAAGACAAGAGCATAGGTCCATATATCCTGTGTTACATGGTTACTTAGGCCCTTATTCATCAAGCGATAGCGCCAGGTAGTGTCTGACGAGCGCCAGGTAGCGGCAGCTAACGGCGACTACCGACTCAAGTACGCCCGGCGGCGGTCACAATGACGCATTTATCAAGCAAAATGAGGCTAGCGCCGGCGAGAGCGACGGCTAGCGCGGCATTCATCATGAAGCCGCCTGGAACGAACAGCGCCGCTGCAAATTCCCTCACAGCGCCAGGTATGAGCTGTCGCTCCATGGCGATGTCCAATGCATTTCAATGGAGCAATCTATAATTATTCATAATTAATTGGTATTATTTTTTTTTTTTTTTTTTTTTTTAATGTCAAAAAATCGGAGACCACTTCTGCAATGTTAGGATTTATTTTTAAGTAAAAAAAAAAAATTAAAAAAAAATTTGTGCAGAATTGATCTAACAGGTCTGAGATTAATGTATTCATATTACAAAATGATTCTAAAAACATGTATAATGTTACATTCAAAAAATATGGTTGTTTAGGGGTTAAAAACTAGTTAATACACATCGCCGCCAGCGCTCTGGGGTTTAAACAAGGAATGGACAGCGACAGCACATTCGGAGCGCGATTTGTTAATGAATATGAAGCTAGCCGTTCGCTCTGGCCATTCGTTGTCAGGCGCTCACATACAACGCTGGACCTGTGAAACAGCGACCCCCGCAGCCCGTATTCAACATTACCGCACACCGACTGAGTCGCTGTCATCAAGCTAACGCCGGCCAAGCACAGCGAATACTGGCTGGCGCTGAAAAAATCACGCTACAGTCGCTCATCTGTCGCTACCTGGCGCTATTAATGAATCGGCCTCTTAGTAATTCAGGTTAAAAAAAAAGAAACCTGTACATCATATCCAGCCTTACATTTCGATCTATGGGAGAACAAATATAGATCTTGGTGTACAGCTGCCAATAGCAACAGACTGCAGTTAGTGAAAACTGATTTCATAAAATATACATGTTCTAACATAAGAAGAAAAATTAAAAAATACTCATTAGGCTCAGCACCATGAGGACATTCTTTAGACACACAATAACATACACTTATATATAATAATATACAATAAAAAATGCCATTGAAAAAAGCTGACTTTCCCTTTAAGTATTGTAGGAACTGCATCTCAGTAGGAAGCCTGAAAATTGTTGCCCTATCTCCAAGACTGGGACAATGTTGGAGGTCATCTGCTCTTTTAATGTAACTAAAAATTGTTAAGGGCTGATAATAATTGACGCAGTCACTATAGTCACTATGTAACTTAATATCAAAGTATCAACAGATAACAAATGGCCATTTCTTATCAAATAGAACTACAGAACCTCTGCATTTTTTTACGATCTAGCGGAAACTCTAATTGCCCCCTAGCACGCTCAAGCCACTCCTGTGTGATCAAACAATGTGGTCATAGGACAGGGTGTGTAACAACGACAATAGTTATTGACATTTTGAATCACTATTGCTCTGTCAGCTAAACACAAATCACACTACCTCTACGCCTTCTCTCCCTTTCTGTAAGAACAGATACCCAACAATCACTCTAAGTGGCTGTTTTATCAGCAGCTAAATCTCCACCATTTACAAAGCAGTAAAGCGGGCCGATTTGACTTTCAGTAGCTCTCATTGCTGGTAAATATCTAAGATCCATAGAAAGATAAGTACAGTATGCTTTGGAAGCATGCTCCGTCTGTTTACTACCCCCAGGCAATTAGAAGGGAGTATAAAATGGATTGTTATGCTATTCTGAGTATGAAAATAGTTTTATGCGGTATATAAAAAACATTATATTTATGTATGAATCATTAGTAGCAGCATGAACCCTTGTAAAGGTTTTTGCAGCAGAAGAAGCAAAATACTTGAAAGACTTTAGATTTAGAGCTAACACCCCTACACTGGGCATCCCTGCTTGGTATTCTAGTGCTAGTGACCGCTAGGAAGCCCAGAATTGGGTAGAACAATTCAACCACTTTGTGCTTCCACAACACTTTCATGCCCTACATGACCAACCGCTGTTAATAGGGTTTGTCGGGCAGATATGTACGAGGTGTCACACATTGCATGTGCATGCCATGGCAGCCCTTATGGCCGGCAAATCTGATTGGTTGTCAGGGGGAGAAGCGGACATGCAGGCAGCAACAACCTCGGCCTAGGAAAGAGGAAAGCTTGATTTTGTCTCAGGTCTTGGTCGAGATGACCAAGGGGGGGGGAATAAATGGACCAAGGCTTACCTTGATTTAAGGCTCACCTGTAAGGGTTAAACTGAGGCTGGTTTCACACCAGCGCAACTGCGGGGCATTTGCGCTTTGTGACAAGCGTCCCACCTTTGCATGTGAAACACTGGCCATAGTTATCTATGGGCACTTTCACATATGCTTGGGGCAAAATCCATGCCAGCAGCGTCTGGAGGGTGCAGTGAATGTGATTCCACTCCATGTGAATGGAGAGCGCAAACATCCTCCATAAGTGCGAGCACCACACAGCCGCGCTGGTGTGAAACAAGCATTAGACTTACACTAGAAGTAAAGCTCAGTTGCTCAACTCATCTTCTACTGGCTGTCAGTCATGGAGAGGGTAGAAGCTGTCAGTGGCAGCAGTTTACGGTCCCCCATTGCATGATGGAGATTTAAATCTGTGAATCAGGATTAATGGCCTATTTCCATGAACTGATACATTTTATTTAATTGAGTGCGCGAACGTATGTACGTCTCACATGCAAGCGAGCAATTTACGTTCGAACGTGGAAACATTTTATGCTAATTGTTAAAGTGATTTTATGACAGATCACTTGCAATGTACGGTTCATGTTCTATTTGTGGTCGATTTTTGTTTCCACATGTCAGCGTTCATGCAATGAAAGTCAGCGTAGTCGATTTAGTTCTTTTTTTGTTTGTAAATTAATTTGTGGTTCCTTACTTGCCACACATTTAGTTTTCATTCCTTTCTCTCTTTTCTCCTTTTAGATGTGATTTTCATCTAAAGCGGTATATGATCATTTTGTCCTTGATCTACCACACACACACTTTATTTTTATCTGTCTGTTATCAAGTTACAGTGTTTTTTGGAAATGATAAACATAGAATCTGCTGGGAAAATGTTGGATAAAATGACAATAATTGAAATCCCCTATTTTAGATGTAATAATTTCACACTGTCCCCATCACCAATATAAAGATGATGATACACTAATGGGCCTCTTTTATCACTGTGCCAAATAGTAGAAACACACCATAATCTACTATTACTGAAGTTATACACTTTAAATTATACAATTATTCTTTAAAAAACATTAAATATGGATTATAATAATTATAATAAATACAAATTGATAATTATATTATTATTCATATTATTCTGAATAGCATAAATAGCAGTGTAGGCTTTAGGAAGAAGGAGAGGGAGGAAGACCCCTTGAAGTTATAAGATAAGTGGGATCTCCAGTCACCATCTTCTGCCCCTGGGCTACATGGCAGAAGCTAAAACAATTATTACTAATAGTATACCCTAGACATAATAATAATAATATAAAATAAAAAAATATATAAATAGCAGCTAATGACCAATCTTAGTAGATCACCATTATATCTATTTAAAGCAAGAGGTTTGAAAAAAATGCCAGAGATAGATTTGTGTTTTTGGCCTTTTTATATATGCATTAAATCTATTGAGTGAAAATTGATTTGCAAGTAATAGCCTTAAGGATTCGGCCTCCTTCTACTCACTCTAGTCTTCAAACAGTAGTGGTAAGGAGAGTTGATTCAGCACCAGGTGTAAAACATGCACCTACTATTTCACCAAAAGTGCACCTTTTACTTCAAATATCTAAGCATTTGTGTTTAGCTCCACATTATCGGACCTGATTAACAGAATTTACCAACAGATATGTATGTAAAGATCATCTGATGGATAGATGGATATCATTTGGAGAGCTTATCTACCTTGTACAGCACCACAGACTATGATGATGCTTTATAAATAAACAATAATAATTCAGGTTGGTCCTCATACTACATTATACATTTGCCTGTTTGAGGCCAGTAAGAGATTTAATCACCTGTCGTACTGGGTGCTGCATGAGCCTCTAATGGGTAGAGAATCAAGCCGATGTCAAAACCTTATGGGGATATGCAGCATCAAACCCATTAGGTATGAAATAAGACCCAAACTACTCACCTGAAATCAGAAGATGTGAAACCTGCCTAGTTAATCCACAATCCCAGATCAATAAACAGACATGCTTTCAGGATCAGCGTCCCAACTCCTCTGTCAGTGCCGGCTACTGTGACAGGTGTAGTCACTGGCTCCCAGGCTGCGACACGCCTACATTCCTGCGCCACAGGTGGATGGAGCCTGGAAAACAATCACAGCAACTTTCTACCAGCCCAGCACGCCTGTTTAAGGAGCCTGAGGCTTTCATCTAAGGAAACAAGTGGTTTTACTTGTGGGGACTGTTCTAGAAATAATCACTTTGCCATGGTTGTCCAGCTTAATATTTATTGCAATAAATGTGAACTACAAGTTCAGTTTGTTTAGAGAGAGGAGCCCTCTTACATGGCTGAGGGTTCATTGGATTTAGTATTGAGTACCTAGTGGCCCCCCTCCATTGTCTTTCATAGTCTGTAGTACACCTGTAGTGTGAGAATTGTAGAGGTTAGAACAATTACTGCTCTGCCTGTGTGCACAGTTAGGGGGTTATTCATCATAGCTGGTCTGCAACCAAAATGGAATACAGGCTTCACTTTCTACTTTCTATTCCCAGGTCAGTTTTCTAGGGAAGTGTGAACAGGGCAATCACTCTGGGTCCCAAACCAGTTGAGTGTGCGGGGGGGGGGGGGCGCCTTTATCACAGTCACCCTGTTTTCTGGAGATAGGTCAGGACCAGTGGTGCCAGCCATATACCAGGCCCCTTATATTGGGCTCAGTCATTGTTAGGGGACATAGCTGCCCCTTGTGGTCAGAAGAGGCATAGCTGCACCATAGTATGGGAGCAGCCCCCACTGTGTGAAATCCCCCAGTGTCCTCACCTAGGTGCCGCAGCTGCTTCCCACTCTGTGGCTAGCGAACTGGAGCCGAAGGAAATCGAGCAAGCCTGCAGCATGGGATGCCAGAAAGATGAGTTTTCTTTGCAAATCATGAAGATTACACGTGGAGGCTGATTCATTACTAACACCAGGTATCGACAGATGAGCATTTGTATAGCAGCGCTTAGAGCGACCGCTGGTAGACGATGTAAGCGGGTATCGGGTGCTGTAACAGAGCTCCACACACACAAATACCGATGGGCACTGGCTCTTCTGCACCCCTGATGTCCCAAATCACGTTGTGGGCAGGGCTGTATTTAGGGTTCATTATTTGTGCTTGCACCCCCCCACCCCACCCCAAGCAAGTGAATGTATGGGCAGGAACACGCTTGTTACGGGGAGCGGTTGCCCTGGCCTAAGAAAAGATGGCGGTGTGCAGAGGCGGCATCGCCTGTGCTTTACAGCTGGATTCCTGGGCAGGTAAGTGTTTTTTCTTTATTTAACCCCCCCTTTCCGTCCTGCTTCAGCGCTAGGGGAGGGTAGCAGGGCAGGGGGCATTTACAAAGTGTGAATCCTTGGCTTGGAGTGGCCCTTTAAGCGGGGGGACAGGAAGCGACAGAGCACACTTACTGACTACTGCAGGGCAGTAACAGGGCAGGATGACATTTACCCTTTGGGGCAAAAACTATACTGTGCAGCCACAAATAATAAACCGTACCAGTGATTTGCAAATACCTGGCTGTTGTCCCGCAGATCATGTGCTGCTGAGCCGCTTCATATTAGCCTGCTGCTGTAAATGTTTCTGTGTGAGGTGAACTCCCTGCACTACAAACACTATTAATCCCACACACTGTTATACCGGACCATAACCAATTTCTTCCAGCGCCAGCTGATTCCCTCTTCCCAAGGCATCCTGATTCAGGAAACCCCACTGGGATTGCCATAAACCATACTTTTCCACTTATCCCACAGCGCACGTGCAGCCCCCTGTGGCATCCCCCTGGCTTATAGGCCAGCATGGGCAAGCACAGCAGTGGGGGGGGTTCCAAGCTTTCCGTCCATTCAGAATACATAGTCAGGTGATGCAATCTATACTGAATTGCTAGAAGCCTGTGCATGCACCTGCGCCTGGATGCACATGTCAATTTTGTCTAATAATTAATTGACTAAGGTTTGAATCTTTACACACAGGGGTATCCCCAATCAGGTTTACCAGCTTTTAAGTGGACCAAAACCCAGGATTTTTACTATCCTGGGTTTTGGTACTTTCTCAGGGGCATCAGTTTTGTGATCCACTCAGTCGGCAAGTAGATTTTTTTTTTTTAACTATTGCTGGCTGCTGCCCCATCCCCGCCCCCTTCTGTAGCCCCGACCTAGGCACGTGCCAACGGTTGCCTTGTGGCAAATACGGCCCTGGTTGTGGGTAATCAAGCAGGGTACCGCCAGGTTACCCGTCTGGGCGCTGCCTTCCTCCAGTCTGACAGGGTTCGAAGTTTGATATGCTAATGCCTGTGCCGCCTTTCGGAGAACCAGAGGACACAGGTTCCCCTTTTTTTAATCCCAGCACCCAGCCAGGGAATGATTGATGCACCATTGTCAGCGCTGGACAATAGACAGGGAAATGTAAGCATCAATTAAAGTCCACCTATACTCACAGGTAAGTCGCCTTCTATCCCCAACCCAGGGCCCCAAAGCAGCCTGTGTTTTTTTTTTTTACCTCAGCCTTTGCCCAATATTTATAATATTCATAACAACATGAACTGGACGAAGTCGGCCATATGGCTGAGCAGCCCCACCACCAGTGATGATGCTTTCAGTACATACAGCTCAGCAATGGGGAGCACTTCAACCTAAATGCCATTATGTAACAGTTTGGTTGTAGCGGAATGAATTAGCATATTGCTGCCATTCACCATAATACTACTTCCTCTTGTTTTTTCTTGGTGTTTTTATGGATATTGGGCAAAGGCTGAGGTAAAAAAGAAACATGGGCTGTTTTGGGGCACAGGGCTGGGGATGGAAGGTGACCACATAAACGTCCTTTCTGAGTATAGGTGCACTTTAATTAAGAATACTAGATTTTTTCACATTATTTTTTAACTAGTAAGGGGTCCCAAGAACCCCTATACCAGGTCAGTTTTCAGTTTAACCATTACCCGCACCACTAATGGGGATGAGCCCTGTGGCCTATAGAATGGGCCCGGTGCTGAGCACTGGACTTATGCAGTAGCGCATAAGGGCTGATAATGACCAGGAGGGTCATTATCACTATGCTTGGTTTGTTGGGTTGGTAATCTTTATAGGGGGGAGGCCACACTTTTTTTTCTTACCTTTCCTTCCCTTTGATACTTACGTTATATCATCCATTGTCCCACACTGACACACTGCAAATGATGGTGGACAGTAGGGCGATACGGGTCTCCATTCTTTTCTACCTGCTTCCAGCTGGGGACTGACTGGGTGTGGAGGAGGGGGGGAGTGCTTTTATACAGCATGTGACTTACATATCACAGGAGAGGAGGGGGATGGACCCCAGCCCGGGGGAAGGCAGCATTCAGCTGGGGACAGACAAGAGAAGACAGCTAACCGTAAGTAGTGAAAATTAAAATATTACATTTTTTTGTGAGATGTGTTGAGGGGAGATCCTGGCATTGGTGTTGGACATGGCAGTACCCTGCCCCGATTACCCGCACCCCTATTAGAAATGCAAGGTAAAGGAAGAGCCCAAAACCATACCAAGGGCATAAGGGTTGATAAACTCACAAGGCCTCTGAGTCCTGGGTTACCATGGCTCATGGGGGGTACTCACCAACTCACAAGGCCTCTGAGTCCTGGGTTACCATGGCTCATGGGGGGTACTCACCAACTCACAAGGCCTCTGAGTCCTGGGTTACCATGGCTCATGGGGGGTACTCACCTTTTTTAAACACCAGTGAAATGCAACATTTTATCATCACTGTATATATCATGTTTACATCAATGGTAATATTTGTGGTATGAAGCTGATAATTCAAAGGGAAGGAGGTTTTTGCCTCCCTATTCCTCATTATTATTTTTCAATTGGAACGCAGCCGGCACTTCTGTGGTAAATGCATTGGACAACCCTGCTTGGTAAAGGGAAACATCCCTGCCACCACATTCACCAGAATGATCCAGGCAATAGTAGCAGGCAACAGTTGTCTGCCACCTTTGGCAGGTGTATATTAGCAAGAAAGCTGATGCCATTGCACACTGGGTGGCACACTCATCATCACTTTCATAGCAGGATTATGAAAACCTCTCACAGTAACACCATGACTTTAAAGTAGACCAAAAACCACCCTGGAGTCTATGAGACATCAGTGCAGGTTTACTCCCTCCCCCTGGGGCATCCCGAACTGAATTGCTCCACTGTGTGAAACCCTCCAGGGTGGGCTAATATTCTTACCTTTCCCCTGATGTGATGTGATGTGCCGGCGTTGGCATCACTCGCCTCGCTTTTGGTCCAGGGTTCAGCATATTTTCTGTCTCCTCTGCTGCTCTTTTGCTTTTTAGCACCCTTTCTATTCTGCCATCCCTGTTTTTACAGGCATCTCCCTGGTATTTGTGCTCTACTTTTTGGACGATAAGAGAAGTGCAGAGCGTACAGGCAAGCTATATTCTGTGGTTGTACAGGCAGAAATGTAGGAACCCAAGCAAATCTTCCCAGCTCACACCACATACATGAGCTATCCTGAGGTTCCAGTATAGGGGATGGTACATGGAAAATATAGCGACAATCTTGGAGTATATGGAATATTAGGTATCAATATAACCATGCATTTTGGGTAGAGAAATCTCTTTAATCATGTCAACTAACTATGAACTACATGTCCCTTTCTGCTCATGAAGCAGCATCATGCTCATGGGCAAAAGTGAACTAGCCAGCAATGTGCTCCCCATCCTCATACTAGTAGCCATGCTCCATGCACATATGGAACACTACATGGTCATTTCTATCATTGCCTGCATCAGCGGTACTCAACTGGTGGACTGGGGTCCGAATGCGGACCTCAGCGCCAGATTTCTGGACCCCTGCCCTGACAGCCCTACACTCAGTTGCATCTGTGTTGCCATGCTAAACGCTGCTCCCTATACTTGATCGGCGATGTAGTGCTTGCCAGTGTAGTGCTTGCCACTCCCTGCCAGTGTCATGGCTACCTGGCACCTAGCATTTCAATATGAAGTACTGCACAGGCGGGAAGTGGCATTGAAAGGTAGACATAAACTTTGTTTCTTGGTCTCTTTGCCCCATCTTATCCTGTTCCGTTGCCCCAGCTCAGCCCCATCCATCCCTGTCTGACCATCTCTGCCCCATCCATCTCCGTCCCCCTAGGTCATCCCCATCCATTCCTGCCCCCCCAGCTTTGCCCCATCAATCCCATCCCCATCCATCCCTGCCCCCCCCCCCAGCTCTGCCCCATCCATCCCAGCCTTTTTTAGTTTTGCCTGTGGAATCTATTGCTCCCCCCTCCAGTGCACAAATTTCTGGTTATCCATCCCCCCCCCCCCCCCCCGTTGACAGCTCCTGGACCTTTACCTCTCACCGGATGCCTATATATGGACCTTTGCAAGAAGTGTTTGAGTACCCCTGGCCTATATGATCATATGATCATATGATCATATACTTCTACTAAACCTTCCCCTTTTACTTTGCATACAGTCAGGGACAGTACATGTCCTTCACTGCCCACTGGGTCAATGGTTCTAGCACCAGCAGCAGCGGGAAGCACAGCAGTTAGACCAGGTTTTACTGACACGTCCATAGTTGGGTAGGTTTGGCTTAAAGAACAGACCCTTATGCACCTCCTTTCAATCCTCCTCAATTGACATGCTTTCACCCCCTCCTTTTCTATTTGTAGGTAGAAGCCCTTCCACCCTCTTTTACACCTTTACAGAATAAGAAAAGTCACGCAGTTCCTCTGCATCAAGCAGCATCTTTTTCTGTGGCTGTCTCATTGCCAATGACAACTGAGGACCACAGTCAGTGATGACAATGCCAATTTTGGCCTTTGTAGGTGGTATCAAGCTGAAAATCGCCAAATGAGCCTTTTTGACTTTAGTTCCACTTTATATACATGGCAGTCTAGTCTTCGACGGAACATTCAAATAATACCATCTGCACCCGTTACAGAGCTGAATCCTGCTGTTTTCTGCTTTTGTTGTACTTTATTGCTGCTGTTGTTTGTTTGCAGGTAAATTAAAACGTCCTGCCTATTTTAGTTTGTTTTATTTTTTCATGAAGTTCTTCTTTAAATAGGTCACCTAGACTGCTGTCCAGTTTTGAATCTCTAGCCCCGTCTTGGAGCCAGAACAGCTGATTCTGTAGGTGCCTCTGTTGTCTGGAGAAGCCCACACAGCAGCGTAGAGGTGCTGGGTGCTGCTATAATGTAAAGAAGGTAGCTGGGTGGTGGAGCTGTAACTGCAGAACCAGGTGGCACTATCGGTGGGTTTCAAAGACTTCCCTCTTTCTGTCAGCTTGAAAGCTATAAGATTAATAGAGATTTGCTTGAACTACGGCTGGCTAAAAAACTCAGTGTCCTCTCAAATTTTTTTTCCACTACTACACCTTGAAGAAAGCATACAGAAAGTGTGGGAAGACACACACACATGCAAAATGTGCCTCTTAGACAATTGTCTTTTTGACGTTGATGTCACATGTCAATAACTGGGCCCTACGCAGAAATGATTTTCAGGCCCCACCCGAGCTGGCTCTGAGGAAATGTAAACAGCAACAGTAAATCTTTACTTTGCTGCAACATGTTACTATCCACACTATACACAATAGATCTCTTTATATTTACGTTCATTTCCATTTCATCTTCTCATTAGAGATGAGCGAGTAGTATTCGACCGAGTCGGTATTCGATCGAATACTACGCTATTCGTCATACTCTATTTCGATCGAGTACAGCGGCGATGGCGCACTCACAATTCGTTTCCCCTCACACCTTCCCTGGCGCGTTTTTTACACCAATCACCATGCAGGGGGGGTGGGACAGGTTCTGGGAGGACGCTGACATCGCGAGAACGGCGTCTAGACGCATTGGCTGGAAAAACCATGTGATCTCGAATCTACAAAACTCAGCACTTCCTCTTCGTCAGCATTAGCAGCTTGAACTTAGTGAGGGATAGACGCTCACAGCAGGGAAAGACAGGCTGTAGCTGGCAGGGCCCCAGAAGCTCGGAATATCGCATTTACCACCATCTATACCAGCTACCAGAAGACAAGAGAGTCATTAAGAGCCCTTATTAGGGCTACTACGCTGAACAGTATATAGCCCATATGTAGGCAGGCAGGGCCCCAGAAGCTCAGAATATCGCATTTACCACCATATATACCAGCTACCAGAAGACAAGAGGGTCATTGAGAGTCCTTATTATTAGGGCTACTATGCTGAACGGTATATAGCTCATATGTAGGCAGGCAGGGCCCCAGAAGCTCAGAATATCGCATTTACCACCATATATACCAGCTACCAGAAGACAAGAGGTCATTGAGAGCCCTTATTAGGGCTACTATGCTGAACGGTATATAGCCCATATGTAGGCAGGCAGGGCCCCAGAAGCTCAGAATATCGCATTTACCACCATATATACCAGCTACCAGAAGACAAGAGAGTCATTGAGAGCCCTTATTAGGGCTACTATGCTGAACAGTATATAGCCCATATGTAGGCAGGCAGGGCCCCAGAAGCTCAGAATATCGCATTTACCACCATATATACCAGCTACCAGAAGACAAGAGAGTCATTGAGAGTCCTTATTATTAGGGCTACTATGCTGAACGGTATATAGCTCATATGTAGGCAGGCAGGGCCCCAGAAGCTCAGAATATCGCATTTATCACCATATATACCAGCTACCAGAAGACAAGAGAGTCATTGAGAGCCCTTATTAGGGCTACTATGCTGAACAGTATATAGCCCATATGTAGGCAGGCAGGGCCCCAGAAGCTCAGAATATCGCATTTACCACCATATATACCAGCTACCAGAAGACAAGAGAGTCATTGAGAGTCCTTATTAGGGCTACTATGCTGAACGGTATATAGCTCATATGTAGGCAGGCAGGGCCCCAG
This sequence comes from Gastrophryne carolinensis, assembly GCA_027917425.1. Lineage (NCBI taxonomy): Eukaryota > Metazoa > Chordata > Amphibia > Anura > Microhylidae > Gastrophryne > Gastrophryne carolinensis. The sequence goes on from CM051242.1 coordinate 103,785,933, forward strand.
AAGCTCAGAATATCGCATTTACCACCATATATACCAGCTACCAGAAGACAAGAGAGTCATTGAGAGCACTTATTAGGGCTACTATGCTGAACAGTATATAGCCCATATGTAGGCAGGCAGGGCCCCAGAAGCTCAGAATATCGCATTTACCACCATATATACCAGCTACCAGAAGACAAGAGAGTCATTGAGAGCCCTTATTAGGGCTACTATGCTGAACAGTATATAGCCCATATGTAGGCAGGCAGGGCCCCAGAAGCTCAGAATATCGCATTTACCACCATATATACCAGCTACCAGAAGACAAGAGGTAATTGAGAGCCCTTATTAGGGCTACTATGCTGAACGGTATATACTGTAGCTCATATGTAGGCAGGCAGGGCCCCAGAAGCTCAGAATATCACATTTACCACCATATATACCAGCTACCAGAAGACAAGAGAGTCATTGAGAGTCCTTATTATTAGGGCTACTATGCTGAACGGTATATAGCTCATATGTAGGCAGGCAGGGCCCCAGAAGCTCAGAATATCGCATTTACCACCATATATACCAGCTACCAGAAGACAAGAGGTCATTGAGAGCCCTTATTAGGGCTACTATGCTGAACAGTATATAGCCCATATGTAGGCAGGCAGGGCCCCAGAAGCTCAGAATATCGCATTTACCACCATATATACCAGCTACCAGAAGACAAGAGAGTCATTGAGAGCCCTTATTAGGGCTACTATGCTGAACAGTATATAGCCCATATGTAGGCAGGCAGGGCCCCAGAAGCTCAGAATATCGCATTTACCACCATATATACCAGCTACCAGAAGACAAGAGAGTCATTGAGAGCCCTTATTAGGGCTACTATGCTGAACAGTATATAGCCCATATGTAGGCAGGCAGGGCCCCAGAAGCTCAGAATATCGCATTTACCACCATATATACCAGCTACCAGAAGACAAGAGAGTCATTGAGAGCCCTTATTAGGGCTACTATGCTGAACAGTATATAGCCCATATGTAGGCAGGCAGGGCCCCAGAAGCTCAGAATATCGCATTTACCACCATATATACCAGCTACCAGAAGACAAGAGAGTCATTGAGAGCCCTTATTAGGGCTACTATGCTGAACGGTATATAGCCCATATGTAGGCAGGCAGGGCCCCAGAAGCTCAGAATATCGCATTTACCACCATATATACCAGCTACCAGAAGACAAGAGGTCATTGAGAGCCCTTATTAGGGCTACTATGCTGAACGGTATATAGCCCATATGTAGGCAGGCAGGGCCCCAGAAGCTCAGAATATCGCATTTACCACCATATATACCAGCTACCAGAAGACAAGAGAGTCATTGAGAGCCCTTATTAGGGCTACTATGCTGAACAGTATATAGCCCATATGTAGGCAGGCAGGGCCCCAGAAGCTCAGAATATCGCATTTACCACCATATATACCAGCTACCAGAAGACAAGAGGTCATTGAGAGCCCTTATTAGGGCTACTATGCTGAACAGTATATAGCCCATATGTAGGCAGGCAGGGCCCCAGAAGCTCAGAATATCGCATTTACCACCATATATACCAGCTATCAGAAGACAAGAGAGTCATTGAGAGCCCTTATTAGGGCTACTATGCTGAACAGTATATAGCCCATATGTAGGCAGGCAGGGCCCCAGAAGCTCAGAATATCGCATTTACCACCATATATACCAGCTACCAGAAGACAAGAGGTCATTGAGAGCCCTTATTAGGGCTACTATGCTGAACGGTATATACTGTAGCTCATATGTAGGCAGGCAGGGCCCCAGAAGCTCAGAATATCGCATTTACCACCATATATACCAGCTACCAGAAGACAAGAGAGTCATTGAGAGCCCTTATTAGGGCTACTATGCTGAACGGTATATAGCCCATATGTAGGCAGGCAGGGCCCCAGAAGCTCAGAATATCGCATTTACCACCATATATACCAGCTACCAGAAGACAAGAGAGTCATTGAGAGCCCTTATTAGGGCTACTATGCTGAACAGTATATAGCCCATATGTAGGCAGGCAGGGCCCCAGAAGCTCAGAATATCGCATTTACCACCATATATACCAGCTACCAGAAGACAAGAGAGTCATTGAGTCCTTATTATTAGGGCTACTATGCTGAACGGTATATAGCTCATATGTAGGCAGGCAGGGCCCCAGAAGCTCAGAATATCGCATTTACCACCATATATACCAGCTACCAGAAGACAAGAGAGTCATTGAGAGCCCTTATTAGGGCTACTATGCTGAACAGTATATAGCCCATATGTAGGCAGGCAGGGCCCCAGAAGCTCAGAATATCGCATTTACCACCATATATACCAGCTACCAGAAGACAAGAGAGTCATTGAGAGCCCTTATTAGGGCTACTATGCTGAACGGTATGTAGCTCATTCTAGCTATATACACACTGCACACAACGGCTGCTTTAGTGAGGGGTAGCTGCTGCTGGAATAGGGACAGAAAGACTTCAGTGGTGTATTACCACCTATATACAAAACTATATACACTCTGCTCAAAACGGCTGCTTTAGTGAGGGGTAGCTGCTGCTGCTGGAATAGGGACAGAAAGACTTCAGTGGTATATTAGCACCTGTATACAAAACTATATTTTGCACTACTGTTTTGTGTCCTCTGTGCCAACAAAACACTGTTATATACCCGGTGCGTATAGGCACCATTTCACCTTCTGGCAGTATACGGCTGTATAGCCAGGTGTTCTCCTAAACAATATATTTATATTTGGCACTACTGTTTTGTGTCCTCTGTGCCAACAAAACACTGTTATATACCCGGTGCGTATAGGCACCATTTCACCTTCTGGCAGTATACGGCTGTATAGCCAGGTGTTCTCCTAAAAAATATATTTATATTTGGCTCTACTGTTTTGTGTCCTCTGTGCCAACAAAACCCTGTTATATACCCGGTGCGTATAGGCACCATTTCACCTTCTGGCAGTATACGGCTGTATAGCCAGGTGTTCTCCTAAAAAATATATTTATATTTGGCTCTACTGTTTTGTGTCCTCTGTGCCAACAAAACCCTGTTATATACCCGATGCGTATAGGCACCATTTCACCTTCTGGCAGTATACGGCTGTATAGCCAGGTGCTCTCCTAAAAAATATATTTATATTTGGCACTACTGTTTTGTGTTCTCTGTGCCAACAAAACACTGTTATATACCCAGTGCGTATTAGGCACCATTTCACCTTCTGGCAGTATACGGCTGTATAGCCAGGTGTTCTCCTAAACAATATATTTATATTTGGCACTACTGTTTTGTGTCCTCTGTGCCAACAAAACACTGTTATATACCCAGTGCGTATTAGGCACCATTTCACCTTCTGGCAGTATACGGCTGTATAGCCAGGTGTTCTCCTAAACAATATATTTATATTTGGCACTACTGTTTTGTGTCCTCTGTGCCAACAAAACACTGTTATATACCCAGTGCGTATTAGGCACCATTTCACCTTCTGGCAGTATACGGCTGTATAGCCAGGTGTTCTCCTAAACAATATATTTATATTTGGCTCTACTGTTTTGTGTCCTCTGTGCCAACAAAACCCTGTTATATACCCGGTGCGTATAGGCACCATTTCACCTTCTGGCAGTATACGGCTGTATAGCCAGGTGTTCTCCTAAAAAATATATTTATATTTGGCTCTACTGTTTTGTGTCCTCTGTGCCAACAAAACCCTGTTATATACCCGGTGCGTATAGGCACCATTTCACCTTCTGGCAGTATACGGCTGTATAGCCAGGTGTTCTCCTAAAAAATATATTTATATTTGGCACTACTGTTTTGTGTCCTCTGTGCCAACAAAACACTGTTATATACCCGGTGCGTATAGGCACCATTTCACCTTCTGGCAGTATACAGCTGTATAGCCAGGTGTTCTCCTAAAAAATATATTTATATTTGGCACTACTGTTTTGTGTCCTCTGTGCCAACAAAACACTGTTATATACCCAGTGCGTATTAGGCACCATTTCACCTTCTGGCAGTATACGGCTGTATAGCCAGGTGTTCTCCTAAACAATATATTTATATTTGGCTCTACTGTTTTGTGTCCTCTGTGCCAACAAAACCCTGTTATATACCCGGTGCGTATAGGCACCATTTCACCTTCTGGCAGTATACGGCTGTATAGCCAGGTGTTCTCCTAAAAAATATATTTATATTTGGCTCTACTGTTTTGTGTCCTCTGTGCCAACAAAACACTGTTATATACCCAGTGCGTATTAGGCACCATTTCACCTTCTGGCAGTATACGGCTGTATAGCCAGGTGTTCTCCTAAACAATATATTTATATTTGGCTCTACTGTTTTGTGTCCTCTGTGCCAACAAAACACTGTTATATACCCAGTGCGTATTAGGCACCATTTCACCTTCTGGCAGTATACGGCTGTATAGCCAGGTGTTCTCCTAAACAATATATTTATATTTGGCTCTACTGTTTTGTGTCCTCTGTGCCAACAAAACCCTGTTATATACCCGGTGCGTATAGGCACCATTTCACCTTCTGGCAGTATACGGCTGTATAGCCAGGTGTTCTCCTAAAAAATATATTTATATTTGGCATAACGCGTGGCCAAAAAAGTAAAACGTCTGAAATGCGGAGGGCTAGCGCAAAGGGACGTGGACGAGGACGGGGGCGCGGAAATGCTGGTGGGGGCCCAAACCGCGTTGAAGCCAGTGGGGATACAATGCGTGCTGGTGAGGGGCAGCCAGCATTACGCTCATCCAGCTTCCCTGCCTTTATGGGACAGTTAAGCGGGGGGCGGGGTACACCTCTGTTGAGGCCTGAGCAGCGTGAACAGGTGGTGCAATGGATGGCCGATAACGCTTCCAGTCACTTGTCCACCACCCAGTCATCCACACAGTCTCACTCTGACCCTCCTTCCTCCCAACCTGGCCAACAGAGTCAGCCCACCCTTGACCCCTCCCAGGACCTCTTTTCGGGTCCTTTTCCAGATGTGCTGCAAGAATCCCAGGAGCTAGCAGAGGAATTTGTTTGTAGTGATGCCCAAACACTTGAGTATCCGCCATCTCCTAGTGATGTGGACCAGGAACCAGCATCTGCTATCATGAGCGATGATGATGAGACGCAGTTGCCATCAAGGGAGGCTGTTGGAATGTCCAGTGGGCAGGAGGAGGAGCAGAGAGAGGAAGTGGAAGAGGAGGTGGTGGACGACGAAATGACCGACCCCACTTGGACAGGGGTGATATCCAGCGAGGAAAGCAGTGGAGATGCGGTCTGCGCATCACCGAATAAGGCAGCAAGAGGCAGAGGACAGTCCAGAGGCCGAGGACAGTCCAGACAGAGAAGGCAGGCCACAGCCAGCAGGGCCGAAGCTCTTCCCGGCAGCAGGCAGTCGCGCGAAGCTCCCCCATCGAGGCCTCGTACTTCTGTGGTGTGGAGATTTTTTAATGTTTGTGCGGACGACAAACTGAGCGCGGTTTGCGCAATCTGCCACTCAAAACTGAATAGGGGCTCTGAGAAGAGCAATCTGACCACCTCAGGCATGCGCCGTCACTTGGAAGTCAAGCACTGGGCTGAGTGGGAGAGAGCAAACGCAATACAACCTGCGCCCGGTCTTGCTGCCACTGCCTCTTCCCCTTTGTTGTGTGCTGCCACTGCGGTCCAGACCTCCAGCCAGGACACCTCCACATCTGCCTCTGCCTCGGCTACTTTGGGGCCTTCTCCTTCAGCCCCCCCTTCCCCCGCATCTTCGTCTGCACCTTCCATCTCCTCGTCCCATCAACTGTCCATCTCGCAGGCGTTCAACCGCAGGCGGAAGTACGCCTCCAGTCACCCCCAAGCCCAAGCCTTAACCTGCCTCATCTCCAAACTGCTGGCCCTGGAGATGTTGCCGTTTAGGCTTGTGGAGACGCAGGCCTTCCGCGACCTGATGGCGGCTGCCGCACCTCGCTATTCCGTCCCTAGCCGCCACTATTTTTCCCGGTGTGGCGTCCCCGCCCTGCACCAGCACGTGTCGCGTAACATCAGGCGGGCCCTGAGGTACGCAGTCAGCGCAAAGGTCCACTTGACCACCGACTCGTGGACAAGCGCTTGCGGCCAAGGACGCTACATCTCTTTGACGGCACACTGGGTGAATGTTGTGGAAGCGGGGACGGGGTCGCAAACAGGGACGGCCTACATACCACCCCCGCCCAAGATTGCCAGCACGGGTTCTGATAGACCCCCCTCCTCTTCCTCCTCCTCCTCCTCCTCCTCCTCCTCCTCCTCCTCCTCTGCCTTAACATCGCCCTCAGCCCCTAGCTGGAAGCGTTGCAGCACTGGCGCGGGGAGACGTCAGCAGGCGGTGCTTAAGCTCATCAGCTTGGGCGACAGGAAGCACAGCGCCGCAGAGGTGAGGCACGCCATATTGCAGCAGACAGAGATGTGGCTGTCGCCGCTGCTAGGACCAGGCATGGTCGTGTGCGATAACGGCCGTAACCTGGTGGCGGCTCTGGAGCTTGCAGAACTCAATCACGTACCATGCCTGGCCCACGTTTTTAATTTGGTAGTACAAAAGTTTCTAAAGACTTACCCCAACCTGGCAGAGCTACTGGTGAAAGTGCGGCGCTTGTGCGCTCACTTTCGGAAGTCAACTGTAGCTACTGCTAGCTTAAAAAAAATCCAGCAACGCCTCCATTTGCCTCAACATCGGCTGTTGTGCGACCTGCCCACTCGCTGGAATTCTACCTATTGCATGTTGGCCAGGGTGTGTGAGCAGCAGAGAGCATTGATGGAGTACCAGATGATGCATCCACGCGTGCATCCAACTCAGCTCCCTCAGTTTGCCAACCACGAGCGGCCATGGATGGCAGACATATGCGATGTATTGCGTATCTTTGAGGAGTCCACTAAGAAGGTCAGCAGCGAGGACGCTATAGTGAGCGTAACCATCCCGCTCCTATGCGTCTTTAAAGAATCGCTCATCGCAATAAGGGAGAACGCATTGCACACAGAGGAGACGGGGGTAGGAGGAGACGCAACGCAGGTAGACAGTCAGACCACACTTTTGTCTGCTGCTCGGTGGCAGTTGCAGGAGGAGGAGGATGAGGAGGAGGAGGACAACGTGGAGGTGGCTGTGGAAGAGGATGCTGGCGGCGAGGGTAGCAGTCAGGCTGTGTGCGTCCCATTGGTTCAGCGCGGATGGGGCGGAGAGGAGGAGGAAGAGGAGGAAATGGAAAATGATCCTTCTGGTGGGGGCAGTGACGTCATGCCTACTCAGAGTCTGGCACACATGGCTGACTTCATGCTGGGCTGCTTTTCCCGGGACATACGTGTTGTCCGGATATTGGAGAACAAACTATACTGGGTCTTCGCACTCCTGGACCCCCGGTATAAAGATAACTTCTCCTCTTTTATTCCGGTAGAGGAGAGGACGAATCGATTACTGGAATACCAGAGGGAACTCGTGCAGAACATGATGCAGATTTTCCCACCCACCATCGCTGGCGGCAGAGAGGAGAGTGTCTCCCAGAGTCTGACAACATCGATCAGGCCCACAGCCACCAGGGGAACACTCTCCAAGGTGTGGGACACGTTCATGTCACCCCCTCGTGCAACTTCCATCACTGCGGGGCCCGCTATCAGCAGGAGGGACAAGTATCGGCGGATGTTGCGGGACTACCTGGCAGATCACACCCCTGTCCTCCCCGATCCCTCGGCGCCCTACACTTACTGGGTCTCCAAGTTGGACACGTGGCTGGAACTGTCCCTGTACGCCTTGGAGGTGCTTGCCTGCCCTGCCGCCAGCGTGCTATCAGAAAGGGTGTTCAGCGCAGCCGGGGGCATTATAACCGATAAGCGCAGCCGCCTGTCAACCGACAGTGCCGACAGGCTGACGCTAATCAAAATGAACAGCAAGTGGATTGACCCGGACTTTGCTTGTACAACAGTGGAAAGCAGCCAAGAGTGAAGTGCCATCTGTATGAAGTGCCATTTCCTCCTCCTCCTCCTCCTCCTTAACCGCCGTAGAATTGCTGTATTAATAAAAAAAATTATGGCTCACCTCTTGGGCTTAATACAATCAATTTTTAAGAGGTCTCAGCTCTTGGGCCTCCACACAATGTTTGAGAGGTCTCAGCTCTTGGGCCTCCACACAATTTTTAAGAGGTCTCGGCTCTTGGGCCTCCACACAGTTTTTAAGAGGTCTCAGCTCTTGGGACTCCACACAATGTTTGAGAGGTCTCAGCTCTTGGGCCTCCACACAATTTTTAAGAGGTCTCAGCTCTTGGGACTCCACACAATTTTTAAGAGGTCTCAGCTCTTGGGCCTCCACACAATTTTTAAGAGGTCTCAGCTCTTGGGACTCCACACAATGTTTGAGAGGTCTCAGCTCTTGGGCCTCCACACAATTGTTAACAGGTCTCAGCTCTTGGGCCTCCACACAATTTCTAAGAAGTCTCAGCTCTTGGGCCTTAATACAATTTTCAAGAGGTCTCAGCTCTTGGGACTCCACACAATTTTTAAGAGGTCTCAGCTCTAAGCTTCCCTTACTGCTGGGGTAACACACTGTAACAAACCTCCTCCTGTAAGCTTCCCTGACTGCTGGGGTGACACACTGTAACAAACCTCCTCCTGTAAGCTTCCCTTACTGCTGGGGTGACACACTGTAACAAACCTCCTCCTTTAAGCTTCCCTTACTGCTGGGGTGACACACTGTAACAAACCTCCTCCTGTAAGCTTCCCTTACTGCTGGGGTGACACAATGTAACAAACCTCCTCCTGTAAGCTTCCCTTACTGCTGGGGTGACACAATGTAACAAACCTCCTCCTGTAAGCTTCCCTTACTGCTGGGGTAACACACTGTAACAAACCTCCTCCTGTAAGCTTCCCTGACTGCTGGGGTGACACACTGTAACAAACCTCCTCCTGTAAGCTTCCCTTACTGCTGGGGTGACACAATGTAACAAACCTCCTCCTGTAAGCTTCCCTTACTGCTGGGGTAACACACTGTAACAAACCTCCTCCTGTAAGCTTCCCTTACTGCTGGGGTGACACACTGTAACAAACCTCCTCCTGTAAGCTTCCCTTACTGCTGGGGTGACACACTGTAACAAACCTCCTCCTGTAAGCTTCCCTTACTGCTGGGGTGACACACTGTAACAAACCTCCTCCTTTAAGCTTCCCTTACTGCTGGGGTGACACACTGTAACAAACCTCCTCCTGTAAGCTTCCCTTACTGCTGGGGTGACACAATGTAACAAACCTCCTCCTGTAAGCTTCCCTTACTGCTGGGGTGACACAATGTAACAAACCTCCTCCTGTAAGCTTCCCTTACTGCTGGGGTGACACAATGTAACAAACCTCCTCCTGTAAGCTTCCCTTACTGCTGGGGTAACACACTGTAACAAACCTCCTCCTGTAAGCTTCCCTGACTGCTGGGGTGACACACTGTAACAAACCTCCTCCTGTAAGCTTCCCTTACTGCTGGGGTGACACACTGTAATAAACCTCCTCCTTTAAGCTTCCCTTACTGCTGGGGTGACACAATGACACAAGAGGACATGTCTGACCACATCTCACACACACACACACACACACACACACACACACACACACACACACACACACACAATGACAATTAGGGGTGGGGTCTATTTGTTTTCCCCCTTGCCTATGCCATCTGTGGTTGTCATAGGCAACGTGATTTTAAGGGGTGCAGAATTTTGTTCTTCTTTTTTGTACAGTTTGGCTTGGGGTCCATGGCAATGTAGAGGAAAGAAGGTTTCCTTGTCTTGTCTCACTTTACGTAGAAGTTATATTGTGTTTGGAGTGTATTGTTGAGTGGCTGTGATAGTGGCGTAATAGTGCGTCTTGGGCGCGTTATATGCACCCAGACATGCGTCCCCTGCTGTCCCAGTTGCATTCCAGCAGTGTTGGCATCATTTTCTGATGTTTCAGGGTGGACTTGGTGACCTCCAAGTGGTCGAATTGAGATTTCCAAGTGGCGAGCATTTTTTTCCCATAGACTATAATGGGATTCGATAATCGGTCGAGTAGTCGAGTAACGCGGTCTATTCGAATCGAAATTCGAAATTTCGAACATTTCACTACTCGCTCATCTCTACTTCTCATTAATTGGCAGCAGGGGTGCAATGACAACCATGTTGCTCCACAGCAGCTCCATAGACTTATCAGACCAGTGGCAGCAACAGACCACCCCTCAGCTTTAAAACTAAAGAGGGAGGTTTGATGATCATCATCATGAAGCAGCCTCCAGTGAGTGTGAGAGCGCCACAATAGCAGTGATGGTCTGTGGGGGATTAAAGGTGACTATAGTATTTCTTATTTTCATGGCTGCAAAATTACTAACAAATACTGAGTGTAAAAGTGTGTGTATTTTGGATGAAAAGGGAAGACAGAAAAGCTTTTATTTCATTTGAGGAAGTCCTTATAGTCTTTCTATTTTCTTACATTGTATTTTCTATTCGCCTCCTAATCCGGCACTCAGTAAACCTGGAACATTAGTTGTGTGCATGCCATAAAATACTCAAAACTTTAAAGCAATCCAACACCTATTTATTAAAAAAATCTGTGTTGGGGGCGCTTACGAGCAACCGACAGTGATGGCCACAGCCTGCACCAAATCCTAAAAATGCAGGGATTAAAGGCTGCAAAACAGCTCCAGGAAAGGCAGTTTCAGGCCTATCCAGCCCACACACACCCCAGGGACACGCCACCGGCTCCAAGATGGCAGAGAGCAGTGGTGTTTGGACAGTCTGACCCCCACACACCCTAGGCACATCCTAGTAGCGAATGGAGCAAAGAGATAAAAGTAAGTCGGCAAGCAACCCCAAACACTCAGCACACACAGCCAGCCCCAAGATGACCGATGCCATCAGGCTGCAGCCATCCTCTTCTCCCGTACCTTCACCAGAGCTGCTAGATTCACAGCCTGAGTCGCACCCAGAATCCCAAATAACAGCCTCAATACTCCTGCCAACTCCCAACCACGGCATCAGGGATGCAGAGCTGCATGAAAGATTTAAATCAGTGTTACATCAAGAGCTGAAATCAGTGTTACATCAAAAGCTGGAATCAGCCACTGAAAAAAATGTCTGCTACTTAAAATGGAGCTTAGAGATTTGACATCCCGTACATCCAAGCTTGAGCACCAGCCTAATGATACCCCTCTTTACTGAAGGAGCAAGAAACTGAAATTCTAAACGATAAATCTGTCATTAACGCACCAGAAGATAGAAGGCCTAGAAAATCACTCCAGGTGCAGTAACCTGCGATTCAGAGGCTGTAAGAATCCATCACTGACCTTAAATCTACTATTACAGCCCTTATACAAGAACTGGTTCCAGCGATCCTTATTGAACGCCTGGAGATAGGCAGTATCCATCGAGCTTTAGGTCTTCTTACGGAAGATGGGCAACCCAGAGACATTATTATCAAATTCACATTTTATAACAAAGACATTGCCCAAGCAGCCTGTGCATACAACAACCTGGTCTTTCAAATATTACGTCTACGCCGACCTTGCCCCTGCGACACTGCAGAAGTGCAATCTATAAAAACTATGCCATCAAACTTTAGACATTAGACGTGGTTGTGGTTGCTCCTGGAGCGCTTGGGGGCTTCCGGTGCTGCCTGTCGGGGATCAGAGCAGTGCCTTGATGCTGCTTGCAGTACTATAATTATAATATTTATCACCACATGGTGGCGGAGATAAATTACAAAAGTCTCTGCAATACACCATGTGGACCCTGAAGGGTGGACCACCTTGGTGACCCAGAGGCAATTTATACAGTTTATTATGTTTCATGCTTTAATTGTTATAGGAATTATAGTTTGTTACACTGTTGGGCTACTTCTAGCCGACCATGTTATTCAAATCTTTCTAGTTCTGAATTACCTCAAACCACAGCTTAGACCCATTGCACAAACCAATTTGCTCCATTTGTCCCTTCAGACTTCCTGTTAATGGACCGTTAAGCCCTATATAGGCCATAAAAAGGCCTTTACCCACCCCCCCTATCTATTGACATTTTAGCCTACCTGCCTTACATAATGATGCATTAGCGCAGACAAATTCCTGCGCAGAGACGACATCCTCTTGAAACTTAGAAGCATTCAGTAGTGTGTTTAATACCCCGGACGGCAAACTACTGATTTCTCTGAAGTTGTCAACCTTTCCCCTCTTCCTTTCTAGCTTTCTTTAGCACCTTAACTTAGCTACACGCCCCACTTTTTACCAGCTGATGGCCGGTTGGAGCCTTTTAAGTCTGGACACTCATTAGATATCCTGACTACCTCCGCCTTCCTTCTCTAAGTATTTAGTTAGTTTTTAGTAGTTAGTAGTTTAGTTCCCTTTCCTAGATCTCCGCCTTTTCTCCCCCTCTTTTTATTATTTCTCTCTTCTTTTCTCTCTTTCTCTCTCTTTTTCTCCCCACCTTCCTACCTTCTTAATGCATTAACCATACCCATCAAAAAGCCCAGAAATTAGCAGACCTCCCTACAAAACAACTGAAAAGCCAATCTGACAAGCAAACTTAAAAAAAATTGATGAGACCAATATACAACTCAATATGGCATTAGATGAATTGGCAGAGGGAAAGCTAAATTGGGGCAAACAAACCACACCCAAACGAACCCTGATTTTGCTAAGAATCCCCAAAGGGACCCTTACAGCTAACTAATTTAAAATGACCCAAATTTTCTGAAAATAATTTGTATAAAGCTCCTCATGCTTTCCCACAGGAATCAGCTACCAGGTTTTTCAACTCTGTTTCTCTCCCTAAGCTGCCAGCAACTCACAAAGAATACCCAGAAGCTGAAAGCCATTCCTGAAGTAATAAAAGCAATTAAAAGCTTTAAATATTGTAAAGCTCCAGGGCTAGATGGCTTTTCCACACTATATTACAAGAGATATGCCAATGAACTTAGACTTCCTCAAGGAACAGGGCACACCCAACCAGACATCCCTGGAAGCATATAATAGCATGATTCCAAAACCCAACAAAGATCACTCAAACACACAAAATTATAGACCAATAGGAAAGGTTCTAGTCTCCAGAATCAAAGATTTCTTAAAGTTGACCTTCACCTTGAATAAGAGCATATCTTATATGTTCCCACACCCTGTACATACAGATTTCCCACATTCAAAATCATCCTACCTGCTTCTACTGCATGTTATGAGCCTTTAAACATCCAAGATGGCGGCTCATGGAGCATCGGGCAGCCTACAAACAGGAAGTGTCTTCTGACTGTGCTGCTCTGCATTCTGGAGTTGCTGTCCTTTCTCTGACCCCAGCTTTGCTCTGTCTGTGCAAAGCACATACAATACCCGCCCTCCTCTCCACAGTATGTGTGATGCTTCTGAACAGAGTTGCAGCCCCGTGGGCAAAAGAATAAGTAAGTGACTAAAAACTTAAAATATATTAATTTTAGATGCTGGGGAATAGTTTTTTTAAGGGTTTGGGCTTTTCATTAAATCATGCTGAAGGTCTGGTTTAAGCACACTTATAATCAAGGACCAGGTCCGGGTCATTCCTCATAGGTAAGCCCCAGACATTAGTAGGCTGCTCCATCTGATCAAATTGGCAAAGAGGTATTTATAGCCTTCTCCTGTCATTGGATATACAAAAATCAAAACTCTATCATGGGACTTTATGAGAATGGGTGGTCTGAATTGAAGATGACTGAACCTTGGGTCCAATCAACTTTCAGATTATGAGCCTTCAACCAAGGCATGCCCAGGATGTGTGGGTAAATGACTGACAGGCACAAATGGGGCTATGGGGCCCCACAGTAAAGGCACAAATTTTGATCACCATGGCTGGGCCATTCCTCCAAGGATAAAGGTGGCTGTACCATGCCCAGGTGCAGAGTCAGTAGCAGGGCTTGGTTCCTTTAAAGTGGATGTAAACCAAAAATTTGAAGAATTGGACCAGGTGCATCCCAAATTATATTCCCATATGCATCAGTCAATCTGAATTGATAGATCAACCAGGTGTCTGAAATTCCATGATGCGTTTCGGCAAGCTGCGTCCTCAGGGGGGCTTTGTAATTCATCTTGCTGGGCTGAAAAGGTGCACTGTGTTTATTATATGTGGAATGTAAATAAAAGCGGACTTTAATAGTGTAAAAATGTTGTCAGATATGTACATAGATCAAAAGTAAACAGTTTTTCCTAAATTTAAATAAATAATACCGCGCTCAAAATAATAAAAAAAACAACAACAATACAGTATTATATTATTGTGAAGCTCCACTTGCTGAGACTACCATCTCACTGATAAGTCAGACACAGAAAATAAAGTCAATAAAGTGCACAGAGCTTCTATGGACCTCCAAGTAGCCGTGGGGTTATTCTGTACTCATTCGCTTTCACCACTGTGTAGTGGTGCCACAATATCCAATTCAGTGACGTTTCCCACCACCAATACAATGCACTTACCGGAACATCCAGAAATAATGTGCCACATAATAAATGAGTTCCCCCACATTCAGGATCGGAACATCTACGGATGGATAGAGATGGACACTTTGGTAGAAGGGGGACAATGGCCAAGAGAGTTGCCGGACTGGTGAATGTGCTGGAGTCATACCGAGGCAGAGACAGGCTGGTGAACACAACTGTATAAGGCCGAAAGTATTGCTGATAACCAACTCAAGATCCTGATTGTGGGGGGGGGGGGACTTATAAGAGCATTGTATTGGTGGTGGGAAACGTCACTGAATTGGATATTGTGGCATCACTACACAGTGGTGAATGCTCAGCAGGTCAGGGGCCACATCAAATGGCTCTGAGGGGCACATGTGGCCCCCGGGCTGCAGGTTGGGTAGCTTAGTGTGTGCAGATAGAAATGTGACCTACTCAGTATATAAGGAAACAAAAGCATACTATTTTTGATGCAATAAACAAATTCTATAGAAAACATGCAAAATTGACACGGTCGTTTAAGCCTGAGGGGAGATTGGCTTGCAAGATCAAAATCCATTATGTTTCCTTTTGCAGGATTAGTTTGTCTGAGTTGCCCCCTCGTGGTTGACAGTGTAGGTGGTCAATAACTGTGAATCGAAATGGGTTTGTACTTATGGTTTAACCACGCATGTCAGGCTAGGCAACTACAGAGGTCTCTATAAATTATAACATTATTATGCTTAAGAATTCTGGTTTTAAACGGGCATATCATTTTCCCTATAGTATATAGTATATAACCATGGGGGTATTGCAGTTGGCAAATTGATGTAGCTCTGAGATTCTCCCTTTGAGTAGCTCTATTCCTTGAGTTGGTGAAACTAATTTATGTATGTGCCCGTTATTCTACAGTGTGTTCCTGGTTGGGTATTGTAGTGGCTCCTATATGTTATCGCTGGGTTTGTACCTATGGATTGAGATAGTTCATGTATCTGTGTTAGTAGGTGCCAATGCCGATTGAATAATCGTAGGGCGTTTACTTCTCAATCTCAAAGTTGGTGTCGGATTTGGGATTTCTCCTTATGCCAGACCTTATTGTCCGACCGATACTACAGGGCAGGGTTTGTGGGTGAAAACTGGTCAAGTATAGAATGGTATTGCCCGCAGTGGGTTTGCGATAAAGTTCTGGGATAATGGTGCCATCTGGTTCAAGGAGTAGTTGGATGTCTAAGGTAATTCTATCTCAAATCTAGAAAGTTGCCACTCAATAAGTCTACAAATGTCAGTAATTGTTGGATGTTACCATCCTATAGGATGATTATATCTTCAATGTACCACCCCCAGTGTAATGTGTCAGGTGATCATCGGAGAAAAGGTTTCGTTACCACCAGCTAGCAGGTTCTGTTAGTAAATTACAGCCCGAGATGTTGGGATGACCAGGGGGTTCTGATGTGGTTTTGAGCACTTTGGGTAAAGAGTAGAAGTTGGCTGTCAATGGGAGGGGGTTAGTCAAATATTGTGGATGACATTGCACCCTCTGTTAGACCTTGCAAAATTAAACTGTCTAGTTCCGTCCGGTCATTTCTTAAAGAGTCTTGTGTGATTCTCTTCTGCCAATCTACAGAATGTTGAGACACATCATATTGCTGTGGGCTCATTAGAACAATATTGCCTCCTTTGTTGGACAGTTTTATCACTACTTCTTTATTGAAGTTCCTGCAACGCAACCTGTTGGTCTAAGGTCAGGTTGTTGGGGATTTGTGATGGAGGATTGGTCAGGTACAGATTTTCTTCTCCTCTATTTATTTATTTAACCAATATTCCCTTTCTCCTTCTTCCCTCTTTCTTTCTCTCTTCACACCTCCTTACTGCTCCCTCCTTCTTTCTCCATTCCCCCTTTTCCGGGGGATGGTGGTGTGGGAGCCTCAAGGCCAGCTGGGGTGGATGACACCAACCTACCCATTTACCTGACCCTACTACTGCTATGTTATAGGCAACTTTAGTAATGTTTCTATAACTACCTAAAAGAAATATGGTATTTTAGTATGTATATTGGCAACAGGAAAAAGTGAATCTGTCTGTATGGTGACAAGCGGCTGACAATTCCGGGCCCTGTCTTGCCAGGGCAGCAAGAATGAGGTAAGCAAAAACCATGTTTGAAAGGTCAATTGGGATGCCCCCTCACTCTGAGATCAGCTACGCCCATCACCCTTTTGTTATCAATGGGTGTTGGATACCTTTAAGCAGACTTTTCTCGATCACGTAATAACACTGCCTATGTTTGCAGTTCTGAAAGACATGTGGGATGTGGTTACAATAATTTGCAATATATATGTTGCTCATCTTGCTGAAAAATATGTTACATTTAAAATTCTAGCTTCCTGTAGTTCATTATTTACTGGAGATACTTGAGAACAATAGTCAACTCAGCAAGAAAATGTTGGTGTCCCCTTCCTTATCTCATAGGGTCCAAGAAAAAACCCTTCTACCTTCCTTTTTTTGGCATTGTCCTCTAAGAGCTATACCTTACCCCCGTGGCACACTCACATCCATTATTTTGCTAAAGCCATTATTATCCATTTAATTTGTGTTCAGTCTTTTTATGATTAATTTAGGTTCTATGCACCTTGGCAATTCTGTCATGCTTGAGCTTTGATACTGGGGGTGAGATGAGATTAAATCAGACTTATTTAAAAATGGCAGGACCCACAAACGCAGAAAGCTACAGTTGTCCAATAAATAAGTTGTATATTCTCTCCAGCAGTTTGGATGTTTGAGCAAGGGGCCTGAAACCTGAAAGATCGGTCCATAGGGCTATTCATCCCCCACCCTCCCAGACACCCCATTTGAGATGGCTGTCTGCTAAATTTCTATTACAGATGCCTGAAATCCATTTATATTTAAGCTTCCATATACCTACAGTGCTGGCAGCTGCACAAGCATATTCTCATTATCACTCGCAACCAAAAGGGCTTGGCAGGTCAGCGCGCATGCATTATACTTGGCGCTATGCACATCTACACCACAAGACCCATAGACCACTGGCGATAACAAGGGGCATGTTCACATATTTATGCCCAAAAGAGTCTACTATTTTCCTCTTCTATGATTAACCTGTGGTTGGAAGGAGACTAAATGTCCATTATAAGACTAATTAGCTCCCACGGTGAGGAAAGAACCCCTCCATACTGTTGGTAAGAAAACTCCCCTACTTTTGTTTGAAACCAGATCAAAATGAGACTTGTATAAATTACTTACCATACGGTTAAATCCCAGAACAGTATTTCCCACGGATGCATTTATTGAAAAATAACCTCTATACTTCTTATACACACCAGACATCCAACCTCCATGTTACCCACAAATACCATCCACAAGTCAATGATTAACTTTTGAAAGAAAAAATAAAAAGCACAAGTCAAACACTGTAAAACTGCAACACCCAGCATCATATGCTGCTCTGGTCACTGAAAAATAACCCCTGTAATTATTACCAGCACACAGCCTTTAACTGACCAACACACAGTCTCTCCAGATTAACCAGTAACTGAAAGGAGCTGTAAGGGAAGGCGCTCAAACAATCAAAACTATTTTCAACAATTTATTTGAGGCCCGGACTATCCACTATAAAACAGCCCAGCTATTAACTCAAAAACAGAAGTAGGGACTCCACCAACAGGGACACTTTAATGTGGCATAGGGTTCATGCAAACAATTGCCTCTGCTTTCTTTACCGGATAGACATGCCTGTTTGCTTAAAGGGCAATTCCACTTTACACTTTTCGCTTTTTAAAAGTTTCCATTATTGTGTGCCAAAATGATGTGCTAAATGTATCTGATATTTTTTAGTAACTTTGTATTAAAGAAAACCATTTTCTGTCGCAACAAAGTGTTTATGTTAGCAAAGTACACCAAAGTGGTGTTTGTAAGTACATATCAGAGACTTCTTGACTCTGGCTTGCTATTCTGACAGGCTGAGATGGAGACGACCAGTCTAACCCCTTCTGCTCTAATTCAAACTCTGCATAGGGGATCACAATCTTGTGTTCCTGTAGCTAAAGGGTTACTGGGAGCATTCTGAGCAGGTAGTTACTTCTACTTGAATTAGCCAAGGCTGCTGATGAGTTCAACTGTTACAATGGAAGGATTTTGGAGCTTGTAGTCAGCTGTTTTTACTCAAGGCCAGGAAAGCCGCTCCCACTTTAGGATCACAGACACACAAAAACTTGCACACAGCATGCTGATAAGTAAATAACCGCCCTGGGGGCACAATACTAACAAACTGGACAAAGGATAGCAATGAAAGAGTTAATCCCAGCTCAGGCCACAGATAAATTGTATAAATAGTCAGTAATTGCCCTACCATTGAGGCACATCTAACACTTGTCTCCCACTTTTCTGGATCTGCATTTTGCATGTGAAAACCAGCTTGCCAAACTCTTTTGGCTACCAGATGAGAAGGCAATAAAAGTGACGTAGAAGCTAGGAACAGACAAGGCTGACACCAGAGAGGTATTGTGGGGTTGCTATTCGCTTATAACTTGGATTACCTGAACCATAGGACACAGTAACAGAGTTTATTAGAAAAAAGGCCACTGTCTTTAGATTTACACAGAAGCAGTCATGGGATCTCTGTAATTATAAGGGGTGGGGTTAACCTGTGCCCTTTTTCTGTGCATATTACTTCCTTCAAGGTTCAACCAACATAGACTAAAAATAAGCAGGTCAAAAATCAATTGGCAACACGCCATTGCAAATATTTCACAGATGTGGTAAGTACACGTACTTTACTAATTAGGTTAGCTCACGTTTCTAAAAAAAAATTAGCTTTCAGGAGGCATACAATACAATAATATAGCAATGCCATAAAGATTGTAAAAGCACTGATTTTGTAGGTGGAATAGGCCAAAAGAAAGGGTATTGTCCATACCTTGAAGGCTGTACACAGGGGTCAGGATATTTTAGTATGATAATGTCAGCAGCCTTTTAAGTAGTCATCCTTGCTAGCAGTCTTTTGCAACATGGCAGCATGTCTTTCATTTTATATTGACATCATTAAAAAATGAGTCACAAATAGTGTTGTTCAGATATGGGCTAAACGTTAGTTTGATCAGAATGTTGCCGATTGTGTAAGAGTCTATGAAATCATTAACATTATTAGGGTGCAATTCAGTTTCAGTTTCCAGTTTTATCTTCAATTAACAAAAACGCTCATGTAATAATAAATATCTAAAAGGCAGGTTAATGTACTGTCTCACTACTTCATACAGCACTAGTGTCTTCTATACAAAAAAGAACTGTCTACCATAAAAATTGGTGCAATTTTGATCCAGCAATAAGTGCCTTAAGGTCCCTAACATCCTAACTACCTCCCACCTTATTGCCCTTGGGAACTGTATAAAATGAGCCAATTCAAAGCATATCAATATCCCTGGTTATAGGTAAATACATTTTGTATTCGTATCTCTGATGGGTTGTGGTTGAGCTGGGAATGAAATGTTATGGTGAAACTTTGAGTCTTGCGCATGCTCTGCTGTGGTCAGAAACTACTGCTATTTTTCATGCTCACTCACACTGAAAGCACCAGGAAACAAAGTGGCTGACCATTATTTGTGTGGTCCTGGTGAAAAAGAATTGAAAGGAGGGCAAACTTTGGAATTGAAATGTTTTATTATTATTGTAAAAAATAATGTAAGCAAATTTTATTTCATCATCCAGCTTATAATTTGGAAGTGGATTCGAATCTCAGGAGGGATAACTTTGGAGCCCTGCTACAGCTTCTAATCTGCACTGGAGGAAATAGAGAGGCACATGGGGCAGGAGTCAGATGAGCTGCTTGCTGCCTTATTTTTGACAATATGTTTTGAACAGGGAACCGACTATTCCACTGGGAAATATCCCCTTCCAAACAACCATGCTTCAATAATATAAAAACAGTATAATGCTACAATGTACAAATTTTTGTTCTGACAGTTAACATATTAAGGCCTTTAAAGTGGCCCAAAACCCCCCCTGGAGTCTATGAGACAGGGCAGGCATACTCACTCCCCCCAGTCCCCGATCGGGGTGCCCCACTGTGTCAAACAATTCACCTTCGTTTGCAGTTCAAAGGCGTTAAGTGCGGTGGCAGCCGCATCCCCGCTATTCCTTTAGCAGGACACGTGCCCTCCCCAGGTGTTTGTGAATGGCCGGAGCGGGCATGCTCCCTGTTAAAGGGTGGCGGAGGATGCAGCCTCCAGTGCGCATTAGACGAGCTCCTGCGCATAGGGGCTTGAGCGGACCTGTGCACGCTGAGTGGATGAGGGGGATGTGCATGCGCCGTAGGACCGGGGAATGGTACATGAGATTGGGCGACCTGGGGGGGTTTCACACAGCAGGGCACTCCCCATCAGGGTGCCCGGGGGGGAAAAAACAAAACCTAGGATAGTCAAAATCCAGGGTTTTGGTCCACTTTAATGGGCCATTGTTATTACACAAACACACATAATGCTTGTGTGAATCATCAATTAACAGTATATCTCAAAATTCGTAAAGGGATTGCAGAATGGATTTGGGTGGACATTTCTCGCCTTCTTGACTTATTCTGCACCCATTTTTGCTGGATCTCCAATGCTGGAAATTGTTAATGATCTTTACAAAAATCATGCAAGGCTCGAGCGCTTTACACATATTTTTATCCAAAGCACAAGTGTTTGGTGGTTCCTTGATCAAGATGCCATTGAGAGGTTGCCAGGTCTGCCCGGGTAAGCTGGAGTGATGTAAGGTTCAGCAATCAGGCCCTAGAGCTGGGGGCGCTTTACATTTGTTACCCACCACCCGCCTAACGTACACCACCTGCTGCTCTCCAGCCTGATTGCTGGATGTCAGAATACAAATTTTACATTTTAGAACAATATTGTTTTTATATTATTGAAGCCTGGTTCCTTGTAAGGAGAATAGTCGGTTTTCTAACCAAAGTATATTGACTTAAATAATGCCTTATTAGGTTTATGTTCCCCTTAAAATGTTTTGCTTTTCAGGTTCACCGTTATTTACTACAATTTGCATTCCTTTCACATAGCAGTTTAGATTCACATTAAAACAGTCCCACACACAGCACTAAGAACATGAAAGCAGTAATTTTGTCTGAGATATGTTTAGTCCTGGTAAGATTCGGACTGAGACAAAAGCAAGTCGTTCTTGTCTTCTAGTCATTGTAACCATATTAGCACAGGGGCACAACAATCCCATTGCAATGGGTAGAATTATGATAAAGATGGAGTTATGGTTGAAGTGTATCAATGTTTATCTAAATGTCACTCCCGTCCCCGTACCCAAAGCTGGCTACACCCACCTGGTCTCTGTGAGAACAGGGCCCAGAAGACTCATTGCCTTCTATTCGAGGAGGTGCTGGCTACCACAGTGTGTTTTCGGGTCCACACCAATCAAATATTGCAGCATAATACAGGAGATGAAAAACTTGGATATTGTTTAAGAACACAGTTCACTATAAAGGAGTTCTGGACTCTATCTGTTGTACTTCCCTGGCCTTTTAGAATTCTTTAGAGGACTCTGATTTGGCATTCCCTGCGGGGACTGTTTACTATTCCTTTTTTCCCCTCATATTCTTTCCCCTATTTTGGTTAATATAGTTATATTGAAGTTAAACTAAAGGCAAGTCAAACTGTTGTCCCTATGTCTCGAGCTACACGTTGCACTGTCTTAAACCGGACCAACAGCTTTGCACAGATGTAAACGAAAGGTAGTGGCCATTTTGGAGCTTCCTCTCCCAGCATCTCAGCTATGCTGCCGTCTAGATTCAACTGACAATGCACAGTAACAGGAAGCCCAGCAGCACTTTCTGTTTGCAGGTGGCCTGCAAATACATGAGTCGCCATTTTGTTTCTAAAATTACTACAGCAGAAGTTAGAAAGAGGTAAATTAATTTTTATGTGCAGCAATCTAAATTGCCCTGGGGAGGGATGCATATGAACACTGTTTGTTGTGTTGGTCTGGTTTAAGTAATTTTTGACTGCTGGTCCGCTTTAAACTTCAAAAGTTATCTTTAAAAGTATTAGATCATTGGAGATTCATAGAAAAAATAAGGAGAAACACTGGGCGTGGCAACAGCAATGTGATGTAAGCACACTGTGATGAGTGTGAGATGAAAGAGGGCGGGGTTTCAAAGCTGCAAAGAGAGGCAGACAATCAGGATGGGCAGGGAGTGGGGATGTTCCTATTCTTGAACCACTAAAGGTTGATTGAAGGACCAGGACTGCGGAGGGGGGGGGGGGGGGGGGCTGAAATTTAAATGAGAAAGTGATTTTCCCCACTAAAGAGACATACAGAGGAGGAAGCAGAGCACTGGAGCCACTTAACGAAGGGTAAGCTACTAATATTTATTTTTTAACATTTGACTTGCCAAACACTATAAGATATTATCCAAAGGATCGCAATACTATTATGTCACTGACGGCTGAGCATGTACAGCAGTATGGTAATCTGCCAGATTTGTCAGATGGTATACTCCCTATGCGATTTTTGCCCTAAGTATATTTGTACTGACAAAAGCCTATGTTGCTTTCTTGCATTTGTCACAATTTTTCAATGAAAAGCACTTCTGGTCAGACTTTTCTGAACAATTGATGGTTGTAACTGGGTCCCACTTGTTTTTCTGAGCTGATGGCACTGCTGGACATCTTCCAATTTAATAGGGAACTAAGTATGAGGTTTCTGTTAGGCTGGCCATCTGCTGATAAAGATGGTGACAGTCAGCAAAGCAGGGACGAGCTCCAGGTGTCGGTACGCCTAGCCCAGGACAAGCAACCAACCCACTGGAGCCAGAAGCTGGAAGCAAGGATGCATAGGAGAGATACTGGAGGGATGCAGCATAAAAGTCGTGAGGCAGGCCAAGGTCAGTGGTCATAGCCAGAGGTTTGAGGATGAAGCCCAAGTCAAAGGTCAAAAGGTGGGCAACACAGATTCAAAGTTCAACTAGGGGTCAACCCAAAAGTCAGTCTAAGCGATAATTTCCTGAGCATTACTTAAATCTCTAGTTGTGGAAAGAGCACACCTTTTCCTGAAGGCAAAATTAATATCAATTTCAGATAAGACTAACAAAAGTGTCCCCCCCCCCCCCGAAAGTGAGAAATGTCGTAACTAAATTGAAGATTACATTAACAACCCACTGAAGAACAATCATGCCAGTCCTTGTGAATTGCCTGAGCCATGTCTCTGCTTTTGGGCCCCTTTGCCAGTTTTGTACTTATGCAAATCTATCTAATAATTAGGATTAGATCAATAGCTAATATTTTTTTGCTTAGATTCGCATGTTATGTTAGAAATTAGTTATATTTTTTTGCTGCAGAATTTTATGTGGATAGTAATATCTCCATTCAAAAAGTATAATTCATAGGTAATAAATGGAAAAACAAACGAAAAAATAATACAACTTAAAATAACTAAAATATTTACAGAGACCTAAAAAACAGATATATATTGCAAGATAGTACATTTCTGAAGCCAATGTGAGCAAGTAAATGTTTATTTTTGTGTTTATGTTTTTTAACTCCAACACTTAGCCAACATTTAGCCAACAGAGGAACAAAATTATTTCAACAATGTCTGGAGGTTCTTCTGCATACATCCCATTGGCTGATATTGGAGTTATGCTGGTAGGGGGTTATGAGGATGTATATAAAATTCTACATCCAGTGGTCTGAATTGCCTGATTCAGGGACACAAAGACAATGACGTCATATCACAGCCTCTTTTACATGAACTTTGACATGAAAAGCATGTGTATTTTTTCCATTGGGTTTGGGCCATTTGTGAGTTTCTCATTAGCTTTTTCCATCGTATTACAGGCTGATTCATTACTAACGCCAGGTAGCGACAGATGAGCGTCTGTACTGCGGCGCTAAGAACGACCGCTAGTGGTCGCTCTGATTGTCTGATCGTCAGTCGCTATCACACAGTGCCCCCGTTGCTTCTTGCAATTTGTAGTAATCATTTTGCCAATGTTAAATGTGATGTTATTGGTTTGCAGAAGAGGCGCTGTAGAGTTGTTACACCTCATTCAATACAGCGCCTGAGCATTTCTATGCTGTAATTGTGTAAAAACCAATCTGTAATCATTACAAAATTAAAACCACATACCCCAAATAACGTACATGTCACCAGAGTAATGTAACTCAAACTTTTATTTTTTTAAAAGAATAGTTTTTTTTTTATTTAGCTTTAGATTTGGCCTGTTATTGCTTCACAATTAGAAATCTTTATGGTGCCTGTAAAAGAGAAAATAAATTCTCTTATTTTGTATTGTTTTTTTTTATATTAAATTTACATTTAATTCTACTAATCACAGTAACATTGCAATGTCATAAAATTATGCCCCTGTTCTAATGAAGTAGTGATATATATCTGCTTAGCTAACTTACCCCAAAGAAAGCAGAAATCATGTTATCCTGCCAGTCTGGGTATCCTCATTACTGTCTGCAGCCATGTTGGGGACTTCTGCCACCAGTGCTGTTTCTTCAGGGGCTTCTTTTCTGTGGCAAATGCAAAGGTTGTGTAGGACACAGCAGGCTAGGATGATTTTGGAGACCTTTTGTGGACTGTACAACATCTCTCCTCCTGGGCGTGCCAAACGGAGAAAGCGTGCTTTCAGTAGGCCGATGTTTCTTTCCACAATACATCTTGTTTTCCGATGAGCTGCATTGTATCGGAGTTGGGCTGATGTTTGAGGGTTTCTCACTGGGGTCATCAGCCACGTTTTCTGCCCATATCCCTTGTCCGCTGAAACAAATAGAAATGGAACAACACAAATTAGACATGCAACTATACGTGTATTTAAAAAATCATCATCTGCACATGTAGCTGCCTAGTTGTTGTAATTTTTTTTTTTCATTAATATTTACCCAGTAGCCATCCAGGTGGCATTTCATTTTTTTCAAACTTCTGGCACAGGACTGATTGGTGTAATACATAGGAATCATGGCATGAGCCAGGGAAACCAGATCTTACGGCCCTGAGTTTCATATCTGGGTTGCAAACCACCATTACATTCATGGAATGAAACTGCTTCCGATTCCTATAGTGCAGTTCTGTGCACGGGGTGGACGGAAAGGGATATGTGTACCATCCACGCACCCTAGCAGATTAGGTATCCCTCCCATGCAGTAAAAGGCACGTTTAATTTTAGCAACCTCCTCCTCATCCTCTAGAAAGGTGATATAAACTACACAAATAACCAGCACTACCTGGTGAAAAATACGGCTCATTGTAGCCTGGCTTATCCCGCTGAGGAAGGCTGCTGTTGCCTTAAAAGTGCCCCGTGCCAAGATATTGAGGGAAGCACATAGCCGAACAATGGCAGGGATGGAGTGGGTGCATCTTGTGGATGGCTCGATTTTGGCCTTTATCTGTTTATATAGGGACTGTAGTGCTGCCTGATTCAGACGGAATCTGCTTCTGATCTGCTCGTCACTTAAATCCCATACAGAGAGACGGATACCAAAGGATCTGGGTGCCTGAAGCCTCACAGCACTTTCTTCTCTTGGCTCCTGCCCTTCCTCTGCGCTGCCACAACAACACATCCACACCCCAAACATAACATCACAATCATCACAAACATCACCATGACTGGCCATATCTCAGGTACTCAAAAAGAAATGCAAACAATCTACCCACACACACACAACCAATCAACACAAACAACCAATCCTAACCATCTAGCACCAATACAGATGCAGCTTAACAGAAAACAAGATTGATAGTGGAAGCAAGTATCAGCCTGCTGAAAGTATGCTTTCTAAGTTTGGCACAGCCAAGAGGAGAGATGCTGCACAGACAACAAAAGGTTCCAAAACCAATCCACACTTTCTGTATCCTACACAATATTTGCAGATGCCACAAAAAAGCTCACAAAGAAACAGCACTGATGACAAAAATCACCAACAAAGCCACAGACAGTAGTAATGCTACACAGATTGCCAGTTCCTGGCACCTAGGTCATATGCCAAAGCCCACAACACTACAGCCTTTGCCAAAGTGTACAAATATTTTGCATAAAATGTAAAGCCTTATTTATACTTAACTTTTAAAAAAGGATGGTATGCTTTTCCGCCTCATGCGTTTGTTAGCTGTTTCCGGTAAGTAATTAGCGGTCCACAGGTGTAGCGGATGGTACGGATAGTGCGGATATGGTCACAGATATGTCTATGGGCCAATCAGAACAGAATATTTTAAATTTAAATAGCTGTTATTGTGTAAGCCTTTGTTTTTGTGTTCACAGATCTAGCCCTAATTAATAAATAATGTTTCTGGTTGTGTAATAAGCAACTTGGTGAAATGTGTCGAAACCTTTTGTTGAATATAATTCAATGATTGCAGTATAGTTAAATGAATACACACACACCTGTATAGAATATCTACATCAATTAACATGGGCAGATTGTGATTGGTTCACCTACCACTTAAAACTTCCCACACACATACAGCAGTTGTTGCCATTCTGTAGTTTGCATGCGTCCTTGTGTGTTTTGTGACTGGCACTGGTGGGTCCCCTGGGGCACCTAGTACCAGTGGGCTGTGTGGTGCCGGTAGAACTTCCTCTAGGAAGAGGGCGCAGGTAGATGGTGTCCTTATGTCAAGAGGGAGCCAGAATTCAATTTGGCGGAGAATAATACTCTTGTGCGCCTGACACTGGCTAAGTGGGAGTTACTTTTTGGCTCACAAAGTCAGTGTTTTGGCAAACGAGAGCAAAGTGTGGGATGCCATTGCGGAGCAGCTTACCAACTCTGCACAATATCGACGTAGTGGCATTGCCTGCAGAAAATGCTTTTACACTATGAAAAGGGCCCTTAGTAAAAAGATGGAGTCGGACCTTATGGTTTAAAGTGGGAGGAAGAAGGCTCCAAAGAGCAACTATAGGCCATTTGAGGAGATGTTGAGATCCCCATATGTTGGCTGCAGGGTGTGGATGCTGGTGACGACACCACAGGCTGGGGTGAAGGTATTTTATTTTTTTAAGCAAAAGATTTGGTAATATTTTCCCTTTGCAAGATGTGTCCTTAATTCATTTATTACAGCAATCATTACTCAGGTCAATCATCCTAAGAAATATAGGTCTTTAACTAATGTTTTGTTTTTCAAAGAGGCCCAAGGTGATTCTTCCGATGAGTCCGAGCCTGAGACGTCGGAGAGCACTGCCCTCCCCCCAGCCACTACTTCGGCACAGCCAGATGTTGATGGTAAAGAGGCATTTTTGTAAACATTGTTGGGTAATGTAATGATGCTTATTTGGAATGCTGACATTAACAAATACTACATGTTCCTTATATTTTGCCACAGAAACCCTCAGCATGGGATCAGCATCTCCTCAATATTCTACAGACTCTTTGGAAGCCAGTAAGTGTATGCATCATTATAGGTAATTTTATATGGTTACAACTGCAGTGTGGCTCATTTTGAGTAAAGCTAAAGTGTTCAAAATGTTTTTAGTTGATTCAATGTGAAAACATGTAACATTTGGTAGTTTTTTTTAAATAATATTGTTGTATTATTGTTTATTATTAAATAATATTTATGTAATCACTACTAGTACCCATTATAATATTTTCATTTATTGTTGATTTGATTAGGCCAGAATACAGGAAGTGGTGGTCCCAAAAGGGTCCTTCAAAGCGATGCTGCTAGGGATGATGGTAAGCATCTGATTTACACCATACTTGAAATGATGTCTTTGAACCTTGAATGTCTGAGCAAAATTTTGAAGGGGTCACTAACATTAGGCCTTATACATTTATTTGTAGGGCAAAGTTCCAGTGATGGATTGAATCTGGACATCTCCGAGGTGGCGGGTATGGGTGTCTAATAATGTTCCTATGATATGTCATGACACAATGTGTGTTTACAATGCAATTTTTCTTGCCCTTTTAAAGATTATACCCCAACATTGTTTTAGTTTGTGAATATAAGCAGACAAACAAGGTTTATTTTTTTGTCGAATTTGATGGTAACTTAACCTTGTGCAAAATATACCTTCCATAAATCAAAAAAAAATTGTACTTTCAGCATATGTCATGTTGCCGCCATTATTGGATGATGATTTGCGCATTCCTGGCAGCCAGACTTCAGAACTTCCAGGGAAGGACCAGACACAGGTAAGCCAGAAATGTATTGTAATGTGTTTTAAAATGTAATGTTATTTGGTGAATCAATTCTTCTACATGTAAAAAAAAAACACTTTTATCATACCAGTCAACCTTTTTGGAGAATGTCGATGTGGACTCCTCCCAAGTGCCATGTGCTTAGCCCTGAAGCGGCACAAGCGGTACGTATCAAAATAATCAAAGTTGTTGGTCCCATATGTTTATATGCTACTGAAATTAATGAATTTTTATAATAACATTCTTATAGGCAACTACCCAAGAAGCTGCACGAGCAGTACCCACAAGTGTGGAACTATTTGATTTAGGGACCCGCATGTTGGAGGCCTACAGTCATCAGCAGCCGCGTGCACGACCCGAGGAGCACATTGCGGCGTTGGAAACACAATCGCTGGTGTATCAACAACAAATACAGGAAATGCGCCAACAAATACAAGAGCTCACACAACAACAGAGCCAATCACAGAGCCTGGAACAGCAGACCCAAT
This sequence comes from Gastrophryne carolinensis, assembly GCA_027917425.1. NCBI lineage: Eukaryota > Metazoa > Chordata > Amphibia > Anura > Microhylidae > Gastrophryne > Gastrophryne carolinensis. Next base: position 103,814,992 of record CM051242.1, read on the forward strand.
TTGTGCAGGCCATCAACCGCTCTGTTGACCGGCAGGACCAGACCTTGTTGTTGCTACAACAGCTAATTTAACAGCAGCATATTTTTTTTGCTGCACTGTTGGCCCCCAACACGGGCCTTACACCTCAGCAGTTGGAAAGACAAGAGGATTAATATGATTTATTTTTGTTTGTTAAAATCCCAAATATCATTGTCAGACCATGACTATTTTTTTTGAAAAATAAATACTTATCTAACTAAACCAAATGTTTGAATCTACTTTAACACATCAATACTAAAGACATGTGTATACATGCCCATCTATATATAGGTGTCTGTGTATTTTACAAAACTAACAAAATAGCTAATATCTAATTCTACATGTTTATTTAGGTTAAGTGTAACAATGTGTTTCATTAGAAATCCAAAAAATGTATAACATTTAACTTTAACAAGGTTTGCCAGTTACTGGTGAGACGCTCAGAAGACGCTCTAATGACTACAGCTTATTCAGTAATGGCGACGCAAGGCGTTGTGAGAAAATGTTACAGAAATGCCTACTACACATCTATCAAAAGCACAGTGTCACATGTAGCGACAGGTATCGCCTGCTCAGAGCGACTGGCCCTCGCCACTATACACCACATTCAACAAGAATTTTCAATGAAACAGCGTTGGCGCTCAGTTTTTTTGTAGTTGAGGCATAGAGCGCCAGACACTGTGTGATTAAAGATATTTTTACGGGAACAGCAGTAAGCAAGCGAAATAACATGAATTGACATTGTTGGTGGGGTGTGACATTACCACTTCAGTTAGAGACAAGTACAGACATTTTTGCATAAATAGTACAAAAAAAAATCAAAAACATGCTTTTTAGGGCCAGAATGAATGTCTGAAAGATTTATGAGTAAAAAGGCTGAACGCCGGCGCTGACCGATGAGGCCGGGATAATGATGAATTGTACGCTACATGGCTTTGTACCAGTCGCTCCACAGATTTTGCTTCATAAATGTGTAATTGCGTGCATTTGCCGGCGGTCACCTGCCGCTACCTGGCGTTACGTGGCGCTACCTGCCACTATACAGCCACTACCTGGTGCTATCATTTCATGAATAATGCCCTCAGTGTTTTAGCTGAGTGTGAAAGTCTTTTCCATTATTGTAATTGCGTTGTATTTTTTTTCACATTCATGTGTAAAAGTCGGGATGAGTGAGGGCTTCCCCATGATTCAAAGCCCAGATTTAGTGGGTGAGAGAGGGCTTTACAACGGGAAATTTCGGACGACATTTTCAGGCACTATTTGTTGGTGAGATTGTGTTTTCATGGTGTGAGAAAAAAAATGTCGTTTTTAAGGCACTCGGAGGCTGTCACCTTCTTTTAAACACCCCCTCCTTCCCATGTGTATAACCTTACATTTATCTGTGTTAAACTTCATTTGACATTTAACTGCCCATGCTTCCAATTTATCTAAATCTGTTTGTAGCTGCCTGCTGTCCTCATTTGTTTTAATTGCTTTACACTGCTTAGTATCATCTGCAAAGATTGAGATTTTACACTTTAATCCGTACCCAATGTCATTTATATATATATATATTGAAGAGAATTGCTCCCAGAACTGACACTTGTGGTACTCCACTAGTAACAGTGAGTGAACCATTTATAACCACCCTCTGCTTCCGATCATTAAGCCAATTTCTCACCCATCTGCACACGTTTTCCCCCAGTCCAAGCATTTTCATCTTTTGTACCAGCCTTTTATGTAGCACAGTATCAAAGTCAAGATATATGCTATCCAATGACTCCCCCTGATCCAATCTTGAACTTACCTCTTCATAAAAGCTGATTGTCTGGCAGAAGCGATTCCTCATAAATCTATGCTTATATGGAGTAATAAGGTAATTTTCCCCAAGATCCAGGATAGTATCCCTTAAGAAACCTTCAAACAGCTTGCTCACCACAGATGTCTGTAGTTCTCAGGTTCCCCCCTAGATCCCTTTTTGAATATTGGCACCACATTTGCAAAGCGCTAATCCCTCGGAACAGCCCCTGTAGTTATTAAATCCACAAATATTAGAAATAACGGCTTGTCTATTACTGTACATAACTCCCTTAAAACACGAGGATGTATGTCATCTGGTCCCGGTGATTTATCAATTTTTATATGCTTGAGACGGTGCTGGACTTCCTCCTTGGTTAGACCAGTGACATTTAATGGAGAGTTTTGGTTATTCCCCTGCATTTTACTTGGTATGTCACATTCTTTTGTGAATATAGATGCAAAGAAGTTGTTTAGTAAATTTGCTTTCTCCTCATTCCTCTCTATAGGTGTCCCCTCCTTGCTTTTCAGGGGTCGCACACCCTCAGGTTTGTGCCTTTTACAGTTTATGTAGCTAAAGAATAATTTGGGGTTAGTTTTACTTTCTTTCGCGACCAGTCTTTCTGTCTCCAGCTTAACTGCCCTTATCTGTTGTTTACATTGTTTATTTTCTTCTTTAACCTTTTTTTAACGCTTCCACTGTCCCTTCCTGCTTTAAACGTTTAAATGCCTTTTTTGTTGGTTATTGCCCCCTTAACCTTTTTGTTTAGCCACATCAGGTTACACGTGTGTCTAACAGTTTTATTCCTGTAAGGTATACATCTATCACAATGAAAATTAAGGATTTCTTTAAAAGTATCCAATTTACTGTCTATGCTTTTGTTTTTAAGGACATTTTCCCAGTTAATGCAGTTTAGGGCATCTCTAAGCTGGTCAAACTTTGCCTTTTTGAAGTTCCGCGTTTTTGTGGCTCCTTCATAAGGCACCCTAGTGACTGCTAAGTGAAAATTAACGATATTATGATCACTGTTTCCAAGGTGTCCCCCAACCTGTACCTTTATTACTTTGTCTGGTACATTGGTTAGTATTAGGTCCTTTATGGCTCTCCCTCTTGTTGGAGCTTGTACTTGTTGGGAAAGGTAGCCATCTTTTGTTTTTAGATAAAAAAAACTATTACTTTTATGGGAACCACATGTTTCAGTGTCCCAGTCTATATCTGGGTAGTTAAATCACTACCATAATCACTACCTCATTTAGTTTAACGGCTATATCTATTTGCCTTAGCATCATATTTTCTGTGGATTCGGCTATATCTGGAGGTTCGTAGCAAACCCCCATCGGTATTTTATTTTTGTTTCTCCCTCCATGTATTTCTACCCATACAGACTCCACATGGTCATTCCCCTCATATATATCCTCCCGCAGAGTGGGTTGTAGAGAGGATTTTACAATTAAGCAGACTCCACTCCCTTTGCGTTTGTTACGGTCCTTCCTAAATACACAGTAGCCCTGTAGCTTTACTGCCCAGTCATAGCTTCCATCCAGCCAGGTATCTGTTACCCCCACTATTATATTGTTCCCACTATCATATTGTTCTTCTGTTATTATCAGTTCTAGTTCATTCATTTTATTAGTCACGCTTCTAGCATTTGTCAGCATGCATTTCAAATGCTTTTGATAATTTTGTATATTGCCCTTATTCCTGCTGGATGTGCTAACCCCTCCCCCCCTCTCCACCCCCAGTTTCATGTCTACACCCACTGTCATTGTCATTTCTACCTCCCCCTTTGTAACTGCTTTTACCCCCCCCCCCCCCAGTGCTTAGTTTAAACACTCCTCCAACCTTTTAGCCATCCTCTCCCCCAGAAGAGATGCACCCTCCCCATTGAGGTGCAACCCATCCCTGCCAAAGAACCTGTAGCCCACTGTGAAGTCGGCCCAGTTCTCTAAGAACCCAAACCCCTCCTTTTTACTCCAATTTCGGAGCCACCTGTTTAACCTTCTAATCTCCCGCTGCCTCTGGCTCTTGGTACTGGTAGTATTTCTGAGAATACTACAGTTGAGATCCTTGCCTTAAGCTTACGGCCTAAGTCCCTAAAATCATTTTTAAGGACCTTCCACCTACTTCTTCCTATGTCATTTGTGCCAATATGCACCATGACCGCTGGGTTCATGCCAGCCCCTCCCAATAATCTGTCAGCCCGCTCCTTGACATGCCCAACTCTTGCCCCAGGAAGGCAACACACTATTCGGCGATCCTGGTCTTTGTTCCCCTAATAATAGAGTCACCCACTACCAGCACCTGTTTTGCCTGCCCTGTTCTCCTATTTCTCTCCCCTTTCTTACTGGAGCAGACAGATGTGTCTTGCTGCAGCTGTGCCATCCCTGAGCTAACATCCTCCTCATCTGCCAACCGGACAAACTTGTTTGGAGGTGCCCTCCCTTTTACCCCTACCCTATCTTCTAACTGTTATCCAGCTAGCTGCCTCATTTTCCTGCTTTTCCTCTCCCCCCATCCTAACACTCTCCTCCCCTGACCCAGAGAGTATAAGTTAGTGAGCTCCAGACTCTTTTCCATGATACCAATGTCTCTCAGTGTTTCCAATTGCTTCTTTAGATCATTAGTGACGGCTTCTAAATCTGCAATTCGCACACATCCGGGGAATAAGTATCCACCATCGACCGATTGATCAAAAAGTGCATACATAGCACAAGATGTACACTGGACAGCATTGTTAGCATTCTCTTACTAGACGCATGTTCCAGTAAAGCCCGTTCCTGTTACATCACTAATATGACCCTTCTACACCCAACACTCACACTCTACAACAATAATAAGGTTGTATTTCACCAATTAGTCCAGGTCATCCATATGGCCCACCACTCTGTGTTCCATGACGGCGCACTGTCACTTGCTCAGGGTCTAAAACAGAAAATAAAAAAGGGCATTGACAAGCATGCAAACTGCTTCACACTTATTTATCACCTACGCACCTTACCTGGTGGCCAGCTTACAAAAATCACGCTCTTGCAACACCATCTTTCTGCATCCATAGGTATATGTATCCCTCAGTTCACTTAGATGCAGCGTTGAGGTCCCACCTGTGCTGTGGATGCATCAATTTATTCATAAATCAATGCGGTGACAGGAAGGTGGCCCAAGAGCAGCAGCCATGGACTGGGTGACATTAGTCACGCGAATGTCCATAGCTGCAGATTGGGCATTGCAGAAATGCTTGTGTGGAAGTGAAAGTCCTGACCGTTGGGACCATTGCTTTTAAGAGGACCTTCAGCTGCTTTGGCAGAGCCGGGTCCCCCCTTACCCCTCCCCCCGATGTGTATTCAGATTGTTAGGATAAAAAACTGTACCTTGGCACTGCAATACTGCAGTGTAGCTCACCTGCCCCCAAGTCTGCTAATCACAGCTACATGGTTATGTTCTCTTTGTGTTGCATTGGGCAATATGTTCAATTTATTGTTAGTTAGGGTTATTGTGGCTTCTGTTTGGTTGTATCGACAACATTTATAAAATCCACACAACAAAGCTCCTAATGCTTTGTTCTATATGGGTCAGGGGATCTACTAAAAATGTATCTCTTCTTGTAAATATGAGAGCAATGTGGATTGATATTGACAAATTCACAAATATGGTTTTCTACATATGACACAGTCCTAGGGTTGCCTGTCACATAGTCACATAGTTAATACGGTTGAAAAAAGTAATATGTCCATCAAGTTCAACCAAGGGTGTTTGGGTAGGGGAAGTTATCTTTTATTTTATTTTATAGGGGAAGCTATTTATTTTAGTTTTTGGTTTTTTTACTGATAACCGCTAATAGTAACTGTTAATGTTATTTTCTTCTAAATAAGCATCTAATCCTTTTTTTGAAGCTGTCAGCGGTTGATGCTGTAACAAGCTTTTGTGGGAGGCTATTCCAAAGATTTATAAGTCTTAAAACGATTGAAGCCTCCGGAGACTGAATGTATTTTTTTCCAATTGAAGGCAGTGTCCCCTTGTCTTTAGAGAGGATTTTACCTGATATGGTATTCCCCCATATTTTTGTATGGGCCATTTATATATTTATACAAGTTAATCATGTCCCCTCTCAGCCGTATCCTCTCAAGACTAAACAGATTTAATTCTCGTAATCTTTCCTCATAACTAAGATCTTTCATTCCCCTTATTAGTTTGGTGGCTCTCCTCTGCATCCTTTCCATAGTCAGAGCGTACTTTCTATGAATGGGTGCCCAGAACTGGACGGCATATTCCAGTTGAGGGTGCACCAATGCCTTGTAAAGAGGCAAAATAACATGTCTATCTCGTGATTCCATGCCTCTTTTAATGCATGATAGTATCTTGGTGGCCTTGGAAGCAGCTGCTTGGCATTGCATGCTGCTATTTAGCCTGTGATCTACCAGTACCCCCTGATCCTTCTCAACAAGTGACTCTCCCAGTTTTACTTCCCCGAGGATATATGTGGCCTTCAGGTTGTTACACCACAAGTGCATGATTTTATATTTTTCCACATTGAACTTCTTTTCCCAAGTGGATGCCCAGACACTCAATGTGTCCAAGTCAGCCTGAAGCTTGTGAACATCTTCAATAGACTGCACTGTGCTACATATCTTTGTGCCATCTGCAAAAATAGACAGTGCTTTTAATTCCATCTTCTATGTCGTTTATAAACAAGTTGAATAATAGTGGGCCCAGCAATGAACCCTGGGGTACGCTACTTACAACCGGTAACCATTCAGAGTAAGTATCATTAACCACAACTCTCTGCACACGATCCTTCAGCCAGTTTTCAATCCAGTTACAAACTGTGTTTTCTAATCCTGAAGATCTTAATTTCCCCAATAAGCGTCTATGGAGGACAGTGTCAAATGCTTTTGCAAAATCCCCAAAAACTATATCCACAGCCACCCCTCTGTCCAGGCTTCTACTCACCTCCTCATAGAAGCCAATCGGATTAGTCTGGCAGCTTCTGTCCCTAGTAAAACCGTGTTGGTTGTCACTTATAATATTATGGATAGTTACATATTCGTGTACGTAGTCCCATAAAAGCCCCTCAAGCAATTTCCCTACAATGGATGTTAAGCTAATGGGTCTGTAAATCCCCAGAGAAGACATAGAGCCATTTGAAAAATGGGCACCACATTTGCCTTGCGCCAGTCCTTTGGCACTATACCAGTTCATGGTGAGTCTTTAATGATCAAGAACAAGGGTGATGAGATAACTGAGCTGAGTTCTTTGAGAACTCTTGGGTGATGTCCATCTGGTCCTGCAGTCTTATTCACATTTAAATTATTTAGTTTTTCTTGGATGATATCCACATCTAGCTTGTTAATTATTAAACTTGGGCTATTGCTATCAGTGGCATCTCCTGTGTTGGCTCCTTTCTTTTCTCTTGTGTACACAGAGCTAAAGAATCCATTTAACAGCTCCGCCTTATCTTCATCCCCAGTGACCATTTCCCCATTATCGTTAATTAGGGCACCTACCTGTTCTGATTTTATTTTCTTCGAATTAATATATTTAAAAAACATTTAGGGTTTGTTTTGCTTTCTTTGGCCACATCTCTTTCATTTTGTGCTTTTGCCAACCTTATTTCTTTCTTACACATTTTATTTACTAGTTTATACTTTTCAAGTGTAACATCTGAGAGTTCAGCCTTGTAATGTTTAAATTCCCTTTTTTTTGTTCTTTATTGCCCTTTTAACTGCAGGTGTCAGCCATGAGGGGTTTAATTTTAGCTGCTTATATTTGTTACCCGTAGGAATACATTTTGCAATGTTGGTACTCACAATTGATTTAAAGCACTCCCATTTGGCATCTGTAGCTTTATTCCTGAACAGATGCTCCCAGTCAATGCCCTGGAGTGCTGCTCTGAGCCCGGGGAAGTTGGCCTTCCTAAAATTTAGTGTTTTTGCCCTCCCTGACAGAAAATCTTTCTTACAGTTTATGTAGGAAATCCAAGGTTAAGGTAATACCATTTATTGGCTAACTCAATAAGATTGAAAATGCAAGCTTTCGAAGCTGTTCAAGCTTCTTCTTCAGGCATAATACATATCTCTAACTTAGACACACATTTATACAAAAAACTACAAAGGAGTGACAATTGTTTTTACACTGACACACATGAAAAATAGCTAAGTCGTAAAATCGTATACTGTGAAATAAGAATGGGGGGGGGGGATTATAACAATTAATGGTGGGCTGATAAGAATGAGAGGGGGAGAGAAAGTGTGTGGAATTTGTATTGCTCTCACACCAGTCCAGACAGTCTGTTTAATATCAGACCTTGTGATGAGTCTTGTCTATTGAATCCATGTCATAATGACACATAAAATTATTGTCCCTGTTTAGCCCACAGTCCATCGATTTAAAGATTTGGATGCATTTACACTCCCATTCCAATCTCTCCTTTTGTGAGCGGAAACCCCCCTTGAGCACTGTGAGTTTGAGGTCACATATGCCATGGCCTGGTCTGCAGAAAAGGGCTGCAACAGGCACATCAGTTTTATTATTTTTGATTGTGAACCTGTGCAGATTTAGTCGCTTTCTTAGCGCTTGTCCTGTCTGCCCGATGAAAAATGCTGAGGGACGCTGCACACACATGATCAGGTATACTACATTAGGGGATTTGCATGTGAAATGACCCTGTACTTTGCAATTATGTTGCATACCTGGTGTCTTTATTCTGTCGGTGGTGTAGATGTGTGTGCAGGTTTCACACCTTTTCTGCAGGCAAGGCCATGTCCCATTTTGTGCTGGGTCACTTAGGGAGCTCCTCACAATGAGTTTTCTGAGGTTGGGAGGTTGTCTGTATGCCAACAGAGGAGGATCTGGGAAAATCTCAGAAAGTCTCTCATTCCTGTGTAAAAGGGGTTGGAGCTCCTTCGCATTTTCCTTAGAATATCCATACGTGGATTGTATGTGACAACTAGAGGAACACGGTTCTTCTTTTGGGATTCTTTGTACTGCAGGAGTCTGTGTCTGGGGATGTGGAGTGCTTTCTGTAACTGGGCCTCTGTTTCTGATGGTTTGTAGCCCTGCCTAATAAAGTCCCTTTTTTAGATTGTCCATATGTGCGTTTCTGTCCATGGTATCAGAACAGATTCTGTTGTATCTGATTCCCTGGATGAATACGATGGACCTCTTGGTGTGGTTTGGGTGGAAGCTGTTATGGTTAAAGTATGCAGCTTGGTCTGTGGGTTTCCGGTAGATGGATGTTTGTAGGGCCTTTCCCTTAACACGTATGGTGGTGTCAAGGAAATTGATTTCTGTTGGTGAATGGGTGAGTTTCAAACGTATTGTGGGATGGAAATCGTTAAAATTCATGTCTTCCTGGCTTGCAGACCAGATGATTAGAATGTCATCAATGTAGCGAAAATAGGCTATTGGTCTAGTGGCGCATTGTGATAGGAACTCCTCTTCCAGTTTTGCCATGAATTACAACAACTTACTTACAGTTTATGTTAAATACAACTATATTGTGGTCACTGTTACCAAGATTTCCACGGACTGTTACTGTCCCAATCAGGTCATCATTATTTGATATTACCAAATCTAAAAGAGCATCACCCCTAGTAGGTTCCTCCACGAACTGATTCATATAGTTATCTTGTAGCAGGCTGAGGAATGCTCTCCCCCTTGTAGTTGAAGCAGAGCTACCACTGTACCAGCCTGTGACGCCCGATCTATCTGTTTATGCAGTTGACCCTCTATTTCCTTAGTTATATTTGGGGGCCTATAGATTATACCAAATTGTATTTTAACATTGTTTACATCGCCCACAAGGATTCTACATCCTCACAATCTTCTGCTAGTATCCCCTCATTAATATATGCTTTTAATTCTTGCTTTACATAATTACACACTCCGCCCCCTTTCCTTTTTGCTCTGTCTTTCCGAAAAAGAGCAAAACCTTGTAGATTGGGTGGAATCTACATGTGTGGAATCCAGCCATGTCTTACCCACACCAACAACATCAATATTCTCTGCCAGCATCATAGCCTCAAGCTCCCCCACTTTACTTACCAAACTTCTGGCATTTGTGAACATACACTTTATGTTCCTATCTAGTTTGACACATTGAAGTATAGTGTTAGCTTCTGCAGTAATGCATACACCTAATTTTTCACTGCTGGTTTGCAACACATGGATCTCCTTATCCATCATAGTAATCCTCCCCCCTTCTAATTCTCCACCCACCATCATATGCTGTCCCCTAAGTAATTTGTCTTCACTTTTGTTTTCACTCTTGCCCTCCCCCCTCATCTCAAGTATTAAATAACTCTACACCCCCTCTAGGATCCTCTTACCCAGCATAGCAGCCCCCCTTCCATTTAGGTGCAAATTATCTGTAGAATACAGTTTATACCCCCAATGAAAAGTCAGCCCAGTGCTCTAGGAACCCAAATCCCTCTGCCCTGCACCAGGGCTTGAGCCTTGCGTTTAACTCTCTAAGCGCCCACTGTCTTTCATGTGTAGCGCATGGCACTGGCAGTATTCCAGAGAATACAACCTTGGAGATCCTTCCCTTCAACTTGGTGCCTAATTCCTTAAATGTATTCTTAAGGATCCTCCATTTCCCATTAATTCTGTCATTGGTCCCCACGTGGACCACGACAGCTGGGTCATTCCCAGCCCCTCCCAGTAATTTATCCACCCTTTCCACCACATGCCGAACCCTGGCACCAGGGAGACAGCAAACCATTCAGTTGAGGCGGTTTTGGTACAAATTATTCAGTCCGCCTGATAATAGAATCCCCTATGACCACTAACTGTCTAGTCCTACCTGCAGTCCCAAACACCTGCTCACTCACTGGGCTGTCCTCCCGGCTGTTAGGGAGAGCATTATCTGCTAGGGCTGCCATTTCTGAGACTTACACTCTTGCATCATTACCCAACTTGGCAATTTTGCTAGGGTGCGCAGACACAGGTATGGCCTTCCTTTTCTGTGCACCCTTTTTACTCCCTCTATCTACATTTACCCAGCTACTTATCTGCTCATCCTGACCCATTACTTCACCCTCTGTATCTACCCCACTTAATGCTTGCTCAGTGAGCAGAAAGCTCTTTTTCATATTGTCAATCCACCTCCGTGTTGCATTTTGCTCCTCCAGATCTCTAACCCGAGCTTCCAGGTTTGCAATTTGCTCACATTTACCACAGCGGTATTCACCCTGGAACTGCTGCTCCTGAAGTGTATACATATGACAAACTGTGCACTGAAGTAGACCTCCAATATTGCTGGCCATTATCCTAGTTACAAAACAGCAGTAAAAACATTTTTAGTGCTCACAGTTGCAGCAACTTTGGTGTTTAACTTCTTATTTTAGCACATAGGCAATAAGAACACTTGAAGTTCCTCAATCAAAAGTCCCTTAATGAAAAGTCCCCTCACTTATAATACAACCTCACTTGAAAATAAAACCGGAACTCGCAAAAGCTCCTGTACTCGCTTTAAACAATCTTATTTATACAAAGCAATACTTCCCTTCCAAATGGCTCTGTCTGGCTGTCAGGTCGCCATCACTTCCGGCAAATGTCCCAGCCAGAACCTGCTTTAGGGGAAGTGATCTAGGCAACCATTTATGAGCTATTTAGTCATGCCAGCAGGCTGAATGTGTACTTCCTCTTGAATGTTGGCAGGAATCTTATGGGAGAAAACATCAGTTCCAACTTGACCATACCTTGGGAATATAATAGAAAAGCCCCTCTTAGGCTTTATTTCAGCTGAAACTTTGTTGTAAAGGACGTGGATGTTGTAAAGGATGTGGCAGAGCAGCTAACAATCTACATATATACATATATGTTGGTGGAGAGGACAGGTATTTCAAATGGGCTAGCAGCCTTAGTACATACAGGTGCATGAAGATGGAGGGGACAGATGTTGTAGAGGAGCTAGCAATAAATGTAGATATCATTGGAAAGGACAGCTACAGTATTGCAGAGGAACAAACAATCTAAGTAATCTAACTATTGATGGGCAGGACAAATACTGCAGAGAATCATCAACAACCGCTACTACAGAGGAGTTAGCAATCCACATAGATATTGGTGGAGAGAACAGGTATTGCAGAGAAGCTGAAATATTGTTTTTGTTCAACATTTCTGCTTGAACAACAGGTTCATTAGTGATAACAATTCTTATGACATTATCCTATTCCATTTATGCATAAAAGTGTATAAGAGACATAAGTAGGTAATTATCCTGGATTTCTTCAAATATTGTGGTAAGTATTGAAGTTTAAACTCCCGAATGACAGTGGCACCTGGTTATGACGTAGATCCAAAGTATATGCAAATTAAGCTTGAGAACTTAAAATCATAAAATCATGAACTTATTTTAATCCTTCAAAATGCATTGCCTCATAAAAACATGCAGCTTAAGCATCATTAAAGCATTTCAGATCAAGTAGTTACAATTTCCTGTGAAAGTGTTTTGTTAAAACCTGGTACAATATTTTGATAAAATTGCTGCATAATGAAAATATGTAAAACGTGAAGTGTATTTAGGCAGCAGTGCCTGACATGTGTAACAAGATTAAAGTAAACAAAAATAAAGATACATTATATGTACAAGATCCACTTGAAAAGCTGCATGCAGGTTAGTTTGATACAAGTGATACACTGATTCAGGTTTGGTAGAATGTATTGCTCCAAGTTCACACTATGGATATTACAATCCACAGCCAAAGAACGTAAAAGTTCTATAACTTTTTTTTATACAGCTGCACCGTTTGCCCCATCAGGTTTTAATAACTTACTATACCCGATTAAACTCAACTTTCTGGCAGTTCCACAACATACGCACAGGCTCCTGTCCAATTAATGCTGCTGTGTAACCACTCACCTATAACCTCCACCTCCACCACTCGCCTACCCTTTGCACCCCTGCCACTGTCCTCTACCGCTTACCTAACTTCTCCAGCCCCTGTCGCTGTCCTCCACTAATCGTCTAACCTCTCCACCCCTGCCACTGTCCTCTACCACTCACTTTACTGCTCACCTAACCTCTTCACCCCCTGCCACTGTCCTTTACTGCTCACCTAACCACTCTACCCCCTGCCACTGTCCTCTACTCCTCCCCCACACCCCCTGCCAAGAACAGACCCACTAATGCAAAATACTGGGTGCTCCACAGTGTGTGGTATGCCTGAGCCTCCCTACCATGTTCACATCACTGCTAAGGAGCTCAACCCCCTGGCTATATTCCAGAATGCCCCTTATTGCACATCCATATGCCCCATCCACCAGGGTCCATACACCCATTGACATTATTGAGAGGGAGCTCCTAAAAGCTAATAATAGTTCTAACTTTTCTGTGGAAGGTCATAGAGTGATGACCATGGTGTCATCAGGCCCAGGTGAGCTCTGCACACACTATGAGACAAACACTGCTGTTCTATAAAGCTCCAGGCTGGAGTTCTCAGGATCTCAGCCCCTAGGTTTCCAGGGATAATAGGAGACCCGCGCATGCATGTGGTAGAAAGTCAGTTTACTTGTAATATAGATGGGATTTTCATAATACCTATATAACCATGACATGTGTCTGGCTGTCCTGTTTGAGGTCAGAGATGGAATATTATATTTCTATTTCCCTACAGTTGCTTAAGGGAAGATGAGCTTAAGAGAGAGAGAATTCATTTACATTAATTTTATATTTATGTGTTCATCATTTCAAGGTGTAGGTCATTTAAAGCAAACTTATACTCTCCCAGAAAACTCTGCATCAAGTATGCTGGTAGTCTACGGGGTCATTTGTTAAAGTGTAGCAAAAGTCTAAGCGGACCCGAACCATTTATAGGCTGCTATGTCCTTGATCCACTGATTATCCTGATTTAGGATGGCTGTGATGGAAATAATCAGAATATGGCCAAGAAACACACCCTCTCCAAGGTAGCCATGCCCAAAAAGGTTTGCCAGGAAGTCCTGTACAGTTAAACCCATTTGCTGATGCCAGTTCATGTGGCCTGGGAGAACAGAAAGAACATGTTCTTGCTTCATTTCAGCTATGGGCTTTCTAGATAGACAGACTCCTCAAATTGGTATGCTTGGGGGGGGGGGGGTATACAGCAGCAGGAGTTAAAGACAAAAAAAAAACGCTATGCTCACCATGTGTCCCACTTTCAGTCACTTCACATGCTGCTTTCCATTGCAGTGAATGGAGGGGTGACTGATGATGTCTCTGCATCGGAGGACACAGGAAAAGATGCGCGATTGGGTGTGCAGCGCAGGCTGTGGATCCAGCTATCAGGTATAGATCTGCAGTATTGGACCATGAATAGCAGTCCACCTCAAGTGTTCTAATGCATATAATAATTCCTTTGATCCAATACTTGCTGCAGCTGGTTCATCCCCTGGCCAGTACTGGATACAGGATACTGACAGCTAAGATCATGTGCAATTTCCCAAATGTATGCTTTACATGGACATAAAGCATACCTTCCAGCTCTCCCTCATTTGAGGGACTGTGCCTATTTTGAGTCCATGTCAAAATAGGTTTATATTGTTGTAACTGTTACAACCCATCTCCTATGCATCCCTCATTGAGGGTGTGTGACCTAATTTAACAACTGTCCATCTCCCCCCCACCCCTGAAAAGTTGAAAGGTATGCATGAAGTGGAGACTATATTACATAGGGGTTGATTCAAAGCCTGGTGAGAAAACTCACTCCTTTTTTAGGAGAGAAACTCACAATTCACTTTCATTGTCTACCTTGGGGCTGATTCAGAGCCTGGTAAAATTTTACACCTGATAGACAATTCAGGCAGGCAGTTTTCTCACCTAAAAAAGAAGCGAGTTCTCTCACCAGGCTCTGAATCAACCCCCTAGATGTGAAATAAACTGGTAAACAAGAAGCAGCCATTTAATTATGGATGCACAGGTTGAAGACAAACGTTTGTTAAGATACCGTCACACTAGATGAGATATTGTTGAGACGCGTTTCACAATCCTTCTCTCTCACCCAGTCAGTAGTTGCCAATACTAGTCTGAATGCAGCTGACAGGTCTGAAAATAGTTTCAGAATGAGTCAAGAGGGAGCAGCCACTGTACACAAACGCAAGATGTTTGCGTATTTGCAGAACAAATCTACAACATAATTCAGATTTAGTATTTCCAAGTCATCTATAAGAAGGTTTTAGCTGCTACCCTGTTGAGTTTAAATATATATTTCTTGGCTTCTTAGTCATTTTACATATGGGTGAATACAATATTCCGGGTTAGATTTCTGTTGTGACCTAGAAATTTGAGTTGAGCAAACCAAAATGTTACAACCGGAGTGCGGATTAAACTTCCGTCAAAGTTTGGTTCGCTGTGGTCCTGAATTTCCTGGGAGTACATTCAAATTAACTCACGGTTTTCAAAGATGATTTGGGCGCCAGGAAAAGAACAAGGGTGGAAGGAAGTGACCCAGCAGCAAGGTACAGGAAGCAGAATGAGCAATTCGCTCGTAGCCCCCCACAAGCCACCTCCCTTTGATGTAACATCATGCGTTGCCAGTATAAATACAGGGATCCTGCCAAAACCACTCATTGCTGCTTCCTAGTTGCTGACAGGCTCATCTGCAGAGTCTTTGTAAGAGAAAGGGAAAGCTGCCATTTGATAGCTAGGAACAGAAATTAGTGAAGAGTTAGTGTAGGGAGTAATCCAATCTTCCATGTCTTCCACTGGTCTCCAGTTCTGCCAGTGCTACTCTGAAGGGGGACACTTGGAGATATCTCAGCTGTGTTCTTTCAGAGAGTACATCCTAAGTATCCCTGGGTTTTTTTTCAAAGGGGTCACCTACCTACCTTCTACAGTCTTGGGGTGGCAGGTTGTCCTTCATATGGGGCACGGAAAAGTTAACCCACAGGGCCACAACCTTTATATTGAGGCCAAGGCATTGAACTGGGCACACTTACTTACCTGTCTAACTCCTTAACTAGCTACCTACCTCTCAAGGTCATTGGGTGGCAAATTGCCATTCATACAAGACCTGTAAAGTTAACCCAAAGGGCCACTACCTTATATTGAGGCAAAGATATTGAACTAGCCACACTTACTTACCTATCTAACTACCTACCTACCTCTCAAAGTCTCTGGGTGGCAAGTTGTCTTTCATACAGGACCTAAAAGTTTTAAAAGTGAACCTACAGAGTCACTACCTTATACCGAGCTCAGGGTATTGAACTGGGCACACTTACTTACCTGTCTGACTACCTAAGTACCTACCTACCTCTCACAGTCTCTGGGTGGTAGGTTGTCTTTCATACAGGACCCAAAAGGTTTTAAAAGTTAACCCACAGGACCACTACTTTATACTGAGGTCAGGGCATGCCTACTTACCTATCGGAATCTAAAGTCCCTACTTACCTCTCACGGTCTCTGGGTAGCAAGTTGTCTTTCATACAGGACCTGTAAAGTTTTAAGATGTTATCCACAGGACCACTAACTTATACTGAGGTCAGTAAATTAAATTGGGCACACCTACTTACCTATCTAACTGCCTAAGTACCTACCTACCTCTCACGGTCGCTGGGGTGGCAAGTTGTCTTTTGTACAATAAAATGTCATATGACGACTGAGAGTGGCAGTGGCAGAAGGGCTGGTGATGTTGTCAGCAGCAGTCATGGCAACAAGATGGGGCTTCGGTTGGCCAGTGGTAATGTGTTGATCAACCAGTCAGCAGTCTTGCACTGGTTGACACAGGCCTCTAACGTCACAGTCATCAGAAGCCAATCACACAGCAAGACATCAGGTGGTTCCTCAGACACCACCATTCGGTGGCAAGGGCAGCAACATTCCTTTGGACCTTCTCCAGTCCTGAAATTTTCTCTCTCCTTTGCTCCACCAATCACCACCAGTTGTCCGAGAGCTAATTTTAGGGTTGTTTGCTGACTCTGAACCACTGTTCAGTGACAGTAACTGTAGAGCAGCATTGATCTTGAGGAAACTGCCTCAAAACACTCCTTCCAAGAGTCAGGGACAGGCAAATTCAGGAGGAGCTGGGGAACAGTGCGCCAGGCAGTTGAGGGAGACAGTAGTGGCAGTGAAACCTGCATAGATGATATAATGTCACTGACTGCATGTGGCAGCCAGGTCACAGGCCTTTAGGCACTGAGAGAAAGTGCTGATGCCCCTGTTAGCCACTTCCACCGTCTTTTACAGGCCTTACGCTCCCAGAGAGACTTCTGATGCCCCTCTTACCCACTTCCACCTGACTTTCACAGGCCTTACTCTGTCAGAGAGACTGCTGATGCCCCTGTTACCAACTTCCACTGGCTTTCACAGGCCTTAGGCACTTAGAGAGACGTCTGATACCCCTGCTACCCACCTCCACTGGTTTCAGAGGCCTTTAGGTTCCCAGAGAGACTGCTGATGTCCCTGATACCCACCCTGCACTGGTTTTTACAAGCCTTAGGTACTCATAGAGACTGCTGATGCCCCTGCTACCCACTTCTACTGGCTCTCACAAGCCTTAGGCCCTTAGAGAGACTGCTGATGCCCCTATTAGCCACCTCCACTGGTTTACAGACTTTTAGGCACTCACGGAGACTGCTGATGTCCCTGCTACCCACTTTCACTGGCTTTCACGGGCCTTAGGCCCTTAGAGAGACTGCTGATGCCCCTGCTACCCACTTTCACTGGCTTTTACAGGCCTTTGGCATTTAGAGCGACTGCTGATGTCCCTGCTTCCCACTTCCACTGGCTTTTACAGGTCTTAGGCTCTCAGAGAGACTACAGAGACCCTTGTTATCCACCTCCACTGGCTTTCACAAGCTTTAGGCACTTAGGGAGACTGCTGATGCCCCTGTTACCCACTTCCACTGGCTTTCACAAGTCTTATGTACTCAAAGAGGCTGCTGCTGTTCTTGCTCAACTCCAGTGGATTTCACAAGCCTTAGACACTCAGAGACTGCTAATGCCCTTGTCACTTGCTTCTACTGGCTTTCACAAGCCTTAGGCACTTAGAGAGATGGCTGGTGCCCCTGCTACCCACTTCTACTGGCTTTCACAGGTCTTAGGCCCTCAGAGAGACTGCTGCTGCTGTTACCTACCTCCATTGGCTTCCACAAGCCCTAAAAGCTCAGAGAGACTGGTGATGCCCCTGTTAGCCACTTTTTCTGGCTTTTACAAGTCCTAGGCACTTAGAGAAACTGTTGATGCCCTGTTACCAACCTTCACTGGTGTTACAGACTTTTAGGCACTCACAGAGACTGCTGATGCCCCTGTTACCCACTTCCACTGGCTTTCACAAGCCTTAGGCTCTCAAAGATATAGCTGATGCCCATGTTACCGACTTCCACCTTAGTCACTTAGAGAGACTGCTGTTGTTTTTGTTACCCACTTCTACTGGCTTTCACAGGCCTTAGGCATTTATAGAGACTGTTGATGCCCCTGCTACCCACCTCTACTGGTTTCACAAGCCTTTAAGAACTCAGTGAGACTGTTGTTATCCACTTTCACTGGCATTCACAGACCATAGGCTGCTGTTACACACCCTGCACTGGCTTTCACAGGTGTTAGGCAATTAGAGAGACTGCTGATGACCCCATTACACGCCTCTACTAGTTTCACAGGCTTTAGGATACTCAGAGAGACTACTGATGCCCCTGCTACCCACCTCCACTGCCTTAGGCACTCAGAGCAACTGCTGATGCCCTTGTTACCCCACCTTCACTGGCTTTCACAGGCTTTAGAGGCTCTGAGAGACCGTTGATGCTCATGATGCCCCTGATACCCACCTCCACTGGCTTTCACAGGCCTATGGCATTTAATGAGACTGCTGATGCCCATGTTACCCAAGCCTTAGGCACTCAGAGCAACTGCGGATGCCCCTGCTTCCCACTTCCACTGGCACAAGCCTTAGGCACTTAGAGAGACTGCTGATGCGCCGTTACACATCTCCACTGGTTTCACAGGCCTTTCGGCACTTAGAGGAACTGCTGATGCTCATGAGGGGCCTCATGGGGCACCCACTTACATTGGCTTTCACTGGCCTTAGGCTCTGAGAAACTGCTGCTGCTGTTACCAACCCTCTACTGTTTTTTCACAAGCCTTAAGCACTCAGAGAGACTGCTGATGCCCCTGTTCCCTACTTACACTGGCTTCCACAGGCCTTAGGCCCTCAGAGAGACTGCTGATGCCCCTGTTCCCTACTTACACTGGCTTCCACAGGCCTTAGGCCCTCAGAGAGACTGCTGATGCCCCAGTTACCCACCTCAACTGGCTTTGCAAGCCTTGGAGGCTCTGCTGATGCTCATGCTACCCACATCCACTGGTTTTCACAGGCTTTGTGCATTTAGAGAGGCTGCTGATGCCCCTACTAACCACCTCCACTGCTTTCAAAGGCCTTAGGCATTTAGAGAGACTGCTGATGCCCCTGCTACCCACTTCCACTAGCTTTCACAGGTCTTAGGCATTTAGCGAAACTGTTGATGCCCCTGCTACCTACCTCCACTGGCTTTTACAAGCTTTAGGCAATCAGAGAGACTGCTGATGTCCCTGTTACCCACCTCCACTGGCTTTCACAAGCCTTAGACACTCAGGGAGACTGCTGACTGCGGCTTAATACGACTGCTGGTGCTGCAGTGTGTTTTTGTTCCTGATCGTCACCTCTGGAATGACAGGGCGAATGCCCTTCAGTGGCTAGGGAGGGTTTGCCTGGTCAAGGCTCCCTTTTACGGCTATGGAGGACAGGTGGTAGAGGCCCCCAGTGAACCCCTAATAGGTGGCCCTATGTGATTAAACCCTAGGAGGAGGTGGATTATGTCCTCATCAGGGATGAACTCAATTGGAGGGCAATCCTTAGACTCTGGGGGTAATTCAGGGGCTGCCCTGGGCTGAGGGGTCCCCTGGTGGGCTTCTGTGGTGCTCCGTTTGGTTCCCGTGGTCCCTTGGTCAGTACCCTTTGGCTGGCAGCACAGGGAAAGGAACGAAGGGCTGTTAAACACCCCGACACCCAGGCCCCACCCCCTCCCACCACGGGTCACTTTCTGCTTTAAAAAAATGCCCCAAAATGCATTGCAGAACTGTCACAACCAAGTTTTTGAAAAGTTCGCTCATCTCTACTAGAAATGCAATGTACAGTACTTAACTAAAAACTGAAAGTTCAGTCAAACTGCAACTCCCTCCCCCAACCTGATGCTGAGATTGTTGTTTAGGGATATTGTAGGAGTAAAAAACAAAGCATAGCCTACCAGCACTACCAGCAATGGGGGCCCATTCCCCCATCGGGAGTTGCATTTTTGCCTGGTTGGCAGTGTGTGCCTGGCAGGACCAATCCATCTCCCAGTGGCTACCCGGAGAGTGGATGGGTTGCACCAGTAAGTTAAAATAATGTTTTTATTTTTATATCCCTAAACCTTAGAGAAGTATGTTAGTAGGGTGGCACAAGCTAATAAGCCAAGCAAAATGGATATTATCTGATAGGATGGTGGTGCTGGTATGTCAAGGGCCCTTATGCTCTTGTAAAATCTTTGAAGAGCGTAAAACGTATATTCTAAGTGTATCTCAGCACCCAGCAGGCAGCGGCACAGGGATGTCCAGTATGACTGTGTAATTCAAATAGGGGTTAAACAGCAGCAGTCACGGTCAGCTTTAATTGTAATCCAACAGATGTCATGGTCAGCTGATAAATCCACACACAGCCCAATTGCAGCTTAAACAAGGCAGTTCCCTTTTATTGACTTGGCAGTTTAGCGCAACAGGTAGAACATTCACAAATCAGGGCTGTAACTTCCAAAAGGCAAAGTCACGGCATGAACTTATCTCAGGCAATATTTCAGTTCACAGTTAATCACAGCTTATCACAGTGCTCTGGTGGTCCATCTACTCCACTCTGAGATGAGCACTTAAAGTAAATCAGGCAGTGCATCAAGCAGGGTAACAAGTGCTTAGGAGAGCTTCTCCCTTACAGACATAACAGCCACTACTTGAATTATGGGCTTCCAGTGGTCCCACTGGGTGTTAGCTTAGAATCAGTTCAATGTCCAAGGACAGCACTCACAGCCAGGTTCAAGACTTTCCCTTTGCTTAAGGGTTTCCAAAGAGGGGCTGCCACACCTTACCAGAGTCTAGGTACTTCTCTCAGCCTCTTCTACTCACATGGTAGATGGCTCCTTCTCTGTTAGATCCACAGCAAAGCACTCCCCTGGGCTTTTTCCTGACAGGGTCTTTTCCAGGCGTCCCAAAACTCTGAAGCAGTATACCTTCCTTGATGTTCTTGCCACTTCACTAATAGCCACACCAACCATCTTACATAAAGTCTGGACTACAGACTATTTTATTGTATGTCCCTCTAACTTCCCCTTCTAAAACCTGTGCTCTATACAATGTTGCCTGCAGTTTTCCCTCCAAAAAAGCTCTCAACCAATCCCAGCAGTTTCCTGCTGTTTCCCAAATTTATCCTATGCCTCCTTGACTCATCCTAAAGGGCAACTCTGAGTTAGAATTCTGAGTTTGAATTAAATTCTGTTTTACTATTCATGATTTTATACTCCCATCTACTGTTCAAAGTTGGAACAACAATTCACCAGATATTTCTTACCCACTGTTTATAGGCAACCCCAGAAATGTAGTGCCGTTTTTACCTACTACAAGTGGACTTCAGCTTTCATTATATTTGCATACATAATAGTTCCAAAGGCTTTTTTGGGATCCCAAGCAGTGGCAAATTACAACCCCCCCCCCCCCCTGCATCCCCTACCCAGTCTTCATAATTTCCTCAGGTGACATGGTGTGGCTAGCTTGGCGATTGCCCAGTTCTAAAAAGTTGGGTTTTCCACCGCCAAGGCCAGATCCAGCTGGCATTTTTTTCAATTGCTGATGGGCTGATCTTAAGAATGCTACCTGACTTGACCAGCCCATTGCCCATGTCCCTTACTTCCATGTAGTCTGGGAAGCACTGTCCCAGACCATCCCCTGCATATCTGAATTTAGGAGCACCCAGAGCTATAGGGAAGCAGTGGATGTTAATAGCAATATGGTAGCCACCGGGAAAGGTGGGTTTAGTGGTGACCTCAGGGCTTTCACACAACAGGTGAAGTCAAGTCAGCTGGCATTATTGAGATCATCAAGCATTGCCAATGCCAGAAATGCTGCCAGTAATCCCCCTGTGAAGCTATGATATTTTTTATATATTTTGTTCCCATATAAATTGTAAAACATCTTATAAAATCACTGTATATAGGATGTTCCTTTTTGTTTGACTTAATTAATATGTAGCATGGTGGGAAACCCCTGCTTTGTTCTCTGGAAGCTTTAGTTTCAGGTGTGCATTTGCATGCAAATTAAGTTGGCTACCTGTGATAGATTAATCTGGGCCAGAGTATCACCTTGGTGAGTTTTGCCTGGGCCAATCAGAGATGACCTGTGGATTGCATATGGAACAAAGGATCAGCCTCATAAAACCAGTGGACTGGAGAGAAAGGAGAGATTTTGATTTGAGGGCAGCTGCAGAAAGGATGTGCTGGAGAGACAGTTGGATGATGATGAGAATTTGCCTTGGGGTAGAGAGACCTGCATTGTGCAGCCAAATACAGCAGCCATCTTGTTTGTAGATTGGACATGGCCTGCTGATTTCTGCTTGGACCTGATTAAAAAAGATGAGTAATCAGTTTAATATATATATATATATATATATATATATATATATATATATATATATATATATATATGCTTTTGCAATGTTAGGCTTTCTATGTTTCAACGCTGATTGTAGGTACATAAAATAACTTTAAAGTGCATCATTTTCCTTGGAGATTACTGGCAAATGAACTTATTAGACAAACGAGGCGAAATTTTAGAGATAAGAAATACATATATTTTTAGCTCGGCTGCAAATAATTAATTAGATAATTAGATAATAATTAGATAAATTACGCCCAAGTAAGGCACCCCCCCCCCCCCCCCCCGATTTTGGTTGGTGCTCTTATCAGGTCCTGGTCCACACTGCTTTATGTTTCTTTTACTAGCTGACAATAAAACAAATAATACACCAGATTCTTGAATCTTGGTTTTAGCCATGTTAAGCCCTCATGCTATTCAGTATTGTCCTTTGTGGTGCGGGTTTGCTGTTTTTCAAGACTTTTCTTATTGCATATGCGAAAATGAGAATTTGCATTCTGGCTTTCATAACTTTACAGATTTTGCCTGCACTCTCTCAGCCCTGATTTGGCCTTTGTCCTGGCATTTAAAAATGGAATTTGCTGGTCAAATCTTACCCCCTCTTTCTGCTTGCGGGATTGTTGACAGATGCTCAGATGACGTGTACAATATATGAGCATCTGCAGTGCCGTGGGCTGCTCTTCCACTGTCTGGACATTGATCATATGTCTAATCAATATGTGTTTGAATTGCCCAACTAAACCACCATTCTCTCGAGAAGCTTTACTCAGAGCTGCAGCCATGGTTGGCCCCCACTACGAGAGGGGCATGAGATTGATGACATGACCAAATTGGTTGGCTGCCTTCAATTTTTAGCTCCTTCCAGAGGCTTGTGCCACTGTCTGTTGGCATGTCCCAGCCTTCACTGAGCGCTGTCCTGACTAAATTTCTCGATGGCATGGTTGCCCTGCAGGAGAAATGCATCTGTTTTCCTGACAGCTTGGCAGCCTGGAACACGGTATGTTTAGGGGACCATTGTTACTCCTGCTCCTTCTTGCCAAGTAGCCTCTGTTTTGCCTAGCCTTTGTTCCGCTCACCTAAACTAGCTAATCCTTGCTTTCTCATTGGGCACACTGATTCCTGTGTCCAAGTTGTCCATGTATCTTCTTGCTCTTTGCCTTCTACTGTAATGTTGCTAGTGTATTATCCAGTGTCCGTTGACATTTTCTTACAGGAACCAGAAGATGGGACATTCATTCAATGTCCAGTGTGTTGGGTGTTCCGATCTCCATTTTCTTATTTGAGTTTTATCTGGCTTCCCAGGCTTTTCCCACCCTTATTTTATGGAGCCCCAGTCTATATTCCCCCTTTAAGACTGGCAATCTGAGTGGTGGTTGGCTTCTGGGTAAGTGTGAATATTAGTGTTGCCTTTCTGTGTTTCTATAGTTAGCCTTGCATTTGTAAGTATGTGAGTTGGTATCAGCTGGGCCCCATAGTATGTATTTATGTGTATCTTTTAGTGTGGCCTATGTGGCTCCCTGACCTTATTCCCTAATTGTGTGGTCATGTCTGTATTTTGAGTCCCCATTCCCCCTGTTCCTAGTTTAACTCCTTTGGCCTTCTAGTGTGCCTTACCTCATCAGCTTCCCTTTTGGAGTATATTTTGTTATTTGGCCCACTTGCCCTTGTTGCCTTGCCTTGTCAGTTGATTGTAATTGTGTTTTTTCTTGGTTTGTTTTTAGATGGTGGCTGCTAACCCCTTTTCTGCGGCCCCAGGTGCAAGGTCAGGAGGTCTATAACCGGGCCCACGGGTGTACCCGTGCTATGGTGGAGCAGGCTTTCATATAAGATTCCCGGGCCAATCACCTCCCTCCCCGCGGGACATCCTGATCTCGGATGGGTGAAACCCCCCCAAACACCCCAAATTCCCGGCCGCCGCCGCCTCCCTCGCGCCCCTCTAGACGTGCGCGCGCCCGCGCCGGCCGTCTGTGAATGGCCGGCGCGAGCGCGTCAAGAGTGACACGCGGGAGGCGGTGGCGGGGGAGCCGCTTGTCCGCGGCTGTCAAAACGCTTGTCCGTCGGCGCTGGGAGCGGGGAGAGGTGAGTTTTTCGGGTGATCGGGGGGGTTTCACACAGAGGGGCACCCAGATCGGGGGTGCCCCACCGAAGTGGACCAAGACCCAGGATAGTCAAAATCCTGGGTGTTGGTCCACTTTAAAGACCAGCTTTCGTTGCCTTGACCAGACTGGTGGAGTGCTAAAGTACCAGCATGGTTAAGATCATTGTGGCCTTCTCCCTGTTGCTGTTGTGCCACCATTGAAAATGACACAGAGCAGGGAGCACACACAGAGCACCAGAGGAGCAGCAGTGGGTTAAGGATTCCTGCCTCAGCGTCAGGGTACGGTGTCAATTTTAGACTGAAGTTCCACTTTAGGTTTTGTCTGCTTTGTTTTCGCGTTGGTTTCTTTTGTTCTGCTGCCCCCCCCCCCCCCTTGTTTTCGTTTTGTTGTGACTAAATAAAAATTCAAACTGATTTTGAAAACCACAGCACTGTGCCCCAAAAATAGTGGTCATACTGGGGATCTTGCATACAGTATTTCAAAAACTAAATGGTTGGGCCCCCTGGCCAGAAAACGCAAACAAAACAAGCAAGGTGAGGCACATGGGGACACACACTACATGGGATGCCACAAAAGGAACCAGGAGGAAGAAGGTGAGTCACACTGGGGACACACGCTACATGTGATGCCTCAAAAGGAACCAAGAGGAATAAGGTTAATAACACTGGGGACACACACTACATGTAATGCCCCAAAAGGAACCAGGAGAAAGAAGGTGAGTCACACTGCAGGGATGCACAGAAACATGGGATGCCTCAAAGGTGGGGTTCAGCTATGGAAAAAAAAACCTGCATGTGTATGCCGGCATGGATGCGAGATGGCCACAGAGCACTGAGAACAAAGGCTGGAAACAGGTACAAATCTGTTTTAAGATGCTAGTTCACCAGCTAAATACATAATTGATGAGCTAAAATGAAAGTTTATGCAAAACACGCTCGTTTACGCCTGGTGTTCGCAACTTGCCAGTATGTGAGTCTGCTTCTGCGCGAAACCGAGCAATCACGGCGAGGCTCAGAATCAGTCTTATAATGATGAAAGAAGTCAAGCAAAGTGGAATGTTTTGGATCTTTAGAAATGTATGGTTTATTGAGTGAAACCTGTTAGGGTGATTTTAAATAAATGTTTTAGTGACAATTTTGCTATATGTACAATATGGGGTAATGCAATAAAATCTGAACTCTTGTAGTCTAAATAACAGATATGTCACATGTCAGCAAGAACTCAAACACAAGACTGATTCTTCCAAAATAGTGAACTTTATTCAGCATGTTACACACACAGCATGTTACACACACAGTTAATAGCAGAGTCAACTTCTTTAAATAACGTTATGATATCA
The DNA here is from genome assembly GCA_027917425.1 of Gastrophryne carolinensis. Lineage (NCBI taxonomy): Eukaryota > Metazoa > Chordata > Amphibia > Anura > Microhylidae > Gastrophryne > Gastrophryne carolinensis. The sequence goes on from CM051242.1 coordinate 103,840,845, forward strand.
CTTTATCAATGGGCTCCGGGTGCCATAAGGCATACCGGGAAAAATTCTGGTAGGCTGGCACTAGGAAAGGCTGCTGTTCTCCCCACCTCGGCCGCTCTCACACAGGAGCACACACACACGAACACACACACACACACACACACACACACACTCTTACCGGCACTTCCTGGTTGTTGCGCAGTGGGCGTCTATGGGCCATATGGGTCCCGCCCACCAACGCCGGTAAGCATGAGTGTATGTGTGAGTAAGTGTGTCTGGGCGGCCGCGGGGGGAACAGCAGTGAAGAGCAGACTGGCTGCCCGCCAGGAACCAGTGTAAGTTTGTGGGCGGCTGGGGGGTAACAGCAGCGACGGGCAGGCAGGCATGAATTGGGTACCCTACCTGCTGCCTTTATATTGTCCAGTGTTGGTGGGAGGGAGTGGAATGAGGGATGCCCCCACTGGCTGTACTGAGGGATGCCCCCACCCACTGGCTGTACTGAGGGATGCCCCCACCCACTGGCTGTACTGAGGGATGCCCCCACCCACTGGCTGTACTGAGGGATGCCCCCACCCACTGGCTGTACTGAGGGATGCCCCACTGGCTGTACTGAGGGATGCCCCACTGGCTGTACTGAGGGATGCCCAACTGGCTGTAATGAGGGATGCCACACTGGCTGTACTGAGGGATGAACGTACTGGCTGTACAGAGGGATGTCCCCACTGGCTGCAATGAGGGATGCCCCCACTGGCTGTACTGAGGGATGCCCCCACCCACTGGCTGTACTGAGGGATGCCCCCACTGGCTGTAATGTAGGGATAACCCACTGATTGTACTGAGGGATGGCCCCACTGGCTGTACTGAGGGATGCCCCCACCCACTGGCTGTACTGAGGGATGCCCCCACTGACTGTACAGAGCGATGTCCCCACTGGCTGTACTGAGGGATACCCCCACCCACTGGCTGTACTGAGGGATGCCCCCACCCACTGGCTGTACTGAGGGATGCCCCCACCCACTGGCTGTACTGAGGGATGCCCCACTACCTGTAATGAAGGATGCCCCACTGGCTGTACTGAGGGATGCCCCACTGACTGTAATGAGGGATGCCCCCACTGGCTGTACTGAGGGATCTCCCCACCCACTGGCTATACTGAGGGATGCCCCCACTTGCTGTAATGTAGGGATACCCCCACTGGTTGTACTGAGGGATGGCCCCACTCTCTGTACTGAGGGATGCCCCCACTTTCTGTAATGTAGGGATAACCTAACTGGCTGTACTTAGGGATGCCCTCAGTGGCTGTAATGAGGGAGGCCTCTCACTGGCTGTAGAGAGGGATGCCCCCCACTGCCTGTGGTGAGAGATGCTGCACACTGCCTGTAATGAGGGATGCCGCTCACAGCCTGTAATGGAGTGATCCTCCACACTGTCTGTAACGGGGGATTCTAGCACACCATTTGGTTCAGAATATTTTCTTTATCTTTTTTGTCCTCCTAAACCCTGGGTGCATGTTGTGGAACGAAAAATAAGGTGTATATATAATGTGACATTAAGATACTATGAATCAGTACTGCAGGGCCGGTGTGCCCCAAAAAGTCCCGGGCCATTTTTTAGCCCCAGTCCACTCTGATCCAAGAACTACCTCAACTTCAGGCAGAGTATAGCAGCGCAACAAACCAGAGGTCAGGGAGACCTTCTCCACTTCTAGGGATCACTTTCATCTCTTGTTACAATATCCAAAACACATCTCGATGGGACTGGGGGTCCTTTTGAAAGGGACTGCCACACCTTACCAAAGCTTAGATACTGCTTCCCAGTTTCCTGAGCTATTCAGGAATTCTTCCACTCCATAGGGGTACCTTGTCTGTCCTATCCACACCTGGACCCGTCTAACTGGGTCCTTTGTTCCAGTAGCGCAGACCCCTGCTCACCAGTCCATGGCACAATTCCTTCTGTGCCACGACCTGAACCTCCACACCACTCTGATTTCTTGCCCTACAGGGGTGTTTATACCATGGTCCACTCCCTGGGCTTATATCTAATTCCACCCTCTGTACCCCTGTTCTAAAGAGAACTCTGCCCTCTTGCACCAAGTTAAAGGAAGACCCTGCCCCTTTGACCTCTTATTAAAGGGAGGTTCCACCTTCTTCTCTCTGGTTATAAGGATGCTCCTCCCCTTCTCTCTGGTTGTAAGGATGCTCCTCCTACTGTCAACCTGCTATAAGAAAACTTCACCCACTTAACTTTTACTTTTTTAATAGGCTGTTCCACCCCCGGCCCTCTGCTCTACCATCCAAATTGCAGACAGCAGAAAAGGGGGGGCGGCTTTCCAGCATGACTCCTAGTCCGCTTACCCACCCACCACTAAGGTCTTCCACACCCCAGAGGGGCATCCCAAACCCAGGAGCATTAGAGGATCCCAGCCCCGTGAGCATGGATGAACCCATTCAGTCCAGACCGGCTAATGTCCCCCATGCCACCCTGGGTCTCCCGCGGTCCTGCACCACCGGGATGGCCAGTGTGTGGAAGATCTCCCCAGCGCATCCCCACAGCAAAACTATGGGGAACCCACCCTCCACTCATGACCAGACCCAGACTCATGGCTGCAGAGAAAAGGATTGGGCGTCCCCTGTCAGCTACCACCAAGCTACTCTCTCACACCCCCACTACTTACCTAAAGCTACACTGTACCTTCCTACTAATCTTTCTCCCTCTCTACCTGCATACATGGATCACCACCAGCCTAGTTCTAATGGGGATACGACAATGTAGAGCCCTCAAAAATAAGCTATTTTGTTTAATCCTGTCAGCAGAGGAGAGAAGCAGGTGCACTTGCTGTGTTTTGCAACATTTGTAACAAGCTGAAATCATAAAAAATCCTGAGCAGGCCTACTGTATGTAAAGACACTTAAAACTACATGTCCCAGGCTCCTTCAGTGAAAGAGACTACGGACTACGTGACCCATGATGCTTAGGGAAATATAAAAGGGGGGTAGAGTTTGAACTTGTGTCCCTGAGAGCTGAGAGAAAGCTGCTGTATAGGTGAGCTTAGAGCTTGAATTTATGATTCACTTTTATGAAGTGACTACTATATTAAGATGGAGATGTCTGGGTGGGACACTAAGCCCTCTTCACAGTGCCTCATCCCTTCATGATCCCAGGAGTGAAGACCCCAGAACACCCTGATCCTGCACCTTTTTTCCCTGTCCAACCTACCCTGTGTTCCCCCCAATAAATCCCTCTTTAAATTTTACTAGAACTAGTGTGGGTGTCATTTATTTCAGCTACACTCTAACTGGACATTGGTATGTAGACCAGTGAATGGGGAGTTCAAAAATAAAGAGAATAAATCCCACATGGAGAGCTGGTACTCTATCATTATTAAATAAAGTATTAAGGTACCCCTTCCTCTCCTTCACTCCTTCACTTAATATATGGAAGTCAATTTGAATATTTTTTCTTTCACTTCAGAACATTACTGTAAAGTGATGCTTTGATATCATAGAACATGTCAATAAAAATGTATTGAAATATAAAACAGATTAATCACAGTGTAGTGTGAATTACATTTTATATGTTTCAAATTTTACAGTAAGACACATTTGTATGCAGTGTTTCATTCCTCACTATTTGTTGATGTGAATAAGTGGTTTCTTGCCCATGTCCACACAAAATATCGAGTTCATGGCTCTGTGGTGTAGGGCTTGGCTTAGTATTCTTTGGTTGAGACCCTGTTGAGCTTTGGTGAAATGGTTCAATAAAATATATTAGCCCTAACCTGTGCTTTGCAAAAGATTAGGCTATTTATAATGTGTGGGCCAGCCTTCTCTTGCTCTTAGCATCACAATGCCCTGCATCACTGTTGTATGTGTAGGCTGAGAATATTGACCTATGTGCAGATAAATAATGGAATTAGCATAAGAAAATGCAATTAGCAAAGGAAAATGCTTTCATTTTGGGTGTGGTTCCATTAGTACAAATAAGCAAACTTTTCAATAGTTCGATTCAGAAGATTTGCCCAACTTTTAACAAACTAGCTCATAAAACAATAAAAAAATATGCTTACCTCAGTCCCCATTCTAGCGCATATTTTTATATTTAATCCTTTGTGAACTGGTAAGGAGTCCTTAAGACCCCTATACCAGTTCATACTGCAGAAGACACTGATAAGTCACCAAACTCCCTCCCCCATTACCTGCAAGCCCAAAGCCCAGGGGGGTGCAGAGAAGCCTGTGGCCCATATGGGCTATGGGGGCTGGTAGTGTTCGGGGCCAGAGGCTGGCCGCTTGTCCGCACCCTGGTTTACCAGACCCCATTGCTGGTGCCCAAGCAAGGCAAAAAAACTTCTCCCTACTAACCTTTCTCCCTCTAACTACAGACGCGGACCGCCACCAGCCCAAATCCGGTGTGGATGCCCGGGGATCCCTCGGGGCACCCCAGGATGGAGAGGGTCTCCACCTCCCATGGGAGGGTTCTACAGTTTCCCAGTGTGGGCCCATGTTTCCTCTCACCACCTACCTGGTAAGTAACGATTACTGTAAGAACAGGGATGTCTGGGTGGGACACTAGACCCTCTTCCGAGTAACTAAGTCCCATTTCCTTCTCTTTCAGGCACCAGCGTCCCCAGCCTTCCTGTGCCCAGGATAGAAGACCCCAGAGCACCCTGCTGATCCCGCACCATCCTCCCACTCAACCTAACCCCACAACCCAACCCTGTGTTCCCCCAATAAAGACCCCCTTTTCTTGCATATACTTGTGTAGATGTCATATATTTTGGCTATTCTGGCAGGGGACGGTGTTTCCATTGTCATTTTAGGTGTAGGTCTGCTTTAATACCTATAGATCATTTGCACCATAATATCTATATAGACTTGCCAACAAATTCTTGATAAAGCATATGTTTTAATTCTGGCAATTGTGGTCATTTGTGTAGCAAAGTTACAGAGGCACATAAGAGTTTCAGTTGTGCTGTCCTTGTCAATAAGTCAGAAATGAGTATGATTTATCATCTTTTCATAAAAGCCTCCACCCTGCTCTATATATAGTTATTTGTAAGGCGTTCACTGGCCAGCTAATCTGCTCTGAATAGTACAATCTCAGCCTAAGTAACAAAGTACAGAGGGAGGTCAGATGCAGTCACATGCAGTCAGGCATTCGGCAGTATCCAGGTGTGTTCTTACACAAGGACAATTACACGTTGTTGTTACACAAGGACAATTACATCTAAGGAAGAATACTGTCAGTGGTGGTGTCAGCCTGTATTGATTGCATTGCTTCCTCACTTGTCATTACTTATTGCTCCAGTACAAACAAATGTTATCAGGAAACCTGTGTGGAATGAGCCATCTGAGTGAAAAGAAGTAGAGAAGCAGCAGCCAGACAGTTAGTATTGTAAAGTGATCCTAACCAGGACCAACCTACTCACAGTGCTTGTAAGCCCTGAATTTAGAAGATACTTTTTTTTCCTCATGAAGACCTCTATGATAGGAAAACAGTCATGTCTGCCCCATACAGATGGAGCTTAGGTAGAAAAAGGTGAGTATCTAACTTACGTAAGGCTGACGGATGATGTTACTGTAGAGGTCAGTCATATATAGTTAGGCCACATCCTCTAATAGGTCTCGAGTTTCCTGCAAGGTTGTTCAAACAAACTTGTGTTTTTCATTGGCTGATTAACTTGGATTTGGGCACCAAAGGCACAGAGGACGCAAGGGATCACAGATGATGCGAGGCAGCTGGCCAATCCGCTGCCAGCAACAAGGCGAAGCTAGCGCTTCCATTCCGCAATAGTAGCAGATTGTAAGCGCAGATGCACTTAGGCAAAAGGCTAAGGCTCTTTCCCCAGCCAGTAGCCTGGGATCAATCCATTCTGGGCATGAAAGTGGGCATAGTTACTCCTCCTTCAGCCAAGACACCACCCAGCAGACCACAGCATCTGCCTCCCACCCTGGGTTCAAACTAATAAGGGAAAAGTTGAGTGGCCGATTTAATGAAGCCCAGCTGGAGCTTCTGCTGGATGGTGTTGCCAAAAATTATCGATTGGCTGGATCTCGATCCCACTCAACCCTCAAAGCATTGTGGGAGCAGTTATGGAGATAGCCCGCAACATGACGAGGGCAGGACCAGAACCCAAGGATGGTGCCCAGGCCAGGAAAAAATGGGATGACCTGAAGGTGGTGGTTTGGCGGAAACTCAGCAACAGACGGGCTGAGGGATAAGTGCTGAACTTCTAGAGGGCTGCTGTACAGGAAATATTGGACAGCTCACTAGAGCCAGCCTTTCCTTTATTTGAATCTAGCTTGCCAACTGGTGGGATGCTCCCTAAAACTCTACAATTTACTCATTCTGAGGAACGGGTGTTGGGGATGCTCCACCCAAACACCTACCAGGGGGTGTCGGACACCATGGACCCACCAGTGGCAAGACTTGTTAGCAAATTGTAGCTTGGCACAGGGGGAAATAGGCCAACCAAATATGCCATCCATGAACCTTAGTTCCCAGCCAACTTTTAGGGCTTGCCTGCGCAACATACCAAGGGTATTAGGCAACCTTTATATGTAACCTCTAACACGACTGTGAGCAGACCAGAATTTGAGAGCCCACGTCGATGTGGAACCCAGTGTGTACCTTGGAGGGATTTTGAAGGTGCACATATACTATTAAGAGAAAACTACCAGTGCATTTACCTTGACTTTGCAGCAACACCCCAGCACCTTGCCCACAAGAACCGCCACCTGCAGCCACAGCTGGCCCCTCTGGTTTGGCTACCACCAAGACAACATCAAGGCCGGGTCCACCCACCAGCCAGCCAGCCACCAGCCAGCCACCAGCCAGCCACCAAGGGAGTCCAGACAGTGATTAGGTAAATGAGTGGGCTTTATAGGCAAAGGGCAAGGGGCAGGGTGGAGAAGGAGGGTGAACCCAATGTAAAGTTTGGGAACACTAATGTTGATCTAGCTCCACACAGATGGGACCTCTCCTCGATAAAATTAATGAGCTGGAGGGGGGGCACTCTGAACATCTGGATGAGGCCCTCAATATTATCTGGACACCTTCACCAACACGGGCCATCACCACTCCTCCCGGCAGCTCCAGCTTCATATTGCCAGTAGTAGCCCCGCCAGCTCCACAGAGCATCCAGGAGAAAGACAGGCCCAGCGTGCAGTCAGGCATCACCTGTCTTTGGTAAGGCAGTGACAAATCATGGAGGAAAACTGGTGGGCCAACAGCAACCACTTTTCAGCAAAATACCAATAGATATTTTAAAGTAGTGCGACAGACCGCCAGTTTGCTCCATGGAGACCTAGCTGCAGTGGTTGTGGAGCAGCAAAGCCATCACCAGCAGATGGAGACACTGGTTGTGGCACTGGTGGTGGAGGCCAACCAGGTTACTATTCAAAGGCTGGAGAGGCTGGAGGCACAGCAAGCTGCAAACATCCAAAGCCGGGCTACATGCCCCTAACCTGCTCTTCTGGAGTGTGTCGGGTTCCAAAGCTTAAGTTACGCTGGACAGGCACATTTTTATGTATCAATTTTCTGTTGACCTTCATCCACAGTTTTGCTGGACAACTTGTGATCATTACCATATAATTAGAGAATAACTACAAAATATAATTTTGTTTGGATGCTATTTAAATACACCTAGACAAGGCAAGGGATATACTAAATAAAAACGGACATAAGTGGAGCAAAACAAATGATAAATTAGGAAAAAGTGGAGTCCACCAAACGTTGGCGAATGGTATGGCCCGCATAGCTCTGGGTGCAAGCATACAGATGTCCTGGAATCTATTGAGCAATAGCAGGGTTTTTTCACCAAATATGATGACACCATCTCTTTGGATTGTATTGTAGGCATAAATAAAAAAGTGTCATTATCCTCAAGAGAGGAGTGTGGGCTACAAGGAGGAGCTATGTGGACCTAAACATACAGAAACATATATTTCTGAGCAGTTGGAGGCACATGCGTACATTCGATAGCACCCATGACACTTGGCATATTCGCAATGTTGAAAAATCCCAATCTCATCGCTGCCATGCTGTTCTCCTGTAGGACAGCCATGTCAGTCTTCTGCTGTGGCCGCCGCCATCTTCACCACTAGCCCCTGCTGACGTCATCTCACTCCCGGCCTGGCAGTGTCAGATACAGCGATCGCTGGAGAGAGGGATAAAGGGCCATGGGATCCTCTGCCTCCCCCCCCCCCCCCCCCAGCGATCACCATCTGTCTTCGAGATCAGCGATGGACACAGGAGCTGACGACCGGAGGGGAGTAAAGAAAAAATATTAATAATAATAAAGTCATTTTCGCTGTGTGTGAACTGGTAAGGGATCCATGAAACTGCTATATCAGTTCACAAGGCTCGGATGCTGGCAAGTCACCTGCGGCTATCGGGTGACTTGTCATTAACCCCAAGCTCCACACTACCTGCCTCCCCAAAGCCTGGGGAGGCAGAAGAGCCCGGGCCATTGGGCTGTACTGGCTTGTAGCTTGTAGGGCTGGGGGCCACCAAAGTTGGCCTTTGCGCCTTGTTCTACAAGCCCACATAGCTGATAAGGGATCTATGAGACCCCTATAGCAGTTCACAACGCTTAGGAGGCTGGCAAGTCACCTGCATTTAGCTGGTGACTTGCCATTAACCCCCAGCCTCCCATTACCTGCCTCTCCAAAGCCCAGGATTTTTTTATTGTTTTGTACATATTTCACCCCATAATATTGAGAATACACTTAACAAATGACAAACAAGACATTTCATGTTAAAGCCCAGACTCCCTTCAAAACCCACAGTTGAACATGTGTAGCACAAAATAGTGAAAAATGGTCTGGCAACAGAGGGTGACAAAAACTCTAGGTAGGCAGGCAGTTAAAGGGTTAAGAAAAGTTTACTTAATTGATGACTTCTTGTCTAAAATAATGTGGGCAAACATTTTTAAAGCCTATCTATTTGCTAAATCTTTCTCTCCAAATTAAATGTGTAACTATTTGGGATATATTGCAGCATTTTAGGATTGCCCTGCATATTTATATTTTCCCTGTGCAACTGCCCTTTGTAAAGCACATTGGAAGGTAATGGTTCTATATAAATAACACTGATAAAATATAGATTGCCCAATGATTGCCTAGTGTCTGTTTAGCATTATAAAGTCAAAATGGCCTCATCATAGGGCAGTCATGCAATGTATATTTTTCTATACAATGCTTCCTGAAAGCACACTAACAGGACCCAATTTAAGATGATATCGTTTCTGATAACCTTGGTCTAGCACATATCAAAGCTATAGAGGCCAGAATAAGCTCTTTTGTGTCTAATAGACTGGCAATACAAATGGGTGATGCTATTTTCCCTTTCAAGAATGCAGCTGCATGACACACGTTATGACAAACCAAATTAAAATATCATGTGCAACTTTATAGACTGCTCCTTGGGTGGTTGTAAGCACTTTTTATTACTGTCAAGTCTATAAATCAATAAAACGAATATGCTTGCAATCAGGTCTTTAGATGGCAAAACCAAGACACAAAAGAACCCCCACAGGTGGGCCCCTCGGGGGTGAAAGGTGACTCTAGAATGAGCCACTTTAAATTACACAGTCCCCCTAAGAGACACACCAGATATCGCCCACAATATGAGGAGCGACAAAATAATAAAACAAAGTGGAGGAGGAATGATTAATCCCCCTATAGACAAGATAGGACTTCACAAAATAAATATAAAGAAAGACCGAATGGATCAATGGCGTATCCTGCAAGGGGCCTCAATTTCCAACCCCCAAAAATGAGGGTCCGGCACCTAGGTAACCATAACAACCAGGGGAAATTGACCAATAGATATGCACCAGGGGAAATTGACCAATAGATATGCACCCCTCCAAGAATACCCCTCTCCCTTACCCACTACCCCTTTTCGGTTGAGACAGGGCAAGTCACCCCTACCCTGGGAGGTGACACCACAGAGAGACAAATACGAACAAGAGTCCAATACAAACCGCACCTCCAGAAAACGAAAGGAAGGGGCAAGCGGGGGAGAAGAGGAGGAACCAGACACCAGAAAGCCCCGTGGCTGTAGGAGAAGGCATCTTTAATCGTAGCACAACCACTTTGACTCAAAATGAACTTTTACTTCTAGATAAAGGTTTGAAATTTGCACCGCCACAAACCCTAGACAAATTTAGTACATATATAGACCTTCAAAAATATATTCCCAAACTTAATATTAAAAAGTACTTTATGTCCAAAACTCTGGGGGAGGAGATAGTGACTCCGGTGGCGACAACACAACCAACAGAAACCTACCGCCACATCTTTGTTTAATCCCCCAAACCCTGGAAACTCAGCCCTTGAGGAGTAATGACAAGAGACCTGAGAGCACTGACAACCAAAAAAAAACATCGCTGGGCTACTCCCCTCTTTAAAGGCCTAAAAGAATTAGAGAACAAACATGACATAGTCATAAAGCCGGCCGACAAGGGGGGGGGGCTGGTAGTCTTGGATAAAAAGGACTACCTGGAGGAATTATCTAGGCTGCTCTCGGATACAAACACATATACACCTCTTAATGAGTACAAAAACGCCTTAGTTAAACTCTTGGAAGAAGGTCTAACTAAAGGAATACTAACCAGAAAAGAATTTGAATATCTAACACCCACTACTCCACGTATCCCCACCATCTATCAGGTAGCCAAAATGCACAAAAGTTTACATAAACCCCCAGGACGACCTCTAGTCAGCAGGATTGGGTCAATTACCTGTAGATTAGGGGAATACGTGGATCAATATTTCCAAGATCTGGTGATCCAACTTCCAGCTTACCTCAAAGACTCAGCTCAGGTTTTGGAATTATGCTTGAATCAGCAGGTGGGAGAGCTCTGTATACTAGCGACTGCGGATGTATAGTCCTTGTATAAAGTTATCCCCCATAAAAAGGGGGTGGAAGCTGTAAAGCATTTTCTATTAGCAAAGTCCTCCTTACCACTCCAACAGATAGAATTTCTAATAGATTGCCTGAACTTCGCTTTACATCACAATTATTTTTGTTATAACAATGTGTTCTACCTACAGAAGACAGGCGTAGCCATGGGGGCAAAATTTGCCCCCAGCATGGCTAATCTATATGTGGGGTGGTGGGAGGAACAATTTATTTATGGACAGCCAAGACCACAACTGCAATGTTGGAGGCGATATATAGATGACGTCGTATGCCTCTGGGATGGAACACAATCCCAACTAACAAACAGTAAATGACAATACGTTCAATCTAGTCTTTACTGCTGAAATTAGTACGAGATCCATTAATTTTTTGGACCTCACCATCAAAAAGGAAGGTTCCAACTTAGTGACGTCTACCTATTTTAAAACAACTGATCACAGTGGGTATGTCCCCTCAACAAACTGTCACCACCCTACATGGCTAAGGGCCATACCAAAGGGCCAGTTCATGCGCCTAGGGCGTAATTGTACATGACTAACTGACTATGACATCCAGTCAAACCTACTCTCACGACGTTTTGTAGAGAAAGGTTATAAGAAGGCCGAGATAGAGGCCCAAAGGGAAGAGATTAGAGTACAGGAAAGAGCCCCCTTATTAAAGGCTCCTAAAAAAGATAATTCCAACACAAAAGTAAACGTTTCTTTTATAACCGGATACAATCTTCAACATAGGGAAATAAAACATCTTTTGACCAAACATTGGCATATCCTTAAGAGTGACAACATACTGGGGCCAGCCTTGCCGGAACATCCAAAGATCATCTTCCGTAAGGCCTCCAACCTTAAGGATAAACTTGCACAAAGCTACCTAGATCCCCCAAAACCAATAGCATTGGTAAACAATCCCCCACAGGGTTTTTTAGGTCCAGATGGCGATGTTTATATCAAAATGGGATATGTATGGTGGGTAAGGGAAAAATATTGGGCATAAGTCAAAGTAGTATTAGCTATAGCACAAACAGGTTACCTTGCAGTTGGAGCGCTGGGGGAAGAAAAGTTTGCCCTTGGTAGAAGGAGTTTCGTGTCCAGCGTATTGCTAGTCTCTAGGCTACTGTGCGCTCCTCCGGTGACGCGTTTTATGCGTCCCGGGCCCTGGACGCGATCCACGCCGCAAGAAGTGACGTCATGCGTTCCAGAGCCCAGAACGCACACCAAGCCTCCAGAGTTTCCGCCGGATATGGCCTGACGCGTCACCGGCCAGCTAGGGCAGTCTAGCGTGAGGCTCCATTTTGGCGGAGACCTCAGTAAATACAGGAAAATAAATCAATTTTTTTAAATAATTGCGTGACTGTGCATAGTCACCTATTTTGTTGACAAAGTCCTTAGTATTAACTGATCGGTGATTACAAAAATATGTCTGATTTATCTGGGAGAAAGCAAGGGGGAAGTCTTGTCATTCAAAGCAGGTATATCATTTGTTATGTGCGGCGTATGAAATATGTTCTATATATAAAATCCTCCTCTACTCTCCCCTAAAGGGGATATTTGCCTGGGAGATTCTGTATTTAGAGAGACGCCCTATGGTTGGTATGTCCAAATGGTTGTACTAATAAGGGAAAAACCCCCCTCCGCTCCCACCTACTTTCTTTATCTGTCACCAGTTGTCTGTTTACAATACACTGCCCATCCTGGTACTGCTTACAGCCTGCTCTTGATACATAATTAATTTTCGATATCTGTCCCATGATTCGGGATACCTCATATCAACATACAATGTTTTTTTTCTCCACTTAGGGTACTCAAAGATCAATCCATCTGATGTCTTACTGAGAACAGCGTCATGCTGTAATTCATTACCTGTTTCCATCCTTATCACGGGCAGCTTCTCCAATTGTCTTAACATGCTTACTTCCCAAAGGTATAGGGCCGGACATTTCTCGTTTACAATTATTATTCTCAATTTTTTAGTATCTCCACAATGCATACATGTATGTTTGTTTTTTTCTTTTGTACAACATTGTATTATACTTCATCCCAATTTTTTGTTCCTCGTGCAGCACATGTATCCCCACAGCGTCTATGTTCCTATTCTTTATTTATCTAGTCTATTATGCTTATACTTCTTCCCTTTTCCCCCCTATGGTACCAAGTCCCCCTATTTACATGTGTTTTCTTATATTTTATTCTTATATGTATGGGGCAAAGCTCAGAGTGTCATTAAGTCCTGGATAGTGTGCTGCCTTCAATTTGTATATCCACTTCGTTTCAATTTGTAACGTTATTTTCTATATGTTCCCTCCTCGTTGAGATGTGTGTATACGGTCTAGACCAAACACTTTTAGGGATCCAGGGTCATTATTGTGATGTAGTGCAAAATGGCGTGCTACTGGTAGTTTTTTATTGCCACTTTTTATACTATGTTGATGTTCGTTGATTCTACGTTTCAACTGGCGATTTGTTTTCCCTATATAGAATCGCCCACATCCACAGGTTAAGAGATAGATCACATTACTGGTTTGACAATTGACAAAATGTTTCGCTTTGTATTCCCCTTTATTACGGATCATTATTGTTGAGCCTGTATGGATGTAGCGGCACATGCTGCACCCACCACACCGATATGTCCCCTTTTGTTTGCAACAGTGGTCTTTGATGTTGATATTGTGATGACTATGAACTAACCGGTCTCTGATATTCTGAGGTCGCCTAAATATAATTTGTGGTTCATTCGGTAAGAATGTTTTTAGTAATGGATCATTTAAGAGAATCTGCCAGTGCCTTTTTAGAATTTGGCGTATTTGTGTTTGTGATTGAGTGTACGTCAGAATAAGAGCAGGACCTTGTTGATTCTTTTTTCTCCTATATAATAGTGTTTGCCTATCCATTTTTGCAGCTTTGTATGCTGCTTTTAGGATAGTTTGTTTGTAACCCCGTTTTGGCAATCTATTTCGTATGATCCTGGCTTCATCTTGGAATGCTTCTATGGTGCTGCAGTTACGCCGGGCCCGCAAATACTCCCCATATGGGATACTTTTTATGAGATGATATGGATGAGAGCTCGATGCCCTCAAAGTAGTATTAGCTGCAGTGCTCTTTCTATAGAGAGTAGTCGTGATATGGCCCGACGGGTCTTTGCTGATTGTTATGTCTAAAAAGGTCACTTTTTGTTGACTATATTCACATGTGAATTTGAGGTTAGCTGAATTCTGATTTAGTAATGGCACAAATTCATCTAGTTCCTGCTTCGGCCCCTCCCAGATGACCAAGATGTCATCTATGTACCTGTGCCACGCTGACACGTGGCACAGGTACTTGACCATCTCGTCCTCCGCCCACAACCCCCTCTCCCACCAACCTAGATACAGGTTAGCGAACGATGGGGCACAGGTCGTCCCCATCGCCGTTCCCTGTATCTGGTGGTAAAGTTGGTTTTTGAAGAGAAAGAGGTTGTGGGTGAGGACGAAGTTGAGGAGCTGAAGCAGGAAGAGATTATGGTCATGTTTTTCTAGGTCTAGTTCATTTAGGAAGTTTTCAACCACCTGCAGCCTCTTCTTATGGGGAATACTCGAGTACAGGGCCTCCACGTCCAGCGTCACCAGGAGGGCCTCAGGGCTTACCCAAATATTGTCAAGGACTCGGACAATATGCCCTGTATCCCTGACGTATGAGGGCAAGCTCATCACCAGGGGTTGCACATATCGGCTGGCATTCTCAGTGAGAGCCCCCATGCCCGACAATGGGACGTCCCGGAGGCCTAATCAGGGATTTATGCACTTTGGGTAGTGCATAAAAAGTGGGTATTTTCATGCATGGGGACTCCAGGAAGCCAGCCGTGTGGACATCAATTACACCCTGTTCGAAAGCCTGGCTGATGAGGTTTTTATACTCCTGGGCATCTCCGGCGAGCCTGGACATGGAGGCCCTGGTGTACCAGTTCTTGTTACTTAATATGCGCATGCACATTGCCTCATATTGTTCTGTTGACATGACCACTGTATTCCCCCCTTTATCTGCAGGCTTTATTACTATTTGATGGTTCTCTTCTAGTTGTTTTAAAGCTTTTGATAGATTATCGTCTAAGTTAGAGGGGTATCTTTTTGAGTTTCCTAACTGTTCTAGATCAGATGTTACCATATTCATTAAGGTTGCCACATTATGGTTTAATCCTAAAGGAGGATAATAGGTTGATGGTTTTTTAAATTTGGCCTCTTTATGCTCTATGGTAATGTGGCCCGCTACCTCCTGTGCTAGGTCCCTCATATCTTGTTCAAGTTGTTCCTCCGTTGGAATAGTTTCTTCTATATGGACACCGTCCTTTGGCATAAACTGATATTTACAAAGGATTTTCAGGGAAAACAGGTGAAGGTCCTTGACCGTTTCAAAGACATCCAACCGCTTGGCCGGGCAGTAATTTAGGCCCAATTCAAGTAATTCGCATTTGTCCTCCGTAAGTACATGACTAGATAGATTTATTATGTCCTTTTATGTTTCTCTGGTCATTCCTTGTGTTTCAGCTATTTGGATGGGGGATCTGGAAATAGGGTCAATTTTTTCAGGGGTTGTACGGGACTTATGTGCTCGCTGTCGTGTTGCTTTCCTCCATGCATTTCAGCACACGTTATGCTTCCTTCTAAAAAAACCTTTCTAGAACTAGTAGTGTCATTTTGTTCTCCTTTATTTTCACTTCTATCTTCTATTTTACGATTTGGTATATATTTTATACCTTCATCTCTATTTGGTAATACTATGTCCCTCTGTGGCGGTCCCCTCCTAGGTCTACTATCCTTTTCCATGGGGGTGTTATTTCTACGGTATGGTCCCCCGATTCCCCGTCTGTCCCCGGTTTGTCTTTCTCTTGAAGAGGATGTGTCAGAGGCACTAGTATGGCGACCTGGATAGTTTCGTCTTCCTCTTACTTGTGGTCCAGAGTCCGGCCATATATAGGCCTCCTTCTGTTTGTAAGCCAACTTATCTCTCACCAATTTTTGTTCTTTAGTCTCTATAAGTTGTTTATTAAGTCTTTCAATAGCTTCCTGAATGTTAGAGTCTCTTTGATGGAATCTATCATCTTTCTGTTTTTCGTCGAAGCTATTGATGGTTTCTTTCATTTGTTCAGTGATAATTTTTAGATGTTGTGTGTGGTGAGAAATTAGAAGTTTTATCAATTGGAGAGAGCAATCTTGTAATATTGCCTCCCACTGTTGTTTGAAGACATCATCTGGGGATGAGACCTGTGGGAACAGACGGATCCTAAGTCCTTTTGGGACTATTCCATAATCTAGGTATTCCTGCAAGTAGTGTATGTCCCACCACAGGTGTGGTCACAGTCAGAGACAAAAAAACAAAATACTGGGGAAGCCTAACCCAGAATCCTCTTGAAAATGGTTTGTATATTGCGTTTTGAACCTATTGTGGATACTAGGTTACCACACATTGAGCAGCATTATTCATATTTTTATGAAGACTAGAATCTGTTTGTAGTTATATGGTGCGTTTTTTTATACATACTTTGTTTATAAATCATTATACATATAGGGCCTTATTCATGAAGGGATAGCACCAGGTAGCGCCAGATAGCGTCAGGTAGTGGCAGATGAACGCCGGAAACAGCATAACATTTATGAAGCCGAACCTGGTGAGCGACTAGAACAACGCCATGTAGCGTCCGATTCATCATTATTCCAGCCTCAGCGTACAGCGCTGGTGTTCATCCTTGCAGAGCGCCACGTCTAACCTGTCGTTACCTGGTGCTCTCAAATACATCCCTTTGGACGATCCTTAAATCTCTTTCCTGATCCCAATTTTTGGGAAAACTTTTTGGAATAATTACATTTTTATGCAGAATTGTCCTTACAGGTCTGGTATTAAAGTGTTCATGTTACAATGTTATAACGATGTAATTCCATATGTTTTCGCTTTGTTACTAGTGGATACATGTACAAAAACAGCCTTTAATCACAAAGCCTCTGGCGCTATGGGCTACAACTACATGATTTTGAGCGCTGGCGATGTTTGTGGCTGTTTTTTTTTATGAATGTGGTGTCAGTCAGTCGCACTGAGCTGGCGTTACGGTGCGCTCACATATAGCGTAGTATAGCAAATCACATATCATATTCATCAATGCCGGATAGCGACTGAGGCGCTCTGAAACAATGATCCATGGCCAAACACAGCGACTACTAGCGGGCGCTCTGAAATCCGCTCTTCAGATGCTCATCTGTCGCTACCTGGCGTTAGTAATGAAGCAGCCTGCCCGTAAACACCTTACTGGTTCATATCTGCACCACTGGTCCACCATTTTATGGAGATTTAAGATTGCATTTACAATGAACAGGAAATCTCACCCTATAATTCCTTGCTATCATACGACAAAAAAATAAAATCTTTGGGATTATATGTTCTTCCTTTGATTTGGCAGTGTTGGTATTTGCAGCTAGCAAGAAGCAGGCTAAACTGCTGTTAAAGGTTTTGGCGACCTATTTTGCTTATTACTAAATATGAGCCACAGTAATCCTGGAATCTCTAGCTGATCAAAAGTCAAAGGGGCTTTCTAAAGCATTTTCCTTACCTCCTAGGCAACTGATCTATCCTGATGTTTGTGGGCCTGATTTATTAAGCACTTCTGCCAGACAGTGCTACATTGGTGCAAATTAGAGTAGTAAAAAATATAATACAATATTTTTTTTTCACACTTGCGCATGTTGCTGCACTACAAGATGTACATTAACTAAAACATTAGCAGTGCAGCACATGCTGAAAAATGTATAAATTATATTTTCACCACTTTAATTTGCACAGAAATGGCATTGCCTGGCAGAGGTGCTTGATAAATCAGGCTCTTGCTTTAACCACACCAGCAGCTTTTATTTGCTAGGCCAAAAGGTGGACTGAACTTCACCGTCTTCCTACACGAGACGAGTATGAGCAAGGCCATTTACTTAGGCCCTTATTTAAGAAGGGATAGCGTCAGGTAGTGGCTGGTTAATGAGAGGTAGCGACAGGTAGCGACTGGTGAACGCCGGACATGGCACGCAATTACACATTTATCAAGCAGAATCTGTTTAGCGACTGGGATAACGCCATGTAGCGTCTGATTCATCATTTTCACAGCCTCAGCGAACAGCGCCGGCGTTCAGCCTTGCACAGCGCCAGGTATGACCTCTCGCTACCTGTCGCTCTCCCATACATTTCAATGGACGAACCTTTTCTTCTCTTTAAACGGGGTATTTGTATTTATTTTTTTTTTCAAAAAATCACAATCAAAATTCTGTGACCTCTTCTGGCATTGAAAAAGTTTTTTCACAAATTTTTCATTTTTTATATATTTCTTCAGAAATGACATTACAGGTCTGGCATTAAAGTGTTCATGTTACAATGTTGCTACAATGTAATTTTGCTTTTTTCTAGTGGATAGATGCTGAAAAACAGACTTTAAACACACCGCCTCCTGCGCTCTGGGCTTCAGTGAAGCATTTTTCTGCGCCAGAGTTGTGTGAGGCTTTTTTTTTTCTTGAATATGTTGTGAGTCGGTCGCTATGAGCAGTCGCTAACATGCGCTCCCATACAGCACCGTAATGGTCAAATAGCGACTCCTCACAATGTATTCAACAATGCTGCACAGCAACTGAGTTGCTATAAACTAGCGACTCACGGCCGAGCACTGCGACTACTAGAGAGCGCTCTGAAAATGCCTGCTACAGACGCTCTTCTGTCGCTACCTGGCGTTAGTGATGAATCAGCCTGCCATTTAGCAGGGAGCTACTGTAGCTTCTCCCTGTTTCTCAGTTCCTGCAAAGTTCACTACTAGCAAAAATGAAATCCTGTTGTTACAGTTTTCTGAAAGGGAGACTGGTGGTAACAGGTAAAGGTAGCACCCACCCCACACACGCCTCCATTGAATGTTTGATTTTGCACATGGCATTTAGATGATCTTTAAAAGTTGCTGATTTGTTTGGGCTCATTTAGGGCAAATTCCATTTTATTCACTCATCTTGCTACTGGAGTAATGTGTGGAGCTGTGGTGCAGAATGGCAATATAGATAGAGACATGTTAAACGGGTAAATATTTGTTGTGAGGTTGGTCTGTTGTCATTTAGTTAGTTTAGTCAGTTAGTAATCTGCACAGATAAAATAGAGAAGTGTTGGAGGAATTAGGCCTATGGAAGTTTAGAATAATCAGCTAGTGTGGTTAGGTTAAAAGACCCTAGATGCCAGTAGTGAGAATATAGATAGCACAGGACTCATTAGAAGCACTAGACATCATTCATTAGTTAAAGGAACAACAGACCTTATCCAGCTGCAATAACACCCCCCCCCCCCCCATGGTGTTGCTTAGCTTTTGGATGTTCAGCGCTGTCTGGAGAGCTGACATCCTGATGTTTTCATGGGCCGTGTGACGTCACCTCGCTCTGTTGCTACCAATAGCCGCTTTGAATAACATGCTTCCCCTCTAACCCGCCTTGTCCCTCCCCCTAGACGTGCTTTTGATCAGATGGGAGAGGAGAAATTGAGAGAGGGGTGGGCAGGGGCATCACTGTGGCTGCATTGAGATGGAGATCGCGAGGTGCATGATGGGAAGTTCAACGAGGGGGACAAGATGGCGCTGCCCTATGGATGGCACCCAACGGTGGAAGGCTTGCTTAGCTGGAAGCGCTAAAGAACGGGAAATATTAATAACCATTTGTTAAATCAGAAGCTAAATGCAATGTGGTGGGACAGGTTTGGTGAGATTTTAGGAACATTGCTGCACATCTGCATCATACCTCCCAACTTTTGAAAGCAAGAAAGAGGGACAAATGTTGCCTTTTTTTTTACCATTAAGCCACGCCCCTAGCCACGCCCCCTAGCCATGCCCATAAAGGGAAACACCACCTAAAAATTACATAATGATGAAATTAAAACTGGCAAGCCCTCGCGCACACATGCATACAATAGTGGGATAGTGTGAGAAAAGGGAGAAAGACAAGAGAAAGGAGAAAATTGAGGAAGAAAGAGAGAAAGGGAAAAAGAAAGTAAGAGGAAAAAAGGAGAAAGTTAGGAGGTTGGGAAGACGAGTAAAGAAAGAAAAAGGAGAGATAAAGAAGGTGAGAAATAGAGAGAAGGAAAAATAAAAAGAAGGAAGTGAGTGAAGCAAGGAAGAGAGGGAAAACAGAAGTGGGAGAGGTAATGGAAAAAGAGAGAAAAAATGTATAGCAACAGTGAGTGAAAGAAAAGAGAAAGGGAGGAAGAGGAAGGAGGGAAAGAAAGAAAGGAGGGAGAGAGAAAGAAATAAAGAGAGAGAGTAAAGAGACGGGAAGAAGACAGAATGAAAAGAGGAGAGGAGGAATGGAGTAAGAAAAGAAACGGGGAGGGAACGAGAGAGATGGAAGTGAGAATTGAAGAAAGGGAGAGAGAGAAGAGCAAGGACAGCAGATAAGAAAGAGGAAGGGCAGTGAAAGAACAAAAGGAAGAAAGAAGGCGGTATGGGAGTGAGGGAGAAGGAGTGAAAGGTGGAAAGGGAAGAATGTAAGGAAGAAAGAAAAGGTGAGAAAAAGAAAGGGAAGAAGGAAGGAGTGGGAGAAGGAAAAAGAGAGGAAATGCAGAGAGGAGGGGAGAGAGGGAAGGATGAAAGGAAGGAGTGAGGGAAAGAGAGAAGGAAAGTTGAAAATGAGATAGAATAAAGCGTGGTGGAGAGAGAGAAAGAAAGGCAGAGAAGAAAAAAAGAGAAAAACACAGCGAGAAATGTGCGGAGGGGGAAAGATAAAGGAAGAGAAAAAGAATAAAGGAATGGACAAATAAAAGAAGCAAGATAGTTCAAAAAATTAAAGCAGGAAGAAAGAGAGAGAGATGGGGAAGGAAGGGGGAAAGAAAAAGAAGAACAGTGATAAAGCGAGAAAAGGACAGAGAATAGAAAGGAAACCCAGAATAGAAGCGAATGAGGCAGACTGGCCACAACTAATATATCATTCACTTGCCTTTTCTCTACTTTACTCTTGTGTCCTGCAAGTCTGACACCTCCAGGACACTGATGATCGCAGCGCGCGGGGGGGGGGGGGGGGGGGGAACGGCGGAACAGCCTCACTCGGCAAGCCCCCTCCCCTGTGCAGTCTTCTGGAACTGACAGTCGGGGGAGGAGGGCAGAGATCAATCACTCCGACAGCCAAACATGATTTAAAAGAAAGTCCCCGGCGGCTGGTGGGAGCGCTGCAGCTTTTTGATTTTTACCTTATCTTCCCCCTCTCTCTCCAGCCATCCTATCTTCAGCACAGAGCCCGGGCACAGCGTAATTGTGCCCCGCCCACTCCTCCATCATTGGCCCAGCCGCGATTGGGCCTCCACAAACCAGCTCTGCCTCTGCTGATGCCGGCGCATAGCACGGTACTAACCGAAGCACAGCGCTCCACAGCGGGGGCGGTAGCCGGGACATTTCTTGAAAGGGCGGGACCACGGGACATGGGGGGCTTCCCGTGAAAGTCCCGGGCAAATCGGGACACTTGGGAGGTATGCTGCATGTCTCCTCTTTAATACTAAAGTAGGAAAGAGTGATGCCTTGGAGAAGCATAACCATCTAATTTGTGAAGGAACAGGAGAGCTGCAGGTAGAGCCTGGAAGAAATGACAGGAGTGAATTTTTTGGGGGGAACTCTAAGTAGGACACTGATCGCTTTACAGGGTAATGGGTGTGGTTTAGGGGGCGTGGCTTATTCACAGGCTTTTCTGAATTTTTGGGGTGACAGCGGGACAAAATACCTCAAAGTGAAACATCTGGGCAGTTTACATGAGTAGTACATTGGCAGCCCTTGGTAGGTCAAGAGGGAGCTTAAAGCAGACCAAAACCCTCAAAAACAACATAATATATTTTGCTTCCCCACCCCAGGTACATTACCGTTGTGTATGTTTTATGCCCTCAGTGCTGCTTGTTATTCCTGTAATAGTGATTTTTATTTTCATTTTCCCAAGGTATGCCATTGATTTCTGACAGAATTCCATTGTTCTAAACTAGCTGATTAGGCCCCCTCCTTCCCCCTCCTCGCAATCTAATGCCGAGAGCAATTAAAACCCTTTTGTCCTGAACCGCTGATCAGTACTAGGGATCAGTAACTTACCTGATCGCTGAATCTGAGCCCGTGCTGCATCCCTTCCTCGCTACATCACCCTAAGGCCTCTAACTATTGTCACATGGTGTCATTAGGGGCATTTATCCTGGACAGGGCAATCCAGGTAGCCAAATATTTTTGCCTTAAAGTACTACTGCAGGCAAAGGTAATTGTTATACCATTGCGTCAGGCTACATTTGACACTGTTCTAAACTATTTTGCATTTTTAAATTGAAGAAGAAATGGCCGAGATATTGAGGTTTACACTTTCACCTAATGATTTCTCTTCAGAAAAAAGTGGGCGTGGACCTTGGATCTGTGATGCTGCATAATAATCAGCTGCTGAGAGAAATGTGATCTAGAGGAGGAGGCGGATGGCGGGGCAAAAGCAGGGAGAGACCAGCAATCCTGTCCCGTTCTGCTGAGCTGATTGGGGGACGGGATGTAAACCTTGATATCTCGGCCATTTCTGTTTCAATTTGAAAACAGAAAACAGGACAGTGCAAAATGTAGCCGACAATGGTGTGAATTACGCTTGCCTGTAGTATCACTCATTCAGCTTCATGACTGACTATCTTACAGCAGCGACTTGATAAGGCCAGAAAGGTTTTCTCTAGTTTTTATTATTCTTGCCCAGCATCTACCACTTGGAACATGTTTTACTCTACTGCAGATCATTCTTTTCACAAATTCAGTATCATTAAAAGATCACTGGTCAACACAGTTGATTGTTGCAAGTGGAACATTGTGAACAAGCCTTAAGGCATGCCTTAATTGAAGTAAGTTTGTGACATATTTACTACCCGGTTAAACATAAACATCACAACTAGCAGGTATAGGAATCATCAGGCTAAGTAAATACATAAACCGATCATTAACTGGAATCATAAAAGCTGCTTACACTCTGCTCTACATACTTCACAGTCATTAGTGAAGATAAATAAGGTGTTGCTTAAATAAGCTACAGTGGCACTTGATTCATCAAGTGTCCAGCACAATCTATGATTCCACTGTTTTCGTAACTGCAAACTTCTAATTAATGATATGGATAGATAGTCTTAATAAGAAGGCTTAGCTATTGGATCATGATAGTGACACAATGCAGTGATTAATTGAGGCCAAAAGCTTGAGCAGCTACAACTCTTGTCTCTCCAGCTACCCACAACCTCATTGTCCCGCAGGGTAAATTTACAGTAGCTGGAAAAAGTCCACTTTTGCCTTCAAGGGGAACCTCTGTACACAAGGAACTGCTGTGTATGGATGTGCCCATTAAAGTCAATGGGAGCACTCAGTACTGAAGCCACGCCCACCTACTATGCTGGCTTCTCATACTGGCACTTACTGGTACTTACCCGCAGGTAAGTGACGGTTTGAGGGCACATTGATCTGAGGTGTGATGGGGAAGTCCACAAAAGTGGATGTTCCTGTTACACTGGACCAAAACCCAGGATTTTTACTATTCTGGGTTTTGGTCCCCGATCGTAGGTGCCCCACTGTTTGAAAAAAAACTCACCTCTTCCTGGTCCTACGGCGCATGTGCAGCCGCTCGTCCAATCAGCGCGCTCGGATCCGCTGACGTCCCTTCATATAAGGCGAGTGGCTCCGAGCATGCTGACAGCCGCATCTCCTCCCCTGCTAGAGGGATAGCGGGGATGCAGTCACGCTTGCGCATGTGCCATTGGACTGGCAAAGAAGGTAAGTGTATGGGCAACCTGGGGAGTTTTACACAGTGGGGTATCCCTATCTCATCGATTCCTGGGCTGATCGCAGTGGGTTTTGGTCCACTTTAAACACTAGGGACTTCTGTTTGGGAAAGAGGCAAGACAAAAAGTGTATCTGGGAATTCATGGGAAGGGATTGCAGAAATCCTATAGTAAGCTCATAGATAGGTGGAATGAATTATGATTGCAGAGTAGATGGGCAGCACAGCACTTCTATATTTGCAGTATCCATGAAGCAACCCACAATAGGTGCTGTGTGTGATAGGGCACTCCTCCAGCCAGTATACACCCCAGGACATGTATGTGACATGTATGTTGTATAAATGTAACAGGATGCCAATGTACTATTGAAGCAGGTGAGATTTTTTTCCCTCCATGGCACACAGCATGGATCGAGTTGTCAGGCTGGCTGATACAGGATTGTCCACCATTTTGAGTTTCAGGAGCAACTGTCACTAAGCAAGCAACAATGCATTCTCCCAGCTCTGCTGCTATGACAACCTGACATGGCCACACTTATGGTCTACATTTCCTCAATCACAGTATATACATTTAACTATTATTTAATAAATGCTAAAAAGATGCACACATGCGCTTTTGGACTGGGGAAGAAGGTGAGCTCCCGAGCGACCTGGGGGGGGGGGTTCACACAGCAGGGTATCTGGATTCTAGATGCCCCGGGGGAAGGGAATCAAGCGGCCCTGAAATCTTATAGATTCCAGAGCCATCGGACTGTGGGTTTTGGTCCACTTTAAACTGGACCATCAGCCTGGAACAGTTGGAAAAGGAAACTCCCCAAAACTCCCTTGCATGCATGATACTGAATCATCATGTCAGCACTTACATTTACATTTGCTCCTGCATCCACCCAAAGCTAAAACGCCGCCTCAGTGATTTTCTAATGGTAGCAGCCATTTTGGAGCCTCTATCCTCAGCATCCCAGCTGCACTGCTGCCTGGATTAAACTGATGTAACTGACAATGCACAGTAACAGGAAATTCAGCAGCACTTCCTGTTTGTAGGTGGCCTGCAGCTCCAGGATACACCATTTTGTTTTTAAAATTGACTACATCAGGTTAGAAAAAGATAAATTATTAATTATTTTCTATGTGCAACTATGGGGATCGATGCATATGAGCACTGTTACTTGTAAGGGTGTTGATCTAGTTTAAGCTAAAGGTTAACTCTTTAACTGACAGCCTACCTAGAGATTAAGGGCCTTATTCATTAATGGATAGCGCCAGGTAGTGGCAATTTAGCGACAGGTAGCGAGAGGTATCGGCAAGAGAACGCCGGCCCCAGCACGCAATTACACATTTATGAAGCCGATCCTGAAGAGCGACTGGGATAACACCATGTAACGTTAGATTCATCATTATCCCAGCCTCAGCGTACAGTGCCTACGTTCAAACTTTCACAGCGCCACCAATTACCTCTCGCTACCTGCCGCTCTCCCATACATTTCAATGGACGATCCTCAAATCCCATTGTTCATCCCTTTTTTTGGGGGGGGGGGGGGGGGGGGGTTTAAAATACTACAAATGTTTAATACATTATTCCTGAACTGTATGTATGTTTTTGAAGGTTTTTATTTTTTATACCAAAAATTTATTTTAAAGTCTGCCATTAAAGTGTTAAAGTCACACTCCTCCAACAATGTCATTCCAGTGAATTTTGCTTGCTTAATGTTGTTCTTGACTTCTAAAAATCATTTTAGTCACACGACTGGCGCTATGTCCTCCATCCACACAATCTAGACCGACTGCGTTCGGTTGCTGTGAATTTGTGTTGAATACGGCAGGATTCGCAGAGATTCGGTCGCACTGAGCAGTGCTGTCGTTCGCAGCATGCAGTGCTCGACAGTTGTTAAATATGGATTTTGGGTGTGTGTCTCTAGCGGCGAACATTGGTATGCGTACGCATTGTAAATTTTGCGTTTCATAGTGGTATCATTAGCGTGTGTTAGCGTATTTTTAATGCGAGGAGTGTCCAAAGTTTTGCTTTCACTTTCGTTTTTGGGACTTCCGGTTTACCACCTACGAGGATCCACTATGCGGCACAGACGCCCAGCCAGACCTCTCCCCAGCTACTCCTCCGAATCTGACCCCCCCACCTCTCCCCCCTGTCCCCCCTGGCCCTTCAGCCTCCCCTGCTCCCCCCCAAAGCCAGAAGAAGACGCGAAAGAGGGTGGATCCTCGGGTCAATGGGCAAGTGAGTTGTTTATTTTGTTTTTTTTTGTTTTTTTTTTATAAGGTTATATTTTGAGTTGTTTGAATCATAAATGTACTGTATTTTTTGTCTTTATAATGGTTTTGAAGCTTTTGACTTTTTCTTATCTATTTTTTTGTATAATAAAAAATGATTGAGATTGTTTTGTTTTGAATATGTCTAAAGGTATTTTTTTTTAAACCTGGAAATGCAATGTTAGATGTAGATATTGCTATGGGAATGTGCAAATATTTTTTTGGCTTAATGTTTATTTATTTTTTTTTGTTTTTTTATAGGATTTCTGCATCAGAGAGTACGACTATGTCCTGAGTGCAAAAAGCAACATAGTGATGGAGGTGCAAGCCACCGCGTCCCGGTGCTTTAGGACCAAGCTCTCCCAAAGGGCCATAATGCAAAAGTGGTCCGATTTCAAGCAGCAATATATGGTTCCTTATTTTTCATGCTCTTCTGTCACACAACGCCATTTCATTGCAAAGTACAGTAGTGCTAAATATGATTTTACATTTAATAAGCATGATGCAGCACTGCTACTGTTGCAGGAAATGTGCTTATTGTACTGCTGCAACATGTGCAAGTGTGATAATAAATATAAAATCCCAGTTTGACCTACTATAATTTGCACGACTGTGGCACTGTCTTGCCAAAATGCATGACAAATCTGGCCAATGCTATTGAGTGGCCCATGTGGACTAGTTCACAGAAACAGCTCAACTCATGAACCTCTGAATACCATGCAAATGTATGAAAAATATCGGATAAACATTGTTGGACAAATTTGAACAATGCATGAGTAAATATTTATTATCATTGTTTGACCATATTTGAAAAATTAAAACCACAGGTGCTTGTTGAATAATAACATCCATTGTTACAAACTTATGTTTTGTCCTGTGGTGTTTTTCCCAAAACAGATGTTTCCACACAGACGGACCCTGTAATCATACTCGCCACCCCTGCTCCAGGAAGCCCCAGCAGAATGGTCCCTAGCCACAGCTGCGATGGTGAGTACAATGCAATTTTCTATAAACATAAATATCAACCATATGTATATATACATGACCAGGCAAAAAGGTTTGTTACATGATGGGGTTAATAATGAGACATGTAGATGATATTTTTGTAACCAGCAATCATAATTGCATGTATGCATGCTAGATGGTTGGCTCTGCTTAGGTTAAGATCAAATACATTACACATGCAGCCTGTGAGTGTGTGTGGTCAATAAACAAATCTTTGGCTAATAACGTGTCGACCTATAATTGTATTAGCTCAAAGATTTGTTTAGTCCTATAGACATCAGTAATTGAAGAAAACAGTACAGTACACTCCTCAAAAGCAGAAGTAGCCATTCATTGTTTTCAAAATGTAAGTAAAATAGTAAGGCTAGGGTGGATGAAAGCAAATGGTAGGCCCAAAAATTAAAAAATAGTGTAAATTCATTCTATATACTAGCCTAATATTCTATATCCCTAAAATTTAGAAGCAATAAAAATGAAGCCGTCAATTTTATGACCTCTCATAGATGCATTAAGATTTTGGTGATGTACACATAATAATCATATACAAATAATAATATTAAAAAAAAACAGCGCTAAAATCTCAAAAATAGATATTATTGAACAATTTCCTTAAAATCACTGTTACTACGTGCCAGAACTTCTTATCTACAAGTCCCAAAAAGTAGTCAATATATATTTTTAACAAAAAACTATAAATGGATAAGCACTAGTGATGAGCGAGTAGTATTCGACCGAGCCGGTATTCGATCGAATACTACGCTGTTCGTCATACTCGATTTCGATCGAGTACAGCGGCGATGGCGCACTCACAATTCGTTTCCCCTCCCACCTTCCCTGGCGCGTTTTTTACACCAATCACCATGCAGGGGGGGTGGGACAGGTCCTGGGAGGACGCTGGCATCGCGAAAACGGCATCTACACGCATTGGCTGGAAAAACCATGTGACCTCGAATATACAAAACTCAGCACTTCCTCTTCGTCAGCATTAGCAGCTTGAACTTAGTGAGGGACAGACGCTCACAGCAGGGAAAGACAGGCTGTCGCTGGCAGGGCCCCAGAAGCTCGGAATATCGCTTTTACCACCATCTATACCAGCTACCAGAAGACAAGAGAGTCATTAAGAGCCCTTATTAGGGCTACTACGCTGAACGGTATATGGCTCATATGTAGGCAGGCAGGGCCCCAGAAGCTCAGAATATAGCTTTTACCACCATATATACCAGCTACCAGAAGACAAGAGAGTCCTTAAGAGCCCTTATTAGGGCTACTACGCTGAACAGTATATAGCTCATATTCTATGTAGTCAGGCAGGGCCCCAGAAGCTCAGAATATAGCTTTTACCACCATATATACCAGCTACCAGAAGACAAGAGAGTCCTTAAGAGCCCTTATTAGGGCTACTACGCTGAACAGTATATAGCTCATATTCTATGTAGTCAGGCAGGGCCCCAGAAGCTCAGAATATAGCTTTTACCACCATATATACCAGCTACCAGAAGACAAGAGAGTCCTTAATCCCTTATTAGTGCTGCTATGTTGAACAGTATATAGCTCATATCCTATGTAGTCAGGCAGGGCCCCAGAAGCTCAGAATATAGCTTTTACCACCATATATACCAGCTACCAGAAGACAAGAGAGTCCTTAAGAGCCCTTATTAGGGCTACTACGCTGAACAGTATATAGCTCATATTCTATGTAGTCAGGCAGGGCCCCAGAAGCGCAGAATATAGCTTTTACCACCATATATACCAGCTACCAGAAGACAAGAGAGTCCTTAAGAGCCCTTATTAGGGCTACTACGCTGAACAGTATATAGCTCATATTCTATGTAGTCAGGCAGGGCCCCAGAAGCTCAGAATATAGCTTTTACCACCATATATACCAGCTACCAGAAGACAAGAGAGTCCTTAATCCCTTATTAGTGCTGCTATGTTGAACAGTATATAGCTCATATCCTATGTAGTCAGGCAGGGCCCCAGAAGCTCAGAATATAGCTTTTACCACCATATATACCAGCTACCAGAAGACAAGAGAGTCCTTAAGAGCCCTTATTAGGGCTACTACGCTGAACAGTATATAGCTCATATTCTATGTAGTCAGGCAGGGCCCCAGAAGCGCAGAATATAGCTTTTACCACCATATATACCAGCTACCAGAAGACAAGAGAGTCCTTAAGAGCCCTTATTAGGGCTACTACGCTGAACAGTATATAGCTCATTTTCTATGTAGTCAGGCAGGGCCCCAGAAGCTCCGAATATAGCTTTTACCACCATATATACCAGCTACCAGAAGACAAGAGAGTCCTTAATCCCTTATTAGTGCTGCTATGTTGAACAGTATATAGCTCATATCCTATGTAGGCAGGCAGGGCCCCAGAAGCTCAGAATATAGCTTTTACCACCATATATACCAGCTACCAGAAGACAAGAGAGTCCTTAAGAGCCCTTATTAGGGCTACTACGCTGAACAGTATATAGCTCATATTCTATGTAGTCAGGCAGGGCCCCAGAAGCTCAGAATATAGCTTTTACCACCATATATACCAGCTACCAGAAGACAAGAGAGTCCTTAAGAGCCCTTATTAGGGCTACTACGCTGAACAGTATATAGCTCATATTCTATGTAGTCAGGCAGGGCCCCAGAAGCTCAGAATATAGCTTTTACCACCATATATACCAGCTACCAGAAGACAAGAGAGTCCTTAATCCCTTATTAGTGCTGCTATGTTGAACAGTATATAGCTCATATCCTATGTAGGCAGGCAGGGCCCCAGAAGCTCAGAATATAGCTTTTACCACCATATATACCAGCTACCAGAAGACAAGAGAGTCCTTAAGAGCCCTTATTAGGGCTACTACGCTGAACAGTATATAGCTCATATCCTATGTAGGCAGGCAGGGCCCCAGAAGCTCAGAATATCGCATTTACCACCATATATGCCAGCTACCAGAAGACAAGAGAGTCATTAAGAGCCCTTATTAGGGCTACTATGCTGAACAGTATATAGCTCTTATGTAGGCAGGCAGGGCCCCAGAAGCTCAGAATATCGCATTTACCACCATATATACCAGCTACCAGAAGACAAGAGAGTCATTAAGAGCCCTTATTAGGGCTACTATGCTGAACAGTATATAGCTCTTATGTAGGCAGGCAGGGCCCCAGAAGCTCAGAATATCGCATTTACCACCATATATACCAGCTACCAGAAGACAAGAGAGTCATTGAGAGCCCTTATTAGGGCTACTATGCTGAACAGTATATAGCTCTTATGTAGGCAGGCAGGGCCCCAGAAGCTTAGAATATCGCATTTACCACCATATATACCAGCTACCAGAAGACAAGAGAGTCATTGAGAGCCCTTATTAGGGCTGCTATGTTTTAAAAATTGTGTGGAGGCCCAAGAGCTGAGACCTTTTAAAAATTGTGTGGAGGCCCAAGAGCTGAGACCTTTTAAAAATTGTGTGGAGGTCCAAGAGCTGAGACCTCTCAAACATTGTGTGGAGTCCCACGAGCTGAGACCTCTTAAAAATTGTGTGGAGGCCCAAGAGCTGAGACCTTTTAAAAATTGTGTGGAGGCCCAAGAGCTGAGACCTTTTAAAAATTGTGTGGAGGCACAAGAGCTGAGACCTTTTAAAAATTGTGTGGAGGCCCAAGAGCTGAGACCTTTTAAAAATTGTGTGGAGGCCCAAGAGCTGAGACCTCTTAAAAATTGTGTGGAGGCCCAAGAGCTGAGACCTCTTAAAAATTGTGTGGAGGCCCAAGAGCTGAGACCTTTTAAAAATTGTGTGGAGGCCCAAGAGTTGAGACCTCTTAAAAATTGATTGTATTAAGCCTAAGAGGTGAGCCATAATTTTTTTCATTAATACAGCAATTCTACGGCGGTTAAGGAGGAGGAGGAGGAGGAGGAGGAGGAGGAAATGGCACTTCATACAGATGGCACTTCACTCTTGGCTGCTTTCCACTGTTGTACAAGCAAAGTCCGGGTCAATCCACTTGCTGTTCATTTTGATTAGCGTCAGCCTGTCGGCACTGTAGGTTGACAGGCGGCTGCGCTTATCGGTTATAATGCCCCCGGCTGCGCTGAACACCCTTTCTGATAGCACGCTGGCGGCAGGGCAGGCAAGCACCTCCAAGGCGTACAGGGACAGTTCCAGCCACGTGTCCAACTTGGAGACCCAGTAAGTGTAGGTCGCCGAGGGATCGGGGAGGACAGGGGTGTGGTCTGCCAGGTAGTCCCGCAACATCCGCCGATACTTGTCCCTCCTGCTGATAGCGGGCCCCGCAGTGATGGAAGTTGCACGAGGGGGTGACATGAACGTGTCCCACACCTTGGAGAGTGTTCCCCTGGTGGCTGTGGGCCTGATCGATGTTGTCAGACTCTGGGAGACACTCTCCTCTCTGCCGCCAGCGATGCTGGGTGGGAAAATCTGCATCATGTTCTGCAAGAGTTCCCTCTGGTATTCCAGTAATCGATTCGTCCTCTCCTCTACCGGAATAAAAGAGGAGAAGTTATCTTTATACCGGGGGTCCAGGAGTGCGAAGACCCAGTATAGTTTGTTCTCCAATATCCGGACAACACGTATGTCCCGGGAAAAGCAGCCCAGCATGAAGTCAGCCATGTGTGCCAGACTCTGAGTAGGCATGACCTCACTGCCCCCACCAGAAGGATCATTTTCCATTTCCTCCTCTTCCTCCTCCTCTCCGCCCCATCCGCGCTGAACCAATGGGACGCACACGGCCTGACTGCTACCCTCGCCGCCAGCATCCTCTTCCACAGCCACCTCCACGTTGTCCTCCTCCTCCTCATCCTCCTCCTGCAACTGCCACCGAGCAGCAGACAAAAGTGTGGTCTGACTGTCTACCTGCGTTGCGTCTCCTCCTACCCCCATCTCCTCTGTGTGCAATGCGTTCTCCCTTATTGCGATGAGCGATTCTTTAAGGACGCCTAGGAGCGGGATGGTTACGCTCACTATAGCGTCCTCGCTGCTGACCTTCTTAGTGGACTCCTCAAAGATACGCAATACATCGCATATGTCTGCCATCCATGGCCACTCGTGGTTGGCAAACTGAGGGAGCTGAGTTGGAGGCACGCGTGGATGCATCATCTGGTACTCCATCAATGCTTTCTGCTGCTCACACACCCTGGCCAACATGCAATAGGTGGAATTCCAGCGAGTGGGCAGGTCGCACAACAGCCGATGTTGAGGCAAATGGAGGCGTTGCTGGATTTTTTTTTAAGCTAGCAGCAGCTACAGTTGACTTCCGAAAGTGAGCGCACAAGCGCCGCACTTTGACCAGTAGCTCTGCCAGGTTGGGGTAAGTCTTTAGAAACTTTTGTACTACCAAATTAAAAACGTGGGCCAGGCATGGTACGTGATTGAGTTCTGCAAGCTCCAGAGCCGCCACCAGGTTACGGCCGTTATCGCACACGACCATGCCTGGTCCTAGCTGCAGCGGCGACAGCCACATCTCTGTCTGCTGCAATATTGGTTTTGCTGTCTGCTGCAATATGGCGTGCCTCACCTCTGCGGCGCTGTGCTTCCTGTCGCCCAAGCTGATGAGCTTAAGCACCGCCTGCTGACGTCTCCCCGTGCCAGTGCTGCAACGCTTCCAGCTAGGGGCTGAGGGCGATGTTAAGGCAGAGGAGGAGGAGGAGGAGGAGGAAGAGGAGGGGGGTCTATCAGAACCTGTGCTGGCAATCTTGGGCGGGGGTGGTATGTAGGCCGTCCCTGTTTGCGACCCCGTCCCCGCTTCCACAACATTCACCCAGTGTGCCGTCAAAGAGATGTAGCGTCCTTGGCCGCAAGCGCTTGTCCACGAGTCGGTGGTCAAGTGGACCTTTGCGCTGACTGCGTACCTCAGGGTCCGCCTGATGTTACGCGACACGTGCTGGTGCAGGGCGGGGACGCCACACCGGGAAAAATAGTGGCGGCTAGGGACGGAATAGCGAGGTGCGGCAGCCGCCATCAGCTCGCGGAAGGCCTGCGTCTCCACAAGCCAAAACGGCAACATCTCCAGGGCCAGCAGTTTGGAGATGAGGCAGGTTAAGGCTTGGGCTTGGGGGTGACTGGAGGCGTACTTCCGCCTGCGGTTGAACGCCTGCGAGATGGACAGTTGATGGGACGAGGAGATGGAAGGTGCAGACGAAGATGCGGGGGAAGGGGGGGCTGAAGGAGAAGGCCCCAAAGTAGCCGAGGCAGAGGCAGATGTGGAGGTGTCCTGGCTGGAGGTCTGGACCGCAGTGGCAGCACACAACAAAGGGGAAGAGGCAGTGGCAGCAAGACGGGGCGCAGGTTGTATTGCGTTTGCTCTCTCCCACTCAGCCCAGTGCTTGAATTCCAAGTGACGGCGCATGCCAGAGGTGGTCAGATTGCTCTTCTCAGAGCCCCTACTCAGTTTTGAGTGGCAGATTGCGCAAACCGCGCTCAGTTTGTCATCCGCGCAAACATTAAAAAATCTCCACACCACAGAAGTACGAGGCCTCGATGGGGGAGCTTCGCGCGACTGCCTGCTGCCAGGAAGAGCTTCGGCCCTGCTGGCTGTGGCCTGCCTTCTCTGTCTGGACTGTCCTCTGCCTCTGGACTGTCCTCTGCCTCTTGCTGCCTTATTCGGTGATGCGCAGACCGCATCTCCACTGCTTTCCCCGCTGGACATCACCCCTGTCCAAGTGGGGTCGGTCATTTCGTCGTCCACCACCTCCTCTTCCACTTCCTCTCTCTGCTCCTCCTCCTGCCCACTGGACATTCCAACAGCCTCCCTTGATGGCAACTGCGTCTCATCATCATCATCGCTCATGATAGCAGATGCTGGTTCCGGGTCCACATCACTAGCAGATGGCGGATACTCAAGTGTTTGGGCATCACTACAAACAAATTCCTCTGCTAGCTCCTGGGATTCTTGCAGCACATCTGGAAAAGGACCCGAAAAGAGGTCCTGGGAGGGGTCAAGGGTGGGCTGACTCTGTTGGCCAGGTTGGGAGGAAGGAGGGTCAGAGTGAGACTGTGTGGATGACTGGGTGGTGGACAAGTGACTGGAAGCGTTATCGGCCATCCATTGCACCACCTGTTCACGCTGATCAGGCTTTAACAGAGGTGTACCCCGCCCCCCGCATAACTGTCCCATAAAGGCAGGGAAGCTGGATGAGCGTAATGCTGGCTGCCCCTCATCAGCGGTTTGTGCCCCCACCAGCATTTCCGCGCCCCCGTCCTCGTCCACGTCCCTTTGCGCTAGCCCTCCGCATTTCAGACGTTTTACTTTTTTGGCCACGCGTTATGCCAAATATAAAAATATTTTTAAGAAGAACACCTGGCTATACAGCCGTATACTGCCAGAAGGTGAAATGGTGCCTATACGCACCGTGTATAAAACAGTGTTTTGTTGGCACAGAGGACACAAAACAGTAGTGCAAAATATAGTTTTGTATATAGGTGCTAATACACCACTGAAGTCTTTCTGTCCCTATTCCAGCATCAGCAGCTACCCCTCACTAAAGCAGCCGTTTTGAGCAGAGTGTATATAGTTTTGTATATAGGTGGTAATACACCACTGAAGTCTTTCTGTCCCTATTCCAGCAGCAGCAGCTACCCCTCACTTAACCAGCCGTAGCTGCAGCACTAATAAGTGCTCAGCTCTTGGGCCTCCACACAATGTTTGAGAGGTCTCAGCTCTTGGGCCTCCACACAATTTTTACAAGGTCTCAGCTCTTGGGCCTCCACACAATTTTTAAAAGGTCTCAGCTCTTGGGCCTCCACACAATTTTTAAAAGGTCTCAGCTCTTGGGCCTCCACACAATTTTTAAAAGGTCTCAGCTCTTGGGACTCCACACAATGTTTGAGAGGTCTCAGCTCTTGGGCCTTCACACAATTTTTAAAAGGTCTCAGCTCTTGGGCCTCCACACAATTTTTAAGAGGTCTCAGCTCGTGGGACTCCACACAATGTTTGAGAGGTCTCAGCTCTTGGGCCTCCACACAATTTTTAAGAGGTCTCAGCTCGTGGGACTCCACACAATGTTTGAGAGGTCTCAGCTCTTGGGCCTCCACACAATTTTTAAAAGGTCTCAGCTCTTGGGCCTCCACACAATTTTTAAAAGGTCTCAGCTCTTGGGCCTCCACACAATTTTTAAAAGGTCTCAGCTCTTGGGCCTCCACACAATTTTTAAGAGGTCTCAGCTCGTGGGACTCCACACAATGTTTGAGAGGTCTCAGCTCTTGGGCCTCCACACAATTTTTAAGAGGTCTCAGCTCGTGGGACTCCACACAATGTTTGAGAGGTCTCAGCTCTTGGGCCTCCACACAATTTTTAAAAGGTCTCAGCTCTTGGGCCTCCACACAATTTTTAAGAGGTCTCAGCTCTTGGGCCTCCACACAATTTTTAAAAGGTCTCAGCTCTTGGGCCTCCACACAATTTTTAAAAGGTCTCAGCTCTTGGGCCTCCACACAATTTTTAAAAGGTCTCAGCTCTTGGGCCTCCACACAATTTTTAAAAGGTCTCAGCTCTTGGGCCTCCACACAATTTTTAAAAGGTCTCAGCTCTTGGGACTCCACACAATGTTTGAGAGGTCTCAGCTCTTGGGCCTCCACACAATTTTTAAAAGGTCTCAGCTCTTGGGCCTCCACACAATTTTTAAGAGGTCTCAGCTCGTGGGACTCCACACAATGTTTCAGAGGTCTCAGCTCTTGGGCCTCCACACAATTTTTAAGAGGTCTCAGCTCGTGGGACTCCACACAATGTTTGAGAGGTCTCAGCTCTTGGGCCTCCACACAATTTTTAAGAGGTCTCAGCTCGTGGGACTCCACACAATGTTTGAGAGGTCTCAGCTCTTGGGCCTCCACACAATTTTTAAAAGGTCTCAGCTCTTGGGCCTCCACACAATTTTTAAAAGGTCTCAGCTCTTGGGCCTCCACACAATTTTTAAAAGGTCTCAGCTCTTGGGCCTCCACACAATTTTTAAAAGGTCTCAGCTCTTGGGCCTCCACACAATTTTTAAAAGGTCTCAGCTCTTGGGACTCCACACAGTGTTTGAGAGGTCTCAGCTCTTGGGCCTCCACACAATTTTGAAAAGGTCTCAGCTCTTGGGCCTCCACACAATTTTTAAGAGGTCTCAGCTCGTGGGACTCCACACAATGTTTGAGAGGTCTCAGCTCTTGGGCCTCCACACAATTTTAAGAGGTCCCAGCTCGTGGGACTCCACACAATGTTTGAGAGGTCTCAGCTCTTGGGCCTCCACACAATTTTTAAAAGGTCTCAGCTCTTGGGCCTCCACACAATTTTTAAACGGTCTCAGGTCTTGGGCCTCCACACAATTTTTAAAAGGTCTCAGCTCTTGGGCCTCCACACAATTTTTAAGAGGTCTCAGCTCGTGGGACTCCACACAATGTTTGAGAGGTCTCAGCTCTTGGGCCTCCACACAATTTTTAAAAGGTCTCAGCTCTTGGGCCTCCACACAATTTTTAAAAGGTCTCAGCTCTTGGGCCTCCACACAATTTTTAAAAGGTCTCAGCTCTTGGGCCTCCACACAATTTTTAAAAGGTCTCAGCTCTTGGGCCTCCACACAATTTTTAAAAGGTCTCAGCTCTTGGGCCTCCACACAATTTTTAAAAGGTCTCAGCTCTTGGGACTCCACACAATGTTTGAGAGGTCTCAGCTCTTGGGCCTCCACACAATTTTTAAAAGGTCTCAGCTCTTGGGCCTCCACACAATTTTTAAGAGGTCTCAGCTCGTGGGACTCCACACAATGTTTGAGAGGTCTCAGCTCTTGGGCCTCCACACTATTTTTAAGAGGTCTCAGCTCGTGGGACTCCACACAATGTTTGAGAGGTCTCAGCTCTTGGGCCTCCACACAATTTTTAAAAGGTCTCAGCTCTTGGGCCTCCACACAATTTTTAAGAGGTCTCAGCTCTTGGGCCTCCACACAATTTTTAAAAGGTCTCAGCTCTTGGGCCTCCACACAATTTTTAAAAGGTCTCAGCTCTTGGGACTCCACACAATGTTTGAGAGGTCTCAGCTCTTGGGCCTCCACACAATTTTTAAAAGGTCTCAGCTCTTGGGCCTTCACACAATTTTTAAGAGGTCTCAGCTCGTGGGACTCCACACAATGTTTGAGAGGTCTCAGCTCTTGGGCCTCCACACAATTTTTAAAAGGTCTCAGCTCGTGGGACTCCACACAATGTTTGAGAGGTCTCAGCTCTTGGGCCTCCACACAATTTTTAAGAGGTCCCAGCTCTTGGGCCTCCACACAATTTTTAAGAGGTCTCAGCTCGTGGGACTCCACACAATGTTTGAGAGGTCTCAGCTCTTGGGCCTTCACACAATTTTTAAGAGGTCTCAGCTTGTGGGACTCCACACAATGTTTGAGAGGTCTCAGCTCTTGGGCCTCCACACAATTTTTAAAAGGTCTCAGCTCTTGGGCCTCCACACAATTTTTAAGAGGTCTCAGCTCTTGGGCCTCCACACAATTTTTAAAAGGTCTCAGCTCTTGGGCCTCCACACAATTTTTAAAAGGTCTCAGCTCTTGGGCCTCCACACAATTTTTAAAAGGTCTCAGCTCTTGGGCCTCCACACAATTTTTAAAAGGTCTCAGCTCTTGGGCCTCCACACAATTTTTAAAAGGTCTCAGCTCTTGGGACTCCACACAATGTTTGAGAGGTCTCAGCTCTTGGGCCTCCACACAATTTTTAAAAGGTCTCAGCTCTTGGGCCTCCACACAATGTTTGAGAGGTCTCAGCTCTTGGGCCTCCACACAATTTTTAAAAGGTCTCAGCTCTTGGGCCTCCACACAATTTTTAAGAGGTCTCAGCTCTTGGGCCTCCACACAATTTTTAAGAGGTCTCAGCTCTTGGGCCTCCACACAATTTTTAAAAGGTCTCAGCTCTTGGGCCTCCACAGAATTTTTAAAAGGTCTCAGCTCTTGGGCCTCCACACAATTTTTAAAAGGTCTCAGCTCTTGGGCCTCCACACAATTTTTAAAAGGTCTCAGCTCTTGGGACTCCACACAATGTTTGAGAGGTCTCAGCTCTTGGGCCTCCACACAATTTTTAAGAGGTCTCAGATCTTGGGCCTCCACACAATTTTTAAGAGGTCTCAGCTCTAAGCTTCCCTTACTGCTGGGGTGACACACTGTAACAAACCTCCTCCTGTAAGCTTCCCTGACTGCTGGGGTGACACACTGTAACAAACCTCCTCCTGTAAGCTTCCCTTACTGCTGGGGTGACACACTGTAACAAACCTCCTCCTTTAAGCTTCCCTTACTGCTGGGGTGACACAATGACACAAGAGGACATGTCTGACCACATCTCTCACACACACACACACACACACACACACACACACAATGACAATTAGGGGTGGGGTCTATTTATTTTCCCCCTTGCCTATGCCATCTGTGGTTGTCATTAGGCAACGTGATTTTAAGGGGTGCAGAATTTTGTTCTTCCTTTTTGTACAGTTTGGCTTGGGGTCCATGGCAATGTAGAGGAAAGAAGGTTTCCTTGTCTTGTCTCACTTTACGTAGAAGTAATATTGTGTTTGGAGTGTATTGTTGAGAGGCTGTGATAGTGGCGTAATAGTGCGACTTGGGCGCGTTATATGCACCCAGACATGCTTCCCCTGCTGTCCCAGTTGCATTCCAGCAGTGTTGGCATC
This sequence comes from Gastrophryne carolinensis, assembly GCA_027917425.1. Taxonomy (NCBI): domain Eukaryota; kingdom Metazoa; phylum Chordata; class Amphibia; order Anura; family Microhylidae; genus Gastrophryne; species Gastrophryne carolinensis. Next base: position 103,879,433 of record CM051242.1, read on the forward strand.
ATTTTCTGATGTTTCAGGGTGGACTTGGTGACCTCCAAGTGGTCGAATTGAGATTTCCAAGTGTCGAGCATTTTTTTCCCATAGACTATAATGGGATTCGATATTCGGTCGAGTAGTCGAGTAACGCGGTCTATTCGAATCGAAATTCGAAATTTCGAATATTTCACTACTCGCTCATCTCTAATAAGCACAGCCTATTGAATAATTAATAAGTCACATAAGGGGGTGCCAGACAATCTGGTGCTAGTATAGCTATAAACGATCAAAAAACGTTAAGGGGACACTCTGGTATGTCCCATACATGCAACAAGAAAAATCTGCACTCACCCTGAAAAAATTACTGCGAACCCAATATATGGAAAAATGTAAAATTTTACATTTTTCCAAATATATATTTTTAAGGCACGGAGCAATGTGAAGCACAATTTTCAGAGCATCCAAAAAGGACTTCCAAGAGGTATCCCACGGTGCATGCACATCAAAAGTTGGTTCAGTTCACACACGTTCCCACCACCTTATGGGTATTTGCTTACCAGCTGTATTCTATATGAATGCCTTAAAAGGGTTTCCACTAGACAAATCCAGCCGTCTGGTTTCCAAGCCAACACTCACTTAATATGAATTGCTCCCATAAGAAGGCGTATGGCTCCAATACATAAATTAGGGAAAGAGAGCACAGAAAAAATCTAGTGCAACTCTGCAATTTAATCAAAACACTTTAATATATAAGATGCACTTACAAATTCCAAAAAGGTATCAGAGCGTATCAACAATAAAATCCCAGATGATCCTTCCTTTTCCACCTCCACTACGACCGTAAGTAGAGATGCCAGGTTAGATGCTAAGTGCGGAACCTGTATGGGATGCAAAACTTGCCTGCCAGTGGAAAAACCAAAAAAAGAGTTTGTTATGGTGAATACAGGTAAAACTTACAAAATTAAGAGCTTTATATCATGCCATACACAACATGTAGTTCATCTAATATGGTGTCCATGTCAATTATTCTATGTGGGACGAACCACCCGTGAGCTCCGGGTACAAATAAGAGAGCATGTATATAACATTAAAAGGGGCCTTGAGACCCACAGCTTGTCCGCACACTTTAAGTGTGGTAGTGATCCCAAGTACATGTCCTTCATAGGGATTGACCATGTGGAAAGACATTGGCGGGGATCTAATTTAACCAGTGAGATCTCCAGACGTGAGAGTAAATGGATTTTTGCTTTAAACACTCTCACACCTTTTGGATTAAATGTAGAGTTCGATTTGAACTTCTTCATCGATAATGCTTAATTTTTATTATCAGTTTTTAGAGTACAGTATATGTACATATCCTTTTTTTAGTTCTCAACTTTTACAATTGTTAAGCTCTTAAAGGTTTACTTGTATTAATTATGCACATTTTTTTGTTTGGAATCACATTGTATGGATTATATACTTTTATGTAGGGATTTTAAAGGGTTTATGAGTAATTGTGACAGATTGTATGTGTATGGGGGATTCTCTCCTTTTCCAGTTCACTATGGCCATTTGTTTAACTTTTACATTTGCCCATCCCTTTTAAAATTTCTCCCAGCGTGGATTGAAATATATCCACTCTTAATGCATAAAGTATCAACACTTTTAGTCTTATTTTTATCTCTTTCTGATTTTTGAAGTTTTATGGTTTATAGTGCAAAATGGAATATGATTGCCGCTAAATTTTAAAGAATATGAATTCATTTCCCTCTTTTAATATTACTAGTAAATTGGGTATGCTATCTTTTCCCAATTAATGTGCGCATGGACAGCTATAATAATGCTGTAACACTTTCTAATGCCTGAGGCCGATATCTTCCGGCGGCTGTGCCCGCATAGATGGCGGAGGTAAGCGCTGTCCGACGATATACGACATCTGACGGAGGTTGCCGTTCTGCACTGCTTCCGTGGATCAGCTGATCACACGGAAACTGCCGAAGTTACATGAAGGGCTTTTTCTTACGTCGCAAGTCCTCCGTACATTCGGAGGGACGTTGAAGCGTATCACGCCGCTCCCTCTATGTCCCGCCCCTTGACAACGAGCATTGTCTCTCGCCCCCTGCTTTCTATGAGCCATCATTGGCTAAATATTTCAACCAATTGGCTCTGTTTATAACATAAATAGAACCTCTATACTCGCGCCATCCAGCCTTTGAAAAAGTTGCAACATTAGCAACGAAATGCATTAGGTAGGAGGACGGCGCTGAGCACGAGGAAGGACCCTTTGTGCGCATGTAACCTTCAGCATCTAACCTGGCATTTCTACTTACGGCCGTAGTGGAGGTGGAAAAGGAAGGATCAGCTGGGATTTTATTGTTGATACGCTCTGATACCTTTTTGGAATTTGTAAGTGCATCTGATATATTAAAGTGTTTTGATTAAATTGCAGAGTTGCACTAGATTTTTTCTGTGCTCTCTTTCCCTAATTTATGTATTGGAGCCATACGCCTTCTTATGGGAGCAATTCATATTAAGTGAGTGTTGGCTTGGAAACCAGACGGCTGGATTTATCTAGTAGAAACCCTTTTAAGGCATTCATATAGAATACAGCTGTCACAGACCGGGTGGAGCGGACTCGGGTGTGGATCCGCTTTAACTGTGGGACCGATGGCGGGTACCGTGTCAGGGGAGCGGAGTCTAAGGGGCCACCGATATTCACCAGAGCCCACCGAAAGGCAGGTTGGTCTTGTGCGGCGAGTGACCCCCAGGTCACTACCCCCCAACAGCGGCCCAGTCCCACAGTCAGCCGAGGTTCAGCGAGGTACACAAGTGGCAGGCAAAAGGCGTAGTAAGTACAGGCAGAGATCGGGGCTGGCAGCACAGGTTCGCGGTAAAGGTGAGTAGCCGAGGTCGGGGCAGGCAGCAAAGGTTCAGAGTCGGGGACAGGCAGAGGTCGGTACATGGGTGAGCAATCCAAGAATGTCTTACTTTCAACAAGCATGTAGAGACCAAGATCCGGCACTGAAGGAAGGAAGTGCCTCTTTAAATAGGGGAAGAGGATGTAGGATTGGATGACCAAACACCAATCAGTGCTGTACAGGCCCTTTAAATCTCAGGAATCCAGTGCGCTTGCCCTCTAGTGGACGGAGACGTGCGCGCACCTGAGCATGTGAGGAGGAAGCATGGGGGGAAAGGCGGCAGCTGGATGCAGCCATGAGGGAAGTGCTGCAAGATGGATGACGGCTGCCTGCAGCCATGGAGGTAAGTGACTTGCTGTGAGACGGGCATGCAGCGCTCGCCCTAACAGTAACCCCCCCCTTGGGTCTTCCCCTCTTCTTGGGACCCAGAAGGGATGAGACTATGAACCGGAATGTTCTCTTCAGGTTCTAATTTCAAGACTTTACTGTATTGACGAGGAGATACAAGGGCCTCTCGGGCTGGTGCCTGTACCAGGGCGGAGGGAGCAGTGACAGGAGCAGGCTTGGCAGAAATGGGTCCAAAACACCTCGTGGTGCAGGCTGGGCCCCATGACTTAATATCGCCAGTATTCCAGTCAAGCGTGGGGTCATGACGTTGAAGCCAAGGTAGGCCGAGAAGAATTGGAGAAGTGCTACTGGGGAGGACGAAGAACTCAATACTCTCCTGATGGTCGGGTCCAACCTTCAAAAGGAGCAGTACAGTGCAATATCGCACGATGCAATCAAGTCTATCGTCATTGACTGAAGCAATAACTAGAGGCCTTGCGAGGCGATTCACAGAGATATTATACTTGTCAATCAAACAGGCCCAGATGAAGTTTTCCGCGGAGCCCGAATCCAGAAAGGCCGACAAATTCACAGAGACGTTGGCAGAAATGGAGAGTTGCACTGGAACCGTAAGGCGTGAAGAGGTAGCACACCCAATCAGGGATGCCTCTCCCACCCTTACTAGGTGCGCCCATGGCAGGCGAACAGGACAGTCTTTCAAGAAGTGCTCGGAGCTGGCACAGTACAAACAAAGGTTCTCGTTTCTTCTACGAGTTCTCTCCAATGGAGTTAGGCGAGATCGGTCCACCTGCATAGCCTCCTCAGTGGAAGGCGCATGTGCGGGCAAAGGGGGATGTTGGAAAACAGGGACCAGACGTGAAGCCCTCCTAGGGCACTCGAAGTTCTTTCCCAGGCGGAGTTCCTCTCGCCTTTCAGAAAAACGCACATCGATGCGTGTGGCCAAGCGAATAATATCAGTCAAAGACGAAGGCAAATCAAGTGCCGCTAGGGCATCTTTAATATGGCTAGAAAGTCCTTTCTTAAAGGAGGCACAGAAGGCCTCATTATTCCAGGATAATTCTGACGCCAGGGTGAGAAACTGTACGGCATATTCTCCAACAGACCGGTCGCCTTGGACCAAGTTAAGCAGGGCTGCTTCTGCCGATGAGGCCCGGGCTGGTACCTCAAAGACATGGCGAAACTCAGAAACAAAGGCATGTAAGTTGGAAGTCACTGGTTCATTGCGATCCCATAATGGAGTGGCCCAGGCCAGGGCATTTCCTGTAAGCAGACTAATAATAAAGGCCACTTTGGCTCGTTCAGTGGGAAACTGGTCCGCCAACATCTCCAGATGCAGAGAACACTGGGCAAGGAAACCTCGGCATGACTTGGCATCCCCATCAAATTTAGCCGGCAAGGAGAGACAAACTCTAGTTGGAGGTGCTACAGGTGGTGGCGACACCGGAGCGGAAGGTGGCTATTTCTGCTGCAGGATTGTTAGTAATTGCTGAACCATGGCGGCGAGCTGGTTGATTTGGCGAGTCTGCATAGCCACTACAGTGAGCAATTCTGAGGCGTTAGGCAGTGGCACCTCAGCGGGATCCATGGCCGGATCTTACTGTCACAGACCGGGTGAAGCGGACTCGGGTGTGGATCCGCTTTAACTGTGGGACCGATGGCGGGTACCGTGTCAGGGGAGCGGAGTCTAAGGGGCCACCGGTATTCACCAGAGCCCACCCCAAGGCAGGTTGGTCTTGTGCGGCGAGTGACCCCCAGGTCGCTACCCCCAACAGCGGCCCAGTCCCACAGTCAGCCGAGGTTCAGCGAGGTACACAAGTGGCAGGCAAAAGGCGTAGTAAGTACAGGCAGAGATCGGGGCTGGCAGCACAGGTTCGCGGTAAAGGTGAGTAGCCGAGGTCGGGGCAGGCAGCAAAGGCTCAGAGTCGGGGACAGGCAGAGGTCGGTACACGGGTGAGCAATCCAAGAATGTCTGACTTTCAACAAGCATGGAGAGACCAAGATCCGGACTGAAGGAAGGAAGTGCCTCTTTAAATAGGGGAAGAGGGTGCAGGATTGGATGACCAAACACCAATCAGTGCTGTACAGGCCCTTTAAATCTCAGGAATCCAGTGCGCTTGCCCTCTAGTGGACGGAGACGTGCGCGCACCTGAGCATGTGAGGAGGAAGCATGGGGGGAAGGGCAGCAGCTGGATGCAGTCATGAGGGAAGTTCTGCAAGATGGATGACGGCTGCATGCAGCCATGGAGGTAAGTGACTTGCTGTGAGACGGGCGTGCAGCGCTCGCCCTAACAACAGCTGGTAAGCAAATATCCATAAGGTGGTGGGAACGTGTGTGAACTGAACCAACTTTAGATGTGCATGCACCGTGGGATACCTCTTGGAAGTTCTTTTTGGATGCGCTGAAAATTGTGCTTCACATTGCTCTGTGCCTTAAAAATATATATTGACTACACATAATAGTGACCTTTCTTTCACCCTACAGTTTGCAATAATGAGCATCACAGACTGTGGCAGTATGTCCGACGGACAAGATTTATGCTGCTGGAGAAGAAGAAAAAGCCGTAGGGTGGGGGGTATGCGTTTGGCCACTAGGCGGATTGCACTTATGTCCATGTTGGCCTTTTTTTAAACAAAAAATAAAAGTTTTCATATTTTGACTAACATTTGTTGTCAGAGTTTCTTTCATTTTACACACACCCAAAAAAAAAAAAAAATTGGCAAAATAATCTAATATTGCCTATGTAAGCATAGACAAAATAAGATTATTCCAAATTTAAGCAATCAAACAACATTTAAACGACCAAACACTATTAGATTTGGGTGAGCAATTGTACAGTGGCTTGATAGCGACTGAGACACATCATATTCACCATTAGAGGCCAGGTTAATATAGCGACTGAGGAGCCCTGTAATAGCGACTGACGGCTGATCGGGGCGGGCAGTCAGAGCGCTGCAATACAGACGCTCATCTGTCGCTACCTGGCGCTATTAGTTAATCAGCCTGCCCGTCACCCTCTGTTGTCAGACCATTTTTCACAATTTTGCGCCATACATAATTAAACCGGACTGACACCATTACAAGAAACAGTGCTCATTTGCAACCCTCCCCAAGGCAGTTCAGATTGCTACACATAAAAATTCTTTTACCTTTTTGTAACTCCAGCTGTAGTCATATATTACATAGTTACATAGGTACATAGTTAATACGGTTAAAATAAGACATATGTCCATCAAGTTCAACCAAGGGTGTTAAGGAAGGGGAAGTTATTTTTTATTTTTTTTACTGATAACAGCTAATAGTAACTGTTAATGTTATTTTCTTCTAAATAAGCATCTAATCCTTTTTTGAAGCTGTCAGCTGTTGATGCTGTAATAAGCTTCTGTGGGAGGCTATTCCATACATTTATAGTTCTTATGATAAAGAATGATTGTCGCCTCCGGAAACTAAATTTCTTATTTTCCAATCTAAGGCAGTGCCCCCTTGTCTTTAGAGAGGATTTTACCTGAAATGGTGTTTCCCATATTTTTTGTATGGGCCATTAATATATTTATTCAAGTTAATCATGTCCCCAATCAGTCGTCTCCTCTCAAGACTAAACAGATGTAATTCTCGTAATCTTTCCTCATAACTAAGATCTTTCATTCCCCTTATTAGTTTGGTGGCTCTCCTCTGCACCCTTTCCATAGTCAGAGCGTCCTTTCTATGAATGGGTGCCCAGAAGTGGACGGCATATTCCAGGTGAGGGCACACCAGTGCCTTGTAAAGAGGCAAAATGACATCCCAATCCTGTGATTCCATGCCTCTTTTAATGCATGATAGTATCTTGGTGGCCTTGGAAGCAGCTGCTTGGCATTGCATGCTGTTATTTAGCCTATGATCTACCAGTACTCCCGCAAGGAGATATGTGGCGTTCAAGTTGTTAGACCCCAAGTGCATGAATTTACATTTCTCCACATTGAACTTAATTTGTCAAGTGGATGCCCAGACACACAAAGTGTCCAAGTCAGCCTGAAGCTTGTGAACATCTTCAATAGACTGCACTGATCTACATACCTTTGTGTCATCTGCAAAAATAGAGACAGTGCTTCTAATTCCATCTTCTATGTATTTAATAAACAAGTTGAATAATAGTGGGCCCAGCACTGAACCCTGGGGTACACCGCTTACAACCGGTAACCATTCAGAGTAGGTATCATTAACCACAACTCTCTGCACACAATCCTTCAACCAGTTTTCAATCCAGTTACAAATTGTAGTCAATTTTAAAAATAAAATGGTGTCTCATTGAGCAAAGAGAACATTTCCTGCTGCTGGGCATTGTGGGGTTATGTCAGTTGATTTCAGTCAGCAGTACAGCTGGGATGCTGGGAAAGGCCGTTTCCCTGGAAGGATTTCCCTGGAAAATTATACATTGTTTTTTTTTGCCTTTAACATAAAATGAAGAAAAAAGATAAAAAGTCAGGTTAACCTGGCTATACTTGTTTCAATGTCACATATAGCTCTAAACCTACCTCATATAGTATTAAATGATTTTAGCTAGATTACTGTAAAAGCAGATACAAGTAATTGCACGACCCTTCAAACACTACACACCATGTGAAACCTGCAACACAGCCCACCCTGAAAAATAGCTCCTACCCCCGTAAAGCTACAATTAAAAACAACGTTGTTAAAAAACCATCGTAGGACCCTCTCCTTCTCCACACACTCTAAATTCAAATTCAAGAAAAAAGGGGAGACACGGGGACAACTGAAAAATCAATGTGTATTGCTTAATAAAGATGAAAAATTAAATAGCTACACAATAGATCCTCTGGGTTTTATTCAGTGATAGCAGACAGCCACAGCATTTAGCCCACTGGTCTCCTAGCAACAGCTGCAGTGAACTTGCTCCAGGTAAGCGCTGTACACAGCGGTAACAGCTCTGCTTCTGTGATGAGACCAGTGCCGCCATCGGGGGGGGGGGGAGTGCTCCAAAGGGGGGCCGGCAAGCATTTATCTTTGATCGCGACCATAAGCCCGCAGCAAATAAAATCTTTGCTTGCTCCTGCCCACCCATCCCTCGCCCCCTGACAGGAGGAGGCCCTGTCAGCAGCTCTTCATGCCACCACCTCCTCCTCCAATCTGAAGAGGGAGGTGAGTAGGGTTGGAGCAGGGACAAGAGCTCTGTACAGTCGCCGCTGACCATGCCCACCTCCCGTCTCTCCCTTCAGATGCAAGGAGGAAGCATGGGGAGCGGCTGTGCAGATTCCAGGCTCGATAGGAAGAGGTAAAGTCTCTTTTTTTCTTTATGCCCTATTCGGTGGGGGTGGCAGGCACACAGTCACACACCCGCGAAGTTAGGGGCCCATGAGGGGAATAAATATAGGGGGTGCACCGGGGCACAGAAGCCGGGGCATAACTAAATGTGATGGGGCTCTTTAACGGCTAATACAGTCAATTTTATATGTCTTTCAATTCGAATAGATGTAGCTAAAGACTGAAACAGCAGAGACACATGGCACTTTTTTTCTCTAAATGATGCCAAGTGACTACAACTATAATAAATAAGGTGGAAGAACCAACAATTATGGGGCCCTCCTGACCTTCTGGGCCATGGTGTGGTCACACCCCCTCTAGTTACGCCCCTGTCCAGGAGGTCAAGGAGGCCCCATCATTGTTGCTCTTTCTCCTTATTTATCAGATTTGTGCTCATTTGGTAACATCATTTATAGAAAGGAAGCTCCATTTGTTTCTGCTGTTTCAGTCTTAAAGCAGAACAAAACTCAGGAATTTCCCTCTCCTGGGTTTTGTTTTGTTCTCCCAATTCGGGATGCCTCGTTGTGTGAAAGCCACTTACCTTTCCCTGGTATAACGGCGTGTGTACAGGCTTTTGTCCTATGAGAGCCATCTGCCTTGACTATGTAATTAGGCAAACGGACTCCAATGGGGAACACGCGCTGCTGCACTGTATGGCTGAATGCAAAGAGATGATTGTCAAATGACATAGTCATGGCAGACAGCTCTCACTGGATGAGAGTCCGCACATGCACCATTGGACCGGGGAAGGGTAAGTGATTAGTGGTGCCCTGGAGGGTTTCCCTGTGGGAAAGCCAGTGAATGACCCTGGAATTTCTTTAGATTCCAGGGCGGCTACAGGTCAGTTTTGTTCTGCTTTTAAGCAGACAAAAAGCCTGACCTGACTACCTACCTCTCCTCGGAGCATCATGACTCCAGTGCTGGACCCTGGCCTTTAAGTGGATCACCACAAACCCATCTTTTTCCTGGCTCCAATGGCGATGTAAATAGCTGTGGATGCATCTTCAGCATCTCCCCCTGGGTGCCCAGGGATGCAGCCACTCCAGACAGGAAAAGGTCTCTCTCTCCCTCTCTCTCAGAAATGCAGTGGGTGCAGGTAGGATAATTCTTAATGTGGGCAATCTGTATGTATTGGGTGGGTGAAACATACAAGATAGGCTCTTATTCAGGGGGAAGGTCCGGTTTAAGGTCTTGTGTGAAAAGGTCAGGAGAGTAGATTCAAAAATTAGACTGTAGATCTTATGTGTCATGTAGTTCAGGTGTGCTTTAGGCTGCAGATGATAGATGCAAGGAGGCTAACAGGTTCAAACTGACAGACTGGCCATTTTCCGCCCCCCACCTGCTACTTTGCTAACTCGACCTGCGGAACCACAGGAACGTGCTGGCAGTGTAATACATGGAGTCTTAATGCACACCTTCATAGTATGGCGCCGGGTGTCACAACATGCTGGTAATCCCATCTGTCATATGAGTCTGTGGTGAGTCCATGGTGAGGGCCAACCACCTCTGATGCATTTCTCCCCTCCTCCTTCTGGGGCTTTGTCAAAGATGACAAAGGGGCATTAGTACACCCCTTAAAGTGGACCAAAACCCAGTAATTTGACTATCCTGGGTTTTGGTCCTTGCACCCGGGGCACCGAATTGGTATAGTCAGTTATATACCACATTTTGTGGACTGCATCCATTGTAGTGGCTGCTGACTTTCTGAACACACAAAAGACACATTCCACACTCCACATCTGGAAAGACAAATGTTGGCCTTGATAACTTAAAGGTCCTATTCAAATTCTCATTTTTTTTTGGAAAAAGGTGCGATTTTTTGCACGAAAATTCCAAGCACTATTCAACAACATTGAAAGCTGTTTTTTTGTTTTTGCTAATTCAATTTGAGTGCGAGAAAAACCTATTGAAAATAATTCAATTTTTGAAAATAACTAATGTTGAATTTTTGAGTTCAAAATTATTCTAGCGATTCAGGTGCCATTAAATGGCTCCACACATGAGGTAAATTTAAATGTTTCACACACATTTCTTTCAGCAGCTTTCAGGAGGAAGAAAGTCTGTTTTCTCTTCCACCATAGAGTCCTTCTATCCCCTGTGCCTGGAAAAAAGCCCATAGTACACCACATGAAACTGTTCAAAATGAAACTTAGGCCCTTATTTAAGAAGGGATAGCGTCAGGTAGTGGCTGGTTAATGAAAGGTAGCGACTGGTGAACGCCAGACGCGGCACGCAATTACACATTTATCAAGCAGAATCTGTTTAGCGACTGGGATAGCGCCATGTAGCGTCTGATTCATCATTTTCACAGCCTCAGTGAACAGCGCCAGCGTTCAGCCTGCCATACATCGCTCTCCCATACATTTCAATGGATGAACCTTTTCTTTTCTTTAAACGGGGTATTTTTTTTTTTTTTCAAAAAAATCACAAATAATTCTTTGACCTCTTCTGGCATTGAAATAGCAGTTTTTTCATAATTTTTTCATTTTTTATATATTTCCTCAGAAATGACATTACAGGTCTGGCATTAAAGTGTTCATGTTACAATGTTGTTACAATGTAATTCCATATGTTTTCGCTTTGTTACTAGTTGATAGGTGCTTGAAAACAGACTTTAAACATGGGGAGGCCGATTCATTAATAGCGGCAGGTAGCGACAGTTGAGCGACTGTAGCGGTATTTTCACAGCACCCGCTAGTAGTCGCTGTGCTTGGCCGTTGTTCGGTTCTTGACAGCGACTCAGTCGGTGTGCAGTAATGTTGAATATTGGCTGAGGAGTCGCTATTTGACAGGTTACGCGCTGTATGGGAGCGCATGATAGAGACTGGCCATAGCGACCGGCTCCCACCATATTCATTAACAAATCACGCTCAAAAAATTCTCGTGCTGTGAAATGCATGTTTAAACCCCAGAGCGCTGGCGGCGATGGGTTAAAAGTAGTTTTTTAACCCCCAAACAACCATATTTTTGGAAACCAAAAAAAACAAGTTTATAAAAACATTTTGTAATATGAATACATTAATATCAGACCTTTAATATCAATTCTACACAAATTTTTTTTTTTTTTTTACCTTAAAAAAAATATCTAACATTGCAGAAGTGGTCACAGAATTTTTCACATTTAAAAAAAAAAAAAAAAAAAACATTAATAACAATGAATTATTAATATTTAAAGATTGTTCCATTGAAATGCATTGGAGCGCACCAGGTAGCGAGAGGTCATACCTGTCGCTGTTCAAGGTCGGATGCTGGGGCTGAGGCTGGAATAATGATGAATGAGTGGCTATATATCTCAGTCGCTAAGCAGGATCGGCTTGATAAATGTGTGATTGTGGTGGGGAGCCCTCACCAGTCGCTACCTGGCGCTATCCCTTGTTAAATAAGGGCCACAGCCTCCTGCGCTCTGGGCTTCAAACAAGTTTTTTTCAGCGCCAGAGATTTGTGAGGCTGTTTTTATGCCTGAATATGGTGTGAGTCGGTCGCTATAAGCATTCGCTAACATGCGCTCCCATACAGCGCTCCCATACAGCGCTGTACTGGTCAAATAGCGACTCCTCACAATGTTTTCAACATTACTGAACAGTGACTGAGTCACTATAAAGTAGTAGCGACCCACAGCCGAGCACTGCGACTACTAGCGGGCGCTCTGAAAATGCCTCATCTGTCGCTACCTGCCGCTAATGATGAATCAGCCTGCCCATATAGGTCTCTACAAATATAAGCAAAAGCATGTATATGAAATAAATCATAGTGACACACACAGGACAGTGGACATGTAATGATGAGGAACAAAATGGATGAGGCTTCACGTGCTTTCTGTATGAGTGAGTACAGCATGGTTAAACTATCTTGGCGCACCATGAGCAAGACACATGAGACAATCATATCAGGACAGTAATATGCAATGTTTTATTTACCACATTGCATGCCGCTGCACAACATGACAAGTGTAAGTGATGTAACCATGACAACATAAATATACCAGGCAGAAAAATGACCATCCCAAAATATGAAAAAAAACATTTTATTAAAGTGGACCAAAACCCGTGATTTTCATCCTCGACCTCAGCGCATTCCAAGGTGGCTCTCATTGACTTCAATGGGGAGCGTGAGGTGATGCATCCCCAGCGGTGCGCGCTCCCACCTCAGCCTATGTGAATGGTTAGGGTGGGAGCAAGCACACACCACCGGGGGGATACGCCAGCATGCGCTCTCCATTGAAGTCAATGAGAGCCACCTGATAAATAACTTAGGCCCTTATTTAACAAGGGATAGTGCCAGGTAGCGAATGGTGAGCGAATGGTAATGACGCTCACCGCCACGAGAACGCCGGCTCCCCTCCGCAATCACACATTTATCAAGCTGATCCTGCTTAGCGACTGACAGAGCGCCAGATAGCGAATCATTCATCATTATTCCAGCCTCACCCCACAGCGCCAGCGAGCGACCTTGAACAGCGACAGGTATGACCTCTCGCTACCTGGCACTCTCCAATGCATTTCAATGGAGCAATCTTTAAATATTCATAATTAATTGCTATTCATTTTTTTTTTTTTTTTTTTTTAAATGTCAAAAATTCTGTGACCACTTCTGCAATGTTGGATATTTTTTTTAAGGTTAAAAAAAAAAAACAAAAACATTTGTGCAGAATTGATATTACAGGTCTGATATTAATGTATTCATATTACAAAATGTTTTGAAAAACATGTTTTTTTTTTCAAAAAATATGGTTGTTTGGGGGTTAAAAAACTACTTTTAACCCATCGCCGCCAGCGCTCTGGGGTTTAAACAAGCATTTCACAGCGCGAGAATTTTTGGAGCGTGATTTGTTAATGAATATGCTGGGAGCCGTTCGCTATGGCCTTTCGCTGTCATGCGCTCCCATACAGCGCGGAACCTGTCAAACAGCGACTCCTAACCCCGTATTCAACATTACCGCACACCGACTGAGTCGCTGTCAACAGCCGAACAACGGCCGAGCACAGCAAATACTAGCGTGCGCTGTGAAAATAACGCTACTGTCGCTCATCTGTCGCTACCTGGCGCTATTAATGAATCGGCCTCATAGTCACAGGAGATGCCTCGCATTGGACGATAGCCTTGCGCATGTGCCGTTGGAACGAGAAAGAGGTGAGTGAATAGCACCATTCAGCGGAAAATCCCAACTCAGGATGCCACAGGGTAAAGCCAGCGTATGGCCCTGGAAAATTTGAGATTCCAGGTCCAGACCACGTGGGTGGGGTCCCACGTTAAAGTGGACCTAAACTAATTTTATATGGCTCTGGAGTCTAAAAACTCCTAATCGGCCAAATCCATATCCCTGGGCCAACCTGCTATGTAAAACCCTCAGGGATAACCTGTATACTCACCTTGCCTGTGATCCCACAGCACATTTCCGGTTTACCACTGTTTATGGTTGTGTGGGAGCTCAGCCAGACAGCCTGGGTGTGGGAGCACACACATCAGTCAGAGGGAAACCGGGGACACTGCCATAACATGGACAAACAGAATTCTATTCCCTGCATTAAAGTGGACCAAAAACGGCCATGAAGTCTATAAGACTCCATGGCAGCCTGATTCCCTCTCCTTGGGGCCTCCCGATTAAGGATTTGTGAATAGCTGGCACAGGCATGCCCCAAGCTGGAGGCTAACAGGGATGCAGCCATCGGTGCACTCGCCTTCATCAGGGCCTTAGCCGATGAGACTTCTCGATGGCTGAGCAAAGCAGAATGGAGCCAAGTACACTGACTGCCTGTGCACGTGTGCACCTGTGCATGTGGCGCTGGGGTAAGTTTTACAAGCAAACCAGGTGGTTTCACATAGTTGGTCATCCCAAATCGAGTACCAAAACCCAGGATATTTAAAATCACACTTTAATATGTGTGGTGAGTATAGCGGTCATCCCAGGGGGGACCCCACCCAGGGGCCCACAAAACCTGGAGCTTGCCCTGGATACAGCAGCTAAGAAGCATTTAATGTGGCTTGGAAATGTAAGTACATCAGACCTATATGGAGCACTGTTATGCATGCTAATGATGATACTCGAAGCAACACTCACACTTACATATTAATGGATTCACAGAGCAAAGTCAAAACTAAGAAGTGTTAATCTACAAACCACCCAAATAAATTGGTACAATAACAATAGATGTAAAGCAATGCAAAGCAACACTGCCAAATGGGCAACCTAAACTACTATCACCTAAAACTATGCACCCAACCAATGCAAAGTGCAAATTTAAACATAATTAAAGATTAACAGTGACATGTACTATTACACATTAATTAGAAAGTCCGGAAAAACAAAGCAAAAAAAAAAAACAGAACAAAGGGAACAAGGGATCATATTGCTCCACTACAAATTAGTAAGCAATAGAAAAGAATTTGCACACACAGCATTTGATTATGGAAACTGGGCAGTTTTTCACTGAGTTTTCCAGTTGTAAAGTGGTTTTCAACTGCACCCGCAAAAGTTTAACTTGCAAATTCAAGTGCATTAGCTCTCATTGACTTCCAAGGGTTACATTTTTTTCTACCTTTGTTGAATCAACGCCATTGAGCGGAATCAGCCCTACAGTGACTGCATGCCATTCAGCAACCCTCACGTGTTGTTTCAGGGGTTATGCTACCATCTAGTGACCATTCTTTATAGCGGTTACAATAGTTTAGCTAATCATTTTATTTGATTTATCTTTTGAAAGCAATGAAGAATGTATTCTTATAGTTTTATCCCGCTAGTCTGGCATCTCACAAGTCTGGATGACTTAACAGAGCATTCGCTCTAAACCAGAATAATCTGGATGCCAATGGATTACTGTAACTCTTGTTGGAAAGGGGTTGATAAGTGAGGTACACATGATGCAGTTTTGTCTTCTAATGCTTTCCCTACCCAGAATTTGTATTTTTAGGGATTTGCCTGTATTGTATTTAGTGCCAGCCTGGCGATTATGGGTGTGATCATTTGAGTTGACCAACTTGCATTCCCCAAAAATGAGGGGGGGGTGAATAGGGTTATAGCATTGAGTAAAATTCTACCCTCAGCTGTGTGGGCAATTACTAGAAGCCACCTCAATCACATATCATAGAGCTGCAGAACACCCAAATATCCCCTCATATATGTCTGCAGCACTTCTTAACAGGCACACAAATAAATTTATACTTTAGATTGTGTTGCAACCCAGAACAACTCTTAAGGGCTAACTTCAGCTGCACACCCTGCACACCCTGCATGATACACTAACCCATTCCAACTGAGTAAAATACCTAATGTGGCTCTGAGCAAGGGTCCCTGGCCACGTCATTCATGATTTCACAAGTACAACTCGCAAATCAACAATTGAGAAGGCCAACAGTGAGTTTCACAGAGCCAAAACTTTGTTATTTATAACATACATTTTGTTACAAGTAAACGGGCACATCCGAGTGGAAAAATCCTTTTATATACAAAGGGGGGGGGGCATGCTCCCCTACCCCAGATATTAATATGACACACAAACAAAAAAGCATGGCTGAGGTATATATTTGGGGCACACAGATGTTAAACTTTCCAGTCTATAGTTTCCAGGATCCCCTTTTTGAATATTGGCACCACATTTGCTATGTGCTAGTTCTGTGGAATAGTCCCCATCATTATGGAATCTTTAACTATTAAAAATAATGCCTTGTATATCTGCTATCTGGACCTGAGGATTTGTCTATTTTCATCTGTTTAGGGTAGTTAAACAAATGACACTTAATGGAGAGCTTGGGTAATTAATTTGCATTTGACCTGACCTGTAACATCCCTACACAAGAAGATCAGTCCAACTAAGCAACAAAGCACAGGGGCAAGGAGTTCCCAAGGTCAAACGTCGGACCAAGGGTCAAGCAACGAAGGGCAAGGTACAAACTCAGCAGGCAAAGACAAGCATCAAGAAGGTATCCAGGGTCTCTCACAGGAGGTACAGGTAAGGACAAACTCGGGCGAGATTCAGGGTCATACACAGATCAAAGCAACAACTCCAACAGACATGGGCTAAATGGACTAGGACACCTTAATAAGGGAAGTGGGGGAGGATTGGCTGGCAGTCCAAGGGCTCATTGACACACAAGTTACTTGGGGCTGATTAGCCCAATGTAACAATGGACTTACTGCCCATATTAAAGATTAGGGCTCATGGGCCCATGCAAACCCTCCTCCGGTGGCTGTGCTGCCTATCAGTGGTTTGCAAGGGTGGTCAGAGGAACATGGCACTGCCTGAGCCCAGGACTGACGAGTTGGAATGAGGGGAAGGTAAGTGCCTTGCTATTACGCATATAATGCATTTATGTTGTTGTATATGATTCTGATATATATATATTATATACCTTTTTACCTACCCCTTCTCCTAAACCCTCTTACTGCCATGCTAAGCATACATTTCAGATGCTTATGGTTCCTTAATATATTGCCCTCATGCCTGTCAGATCTCCCCCTCTCCATCCCCAGTTCCATTTCTACACCCACTTTTTCTTTATTTTCTGTGTACCTCTCTATATATTCATATACCCCCCCCCCCCCACCAGTGCTTAGTTTAAATGCTCCTCCAATCGTTTAGCCATCCTGTCCCCAAAAACAGAGCACCCTCCCCAATTAGGTGCAGCCCCTCCCTGCCAAAGAACCTGTAGCCCACCAGCAGTCAGCCCAGTTCTTTAGAAACCCAAACCCCACCTGTTTACACCAATCAAAGTCGAATATTGCATATCATCAGTACCTAATAGAGTTTGATATATCACATGTAATATACAAACAGATTCACATGTAGACAATCCCTTGTTTGGTTTGAACATTGTTGCCCTAACGCATTTCAAAATATCATCTTCAGGAGACGTCTAAATGGTATATCTGCAGTTATACCGTATCACAAGCCGAATGGAAAAGTGAAATAAAGGGACCAGTCTTTATTGTAGAAAGAGAAATCCTCCTATATTTTGAACCGCGTTGGAAAAACAACACTATTGAACAAAAAAATAAATGTTGCATACATGGGATGTAAATTTATCTTTTTATTACATGTTCTATATCAAACACTATTCTGTATCAGTTGTAAAATATTTTTAAGGATTCCTTAGATTACAATATTTTGGGCTTCAGGTCCTTTTGTCCCTTTTTAGGTCTCTAGAAGTGAATCTGTGTTCTCAGCACAGCAGAAAAGTACAGGCCCTAGTATGAAGAACCAGCAGTCGTCACAGATGTACTAGTCATATCTTAGGGGGGTTCAGGCCGGTTTTTAACTTTCCCCACTTTAACTGGTGTGCTGGCTTATTCATAAAATGCTTTCTGAAGCTGCTGAAAAAATAGCATTACTCTAGATTGGGTGAGAGGGGTGTGGGTTTGCAGCTGCTTTTACACAGTCCTGTACACCACCCATGTATACAGTCACTGGCTTCGACCGCATGACTGTGGAAAGCAGCAGTTTAGAGAAAACTTTGAACTCTGTTGCAAGCTTGCATGGTGTTCTCTGCCCAAGGGCTCATTGGCACACAAGTTACTTGGGGCTGATTAGCCCAATGTAACAATGGACTTACTGCCCATATTAAAGATTAGGGCTCATGGGCCCATGCAAACCCTCCTCCGGTGGCTGTGCTGCCTATCAGTGGTTTGCAAGGGTGGTCAGAGGAACATGGCACTGCCTGAGCCCAGGACTGACGAGTTGGAATGAGGGGAAGGTAAGTGCCTTGCTATTACGCATATAATGCATTTATGTTGTTGTATATGATTCTGATATATATATATTATATACCTTTTTACCTACCCCTTCTCCTAAACCCTCTTACTGCCATGCTAAGCATACATTTCAGATGCTTATGGTTCCTTAATATATTGCCCTCATGCCTGTCAGATCTCCCCCTCTCCATCCCCAGTTCCATTTCTACACCCACTTTTTCTTTATTTTCTGTGTACCTCTCTATATATTCATATACCCCCCCCCCCCCCCCCACCAGTGCTTAGTTTAAATGCTCCTCCAATCGTTTAGCCATCCTGTCCCCAAAAACAGAGCACCCTCCCCAATTAGGTGCAGCCCCTCCCTGCCAAAGAACCTGTAGCCCACCAGCAGTCAGCCCAGTTCTTTAGAAACCCAAACCCCACCTGTTTACACCAATCAAAGTCGAATATTGCATATCATCAGTACCTAATAGAGTTTGATATATCACATGTAATATACAAACAGATTCACATGTAGACAATCCCTTGTTTGGTTTGAACATTGTTGCCCTAACGCATTTCAAAATATCATCTTCAGGAGACGTCTAAATGGTATATCTGCAGTTATACCGTATCACAAGCCGAATGGAAAAGTGAAATAAAGGGACCAGTCTTTATTGTAGAAAGAGAAATCCTCCTATATTTTGAACCGCGTTGGAAAAACAACACTATTGAACAAAAAAATGAATGTTGCATACATGGGATGTAAATTTATCTTTTTATTACATGTTATATATCAAACACTATTCTGTATCAGTTGTAAAATATTTTTAAGGATTCCTTAGATTACAATATTTTGGGCTTCAGGTCCTTTTGTCCCTTTTAAGGTCTCTAGAAGTGAATCTGTGTTCTCAGCACAGCAGAAAAGTACAGGCCCTAGTATGAAGAACCAGCAGTCGTCACAGATGTACTAGTCATATCTTAGGGGGGTTCAGGCCGTTTTTTAACTTTCCCCACTTTAACTGGTGTGCTGGCTTATTCATAAAATGCTTTCTGAAGCTGCTGAAAAAATAACATTACTCTAGATTGGGTGAGAGGGGTGTGGGTTTGCAGCTGCTTTTACACAGTCCTGTACACCACCCATGTATACAGTCACTGGCTTCGACCGCATGACTGTGGAAAGCAGCAGTTTAGAGAAAACTTTGAACTCTGTTGCAAGCTTGCATGGTGTTCTCAGCCAAGGTTTACCATAGGTACAAGATTGTGCAGACACATTTTGCGCAAGGTTGTGCCCTACCTGTGTGCCTATAGGGTTGATTCATGACTGTGCGCCAAATTATTTGTGCACACTTTTCATGCCTAAAAATAATTTCTCATGTTTTCCCCTTCTTCCAAATTCATGAGACACATTTTTTGTGTGCCCATTTTTGCACATAAATTTGTGCATACCATAAGATTTCATGCTCCCAAGAGTAAATTTGCTTGAGATTTAGGGCTTGTTTTCAGGGGTGAAAGATGTGTGCAAAAAGCAGGAGTAAAATGCCCCCAGGGCCGTTCCTTGGTCAGGGCGAGCAGTGTGGTCACTCTTGGTGCTAGAAAGTCAGGGGGGCCAAGCTGAATGCTTAGTCTTGCCTTCAGGCTCTGGGCTCAGCACCCCCTGCATTGTACTGGAGTGCCCCACGAGTCCTCGTCCAGACACACGCTAACTTCCTCTCCTTTTATCCCCCTTGGGAACTGTGTTAAATAAGCTATTTCAAAACGAAGCTGATACATTTGCTTCCATTTTTGTATTGTGGCTGAGCTGGGAAGGATGTGTCTTGGTGTAATTTTATGAGTGTATATGGACCTTGGCTGACTCCTCTGCTCTGTATAACTCTTGCCCCCTCCTGCCTGCCATAAACCCCCCTGCATGCACACAGGGTTGCCTGGATGGGGGATATCATATGGAACTTTGAGTTACCCAAAGATGGAGAATCCCAGATGCACCAATTAAACAGTGGGTGACTCCAATCGCTCTGCCCATAGAAGACTATTTATTTGATCGAACCGCAGCCCAGATTTTGCCATTTTTTTATATCTCTTGCTATTTATCGTATTTACTGTGTTTTGTAGTTGATTCTGGTTTTATCACCATTTTTCTTGTTGTTTTTGTGTTTTTCTGTTTGTTTAAACATAAAGCAAAGCTAAAAATACAGCAGAGGGTCACTGATGCTCTAAATTGAGGATCTAAAAAGCTATTTCTGAAGAGCCTGGGTACCTTACTTGCCTAGGACGCTCAATTGCCCCCATCTGGAAGTGGTTGTTTCGATCTGATTGTGTTGTGTGTGGCTTATATAGAGGTGAACACCGTTTGTGTTCTGGTGGCAGTAGTTTATAGCCACGCATGTTGCCAATCGAACAATTGCAGTGACACACGTGGGGTACGATTGGCCGGTTAGATCAGATGAATGATCACTAGGTGTGATCAACCCATTCAATCGTCCCAAATTGGTTGGCAGCTTGTGGGATCACCTTTTTATTTCTTTCAATTTAGAGCATAAGTGTCGTGTTAGCTAACTACGCTGTGTTGAAGGACTTTATTTAAATAATCAGTTATTTTATTGGTGCATAGTTCTGATTAGAGATGAGCGAACTTTTGAAAAATTCGCGACGAATCGCTATTAAAAATGGCTATTTCTGAGCCTCCTAGAGCCTCAATAGGGTTGTAAACCATTCTGCCTTGCTGTAACACGCATAGGATGCGTGCTGGGTTAGTTAAATAATACTTTAAATAAATATCACATGCAGATCAGAGGCATCGCTAATAGAATCGCAGAGCGGCACAATTGCAGAGAGTTGAAGTGGCATCACTATGAGGGGCAGGAGCCCAAACATTGCTTTAAAGAGACTCTGGAGTTAGCAGCAGCAGGAGGCCAAAAATTGGATGAATCACAACCTGGAGTTGCAAGCAGCAGCAGGAGCCCAAACATTGGCTGAAAGAGACACTGGAGTTGGCTGCAGGAGCCCAAAAATGGAATGAATCATACCCTGGAGTTTCAAGCAGCAGCAGCAGCAGGAGCCCAAACATAGCTTGAAAGAGACACTGGATTTGGCAGCAGGAGCCCAAAATTGGATGAATCACACCCTGGAGTTGGCAGCAGCAGCAGCAGGAGCCCAAACATTACTTTAAAGAGACACTGGAGTTGGCAGCAGGAGCCCAAAAATTGGATGAATCACACCCTGGAGTTGGCAGCAGCAGGAGCCCAAACATTACTTTAAAGAGACACTGGGGTTGGCTTCAGGAGCCCAAAAATTGGATGAATCACACCCTGGAGTTGGCAGCAGCAGCAGCAGGAGCCCAAACATAACTTTAAGGAGACACTGGAGTTGGCAGCAGGAGCCCAAAAATTGGATGAATCACACCCTGGAGTTGGCAGCAGCAGGAGCCCAAACATAACTTTAAAGAGACACTGGAGTTGGCAGCAGGAGCCCAAAAATTGGACGAATCACACCCTGGAGTTGGCAGCAGCAGCAGCAGGAGCCCAAACATTACTTTAAAGAGACACTGGGGTTGGTAGCAGGAGCCCAAAAATTGGATGAATCACACCCTGGAGTTGGCAGCAGCAGCAGGAGCCCAAACATAACTTTAAAGAGACACTGGAGTTGGCAGCAGGAGCCCAAAAATTGGATGAATCACACCCTGGAGTTGGCAGCAGCAGGAGCCCAAACATTACTTTAAAGAGACACTGGGGTTGGCAGCAGGAGCCCAAAAATTGGATGAATCACACCCTGGAGTTGGCAGCAGCAGCAGCAGGAGCCCAAACATTACTTTAAAGAGACACTGGGGTTGGCTTCAGGAGCCCAAAAATTGGATGAATCACACCCTGGAGTTGCAAGCAGCAGCAGCTGCAGGAGCCCAAACATAGCTTGAAAGAGACACTGCAGTTGGCTGCTGGAGCCCAAAAATTGGATGAATAACACCCTGGAGCTGGCAGCAGCAGCAGCAGCAGGAGCCCAAACATTACTTTAAAGAGACACTGGGGTTGGAAGCAGGAGCCCAAAAATTGGATGAATCACACCCTGGAGTTGGCAGCAGCAGCAGGAGCCCAAACATTACTTTAAAGAGACACTGGGGTTGGCTTCAGGAGCCCAAAAATTGGATGAATCAAACCCTGGAGTTTGCAGCAGCAGGAGCCCAAACATAACTTTAAAGAGACACTGGAGTTGGCAGCAGGAGCCCAACAATTGGATGAATCACACCCTGGAGTTGGCAGCAGCAGCAGCAGGAGCCCAAACATAACTTTAAAGAGACACTGGTGTTGGCTTCAGGAGCCCAAAAATTGGATGAATCACATCCTGGAGTTGGCAGCAGCAGCAGGAGCCCAAACATTACTTTAAAGAGACACTGGGGTTGGCTTCAGGAGCCCAAAAATTGGATGAATCACACCCTGGAGTTGGCAGCAGCAGCAGCAGGAGCCCAAACATTACTTTAAAGAGACACTGGGGTTGGCTTCAGGAGCCCAAAAATTGGATGAATCACACCCTGGAGTTGGCAACAGCAGCAGCAGGAGCCCAAACATAACTTTAAAGAGACACTGGAGTTGGCAGCAGGAGCCCAAAAATTGGATGAATCACACCCTGGAGTTGGCAGCAGCAGGAGCCCAAACATTACTTTAAAGAGACACTGGAGTTTGCTTCAGGAGCCCAAAAATTGGATGAATCACACCCTGGAGTTGGCAGCAGCAGCAGCAGGAGCCCAAACATTACTTTAACGAGACACTGGGGTTGGCTTCAGGAGCCCAAAAATTGGATGAATCACACCCTGGATTTGGCAGCAGCAGCAGCAGCAGGAGCCCAAACATTACTTTCAAGAGACACTGGGGTTGGCTTCAGGAGCCCAAAAATTGGATGAATCACACCCTGGAGTTGGCAGCAGCAGGAGCCCAAACATAACTTTAAAGAGACACTGGAGTTGGCAGCAGGGGCCCAAAAATGGGATGAATCACACCCTGGAGTTGGCAGCAGCAGCAGGAGCCCAAACATTACTTTAAAGAGACACTGGAGTTGGCAGCAGGAGCCCAAAAATTGGATGAATCACACCCTGGAGTTGGCAGCAGCAGGAGCCCAAACATTACTTTAAAGAGAAACTGGGGTTGGCTTCAGGAGCCCAGAAATTGGATGAATCACACCCTGGAGTTGCAAGCAGCAGCAGCAGGAGGCCAAAAATTGGCTGAAAGGCACACCCTGAAGTTGGCATCAGCAGGAGGCCAAAAATTGGTTGGAATGCACACCCTGAAGTTGGCATCAGCAGGAGCCCAAAAATTGGCCTAAAGACATAAATATGTTTTGCACCATTTGGAAAGTGTAAAACGTGGCACCATGCTGAATCTAGTCGCATGCATCTGGCATTGGTGGGTGGAAATCCTGGCTGATCCATCCCTGATTCATTTTGACAAAGGTGAGTCTCTCCACATTTTTAGTTGACAGACGAGTTCTCCTCGCCGTAACTATGGCTCCCGCCGCACGAAACACCCGCTCAGATGACACGCTACTTGCCGGGCAGGACAGCTTTTCCAGGGCAAACTCTGCTATTTGCGGCCACAAATCAAGTTTGGCTGCCCAGAAGACCAGCGGATCCTCAAGGTGTGTTGGCATGGTCATGTCAAGGTATGACATGACCTGCTGGTTGAGGTCCTGCTCCAGGTCTTCCTGCTGCTGATGGAGCTGCTGCTGCTGCTCCTGCCAACCCCCCCAGCAGCCATGGCAGTGGAAGGTGAGCGCAGAGGTCCCCTCGAGTCAGACCTGCGAGAGTATGGACCATGGCGCAGATAGGCATCGGCCAACTGCCTAGGTAGAATGTCTTTGTAGTAGTTCAGTTTTTCCTCCCTCTCGGCGGGTTTAAGAAATGCCCCCATTTTGTGCCGGAAGCGAGGGTCCAATAAGGTGGACAGCCAGAAGTCATCCCGCCGACAAATGGAAACAATTCTGGGGTCACTACGCAAGCACGTGAGCATGCTTCCTGCCATTTGCGCAAGTGACTCGGAGGGACTACCTGTCTCCATCTCCACTGCATACTGCCACGGTGTGTCCGGGTCCTCTGTCTCGCCTTCCTCAAAACCCTCTAGCTCCTCTGGCTGCTCCTGCTCTTCCTCTCCTGTCCGCTGACTAGATAAAACAGCCATTTCGCCAAGCCTAAACTGTGCTTCACTGTGCCCCTCCTCTTCCTCCTCCAGTTCAGCTCCAACGGGGTGAATGTGGCCGTAAGATGTAGACGCCATGTCTCCAGTGCCCTGACCAGCCATGGTTTCCAACATGTGCTGTAGTACACGAAGCAGTGGAATCACGTCGTTCATCCCGTAATCCTGCCGACTGACAAATAAAGTGGCTTCCTCAAAGGGCCTGAGCAAACGGCAGGTGTCACGTATGAGCTGCCACTGGTTGACATTGAAGTTACACAGGGGAGTCCCCCTATCCGCTTGGATCATCAGGAAATCCGTGATGGCTTTTCTCTGTTCATATAATCGGTCCAACATGTGAAGGGTGGAATTCCAACGGGTGGAAACATCGCAAATCAGACTATGTTGGGGGCTACCATTCTGACGCTGTAGCTCAAGAAAGGTGTGTTTGGCGGCGTATGAGTGGCTGAAGTGCATGCAAAGTTTCCTTGAAGTTGTTAGGATGTCTTGCATATGGGGGGAACAGACAACCAGATTGAAGACGTGAGCCATGCAGGGGGCATGGGTCAGGCTTCCTTGGCGCAGCGCAGACAAAATGTTCTTCCCATTGTCGGTAACCATGATTCCCATTTTAAGTTTTCTTGGAGTAAGCCATGTTTGGATTTCCTGATGAATAAATTTAAGCAGTTCCTCCCCTGTGTGACTCCTTTCACCAAGACAAACCATGTGAAGCACTGCGTGACACCTCCGTGCCCTGCACACATGGTAGACTGGAGGGGCACTGAGACTTGAGCCTACAGTGGAGGGTGAGGAGATGGTGGAGGATGAGGAGGCCGAGTCGCACAGTGTCACAGGCCCAACGGGCAGGGAGCGCGGAGGCCGAAGCGGCGTGACCTGTCCAAGTTGCTGCTGCTGCTGCTGCAAAGGGACCACATTCACCCAGTGGGCCGTAAACGACATGTACTGTCCCTGACCGTAGTTACAGCTCCAGACGTTGGCGCTGCCATGCACTTTGCTACACACCGACAGGCTCAAGGACTGGCCCACCTTCTGTTCAACAAAAGTGTGCAGCGCTGGTACTGCCTTCTTGGCAAAGAAATGACGGCTTGGGACTCTCCACCTCGGCTCGGCACAAGCCATCATTTCTCTGAAAGGTGCAGAGTCCACCACCTGAAAGGGGAGCGACTGCAGCACCAGCAACTTGGACAGGAGCACATTCAGCTTCTGCGCCGTAGGATGAGTGGGCGCATACTGCTGTCTCTTGGACATGGCTTCGCTGATGGATTACTGGCGGGATGCATGACTTGGAGGAGGAGGAGCAGGAGCGACAGAGGATGGGTATGACGCACAGCTGCCTTCGGCTGAGGTACTGGAGCCTTGGCTGGCAGAAATTGGGAGCGGCGTGCCACTTGGTGAGGAAGCAGACTGGACCACCCCTTGGGAGCCTCGGTTCTCCCAGGTCGCTTTATGGTGACGCATCATATGTTGACGCAGGGCCGTGGTGCCAACATTTGGGCCCTGGCCACGCTTCACCTTCTGCCTACATATCTTGCATGTGGCCATGTTACCCTCCTGCGGATGCTCTAGGAAAAACTGCCACACTGCCGAGTAGCTACTTTTCCCACCAACAGGCCTCACTGATTTGCTGCTATTGTCGCCAACTCCAGGAACCCCTGCCCCACTACCTCCCGATAAGGTAGCCTGCCACGCAGCAGGTGCTCTACCCCGGCCCCGTTTGGCTCCAGGCTTTACAATTGTGCCCCCATGCTGCCTGCCAACCATGCTGCTTACACCTTGCTGCCTGAGCTGCTGACTCTGGGGCAACCTGCGCCCCTCTTCTCCTGATGATGACGATGAAGCCCCTTCATCACCCGGCTCCCAAGTGCGATCGGCTTCATCGTCATCATCATTATCACCGAGTTGTGGCTATACGTCACTGATGTTCGTGGATTCGTCAACAGTGTCTGGCACAGGAGCTGGAACGCTTGCAGCACCCACGACACTGTCCACATCACTATTTGTCTGCCTAGCTAAAGAAGCCACCTCCATTTCTTGGCTGGGCAGTAGCTGCTGACTGTCCTCTATCTGATCGTCCTCCTCACTAAAGAGTGGAGCTGAACCCAAAGCATAGGATACGTCGCTGGGGGAGGGAATGGCGTAGGACAGAGGCAATGGGAGGACAGGGACTGCTCTCGGGGCATGCCAACTCAGGGTTGTGTCAGAGGAACCTACCGACCCCAGACTGGGGGTCTCAGACGTAAGTTGTGATGATGTTGTTGATGAGCGCGTTAACCAATCTACCACGGCAGATGCGTTACTGGTGGAGACACGACCGCTAGCAGATACTGGCAGACCAGGTCTCTCACCGTGACTCCTGCTGCCACTCGCCCCTAGTCTGCTGCGACCTCTGCCTGCTGAATCTTGGCCTCTGCCACTCCTCTTTGAACATCCTGGCACTTGTTTGCCTGACATTTTTATGTATTTCCTTATTTAGTATAAACAGATAGGGTTCAATGTGCAGTTTTTGCGGTGCCCTGCGGCCTGGTTTATTAAAAGCAGTCAAAAACAAATGGGATGCCCCCACAGCAGACCTGAGATCAGTATATATGCACAGCAACAGTGTCTAAGCAGGCTCAAACAGGCCAAATTACTTTAAATAACTGTGCAGCTTACAGTAAATACAGAGGCTAATGTGATGTTACAGAATGGGATGCCCCCAAGCAGGCTTTAGAACAGTATATATGCACAGCAACAGCGTCTAAGCAGGCTCATACAGGCCAAATAACTTTAAATAACTGTGCAGCTTACAGTAAATACAGAGGCTAATGGTATGTTACAGAATGGGATGCCCCAAGCAGACTTGAGATCAGTGCACACAGCAACAGTGTGTAAGCAGGCTCATACAGGCCAAATTACTTTAAATAACTGTGCAGCTTACAGTAAATACAGAGGCTAATGGTATGTTACAGAATGGGATGCCCCAAGCCGACTTGAGATCAGTGCACACAGCAACAGTGTGTAAGCAGGCTCATACAGGCCAAATTACTTTAAATAACTGTGCAGCTTACAGTAAATACATAGGCTAATGGTATGTTACAGAATGGGATGCCCCAAGCAGACTTGAGATCAGTGCACACAGCAACAGTGTGTAAGTAGGCTCATACAGGCCAAATTACTTTAAATAACTGTGCAGCTTACAGTAAATACAGAGGCTAATGGTATGTTACAGAATGGGATGCCCCAAGCAGACTTGAGATCAGTGCACATAGCAACAGTGTGTAAGCAGGCTCATACAGGCCAAATTACTTTAAATAACTGTGCAGCTTACAGTAAATACAGAGGCTAATGGTATGTTACAGAATGGGATGCCCCAAGCAGACATGAGATCAGTGCACACAGCAACATTGTGTAAGCAGGCTCATACAGGCCAAATTACTTTAAATAACTGTGCAGCTTACAGTAAATACAGAGGCTAATGGTATGTTACAGAATGGGATGCCCCAAGCAGACTTGAGATCAGTGCACACAGCAACAGTGTGTAAGCAGGCTCATACAGGGCAAATTACTTTAAATAACTGTGCAGCTTACAGTAAATACAGAGGCTAATGGTATGTTACAGAATGGGATGCTCCAAGCAGACTTGAGATCAGTGCACACAGCAGCAGTGTGTAAGCAGGCTCATACAGGCCAAATTACTTGAAATAACTGTGCAGCTTACAGTAAATACAGAGGCTAATGGTATGTTACAGAATGGGATGCCCCAAGCACACTTGAGATCAGTGCACACAGCAACAGTGTGTAAGCAGGCTCATACAGGGCAAATTACTTTAAATAACTGTGCAGCTTACAGTAAATACAGAGGCTAATGGTATGTTACAGAATGGGATGCCCCAAGCAGACTTGAGATCAGTGCACACAGCAACAGTGTGTAAGCAGGCTCATACAGGCCAAATTACTTTAAATAACTGTGCAGCTTACAGTAAATACAGAGGCTAATGGTATGTTACAGAATGGGATGCCTCAAGCAGACTTGAGATCAGTGCACACAGCAACAGTGTGTAAGCAGGCTCATACAGGCCAAATTACTTGAAATAACTGTGCAGCTTACAGTAAATACAGAGGCTTATGGTATGTTACAGAATGGGATGCCCCAAGCAGACTTGAGATCAGTGCACACAGCAACAGTGTGTAAGCAGGCTCATACAGGCCAAATTACTTTAAATAACTGTGCAGCTTACAGTAAATACAGAGGCTAATGGTATGTTACAGAATGGGATGCCCCAAGCAGACTTGAGATCAGTGCACACAGCAACAGTGTGTAAGCAGGCTCATACAGGCCAAATTACTTTAAATAACTGTGCAGCTTACAGTAAATACAGAGGCTAATGGTATGTTACAGAATGGGATGCCCCAAGCAGACTTGAGATCAGTGCACACAGCAACAGTGTTCATACAGGCCAAATTACTTTAAATAACTGTGCAGCTTACAGTAAATACAGAGGCTAATGGTATGTTACAGAATGGGATGCCCCAAGCAGACTTGAGATCAGTGCACACAGCAACAGTGTGTAAGCAGGCCCATACAGGCCAAATTACTTTAAATAACTGTGCAGCTTACAGTAAATACAGAGGCTAATGGTATGTTACAGAATGGGATGCCCCAAGCAGACTTGAGATCAGTGCACACAGCAACAGTGTGTAAGCAGGCTCATACAGGCCAAATTACTTTAAATAACTGTGCAGCTTACAGTAAATACAGAGGCTAATGGTATGTTACAGAATGGGATGCCCCAAGCAGACTTGAGATCAGTGCACACAGCAACAGTGTGTAAGCAGGCTCATACAGGGCAAATTACTTTAAATAACTGTGCAGCTTACAGTAAATACAGAGGCTAATGGTATGTTACAGAATGGGATGCCCCAAGCAGACTTGAGATCAGTGCACACAGCAACAGTGTGTAAGCAGGCTCATACAGGCCAAATTACTTTAAATAACTGTGCAGCTTACAGTAAATACAGAGGCTAATGGTATGTTACAGAATGGGATGCCCCAAGCAGACTTGAGATCAGTGCACACAGCAACAGTGTGTAAGCAGGCTCATACAGGCCAAATTACTTTAAATAACTGTGCAGCTTACAGTAAATACAGAGGCTAATGGTATGTTACAGAATGGGATGCTCCAAGCAGACTTGAGATCAGTGCACACAGCAGCAGTGTGTAAGCAGGCTCATACAGGCCAAATTACTTGAAATAACTGTGCAGCTTACAGTAAATACAGAGGCTAATGGTATGTTACAGAATGGGATGCCCCAAGCACACTTGAGATCAGTGCACACAGCAACAGTGTGTAAGCAGGCTCATACAGGGCAAATTACTTTAAATAACTGTGCAGCTTACAGTAAATACAGAGGCTAATGGTATGTTACAGAATGGGATGCCCCAAGCAGACTTGAGATCAGTGCACACAGCAACAGTGTGTAAGCAGGCTCATACAGGCCAAATTACTTTAAATAACTGTGCAGCTTACAGTAAATACAGAGGCTAATGGTATGTTACAGAATGGGATGCCTCAAGCAGACTTGAGATCAGTGCACACAGCAACAGTGTGTAAGCAGGCTCATACAGGCCAAATTACTTGAAATAACTGTGCAGCTTACAGTAAATACAGAGGCTTATGGTATGTTACAGAATGGGATGCCCCAAGCAGACTTGAGATCAGTGCACACAGCAACAGTGTGTAAGCAGGCTCATACAGGCCAAATTACTTTAAATAACTGTGCAGCTTACAGTAAATACAGAGGCTAATGGTATGTTACAGAATGGGATGCCCCAAGCAGACTTGAGATCAGTGCACACAGCAACAGTGTGTAAGCAGGCTCATACAGGCCAAATTACTTTAAATAACTGTGCAGCTTACAGTAAATACAGAGGCTAATGGTATGTTACAGAATGGGATGCCCCAAGCAGACTTGAGATCAGTGCACACAGCAACAGTGTTCATACAGGCCAAATTACTTTAAATAACTGTGCAGCTTACAGTAAATACAGAGGCTAATGGTATGTTACAGAATGGGATGCCCCAAGCAGACTTGAGATCAGTGCACACAGCAACAGTGTGTAAGCAGGCCCATACAGGCCAAATTACTTGAAATAACTGTGCAGCTTACAGTAAATACAGAGGCTAATGGTATGTTACAGAATGGGATGCCCCAAGCAGACTTGAGATCAGTGCACACAGCAACAGTGTGTAAGCAGGCTCATACAGGCCAAATTACTTTAAATAACTGTGCAGCTTACAGTAAATACAGAGGCTAATGGTATGTTACAGAATGGGATGCCCCAAGCAGACTTGAGATCAGTGCACACAGCAACAGTGTGTAAGCAGGCTCATACAGGGCAAATTACTTTAAATAACTGTGCAGCTTACAGTAAATACAGAGGCTAATGGTATGTTACAGAATGGGATGCCCCAAGCAGACTTGAGATCAGTGCACACAGCAACAGTGTGTAAGCAGGCTCATACAGGCCAAATTACTTTAAATAACTGTGCAGCTTACAGTAAATACAGAGGCTAATGGTATGTTACAGAATGGGATGCCCCAAGCAGACTTGAGATCAGTGCACACAGCAACAGTGTGTAAGCAGGCTCATACAGGCCAAATTACTTTAAATAACTGTGCAGCTTACAGTAAATACAGAGGCTAATGGTATGTTACAGAATGGGATGCCCCAAGCAGACTTGAGATCAGTGCACACAGCAACAGTGTGTAAGCAGGCTCATACAGGCCAAATTACTTTAAATAACTGTGCAGCTTACAGTAAATACAGAGGCTAATGGTATGTTACAGAATGGGATGCCCCAAGCAGACTTGAGATCAGTGCACACAGCAACAGTGTTCATACAGGCCAAATTACTTTAAATAACTGTGCAGCTTACAGTAAATACAGAGGCTAATGGTATGTTACAGAATGGGATGCCCCAAGCAGACTTGAGATCAGTGCACACAGCAACAGTGTGTAAGCAGGCCCATACAGGCCAAATTACTTTAAATAACTGTGCAGCTTACAGTAAATACAGAGGCTAATGGTATGTTACAGAATGGGATGCCCCAAGTAGACTTGAGATCAGTGCACATAGCAACAGTGTGTAAGCAGGCCCATACAGGCCAAATTACTTTAACCCTTTAAGTGCCAGCCCACCTGGAGATTTTGTCACGCTCTGTTGCCAGAGCATTTTTCACTATTTTGCGCTCCCCATGTTCAACTGTAATTTTTGAAGGGATTTTCTGTGACTTCCCATAAAAATTACATATCGTTTTTTTCAGCAGAATCTGGACTTTAACAGCATATGTCTTGTTTATCAATTTTTTTGTCTTATCCTAATTATTTTGGGCAAAATATGTGAAAGAAAATTAAAAATACACACGTTTTTTACATTTTGCAGTGTTTTTCTTTAATCAAAAATAAAGGTTTTACAATAAAAACATATTGAGGGTAAAAGCCCCATTTCTCCCGGTTACAACAGTACCACACATGTATTAGTAGACACCCTTTCCTGCCCAGGAGACCCCAGAAACTGCAAAGAGCGCTAGAGGAGATTTTCAGATAAAATACAAATACTATGCGCTCCTCGCAGTGTTTCAAAAAATACAACCCTTTACAATTGAAATACCCCCCACAAACTATATATTTTTGGAAAGTACATACCTCAAGGTTTCTAAGCCTACTGGGCTTGTTGGCGTGGGTGCATTGGTTTGGACTCTATTCATTGGCAGAATCTCTGGTTCCAAAGGATTTCCCTAATAAAAAAAGCAAAAAGCAGATTCAAAACCATATTTTCCTATAAAAACAATAAGCAAGCAAGAAGTAACACAGTAAATCTGAAAGCACAACATCTGCTGAACAAAATAATACCCCACATGCATAGGTACTTTGAAGGGTAGAGTTGCCAAACACCCCAAAGTCAAGTGTGCACTTGAGGGTCATTTTACTGGCAAAAATCAGCTGCGCACACAAAGTGCGCACCTTGCAGTTTTTCCAAATTTACAACCCTTTACATTTGAAATACCCCACACAAACTATATATTTTTGGAAAGTACGTACCTCAAGGTTTCTAAGCCTACTGGGCTTGTTGGCGTGGGTACATTCATTTGGACTCTATTCATTGTCAGAACCTCTGGTTTCAAAGGATTTCCCTAAAAAAACAAACAAAAAGCAGATTCAAAACCATATTTTCCTATAAAAACAATAAGCAAGCAAGAAGTAACACAGTAAATCTGAAAGCACAACATCTGCTGAACGGAATAATACCCCACATGCATAGGTACTTTGAAGGGTAGAGTTGCCAAACACCCCAAAGTCAAGTGTGCACTTGAGGGTCATTTTACTGGCAAAAATCAGCTGCGCACACAAAGTGCGCACCTTGCAGTTTTTCCAAATTTACAACCCATTACATTTGAAATACCCCCCACAAACTATATATTTTTGGAAAGTACATACCTCAAGGTTTCTAAGCCTACTGGGCTTGTTGGTGTGGGTACATTCATTTGGACTCTATTCATTGGCAGAACCTCTGGTTTCAAAGGATTTCCCTAAAAAAACAAACAAAAAGCAGATTCAAAACCATATTTTCCAATAAAAACAATAAGCAAGCAAGAAGTAACACAGTAAATCTGAAAGCACAACATCTGCTGAACAAAATAATACCCCACATGCATAGGTACTTTGAAGGGTAGAGTTGCCAAACACCCCAAAGTCAAGTGTGCACTTGAGGGTCATTTTACTGGCAAAAATCAGCTGCGCACACAAAGTGCGCACCTTGCAGTTTTTCCAAATTTACAACCCTTTACATTTGAAATACCCCCTACAAACTATATATTTTTGGAAAGTACATACCTCAAGGTTTCTAAGCCTACTGGGCTTGTTGGTGTGGGTACATTCATTTGGACTCTATTCATTGGCAGAACCTCTGGTTTCAAAGGATTTCCCTAAAAAAACAAACAAAAAGCAGATTCAAAACCATATTTTCCAATAAAAACAATAAGCAAGCAAGAAGTAACACAGTAAATCTGAAAGCACAACATCTGCTGAACAAAATAATACCCCACATGCATAGGTACTTTGAAGGGTAGAGTTGCCAAACACCCCAAAGTCAAGTGTGCACTTGAGGGTCATTTTACTGGCAAAAATCAGCTGCGCACACAAAGTGCGCACCTTGCAGTTTTTCCAAATTTACAACCCTTTACATTTGAAATACCCCCTACAAACTATATATTTTTGGAAAGTACATACCTCAAGGTTTCTAAGCCTACTGGGCTTGTTGGTGTGGGTACATTCATTTGGACTCTATTCATTGGCAGAACCTCTGGTTTCAAAGGATTTCCCTAAAAAAACAAACAAAAAGCAGATTCAAAACCATATTTTCCGATAAAAACAATAAGCAAGCAAGAAGTAACACAGTAAATCTGAAAGCACATCATTTGCTGAACAAAATAATACCCCACATGCATAGGTACTTTGAAGGGTAGAGTTGCCAAACTCCCCAAAGTCAAGTGTGCACTTGAGGGTCATTTTACTGGCAAAAATCAGCTGCGCACGCAAAGTGAGCACCTTGCAGTTTTTCCAAATTTACAACCCTTTACATTTGAAATACCCCCCACAAACTATATATTTTTGGAAAGTACATACCTCAAGGATTCTAGGCGTGCTGGGTTTTTTGTTGTGGGAACCTTTTTATGGATGAAAAACCTTGAGGTGTTCATAGTTTGCAACGGATTTCCCTAAAAAATATTAATAAATATGCAGCATACAAGAAAGTTTTCCTAATATATCAATATGCAAACAAGAAAAAACTCAATAAATCTGAAACCGCAGGGTCCCTGGAACAGAACAATACATAACATGCATATGTGGACACAGACCGCTAGACAAATAGCACAGAATAAACATCTGAAAAAGCAATGCAAAATAATCTCAGTAATGGTACTAATAGGTTCTGCTAGGATTAGTCATGGGAGCCTTGTGCTGATAGATTGTGAACGTCAGTAAACACTGAAATCCTAATGAAGGGCCCCATGTTTTCATCATCTATCACAAGTATCCAGCGGCTCCTCCTTCACCATTTCCTCCATCATCTTTTGGCTTCACAAGTACCAAAAATAAAAAAACACAGGGACAAGAAAATGCAATTATCTAACTGAATTTTTAACTAGAGAAAGTATATGCAAATAGCCTAAAGATTCCAGGTCTGGCCACTTACCTTCACCCAGATGTGGAGATGTATTCTGTTACTATAGATCTGGGGGGTGTTGCAGAGCAGGGTATTCCAAACCAGGATTACCCTAGGGCACGGAACAAAACCTAACTTAACCTACATACAGTCTAAAAATCCATAAAAAAACTATTAACCAGAATAAAACAACTAAAAATCGAATTTAGTATGGTATGCTTCAAAGTAACCTTCCAAACACAAACCAGGTTGGCTGGGACATGTCGGGCAGTAGTAGCGCACATCTCTCCTAAAGCCACGCCTACTACAAACCCTACAAGGCTTCTGGGGATACCTCTTCCTATTGATGGAGGGGATGCACTTAATGAAATGCTTCCCCACTAATCTAGCCTCGTCATCATTTCCATCCATCTCTGGTGCCTGCTCGGTATCCCCAAATAACAGAGCAAGGAGTATCTGCAGCTGATATTTTACAAACGACAAATTGGGGCCTGGTACTGCTGCCTTGAAGACAACAAAGGAGTTATAAGTTGCTAATTGGACCAAATGGATAGCAACTTTTTTGTACCAGGCTCTGGATTTTCTGGTGGCGTTGTAATATGTTAAAATTTGGTCTGTTTTATCAACGCCACCCATGAATTTATTATAATCTTTGATACAACGTGGCTTTTGGGAAGGGGCTCGGGGACCACGTTGCTGTAATCTCACGACTGACTCATCGTGGATTGTAGTCAGCATGAAAACATTTTTTCTGTCCATGTATTTCACGGCCAGGAGCTCATCGCTTCTTACAGCATACGACTCTCCACGATTTATTTTTTGTGTCAGCAATGACCTGGGCAAGCCTTCTCGATTACGGTTGATGGTGCCGCAGGCCGGTGTGTCCAATGAGTAGAGGGCTCGAAATAGGGGGATGCTGGTATAAAAGTTATCCACATATAAGTGGTAACCTTTCCCCAGTAGAGGAGTCATGAGTTCCCAAACTATTTTTCCACTGACAGACAAATCAAGGGGACAACCAGGGGGGTCCAGATGTGTGTCCCTTCCTTCGTAAAGACGAAAAAATTTGGTGTAGCCGGTCGAGCTTTCACACAATTTGTAAAATTTTATCCCATAGCGGGCACGCTTACTAGGGATATACTGACGAAATACAATGTGCCCTTTATAAAGCAGAAGCGATTCGTCAATACTTAAATTTTGGGAGGGGGTGTACACTTCTGCAAAGCGCTCAGACAGACTATCGATCAGGGGACGTACTTTGTGAAGTCTGTCGTGACCGGGCTCACCACGGGGAATTGCAGTGGCATTGTCATTAAAATGTAGAAACCGCAGTAAAATTTGGTAGCGGTTTCTGGTCATTATGGCCGGAAATAATGGTGTTGCCAAAAGGGTTCGGGTATCCCAGTAGGAGGCGATACTAAATTTTTTGCAGATACCCATGGCTAAAGTGAGCCCCCAAAATTTTTTTAACTCACTTATGTTTGTGGGCTGCCATGCATGAGCGCGGGCGTGCCTTTGTGGGGGATTTTGTGCTAGGACCCACTCAGCATATCAGTTTGTATGGTAGACCATGTCCTGTAGCATGGCCTCCGTGATGAACAATTTGAAAAAGTCAACAGGACGGAAGTTTGTTGTGTCCACGTTGACTCCGGGGACCGAATCGAAAGGGGGAATTTCGGGGGAATAATTATTGGGAGGCCTCCACGTAGGCACTCCATCACCAGCTGCAGCACTCTCCATCTGATCTACACTCTCCTCCAGCGTGGCTTCTCCTTGTGCGCTACCATCCCTTCTAGGATGCCTAGCACTACCACTGGTACTACTGCACGGCTGTGTCTCTTCAGTAGAGGAGACACTGTCAGACTCACTATCTGAGGGCAAATAATCTGACCCTGAAACACTATACTCTTCCAAGTCTGACTCCATCATGTAAGCTGCTGCTTCCTGGGCAGAGTACCTTTTCCCAGCCATCCTGAAATCTGCTAAACAAAGGCTAAAACCAAATGAAAACAATAAAAATACTACACTAAAGGGGAGGAACTAGGGGGAAGTTTACAGCAACTAAAGGCTAAACTAAAGCCTAGAACTAAAGTTGGGGAACAAAATAGCCAAAAAGCAAATACTCAAAAGTAAATGTCAGCAAGCTTGCAGAACCAAGAATCTTCGAGAGCAATCGCAATCTAAAAGGAAGTTAAAGTAACAGAACATTACAATTAAGAAGGATGGTTGAAACCACCTGCAGCTGTAGTGCCCATGTACAGAGAGGCTGCGGGAGGAGTAGGTGTGTACACAATATGTATATGCTGGAGTTGTACCTCTCTGTACATGGGCCCCTCCAAGATAGAAACAATGAATGGACAATTGCAGCGGCGCAACATGGTAGGAAGGAGCTGGTCAGGCGATCAGTGATCGCTTACACACCGAGCAGTGGAGGGAGGTGAGGATGGGGCGGCTCCTTGTGTTCCCCCCACTCAACGGAGGGGAGAGATTTGCGCTGATCATTGACAGGTCAGGGCAGCAGCGTAGGTAAGGGGGGGATTACATGTAGGGAGAGGGGCAACGCTAGCAGTTCAAAGCTTAGTGTGTCCAGGTGAGTGACAGGTCTGGGCAGTGGCATCACTCCCTGCATGTGATTGCCGCTGCCCCGACCTGTCACCGACACGCCGTTATGGATGCACGTTCCAAGCCGAATGCCTGCGTGCATGCGCAGACGTGATTGCATCATCCGTCTGGGGCCTAAGGGGCGGGGGAACCAGGGCGGACGCAGCAAGCACCAGAGGACAGAAGTCAAGAGCCTGCGCGACACCTGCTGGTGTAATAACAGTACACTGTAACATGAGGAACTGTATTGCGGGGTCATGGCATTAGAAAGGTTGAGAACCACTGGTCTACTGTATCCACGTCTGTGCCCCTCCGAGGTGTATCATCAACATGTAACATCAATGCTGCCCCGACCTGTCACTGATCAGCATGAATATCCACCCCCTCTGCCAAGGGGCAATGGCGATCACGCTGCCCCGACCTGTCACTGATCAGCGTGAATCTCTCCCTCCTCCGCCCGTTGGAGGGGAGAGATGTTCATGCTGATCAGTGACAGGTTGGGGCAGCGTGATCGCCCCTAGCCCAAGACCTAACCTAGGGTCCGGGCTAGGGTTAGGAGTGTCTCTCCAACACTCGCTCTTTCCATTCCCCCTCATCCCATCCCATATGCAGTGTGGCATTCCCTCCCATTTCATTCCCATTTGCAGTGTGGCATTCCCCCCACCCCATTCCCATATGCAGTGTGGCATTCCCCCCACCTCATTCCCATATGCAGTATGGCATTCCCCCCACCTCATTCCCATATGCAGTGTGGCATTCCCCCCACCCCATTCCCATATGCAGTGTGGCATTCCCTCCCATTTCATTCCCATATGCAGTGTGGCATTCCCCCCACCCCATTCCCATATGCAGTGTGGCATTCCCCCCACCTCATTCCCATATGCAATGTGGCATTCCCCCCACCTCATTCCCATATGCAGCGTGGCATCCCCCCACCTCATTCCCATATGCAGTGTGGCATTCCCCCCACCTCATTCCCATATGCAGCGTGGCATTCCCCCCACCTCATTCCCATATGCAGCGTGGCATTCCCCCCACCTCATTCCCATATGCAGTGTGGCATTCCCCCCACCTCATTCCCATATGCAGTGTGGCATTCCCCTCACCCCATTCCCATATGCAGTGTGGCATTCCCCCCACCCCATTCCCATATGCAGCGTGGCATTCCCCCCACCTCATTCCCATATGCAGCGTGGCATTCCCCCCACCTCATTCCCATATGCAGTGTGGCATTCCCCCCACCTCATTCCCATATGCAGTGTGGCATTCCCCCCACCCCATTCCCATATGCAGTGTGGCATTCCCCCCACCTCATTCCCATATGCACCGTGGCATTCCCTCCACCTCATTCCCATATGCAGCGTGGCATTCCCCCCACCTCATTCCCATATGCAGCGTGGCATTCCCCTCACCCCATTCCCATATGCAGTGTGGCATTCCCCCCACCCCATTCCCATATGCAGCGTGGCATTCCCCCCACCTCATTCCCATATGCAGCGTGGCATTCCCCCCACCTCATTCCCATATGCAGTGTGGCATTCCCCCCACCTCATTCCCATATGCAGTATGGCATTCCCCCCACCTCATTCCCATATGCAGCGTGGCATTCCCCTCACCCCATTCCCATATGCAGTGTGGCATTCCCCCCACCCCATTCCCATATGCAGCGTGGCATTCCCCCCACCTCATTCCCATATGCAGCGTGGCATTCCCCCCACCCCATTCCCATATGCAGTGTGGCATTCCCCCCACCTCATTACCATATGCAGTATGGCATTCCCCCCACCTCATTCCCATATGCAGTGTGGCATTCCCCCCACCCCATTCCCATATGCAGTGTGGCATTCCCTCCCATTTCATTCCCATATGCAGTGTGGCATTCCCCCCACCCCATTCCCATATGCAGTGTGGCATTCCCCCCACCTCATTCCCATATGCAATGTGGCATTCCCCCCACCTCATTCCCATATGCAGCGTGGCATCCCCCCACCTCATTCCCATATGCAGTGTGGCATTCCCCCCACCTCATTCCCATATGCAGTGTGGCATTCCCCCCACCCCATTCCCATATGCAGCGTGGCATTCCCCCCACCTCATTCCCATATGCAGTGTGGCATTCCCCCCACCTCATTCCCATATGCAGTGTGGCATTCCCCCCACCCCATATGCAGCGTGGCATTCCCCCCACCTCATTCCCATATGCAGTGTGGCATTCCCCCCACCTCATTCCCATATGCAGTGTGGCATTCCCCCCACCTCATTCCCATATGCAGCGTGGCATTCCCCCCACCCCATTCCCATATGCAGTGTGGCATTCCCCCCACCCCATTCCCATATGCAGCGTGGCATTCCCCCCACCTCATTCCCATATGCAGTGTGGCATTCCCCCCACCTCATTCCCATATGCAGTGTGGCATTCCCCCCACCCCATTCCCATATGCAGTGTGGCATTCCCCCCACCTCATTCCCATATGCACCGTGGCATTCCCTCCACCTCATTCCCATATGCAGCGTGGCATTCCCCCCACCTCATTCCCATATGCAGCGTGGCATTCCCCTCACCCCATTCCCATATGCAGTGTGGCATTCCCCCCACCCCATTCCCATATGCAGCGTGGCATTCCCCCCACCTCATTCCCATATGCAGCGTGGCATTCCCCCCACCTCATTCCCATATGCAGTGTGGCATTCCCCCCACCTCATTCCCATATGCAGTATGGCATTCCCCCCACCTCATTCCCATATGCAGCGTGGCATTCCCCCCACCTCATTCCCATATGCAGCGTGGGATTCCCCCCACCTCATCCCCATATGCAGCGTGGCATCCCCCCCACCTCATTCCCATATGCAGCGTGGCATCCCCCCCACCCCATTCCCATATGCAGCGTGGCATTCTCCTCACCCCATTCCCATATGCAGCGTGGCATTCCCCCCCACCTCATTCCCATATGCAGCGTGGCATCCCCCCCACCTCATTCCCATATGCAGTGTGGCATCCCCCCCACCTCATTCCCATATGCAGCGTGGCATTCCCCCCACCCCATTCCCATATGCAGTGTGGCATTCCCCCCACCCCATTCCCATATGCAGCGTGGCATTCCCCCCACCCCATTCCCATATGCAGCGTGGCATTCCCCCACCTCATTCCCATATGCAGTGTGGCATTCCCCCCACCTCATTCCCATATGCAGCGTGGCATTCCCCCCACCCCATTCCCATATGCAGCGTGGCATTCCCCCCACCTCATTCCCATATGCAGTGTGGCATTCCCCCCACCTCATTCCCATATGCAGTGTGGCATTCCCCCCACCTCATTCCCATATGCAGTGTGGCATTCCCTCCCATTTCATTCCCATATGCAGTGTGGCTTCCCCCCCACCCCATTCCCATATGCAGCGTGGCATTCCCCCCCACCTCATTCCCATATGCAGCGTGGCATCCCCCCACCCCATTCCCGTATGCAGCGTGGCATTCCCCCCCACCTCATTCCCATATGCAGTGTGGCATTCCCCCCACCCCATTCCCGTATGCAGCGTGGCATAACCCCCCCCACCTCATTCCCATATGCAGCGTGGCATTCCCCCCACCCCATTCCCATATGCAGCGTGGCATTCCCCCCACCCCATTCCCATATGCAGCGTGGCATTCACCCCACCCCATTCCCATATGCAGCGTGGCATTCCCCCCACCCCATTCCCATATGCAGCGTGGCATTCCCCCCACCTTATTCCCATATGCAGTGTGGCATTCCCCCCCCTCATTCCCATATGCAGCGTGGCATTCCCCCCCCATCATTCCCATATGCAGCGTGGCATTCCCCCCACCCCATTCCCATATGCAGCGTGGCATCCCCCCCACCCCATTCCCATATGCAGCGTGGCATTCCCCCCACCCCATTCCCATATGCAGCGTGGCATTCCCCCCACCTCATTCCCATATGCAGCGTGGCATTCCCCCCACCTCATTCCCATATGCAGCGTGGCATCCCCCCACCCCATATGCAGCGTGGCATCCCCCACCCCATTCCCATATGCAGCGTGGCATTCCCCCCACCCCATATGCAGTGTGGCATTCCCCCCACCCCATTCTCATATGCATACCCCATCCCAATTCCATGGGCAGTGTGGCATCCCTCCCCCCACGTGCCATTGACCCCCCCATCCCCATATGCAGTGTGGCATTCCCTCCCATCCCATATGCAATGTGGCATCCCCCTACCCCATAGACAGTGTGGCATACCCCATCCCAATTCCATGGGCAGTGTGGCATCCCCCCCCACGTGCCATTGACCCCCCCATTCCCATATGCAGTGTGGCATTCCCTCCCATCCCATATGCAATGTGGCATCCCCCCACCCCATAGACAGTGTGGCATACCCCATCCCAATTCCATGGGCAGTGTGGCATCCCCCCCCTACGTGCCATTGACCCCCCCCAACACAACACATGTGGCCAGTGACAGATCGGGGGAGCACGATCGCTGCTTTGCGCCGATCTGTCATTGATCATCACTGGCCATGGGCGGAGGGGAGAGAGATTTATGATGATCAATGACAGATCGGCGCAAAGCAGCGATCGTGCTCCCCCGATCTGTCCGTGCAGGTCGGCAGCGTGATGGGAGGGGGGACAACACAAGGGACACAGACAACACAAGGGACACAGACAACCACTCACCTCAGATCCAGGCAGCAAAAGGCCGGATACCATGTGATCTGGCCTTCTTATAGCAGTGCGGCGCCGGATGATGACACCAGCAGAAGCCGCATTTTGATTGGCTCCTGCAGCGATCGGGTCACAGCTACAGCCATCAACTCACCTCTGGATGACCCCCCAAGCCTCGTCTTCAAGAAGAATCCAGAACTGAGGTGCTGCGAGCTTCCAATCAAGTTTAAGGTAAGAAAATCTCAGCTACTCTCACGTAGCTGGCACTTAACGGTAGGAGAGGCAGCTACGTGAGAGTCACGTAGCTGGCACTAGAAGGGTTAAATAACTGTGCAGCTTACAGTAAATACAGAGGCTAATGGTATGTTACAGAATGGGATGCCCCAAGCAGACTTGAGATCAGTGCACACAGCAACAGTGTGTAAGCAGGCTCATAAAGGCCAAATTACTTGAAATAACTGTGCAGCTTACAGTAAATACAGAGGCTAATGGTATGTTACAGAATGGGATGCCCCAAGCAGACTTGAGATCAGTGCACACAGCAACAGTGTGTAAGCAGGCTCATACAGG
Source organism: Gastrophryne carolinensis (assembly GCA_027917425.1). Classification (NCBI taxonomy): domain Eukaryota; kingdom Metazoa; phylum Chordata; class Amphibia; order Anura; family Microhylidae; genus Gastrophryne; species Gastrophryne carolinensis. The sequence continues at coordinate 103,921,836 of CM051242.1, forward strand.
CCAAATTAATTTAAATAACTGTGCAGCTTACAGTAAATACAGAGGCTAATGGTATGTTACAGAATGGGATGCCCCAAGCAGACTTGAGATCAGTGCACACAGCAACAGTGTGTAAGCAGGCTCATACAGGCCAAATTACTTGAAATAGCTGTGCAGCTTACAGTAAATACAGAGGCTAATGGTATGTTACAGAATGGGATGCCCCAAGCAGACTTGAGATCAGTGCACACAGCAACAGTGTGTAAGCAGGCTCATACAGGCCAAATTACTTTAAATAACTGTGCAGCTTACAGTAAATACAGAGGCTAATGAGATTTTACAAAATGGTAATGTTCCCACAGCAGACTTGAGATCAGTGCACACAGCAACAGTGTGTAAGCAGGATCAGGCTCATACAGGCCAAATTACTTTAAATAACTGTGCAGCTTACAGTAAATACAGAGGCTAATGGTATGTTACAGAATAGGATGCCCCAAGCAGACTTGAGATCAGTGCACACAGCAACAGTGTGTAAGCAGGCTCATACAGGCCAAATTACTTTAAATAACTGTGCAGCTTACAGTAAATACAGAGGCTAATGGTATGTTACAGAATGGGATGCCCCAAGCAGACTTGAGATCAGTGCACACAGCAACAGTGTGTAAGCAGGCTCATACAGGCCAAATTACTTTAAATAACTGTGCAGCTTACAGTAAATACAGAGGCTAATGGTATGTTACAGAATGGGATGCCCCAAGCAGACTTGAGATCAGTGCACACAGCAACAGTGTGTAAGCAGGCTCATACAGGCCAAATTACTTTAAATAACTGTGCAGCTTACAGTAAATACAGTGGCTAATGGGATGTTACAGAATGGGATGCCCCAAGCAGACTTGAGATCAGTGCACATAGCAACAGTGTGTAAGCAGCCTCATACAAGCCAAATTACTTTAAATAACTGTGCAGCTTACAGTAAATACAGAGGCTAATGGTATGTTACAGAATGGGATGCCCCAAGCAGACTTGAGATCAGTGCACACAGCAACAGTGTGTAAGCAGGCTCATACAGGCCAAATTACTTTAAATAACTGTGCAGCTTACAGTAAATACAGAGGCTAATGAGATTTTACAAAATGGTAATGTTCCCACAGCAGACTTGAGATCAATGCACACAGCAACAGTGTGTAAGCAGGATCAGGCTCATACAGGCCAAATTACTTTAAATAACTGTGCAGCTTACAGTAAATACAGAGGCTAATGGTATGTTACAGAATGGGATGCCCCAAGCAGACTTGAGATCAGTGCACACAGCAACAGTGTGTAAGCAGGCTCATACAGGCCAAATTACTTTAAATAACTGTGCAGCTTACAGTAAATACAGAGGCTAATGGTATGTTACAGAATGGGATGCCCCAAGCAGACTTGAGATCAGTGCACACAGCAACAGTGTGTAAGCAGGCTCATACAGGCCAAATTACTTTAAATAACTGTGCAGCTTACAGTAAATACAGAGGCTAATGGTATGTTACAGAATGGGATGCCCCAAGCAGACTTGAGATCAGTGCACACAGCAACAGTGTGTAAGCAGGCTCATACAGGCCAAATTACTTTAAATAACTGTGCAGCTTACAGTAAATACAGAGGCTAATGGTATGTTACAGAATGGGATGCCCCAAGCAGACTTGAGATCAGTGCACACAGCAACAGTGTGTAAGCAGGCTCATACAGGCCAAATTACTTTAAATAACTGTGCAGCTTACAGTAAATACAGAGGCTAATGAGATTTTACAAAATGGTAATGTTCCCACAGCAGACTTGAGATCAGTTCATTATATATGCACAGTAAGTGTATAAGCAGCCTGAAAACACTAACAAAGCCAGTCAGCCAGCCAGTAACACTCAGGCTGGATGAAAAAAAAAAAAAAATCTCCCTGTGACTGCCTCCGATTTTTCCTAACTTTCCCTGCTTCTTGCTGACTTCCTGCCTGTCTCCTGCCTGTCCCTGTCTGTCCCTGTCTCTCTAACTGTCTCTCCCTGACTACAGCAGTGTCCTGTCTCTCACGAATGCAATAGAGAAATGAGGAAAATCAAGATGTCCGCCGCCTTAAATAGCGCTGTGACGTCACCGGGCTTGCTGGCTGCTGATAGGCTGCATGTGACTGCCCCAGTATGCACTGGAGCGGGGTAGATGTCTGGACATGTCCCGTCCGCCATCTTAGAATGCCTGTAATGTAAATGAATGGATGTTAAAGGAAAACTTCGAGCGATCGAAGCACGGGGAAATTCGGATTCGATCCGAATCGAATTTTTCATGAAATTCGGATCGAATCCGGGTTCGTCCGGATCGATTCGCTCATTACCCAATGGTAAATTAGCAGATAGCAATTGTTGGCTGTCTCTGTTTCTGTCCCATTGTTTTGTCGAACCAAAGAACAACTTGTTCAATCGCTCTATGAAGCCGATCCTTCCCACACTGAGGTGGTTCTTAAAGTGCCTGCTCCCATTGGGTCTCCCAGCCCTAGACTCTCTGCTTCTGGCAGGGACCCCCAGCTCCAATTGGTCCTGACCCAGCTAAGTGCCACTGATCCAAAGTCCTATTTACAGTTCCTTGAGCGCCAGGCAGAGCGGGAGGCTGCACAACGTCAGGCAGAGCGGGAAGCTGCCCGCCGTCATGAGCTGGAAATGGCTAAGATCTGACTAACCACCCCTGACCCTGCTCCTTGATTGCCTTCAGTGGACTCTGCATTTCTAACTGTGGGTTCTGCCCCAAAGTTCCCAGTAATGGCCAAAAACTGCGATGTGGACGTGTACTTGCAGACATTTGAGAAGATCTGCAGCCAGCATCATTTGCCACGGTCTCAGTGGGCATTATACCTAACCCCAGGGCTGAGGGGCAAGGCTTTGGAGGCATTCATTGAGCTGCCTCCTGAGAAAGATGGGGACTATGAGGCGATAAGAGACTCGATTGTTGCAATGTATCAGCTCACCCCAGAGATCTACCGCTGATGGTTCCGATCAATACAAAAGGGACCCGCGGACAGTTGCCTAGACCTGTTGACCGGACTGCGTAACACCTTCCGACAGTGGGTCCATGGCCTCAAATAGGACAGTTATGATACTCTGAAGTACCAATTCATGCACTTTTGCCCCCCTGACCTCAGACAGTTTGTGTTGGAGCACAAACCCAATTCGGCCAAAGAAGCAGCAGAACTGGCCAACAGCTATGTGCATACCCGGGTGTCTGATGGCCCTAGTGTGCCCCTTAGTGGCTGGAAAGGAGAAAGACTGTCACCTGCCTGCCAGTCACCATCAGCCAGTCAGACCTTTCAGAAACCCTGACTGAGTCCTCTGTTTTTAACCAAGTTTAGAGACAGATTATAGGCTGGCCTGCAAGCTAACAGGGTTGAGTGCTGTGGCTCCTTTAAGACTTTTGTATCCTAATTGCCCTGCTAACGTGCACCTCCCAGGTTAGTTATAAAATGGTCTGAGCGGCTGCCACCCCCCCCTTTGTTTCTTTTGAATTTGTGCAAGCACATGGTGTGTGGGGTCTAGGCTGTATTGCAAGGTCTTTGACCCTTCCACCCCATGGCTTGCACTTGAGAGGTTTAGGGCAACCTCAGGTAAGCCTGCTCCCAATTTAACTATTGCACTTGCACAAATGGGCTCTCAGAGATTAGAGTTAGGACTGCACCCCACAGAGGCACTTTGGCGTAGTGGTGCAGCTTAAGCATACTTCTGCAGATGTGTGTGACTGAGTCCTCTGTTTTTAACCAAGTTTAGAGACAGATTATAGGCTGACCTGCAAGCTAACAGGGTTGAGTGCTGTGGCTCCTTTAAGACTTTTGTATCCTAATTGCCCTGCTAACGTGCACCTCCCAGGTTAGTTATAAAATGGTCTGAGTGGCTGCCACCCCCCCCTTTGTTTCTTTCAGAAACCCTTCCCAGAAGCCTCTGTTGTCAGGCAGGCCCTTGCTGAACCTCGCGCTTGTTACAACTGTGGGAAGGTCAGGCACCTCCAACTGTCCAAAGAGAAAAGCGACTTCTGCAGCTGGCCACATGAGCACCTGTGTGCTGTTTGTCCATCAGAGTATGCAGAGCGACGCTGAAAACTTGCAGCCTGTTGTCGTCGGCAACCTCCCGTTCTCGGGATTTTGTGACACAGGAGCCGAGATCATGTTGGTTCACCCTGGACTGGTAGGCCCAGAAAATATAGTCCCTGGAAAATTCCTCACACTCACCGGAGTGGGAGGGGTCCGTTCACATGTGCCCCTTGCCGAAGTGTATATGGATTGGGGAACAGGCAGAGGGACGAGAGTAGTGGGGCTCTCTAATGAGTTTCCCATGGATGTACTGTTGGGCAGAAACCTGGGTCGGTTGGTCTCTTATTTCAAGCCCTCAGCAGGTGCATTGGTGTTACCAACTAAAGCTTCGGGTCACGTAAGGGTACTAAGCAAAGGTGCAGGTGTGGCATCAGGGTACCTTGCGGGTGGGTCGAGGATGGAAGCCGGGTTTGGGACACCCGGATTTCCCAGAGAGGGGGATGGAAAAGGGGTAGGTAGTAGGCCTGTAGAACCCCCTAAGTGTAACCGTAATAAAATTGTGTAGAGTAACTCTGAGGTCCCGGTGATGTCAGTGCCGGCAGGCGCTCAGACACTGCACAACTGACAACTGAGGCCCCAGCTGTGTCAGTGCTTGTGGGCTCTTAGGTGGATGTTGGTAGGGTGGCTGGAATGTGTGGAGCCACCCTGGAACAGGCTCTTCAGGCTGGAATTAGTCTGGAGAGCAGTCACATATATGGAGATAATCAAGCGTTTAATCATACTGGGGGATCACCCCCAACTTGAGTGTCCTCTTCAGCGCTGCAAAGGTTGCAGAGCCAGAGTCTAGGGTTGCCAGGCAGAGCCCCAACACCAATGGTGGTTTGGCCTTCCCTGAGCCCACTGACTCCGCTCCTAGCAGGCCTCAACCCCTGCTCTTGGTCGCCCCGGGGCAGTGGGCTGGGACTTGTAGTGCCACCTTGCAGCCAGCGCTGTGGACGGACAACCCCGGGAGGCAGTTTGGAAGCCTAGCCTCCAGCTGCCCGGGAAAGCAAGGTGACCAAGCATTTGGGCCGAATCGGGAGGGCCTACGTCTAACCGCAGACGTCCTGAATCGTCCCAAAGCTGTGGCAAAGGGAACAATCCCTGGCTCCTGGGATCTGCCACGTGATGCAGATCCAGGGCAGCCCCTACCAAAGCTGAGTGAGAGGCAAGAAAGATCAGGGGAGATGGGGCAAACTCTGCCTTGGCCTAATATCGGGGTCATTCTGGGCCACTTATGGGCCCCCTCATCTTACTCGCCAATACGTGGGAAACATGGCTGCTGGTGTCCCGATCACAGGAGTCCCTATTCCAATGCCTGCGCCAGGCTCTGGAAAGGATGGATTTCATGGACAGCAAATACCGGTGTTGCCCAATAATTCAGTTGCAATGGCATACCCCTGGGCCCCTATGCTGTTTCCCTGGTGATGATGTGTTCCTTCCTGCCTCGAGCACAGCCCCCCAGGTGCCAACATTAGGCCTGGAAGCCCCAGTGCTTAGAAAAACTCACCCTGCAGACCCCTACCCACCACTGCTCTGTATCCTGTTAGCACTAGGAATGAGGGCGACTGGGGACCTCTTCTTTCTTCTTAAGTGTGCAAGTAACTTTGGGTCACTGTCCTCATCTCGCAGGGGGGAAGGTGTGACCAAACTGGTAATTAGTGTGTGTGTGTGTGTGTGTGTGTGTCTGTGTGTCTGTGTGTCTGTGTGTCTGTGTGTCTGTGTGTGTGTATGTATATGCATATGGGCCTTGGCTGACCCTTCTGCTCTCTATAACTCTCTCCTGCCTGCCATAAACCCCCCTGCATGCACACAGGGTAAGCTGGAATGACTTTCTCCCCTCATAAAACTCTGCAGCATAACCAAAGTGTTATCAGAATCACTCAGCCATAGAAAACAGAGACAAGGTTCATATCCTGCCCCTCTTCCATGGAATGTCCTCCATCCCTCCTCCCTTTGGAATCCCAGGACAGATGGGGGATATCATATGGAACTTTGAGGTACCCAAGATGGAGAATCCCAGATGCACCAATCAAACAGTGGGTGACTCCAATCACTCTGCCCATAAGAGGGGTCAGAAACTGGCCCCTGGTTAGAGGGAATAAGGTGAGCTTCAAAATGGGCAGAGGGGACACATCTTACCCTTAAGAGTGACACACGCTCCCTTGAGAGACAATTTATTTGATCAACCGCAGCCCAGACAAACAAGTATTTTGCCATTTTTTTATATCTCTTGCTATTTATCTTATTTACCGTGTTTTATAGTTAATTCTGGATTTATCACCTTGTTGTTTTTGTATTTTTCTGTTTGTTTAAATAAATTCTAAAATTACAGCACAGGGTCACTGATGCTCTGAATTGAGGATCTAAAAAGCTCATGCTATTTCTGAAGAGCCTGGCTACCTTACTTGCCTAGGACACTCGATTGCCCCAGCCTGGAAGTGGCTGTGGGTAGATCGATTTGTTCGATCTGATTGTGTTGTGTGTGGCTTATATAGAGGTAAACGCTGTTTGTGTTCTGGTGACAGAAGTTTATAGCCGCGCGTGTTGTCTATTGAACAATTGTGGTGACACATGCGGGGTACGACTGGCCAGTTTGATCGGATGAACGATCAATAGGTCTGATTAACCCGTGCAATCGTCACAGTGGTCACCCGCACTGAGCGCACCATGAGACAGAAGGGCTGACAAAAAGGAGACAGGTATGAGGTAAGCTGCTTGCTGCCTTATTATTGGCTTTTCATTTATAAACCCTTTAAAATGCCCCTACCATATTCGGGGGCAGTGTGTATGGAGAAGCCTGGCACTGCACCGGCTCAGAAGCATGGCGTCATACTCACCCTGACTTCTGTTTTATGGCTCCCATCCTCCACATTCCAGACTAGTAGCATAAGCTGTCCTGACCTACGTCGCCTACTTGAGCTTGGGATGATGGGGAGCATAATGCAGGAGCCAGGGGGAGTAAAGGTATAATAGCATGCTTCCCAATCTTCACTCTGCACAGGTCAATGCCACAATTCCTTCTCAATGCATTGGTTTATGTTTTAAAAGGGATCCAGTGGGAGTACTATTTACTTACTGTATGTTTGCAGGAATATTCTGTTCAGTGATGAAGACATACAAAAATTGATTTTGCTTTCCTTTTATTAGTTTACCTTATGATTATGACATGTTTGTATCAAACTTTTAAGAATTCAATAGTAGCATTAAGAAAGAATTCCGCCAGAAAAAAAAGAAACTGCAAACATTAGCAATAAATAGCAAATGCTGTGTTGATATTTACATATATGGCACAATACACAGGTCCGGTGCCAAAATACAATACTATGTGGCAGGTGTACAGTTTCAGTTTGGGCAAATAACTAAACCCAGATTGGCATCACATTTATTCAAAACATAGTATTTATAAAATTGGTGTAACAGTTCAACTAGCAATGACAACACACTTTGCAAAACAAAAAGAAAAATGCTTATTGGTTGTATATTTTTACAACTCACTGGTAGTGTACAATAAAAGACTACCAGCTGCCATGGTTTTGAAAAGAATCACAACTTGTTACATTTTATAGTGCATTAATATTGTGCAGATATCTTCATTACAATGTACTCACACATTCTGGGCTGCTGCTCATACTTTCGTTGTCCAGTAAATTTGCCCAGAAAATGTGTTTAGTTATTTGTAAGTCAAGGGTAATGTACATAGCCCTATCTCTCCAAACATTTTGTACAATGGAGGTGTTTCAAATGACACCAAAGACTGGCTAAGCACATTGAGAAAAGATTAGGAGGAACTAACTGAATCCACATGAAAAATTGTTATTTGTGTATACTGAAAATGAGACTGCACATTTACATAAAAGCAGAACTAGACAATAAAACATGTCTGTTTATATACCTCAAAATAGTGGCCAAATTACACCACATACCACAGAAATGTGTGTGTCTGTTTTAATTCTAAGGAAAAAACAACACCCTCTCAATTCTATAAGACTCTTGGAAGATCTAGTCTACCTCTTTATTGGGCATCCTGAATTTCTTACCTCGAGCTAGGTGCGCACCCGCCACAGGGCTTTCTGAATGGCCGACGCAGGCACAGCCACTGCTACAGGCGAGTAGGGATGCAGCCAGCAGCAAAGCTCCATTTAGATTTTCTTGCCACTCTGAGCTCAGTGCAGCACAGGAAATGGGAATAGAATGAGTGCTTCTAATTGGCTGAGCATCCCCCACATGTGCCTTGGGAATGAGGTAAAGGTCAGTTTATGAGTGATCCTTGGAGATAAAGAAAGCTGGGTTCTGGGTTCACAGGCAGAATGACTAGATGGTTTGGGTCCTTGTGAACCTGGACTCTACCTGGACATGGTTGGGATACAAATAAGCACCTCATCTTAAGCTCTTAAGCTGAAATGTAGGTGTCTTTGCATCTTTGCAACAAAGTGGTGTGGCTTTAGGATGTTTAATAGGGAAAAAAATAATGATATTGCACACAAAACTGTCCGATTTGCAACCGGATTGTCTAAGCCTCAAAAATTCTTAAAATCATTTGAACTTGACACCAAAAGTGATATCATAAACACCGTGCTTGGAAAGGAGTCAGCAAGGCTTATAAAGAAAAGGAGAGATCTCAGACATGCAGTCCACACAAGGCTACCCAAGAAGTTATGAGACTTGATGGCTTGCTGCCAAGAAGCATGGGCAGCTTTATTACCTGAGATAGTAACTGAGAATCATCCACAACTATCATAAAAGGCTGCCATCCATTATTGGTGCTAACGGGGGCAACACACAATATCAAGAACTAAGAGAATGTAAACTGGTATCACCCCATTGTTTACTGCTATGTTTTGTTTATTGAAATAAGAAAAAAAGAAACGTACTTAGATCACATGGCTAGGTTCCATACTTACATAAAACACACGTTTTTCCCCATAAGTGGGGTAAAAAGAAAAACGTACATTCCTGGTGCACCCACGCCGCTTGTGTGAGACTCCTGCAGCTGTCACCGTCTGCCTCTGCCCCCTTACACATGTTCCTGGAGCTTGTGCTATTTCCCAGCCCCAGCCCTAAACCAGTGCTAACTTTCCGGAACATGTGATCCAGCACAGACGCTACTATGTGTGGTGGCAACAGAGACGGGCAGCAGGAACATGTGTGGCGGCAGAGACGGGTGGCAGCTGCAGTCACCGGTAAGGTGTGTGTCTCTGTATATCTATCTCAGTAGTGGCAGCAGGGGGGCCAGTGGGTGGCAGTGTGTATGGGGGGTTGTTGCACACTAGCTGTAATAGGGCATGCTGTCCACTTTCCTTAATAGGGCATGCTGCCCACTAGTTGTAATGGGGCATGCTGCCCACTGGCTGTAATAGGGCATGTTGCCCGCTGGCTGCAATGGGGCATGTTGCCCGCTGGCTGTAATGGGGCATATTGCACACTGGCTGTAATGGGGTGATTGGGAGGGGGGATTTTATTGAACCATTTGGTTCAAAATATTTTTTTTCTTATTTTCCTCCTCTAAACCCTGTGTGGTTCTTATGGGGCAAAACATATGGTAGTGAGCAGTGTAATGTTTTCTTTCTCTTTTATTTATAAGTACATCTAGATGGGTAAGATGAAACTGAAAAGGCAATGTGGGTTGTGACTTTTGGTGTCAAGTAATAAAAATCTGAGCCCAAGGAAGCAAGCGTGTGATGAGACAAAATGGGCTAAACATTTAAACAGAAACTTTAGAGAACAATTCAGTTTCTTTATATCAACTACCTTATGAATAATGTAGATTGAAACCATGGGTTTTCTTTTTGATAAAACTAATGGAAAAACAAGAGGCGGCAGAGTTTCCATATTTAAATGATTATATGACCAGTATAAAAAAAAAACATGTTGCCTAACTTTTTTGTTATCAGATTATACCTTGATATCGTATTCAGCTCTAATTGTGTCATATATTATATATATGATTGTACAATCAGAGCTTAAATGACTGACCTTTACTTGTGTGTATTTATGTCTGTAATAAAAATATTTTAAACTAAAATCTAAACCCAGGATTGACCTTACATCATTCTAGCAACAGAGAACATTTCCTTATCTCAGTAAGCCAATGGACTGTAAACCTACCTGGTAGGTCTAGCGCTCATAAACCTTCTGGTTCTGAGAACCGAACTCCCAACCTACTTGTGTGATGCCCTGCCCCCTTACGTCAGTCACAGTGACTCTGTATGTTCCTTCTATTTATTGCAATGGTGGGGGTATGCAACTGCAGGGCCTGGCATAAGCACCGTGACAGGCACAGAGGAGGAGGGCCAATACTGAGAGCAAGCCATGGCCCAAGGAATTCTGTGGCATATGCTCACAGAGCCCCTTGATCTCAGACACCATGAGGTTTCTAAATGGCAGACCAGCCAGGAGCTGCAACAGAGAGGAGAAGGGAAGTGACTTTTTGTTTTTACAGTCCCTTTAACTGTGTTTCAGTAATATTCTCCAGTTCACCCTTCATAGGTGAGATGCCCCAGTCCTCTGGTATATTACTCATCCAACTCCTTGTTACATATAATGACAAGGCATCACACAACGGTAGTCCCTTTGGCAGCACAACACAACCAAGCATTCTTTTTTACATTTTCAGTTTTAGACAGGTGCTCTGCATGCAGGAAAATATCCTAAACTCCATTCCATAGCTGTAAAACTGTATGGGGATTATTCAGTCACAAAGTTCTAGTGAGGGGTTGTCCTTGTCATCTGTAAAATTAATGCCAAAAAGTGACAAGGCAACTTAAAAAAGTAACACAGATCAGTGGCAGAAGCTTGTGATAAATGGCATGATGTGCAATCCTGCTGCCAGTCAACAAGAGACCGACAGAAGTCCTTATAATCGAGGCTGGGTGAGGAGCGACTTTTTCGTTTTAGGTTACCAAAAGTGCGTAATCCAATGGGGGGTCATGCAAATTATTTGGCGAAGTAAGGTGTACCTTAGGTGTGCCTTGAGAAGCGAATTGTAACCCTGCATCTCAGTGAGCTTTTTAACTTTACCACACAAGAAAGTGCAATCAACTTTTTTATTTTAATTTTTTTCCCAAACATTGCTTTCCCAAACAACTGCTATCAGGCCTTTTTAGAGGCGGGTTACATCATTTTTCCAATGAGGTAAGAATATTTTTAAGTTTGGAAATAATAGCCCCCTAAGCAGTCTTGTCGGGATGGCAAGTAAACACTGAATGGAGCCGAACCAGTGGTTATTCCCTTGCTCCTGTGCATACCCATGCCATTCATTCAGAAATGTCTGGTGTGGGCAAACAAGGACTTTTTCTTTGAGAAGGCTCAATTCCATGCAACTCAAGTTCTGACAGCATGCTCCTGGACTAGCTTCTGTATATCTAAAAACACTGTCCAGGCATTGAAAAAAACAGCTACAGCTTTCTCCTCACCCACAGGCTCCATCACACGCAGGTTGCCCCTCTTAAGTTTTAGTATTGTAAAAAATGTTTGATTTCTCAAGAGAAAGAAAATTTGAAATACTCCTGAAGAAAGAACACCCTTTAATACCAGTTGTAATATTCAGTCTTGTTAACCCACAAGCTCAAAGTTCATTGCTTACTTCTGTACACTTTAGAGCAATCACAATTTAGAGTACACAAGCGTCCATATTATTTAACAATGTTACTTACTTTTTAAACCCTGCTGCATAATTAAATACGTTTTTCAAATGTATATAAAAGTCTGCCTTGGTGTTTTTTATACAATTTTGAAGCGTATATGATACAGCATTTAAAGGACAAAACTTTGATCTCTGATGATCAAAGAAAATGTACAAAGTTGTGTGAGGTCCAGGATCTCAAATAACGCTAGGTACCGTAGTTGGTTCTTAAATTAAATTAAAGGAACCTAAACACTTTGGTTGGCTAAATTCCCATGTCATTGTTCATAAGGTTACATTTACAGCCAATTACAGCTCAAATCAAACCGCACTTTAATAGACAGCGTTAGATTGTCCATTTCTTTTTTCATCTTGCAAAATATCCTTTTCACTACATTTCTCCGTATAATATCATCCAAAAAAACATCATCTGTGTTTTCATATTTGTTATGTGTTATAAATAAAATCCAAGCATGAACATCTGATTTATGATGATATAAAAATGCCATATGAAATGCACCGTTGAAGAGCTTGTTACTGTAAGAAAAAAAAAGCGAATGCTTTAAGTATTAGTGAAAGCAGCAGTAAATGTGGTACAGGATACATTAGTAATAATATTATTTGAACCCAGTCAGAAGCAACTGTTGTATAAGATAACTAACTTGATTCAGGACCAGGTGAGGCAACTCTACTACTTTTTAGGAAAGTAAAGCTGCCATTCACTTTCATTGTGACCCGTAACTGCAATGGGGCATTTTTATATGATGTGTGCATCATTTTTCTAGTGAGGTAAGAATGTTTTCATTTCCATTTGAAAACAATAGCACCCTATGGGATATGCTAATTCAATACGTTTTTTGCGTAGCTCATACATTTGTCAAGAATTTTTTTATTAGGAAAGACACGTCTTACCTCGACAGCTACGTCCATCCTCCTGTAAAGTCCCTGTCACACAGCTACATATAGGTCCTTCTAATCTACTTGTACAGATTTGTTCACATCCCCCATTTTCTTCACACCAGTCTAAACCTTCAATTTAAAAAAAAAAGCTAAGGTCACTGCTTAATATTCAATAATACAATGAGAAAATAGTAAATGTTTACATATAATAGTACATTATGAAGCTAGGCCAGGGGCCCCCATAGAATATTGGGTGTCTCAGCCAGGTCTGATACTCTGCCCATGCCTCCTCACTTTGCAAAAAAAATGGGCACCTCGATAGTGGTGACTGATAAGCAGGAGAACCTCAATTCCCAAACTGGGATGCCCCACTCTATGTGCCACCAATGTGTGCATCTGGGTATTCCATTCAGTTTCTCCAGCCACACATTATCCACAGATCGAGCCAATGGCCCCTTTTCACTTTGAGCTAGACCAGCAAGGCAAATGTGGGCGAAGTGTACAGCATAACATATAATGATAATTATTAATGCATGTAAGCTTTATATAGGTATGAACTCTTTTTTAACCAAGTTGTATATATATAATCATGTACATGTGATACAGACATGTAAACAACAGCCCTGGAGTTATAGATATGTCCAAAACATGACAGAGACAAGAAAAGAAAATTATCACTAGTGATAGGCGAATCCCCCAAAGTTTGGGTCTGACAAATTCGGCTGAACTTTGAAAAAATGTTTGGGTCTGGGGCCCCGAACCTGAACCCGGTCCTCACTGAAATCAATGGGGACCCGAATTTTGGGGGGTGGTTGTGGCGAGGGGGTGCAGTGTGTGCAGCAGTAGCTATAACTCTATAACTCACCTCTGCCTGCGATCCTCTTCTAGTAATCTTTTTCCTTGTGGGAGCCAGCAGCCATCTTTTTGTAGCCCCGGATGGGGCCGGTTTCAAACGCCGCTGTTACCTCTCTGCCATTGATAAGTTCCTGCACTGCCCTTCTGCCGCCGCTGACAGGAAGAGGATCGGGCAGAGGTGAATTTCAGCAGCTTCCTGCGGCTGCAACCTTAGGTGAAGCCGCTTGATGGGCTTCAACCAGCTTTTCTGGGTTCGGGCTTAACATGAACCCAAACTTCTGGCTGAAATCCATGTTCAGGTTTGGGAGTTTGGGTTCGCCTATCTCTAATTAGCACAAAACAGAAGCGGGCTCAAGCAGGCCTGAAATTAGATGAAAATTCCCTAGTGGGCCACTGAACTCAGGTGTTCAGGTTTGCATGGTGCTAATACCCCCGACTGAAAATAGAATAGTTTGCCTTTTTTTATGCAACAGTTATGTTTATTCTCTTAATTTTGATGACAAGGGGGCACTCCCTTCGACTGGAAAAAAAGAAATTTAGTCTCCGGAGGCGACAATCGTTTTTTACCAAGAACTATAAATCTATGGAATAGCCTCCCACAGAAACTTGTTACAGCATCAACCGCTGACAGCTTCAAAAACAGATTAGATGCTTATTTAGAAGAAAATAACATTAACAGTAACTATTAGCGGTTATCAGTAAAAAAAACAAAAAATAAAATAAATACCTTCCACCTATAAAATAAAATAAAAATGTACTTCCCCTACACCAACACCCTTGATTGAACTTGATGGACATATGTCTTTTTCCACCTATGTAACTATGATAGATGTAGTATCTAATGCTGGATGTACTGTTGATGTTCTACGCCAGGAGAGCACCAGTTAGAGCAGGGCAGTTTCTAGGTGAAAAAAATCGCCCCCCCCCCCCCTCTTCACCCGTCCCATGGTACTCCTGCTGTCCCATACCGATATATTTTGCTGTTACTCTTCCTTAAAAGCAGGCAGTGCCCCCTTCCCATGACTGAGCCCAGTATGGGGACATGAGGAGCCTGACTTAGAGTGTACTAAAACCCACGCAGATCGGCCCAGGAATATATAAGATTCCCGGGGCAATCGATTCCCCCCCCTGGAATCCAATATCGTGATGCTCTGCGGTGTGAAACCCCCCCCCCCCGGTCGCCTCATTCACTTGCCTTGTTTTCCTGTCCAACGGTGCATGCGCGAGCCGTGGCTGCATCCCGGCTATCCCTCTAGCAGGGCGCATACCCACGCCAGGCATTTGTAGATGGCCGCTCCCTGTTAGAGGGAGGCAGAGGATGCGGCCGTCAGCGCGCTCAGAGCTGCTGCTCTTAGACGAAGCCTTGATGAGCGCAATGATCGGACAAGTGGCCACACATGCGGTGCCGGAAAGGGAGGACGTGAGTTGCCTTGTGCATTCTGGGGGGGGGGGGTCACGCAGCAGGGCAGGGGGAAGAGGATAGTCAAAATCCTGGGTTTTGGTCCACTTTAAGGCCTGCACTACTAACAGTGGCCTTGATTCATGCAGACAACAAGATTACTGGGATAAAGGCGCCCCCCCATGGCGTGGGTGTCCAGGTCTCCATGCTCGCCCTCTCCTAGAAACAGCCCTGAGTTTCTAGGGGAATGAGTATAATATCTGTGTATATATACCTTAAAGCGGAACAAAACCCACCAGCGGCCAGTCTGCAATTTAAAAGATTCTAGGGCCGGCCGCTGGCGTTTCTCCAGACATCCCAGATCTATTGTTCGGAGAGGAAAGAAGAGAAGATGTTTAAACCATCCAAAATGTGCTGCCTGTGAAGTGAGGGATGTGGGGGATATAGGATGGGTCTGCTTTAAAGGAAAACTGGTAACATTTGCATTAAAATATAGGATGGGCCCCAGGGATAAGTTCTCTTGGGCCTAAGACACCCTAATCGGACATTGGACAGAAGCAGGTCAGTGGGTTATAATACAGTATAATTTAAGGTAATCTTGAACATGTATAACATTAAAAAATAATTAGTATAGTTACGGACGTTTCCTCCTAATTGGACCAACAGAAATGATTTGCTCTTTAGACTCTTGCACATGGTCATTGGCACGCCTGGAATTCTGAGGACAGTTCTGTCAAAAGAAAAAAAAGAAGTCAGAAATAGGCAAAATAGGCAGAAAAGGGCAAAAATACTCACTAGGTTCCCAGCCCAGTGCCTCTCACATGTCACTCACAAAACTACTGGTAACTGGCAGGAACACAGACTGTTGTGTCCTCTGCCTCGTTTTTAGGCTCTGCTTTGAATTTTATCTGGTAGGGGATCCCAAAATCTTAAATCAGGATGCCCAGATAGTTAAAGTGGACCTGTGGTTATTTTAGGTCGGCTTCAACTATTAAGGAGCACAGGTATATTTTTATCCATTATGCAGTATTATGAGGGATGCATCTGATTGTATTACCTCTCTGCTGCCCCATCGAAAACAACAATGCTTTTTATACAGTGCTTTTGAGATAAATAAACAGGGACTGAATCCAGGGGGCATAACTATAGGTAGTGCAGGGGGTGTGAACGCAACAGGGTCCTGGAGGTCGGGGGGGGGGCAATCATTGTTGCTCCTCCACCTTATTTATTATATTTGTGCTCACTTGGCATCATGCTGTTTTAGTCTTCTAGCTGCATCCCATTAGGTTAAAAGACAGAGAAATATTTACTGTACCCTTGAATCGGCCCCATTTAATGTTTGCTCCAGGGCCCCATCACAGAGCATTTTACTGTATATATTACAGGAGAGGAGAAGTGGGGTGTGGAAGAAAACACTGGGTATGGAATTGATTTAAATACCATGACAATGAGCCCCAAGTGTATAGCTAAAACTATAACGTATCTCAACATAATCTATGTACTCATTAAAAATATAGTGCACATCTAAAGTTATATAAACAAAAAATTGCAGTAATGTGTTGCACCAACCTAGCCATGGAAATCTACTGAAAAAATAACACCAGACCTTTTCATTACTTTTACACAAATACAATTGAATATACCTAAAGGGTTTTTTAAATCCCTTGTCATGTGCTTTAAATAATCAGCTTTCCAATTGTAGATCTCTTTACTGTAATATATACTGTGTATGTAGATCATTTATTAGCAGAGCCATGCTTAGGGGATACATGTAAGACAATCTGTCCATGTCCTCCACACACCAAGTTCAAGGGTAACAATAAAAGAACGTACCAGCAATCCGAAGCAACTTTGACGGTGGCCTCTCGATCGTTTTGTTCCAGGTCCTGGAAGGTTGCTCTCATTCTTGACCTGGATTAAAACGATGGCAAGACCATCACCAAAGGTGTTTCGGAATTCTGGTATGTTGTTTTACTATCTCCTTATCATGTCATATTTTACTACTAATAATAACTGCAATATTCTGGTAATGAGTGGTAAGTTATCAGAATGTCTGAGAACTGTATGCGCTGAAGTATGAAAATGCTGTTAAACTCAATGTAACGATAAAACTGAGAATTCAAAATCATCTCCTTTATATTAGAAGAACACTTCAAAGTAGCACTAAAAATAAAATAACTTCAGGGTCTGCATTAGTTTAATTTGTGTATGTTCCATCATGTTTTTAAACAACTATATTAATATTTAAGGTTATATAAAAAAGGTTTAAACATAGCATGGTAATATTCAAATGTTAGACGAATGTCTAACATCTATTTATACTTACAACTTTGCAGGAATATTTTTCAGAGTCACACAAAGATACTGCACAGTGGAGATGAACCTCATCATAGTCTCCTATGAACTTAAAGACTGTTACATGAAAACGACAAGTAAGGGATATGCCATTTTCTTCTATTCCAATGGTGTTGTCTTTTATGTTTGGACATCTGATAGAATAAAAAAAATATAATACATTACAAACTAGAACCATTTGCTACAATTTGATTAATAACTGTACCATACTGTATGTGGTATTAACTAGGGTGTAGAGCGCTCCCGAGTTTCACAGTAGACAGAGAACTTGCCACATTCTAGTGAATATATTCCTGGTGTAAGAAATAGAGAATTCCCATGCAATATAAAATATTAGAGATATAAGTTTAAAATATCTAAACTATGAGGGTTATTTAAGAAAGTATAGCGCCAGGTAGTGCTTCGTAGCGGCAGGCAGCATCTGTTGAACGCTGGGCGCTGTGTGGAAAACCACATTTAAGAAAGCAAATCTGGTGAGCGCCTCAAACAAGCCAAGTAACGCCAAGTAGCGTATTACCAGAGGCCGCTCAGCGCATAGCACCGGCTCTCTCGGTTCAAGAGTGCCACATATTACCTTTTGCTCAGTGTCGCTCTCCCATACATGTCAATGGGCTTTCATTTGTTTGTGTTAAAATAGCGTGTTTGGCAATTAAATGTATTATTTTTTGCTTAAATCATTGTGTGACCTCTCCTGGCTGCAAAAAACACTTTTATACATTTTTTTTAATTTTAAATATTTTTATGCAGAATTCTATTTACAGGTCTGGCACTAAAGTGTTATTGTCCCAGTGTTAAAACAATGTCATTCCATGTGTTTTCGCTTTGTGTGTTGTGTATATGTGTTCAAAAACAGACTTTATGCTAGAGCACCCAGCTTTAGAGCGCCGATGCTGTGTGTGTAGTTTTTTGTTAAGTTTGGTGTTGAGCGCTAAGTGCCGGATGCACTGGGCTGGCACTACTTAACGCTCGCTGCAGCCTTGTACTGTTGTTAGAGCACTCAACACACATGCATCAATACCAGCCAGGTTACTAAAGCAACCGCAACGCTAGGTTACAGCGCCCGATACCCACTTACAGCGTCTACTACAGTCACTCTCGCTATACAGACGCTCATCTGGCAATACGTGGCGCTAGTAGTGAATCGGCCTCCACGCCTTCAGATAGCTTTTCTTTCTAGGGTGGTAATTGAGCCTCTTAGATGCTAATTTGGTATCAGTAGAGATCTGTTTTACATTGTATTCAGTTATTCACTACTACATCAGGACCAGATATGGAGAGGTGTCTGCCATCTATTAGTACATTATCATCAAAGAAATTCTAATATAAGTAGCTTGTTACTATGTAGCACAAGTGCAGACTTCTGCCCAATCTGGAGTTCAGCACTAAAGCATATATGTATAATCAAACAATCAAAAGACATTTAGATCATTATGAATAGAATATAATTCAAAATAAATGCTTGAAAATGGCTAGATATAAATGGAGGCACTTTGGTAATGGAAGGGGGGCAACCAGGCCCCCATGGACACCGCCCCACTAGTATGAGCTCCTCGGTCTCTAGCTACACTTTTGATCGCTCACTGGAGGGACATTTTTTATCCCTGGGCAGTGAGGGGGCAGGGGATGTAGGAGGGGGAAGAGGAGGGGTGGCAAGAAACATAGGAGAAAGAGAAAACAGGCAATGGAACAATGGCAAAACTACATGGGATCCTCTGAGACTGGTGTCCCAGCGCCCCAAATGTTGGAGAATATAGATTCAGACGTTATATTTGAGAACTCTGGGGCCCTTGGAATCAATTTGTCAGAACATGAATTAATTCCAATGGAGAGATCACTCGCACTGATCTATCATCTATAATGAAGGAAGGAGGTATTAGATCTGATAATGAATCATATTGGACACCCCCTCATCGGTTATTGACATCTACGACAATGATAAGATTTCCTCGAGTGAAGAGATATCTCAGAATTGGCGGACTATGTATAGGTGGTTTAGAAAGCCATCAACCTTTACACCTCCCCTCGGTTCAACACCAGCAATCCTGACCTTCTTTCACTTGGTTATGCCTGGAATGTGATGGTATAATCTCTACAACACTATTTCGAAAGGATACGACTGTGAACAGCCTTTTACATTTTGGGAGCTTTTATCCCAAACATCAAAAGATGGATATCCCAAAGGGCCAATTTGTTCAAGTGAAAGAGAGTTCCAGACACATGCACGTGACCTTACGAAGAGATTTCACGATCGGGAGTACCCCAGAAAATTGATTGGAAAAACCTACCGCCAGGTGGCGAGTATGGATCGTAGAAATGTATTGAACCCAAGAATTCAAAAGAGGGAGGATTGTGTGGGATTTATTACGAGGAAGTACAGATGACGACGAGACAGGTTCCGAACTTAGAAGACATGTTATGCAAAAGCCACTTCGTTAGACCAGCTACTTGGCTTCGAGAACGGGACACGAGGGGTAGCCAAACTTGTAGCAATTGCACTGTCTGCTAACATATGGTTGCTTTGTGACTGTTTTTGTGGATGTATCGGAGGATCACTGTTAAGAGGAAGCCCTTTGGTGATTGGGAGAGGTTTGGACACATGGAAGTTGAATTTGAATATCCATAGAAATCTCTTGCCCATCGAGTCGACGAGGACTGATCTCTTGATGAACTGTACACAGTGGGTGTTAGTTATGTGTAATTATTTGCATTTTTTAATTAATTAATTGCTTAATTGATTGATTATTGTTAATTAATTGATTAATTGTTTATTAATGAATTTAATGTATTTTACTCTTTCTTCCTTCCTTCTTCCGCCTTTGTGGATTTGATAAACGATATATGAGAATAAATTCACTCCTTGATTAGATATCTATATGTATATGATTCTGTGCTCATGTCACTCCTCTCCTCTTTGCATCAAATTCATTAGAGTGTGTATATATTTTGTATAATCTGTATATTTGTATAGTTCATTTATTTAGCCACTGCTTTTGAATTTATATCTGCATGATATTTGTATGAATTGTAATTGTTATATATATATATATATATATATATATATATATATATATTATAAGTAATAACAATACATGAATTAGTATTTTTTTTTAGATTGTTGTACTTGAGCTGGTAACCAGGGACTGTCTGCTACCTCTGCACTTTATAAGCGGTCGTCTCGCTCGGAGTGAAGATAGCTGCCGCTCGCCCTCTTTGCCCCTGCCTCCTTTGCCATAGACACACGCTGCTCGTGGCGTTAATGTGTCGCACGGGTAACCGGGATGGTCTGGGGGGCAGGCGGCGTCTGAGGGCGGTGACGTAGCTGTACTGGGAGGGACTGGGAGGTGTGCACGTCGGGGCGGTTGCCAGCCGGGGCGTGCGTCGGAGCATGTGCGGGAGCCCGGAAGCTCCTGCATGGTCTGCTGTTTATCTACATATATAAGGAGGTGAGTGAGCAGACAGGGGACTGGCACCTTGATAAAGTGGTTCTCCTGCGTGGGTGAAGGACACCAGCAGGGACACCATTGTCTTTTATTAGATGAATTCATTTCTTGTAGTTGTGATTGTTTGCACATTGCCCTATTTCTCTTGATTGCATAGACATACTGGCACATCGCACATTATTATAGCACTCTTCACTTTATGGGACATTGTTTGGAAGATGGTCTATTAGATATCTGATATTTTTTCACTCATGGAGGATGTGATTAGAGTTTGCACTTTTATGGTGGGAAGACCCCTGCTGTGAGCCTGACATTGATTTCAATTATATGTTGTGTGTTATGGTCTTTTAATAAATTGATGGAGACTATTTAATTTGATTATTATTTGATTAATTTAGTCAGTAGCTAATGAATATGTTGCAAGTGCAATTGTTGGTAGGAATAAGTCAGAGGGCAAATATGCATTAATCTATGCTGCATGTTGGATAGCAAAACATTTTGAATTTGTGAATGAGAAAAAGTTGAGTCTTCAGAGAAAGGTAGAGGTATCCAGGTAGACAAGTAGAGAAGGATTCTCCAACTAGATGTGGCTCCAAAACACAGCAAGAAAGACCAGTAGAGAGGGTATTTGCTGTGCATGGTTCTCGGGGCAAAAAGAATGCTCAGTTGAGGAGGGTTAGAAAGGTAGAGTGTTTTTCTTGTTGTCAGTTCAGCCATATCGCTACATTTTGCCATTCTCAGACCACAAAGCAGATAAATAATCCACAACATTTTAGGACACATAAAAGGGACACAGTGATGTACTCAGCCTGTTGGCTCTCTGATTCCATTAATCCAGATTGGGTTTAAAGATCATGCTGCTGACGAAAGGGATCAGGTTGGTACCCGATATATGCCGCCATCAAACTGGCTGTTCAGCGGCACAACTCTGTCAGCTGTTAGGACAGCTGCCCTTCCTCCTGTCGGGTTCTTGAGGAATACACAGTTCACCGCCTCTATTAACTTTCAACTTGGGGCTGACTGGAGGCACATTATGTTTTAGAGGTAAGGAGCCTTTTAGTCTAAGGGTAATTGATTTTCCCACTATGTAATGAGTTTAACATTGATTCCCTCTCTTTTAGCCCACAAAAATCATTATACTTATATTATAAGGTCATTATACTTTTGCAAAGTGAAGGCACCATCTTGAGGGCGAAAAATAGTTTCATCAGTTGCTTTATGAAATCATGAATGTCCTAAAGAGGACCTAAACTGTAAGTGAATGTGCAATTGCAAATTATATCGATAGAGTAAATGAATAATAATTTATTTAAATTGTATTCTAAATGTATTTTGTATTATGTATACATACACATCCACTTTATGGTGTATTGCAACAAAACGCATTCATTTAGCGGATGAAGTTATTGTTATAAGCTGTTGTTAATCAGTGGATCTTTGAGTGGTGTTATTGTAAGTTTAGTGTGTGTTTTCTGCATTTTTGTGCTTTGCTTTTGGATTTTTAGGCATTTTTTTTATTGTTTATTTTTTTAGGACATATTTTTTGTTGCTAAAGAAAAGCAAACATAATCTTATTATTTTGTAGCCTTAATAAAGTTTTTTGCTGTTTTACTTTTTTAAATGTATGAAGTAGGCAACTTTTTTCTGCTATTATTGCTATTCATTATACATTGGTACCTTTTTATTGTACTTCATTATATGTAATGAATAAAGGGGTCACCTGGGCCTATAATGTAATGTGTTGTGGTGGGTTGAGTAGTAAATATGATATTGGGGGAATCGCAAGTTAATCCTTTTTATTCAGTTATGGGCTTGTCACATTTTTGAGTTTTAATTTTCTTCTGGATATATGTTGTTGGTGGGGGGGGGGGGGGGGGTTCTTTTTATAGGACAGATTTTGTGTGTAGTCAAGCATACATTAGATACCTGTTTTTTAGTATAGTTTAGGGGCTTTATTTTGTTAAAAACAAAACAAAAATGCATGATGTGAGGGAAAGCTTTTTCTCTCATATTGTTGTCTTCATTTTGTTTGTGTATTCTTTAAAAGTAGTATGACTTATGTCAACAGACCATAATCAGTCACGAATTAAGAGGTCCCCTTCTGTTTAATAGCTTGTGTCTCCAAAAGGTTTAGCACCAAATGTGGGATATGGTTACATTTTGTGTTTTTCACAGCAATATGTGTGGCATTGATATGGATTTGCAGAGACAGATATGACTTTAGCAATAGTTAAAGAGAATTAATGTACCAAGGGTATGGGCTACCTCCGGAAAAAAAACAGCCACAATACCACTCCATTTGCTTTTTTTGCCCTTGTTTCCTGGGCCATTTTTCCTTGAGCGGCTATAGGTGCCAGCGGTGTCTGCTATGTGATCATTACCCTGCTATGAACTGCCAGCCGTTGTCTTATCAACTATCAACTACCAATGTGATTCACAAGAAACTGCTTAAGTGGGGCACCCTTCTTTGGAATGCTCAGTGTACCAGTGGTTGACTGTCTCTTGGACATTCAAAAAGCTGCGTCCTTTATAGGTACCTATATCCCCAGCATTGGATGGACTGTACATATTCAAGTGGGGATAGGAAGGAACTACAATCTACGCATGTACGTATTCATATGGAGACAGGAAAACTTTTGATCACTCCACTTATTAGCAGAAATGGACTATGGGGAGATGTTCACTACAGATGGAGTCAACTAATTGATTGCAGAAGAAGAGCGTTAAATAGAGGTTTAAAAAACTGTTATCAATTAAATTTGTTGGATCCTCATCTTATCCTATAGCGGACTGTGTTGCAGAAAAACCCCCCATCTTCTCCTATAGCAGACTGTGACAGAGCCCCCTATCTTCTCCCATGGCAGACGGGTACTGTGTGCCCTCGCCTGCTTCCTGGCCAGGCTGGGCACTGTGTTCTAGCTTGTGGCTGTCCCCTTTCATGGTGTGGCCCTGCCTACACCCATTACTGATTGATTGGTGGGCAGGGCACTGGCTGATCTGATTGACTGCAAGGAGGGCTAGAAGCTGCTCAGCAGCCCATCAATAAGCTTTAATGTTGGCCGAACGCCGAACACCGGCATGGACTTCTGACTGAAGTGCGTGCAAGGGAATCCAAACTCGCAAAGTTCAGCATGGACCCGAACATTGCACTCATCACTAGAAATCAGCCCAAAGCTCAATGCTAAAAAGGTGGGCATAAATTACATTTTTTTTATTTAGTAGCACACAAGGAGGAATCCGCATGGCATGTAATCAGTAGGTTTTTAGACCACATTTCTGGTTCCCACTGACGGTGTTGTTTTTCAGTCAAAGAGAGCAAAAATGGTGATAAATAACCCTCCTCTATAAAAAGTGAACCAAAATCTGGGATTTTCACTATCCCGGGTTTTGGTCCACCCCCTTTGGGGCATCCCAATTTTGGATGCCCTGCTGCAGGAAAACCTTACCTTTTCCAAGGAGCCCATGGTGAAGACGTGGCTCTCCATCAATCAGCTTTTCAGGCTGCACATATTAAAGTTCAGTGGTAGAAGCTGGTTGGCATCCTAGTTGTACTTGCAATTGACACATAGTACCCCTGCATTCATTAGCTGGACGTGGCTACTCCAGCCATTCAGTCAGACAGGCTGTGCAGAGTACGAGAAAGATCTGAGAGACGCTGCCCACACATGTGCCGTGGCCTCAATGGCTAGGTAAGAAACGTGTGCAGGGTTCACATAGCGGGACACCCCAAGCCAGGATGCCCCAGGGGTGGATGTCTGGTTTAGGTTACTTTAACTGAAAAGTTTTGTATTTATTTTAACAAATGCCATTATTATTAATTATAGTTGTAATGTTTGAACACCAGCATCAGTGACTATTGTCCATTATCAGTATCAGCTATTTTGCATATTCTATATATATCTGGCAGAGCTATATAAAGATACAAACCCTCCTTCAATAATGAAGTAGCGTAGCTTGTCATTGCTGTCTCTTGATGGGGTTGCATAACATTTGTTCAGTATTAAAATCAGGTGCGTAGAATCAGCTCCAACAACAAAAACTCCAACAAATAGTACATCTCTAGTGGTAAGCACTACTTCTCCTTGGCGGTATGGGTGCTTATATGATGCATTCTTATAGAGAGCCATTTTAGTGGTGAAACTTCCTTCCTGAGTTGGAACTGTCAGATTGATGACACTGCAAACATGTTTAGAAGAAAATCATTGGTGAAGCTTATTAATACATTTTAAAACAAAACTGGCATTTGTAAAATTTGCTTAATATTAGTGTTGAGCGAACCACTAGAGGTTCGGGTTAGGCAAGTTTGGCCAAACTTGATTCTGACTCTGGGTGCCTGTTAAGGCTTCACCGGAATGGTGAAAACAACAAAATGTGGTTGTGGGTGTGGGGGACCCTTAAAAATAAATGCAGAGTGTGCAGCAGAAAGCAGCTGTATACTTACGTGAGCCAGTGATCCAGTCTGCGGTCGGCGTTCTTCGGGTCGAACACAAAACACAAACATAGACTTCTGGCTGAAATCCGTGTTTGGATTTGAGAACCCGAAATCGCAAAGTCTGATACGAACCTGACCTTTGTGGTTTGGGTTCACCCAACACAACTTATGCACACTTTATGGTATCTGCCCCACATAACCTGAATGTGATGACAGGGCCTGTAGTTTTAACTGAGACTTAAGGCATAAGGGTCTGCTTGCCTTGGAGACCAGTCACAATCATTTTTAGTGCTGGCAAAATTCAGAATCAGGTTTTGTTCTACATACATTGCATACATACTTGGTATTCATTGTGGCTGGTGGGCTTCAGGGATACAACACTATAGTGGGTCAACATTTAACAATTCCAGCAGATGCGTACTTGGTTCCTGGATGGGAGTCGTGTATCAGCCAACAAGGCATAGTGAATGGCGGCCATCAGGGCTAATTGGCTGGGGCCTGGGCCCCCATTTAAAGTCAGGCCCCAGGAGTCCTACGCTGGAGTCTTGGCTGTCCTGCCCTAATGGTTGCCCTGTACTGTTCTATTACAGTACTACAACACTGAACCTACTACAAACGCTATACTATGGTTTGAAAGGTTCATAGACTGAAACTTGTTCCAGGACATTGAATTGAGAGCCATTCTGCGCCTCCATATACTGCCCCCCTAGGTACCATCCTCCTCTATGTGGCCATTTGGTATGTCCCACCCCACCACGATTCATGCCACCCCTCCATGGGTCTCATCTCCCCCCATGCTCCGTGCTCCATCTCCATAGGTCTCATCCCCCCGATGCTCCATGCTGCCCCTCCTTAGGTCCCATCCCCCCCATGCCCCATGCTGTCTCTCCATAGGTCCCACCCCCTTCCCCATGCTCCATGTTGCCCTCCTTAGGTTCCTTTCCCCCTCCATATGCCCATTACCCTCCTCCATTTGCGTGGCCTATGTGTCCCTCCCCCCACCCCTATATAGCTGAATCAGCCCCGTATTTTTCTGACTCGTGTATTTTGAGGGAAAACACTTTTTCTTATGATTTTTTTTCTCTGCGCATTTCAGCACCTTTCTTAAATAATTTGTAGAGCTAAATATGGTGCTGAATTGCACTGAGGCAAAAAAATAAATATGAAAAAGCATTTTCTATCAAAAAAAGGGCGTAAAATATACTAATCGTGCTGAATCACCCCTTATTAGTCCTCGACTTGCCCTTCCCCTTTGCCTCATGGAGATGCCCCCCACTCCCAGAATGTCTTCCCAAGGGGGGATTTGTTGGTCTGATGATTACGATGTTGTTTTCCAGGGATTGGAGCACTTGTGCTGGGTGTTGCAGGAAGTACAAGTGATCCACTCATGATGTTTTGTGTAGTGTGGTGTGTAATGACCTGTAACTATTAATTGGCACCAAAAACAAAGTTGCCTTGACCTGCTACAATTAATAGGCCCCAAAAACAGAGTTGACTTAAACTCTTATTATAAATTATATCAATTTACTGACAGTGAGTGGCTTTTACAGCGTACTGACACTGCTGCAGTACCTTCACAGTACTGACACTGACTGGCTATTACTGACACCCTACCTATCTCGCCCTCACTCCAGCATCTTACTCTGACTAAATGTCCTGAAAAGGACAATAGCATAACTAAACACCTATCTAGCCCTGACAAACACACTTTCCCTAAATAAAAGGCCTGAAACCGGACCTTCACCATGATTTATTGAAAAGCCCAAACCCTTAAAAAAACAATTCCCCGAGATCTAAAATTAATATATTTTAAGTTTTTAGTCAATTACTTATTATTCTTTCCCCCCCACTAGGCTGCAACTCTGTTACGGACTTTAGGATACGGGCGCCGCCATCTTGACTCAGAAGCATCACACTTACTGAGGAGAGGAGAGTGGGATGAAGTGCAGGGGGTGGGGTTATAGCTGTGCTTTGCTCAGACAGAGCAGAGCTGGGGTCAGGAAAAGGTCAGCAATCCCAGAATGCAGAGCAGCACAGTCAGAAGGCACTTCCTGTTTGCAGGCTGCCTGATGTTCTATAAGCCGCCATCTTGGATGTTTAAAGACTCATAACATGCAGTAGATGCAGGTAGGATGATTTTGAATGTGAGCAATTTGGATGTGCAGGGTGTGGGAAACATATAAGATAAGATAGACTCGCATAGAGGTGTTGTGTAGTGTGACACGGACACCTCCTTCTATACAGTGTGGTCATGTGTCCCGCTGTGCCA
Source organism: Gastrophryne carolinensis (assembly GCA_027917425.1). Classification (NCBI taxonomy): domain Eukaryota; kingdom Metazoa; phylum Chordata; class Amphibia; order Anura; family Microhylidae; genus Gastrophryne; species Gastrophryne carolinensis. The sequence continues at coordinate 103,949,168 of CM051242.1, forward strand.
ATGGAGGGAGGGGAAGGGAGACGGCTGTTTGGCTGCTGTGAGCCTTGTGTCAGCCTTTATCTGGGTTTGGGATGAGGGGACCTGAACATGCAACGTTTGCTACAAACCAGTAACTAATGACACAAAAAACTGCCTATTTTCAACCCCAAATAAGGTGGTGCTGGCTATACATGTTTGTAAATGATCTCACTGTATTGCACTGACGTGTTAGTCACACTAAAGGAGCACTTTCAAACAGCTAATGACTCAAAACAAATCTAGGGGTACACAGACTGTTCTGTAAACATGCGTAAATGACCTGACTGTATTACACAGGTGTTTTGTTCAGACCCTTCGAGCACTTATAACCAGCTAATGACATCCCAAAAAACTGGTGATGCACAGACTGTTCTCTCTAAACTTGTGTAAAAGAACTGACTGTATTAGACTGGGCAGCCCCAAAGAGCACTAACAAACATCCGAAACCCCCCAGAAATAGGGGCACACAGGCTGTTTCTCTTAAAAGAAATCAAGCTGCTGTAGCTCCCCAAGTCTCCCCCTTCCTAACTGTAGTGCTGACAGACAGGCTGTATGGGAACAACTAATTCACACCAAATTTCCTACACTACACTAACACTAGCTCTAGCTCCTGTCAGACTCAGCTCAGCTCAATGCGGTGACCAGGAACACTAACGTCTGCTTCATAAGCGCTTAATGTTATATAGTGTCAGGGAATAAGTAACATCACAAGGGGGTGACTAGGTGGTGACTAGCAGCAGATTGACCGGCTGCAACTCATCATGTGTGATCCCTACTTCCTGTGCATGTGTTCTTACTACTTCCTGCCTGTCTAATACATCCATAACAGCCAATTAAAATCTCAGTTTGTGTGACTGCAGAAATAGGTTCTTACCTAAGCATGGGCCGTATGACAGAATCCAGTGAAATTTTGATGTCCAATTCATAAGCACATGAAAACTCCACATTAATAGTTCGATCCCGTGTAATAATATTTCCTGTGTTATTTGCACTTTCTATCCAAACAGTATTTTTGTACATAATGTGCGTGCCATTGGACTGCAAGGTAAAGGGTCAGAGTTATTATTCTGTAATGACACCCTAGATAGACTAAAAAGTCTACACAGCCCTGTCAAAATGTAAGGCTTTGTCATGTAAATAGATAATTTGACAATTAGGTTGATTCAGCACCATGCAAGAATGTATTCATGGCCACAATGTTACTCGCTTAAAGGAGCACTATTTCAAAAAATGGCCCAATAATAAAAATCCATATAAATATGCTGTATGGCAAATGAAGGGGTCACTTATACACCCGGTATCAGAAAATGTCAAGTCAGGCTTTTTTTTATTTTGATGGAAGAAAGAGGACATCTGAGGTGACAGGTTCTGTTACCCCCTCATAGACTAAACCTGTCACCCCTGGATATTATTCCAACCAGGAGAAGAAAACCACAAGCTTGGTGGGAGTTTTTTTCAGTTCCGCTGTATGAGTGACTTTAACCATGGTGTTTATATGGATTTCTAATATTACACGATTTCGCGATAGTGCTCCTTTAGGTGTTCTCAAGTGATGTTCTGGGGAGATAGAGAACTTTATGTGCAGACTTACTTGTGTATTTGCTGATACCGGCAGGTGATAAGCTGCCCCCCCACCTGGTGAACTAATATAGGTGTCCTCTGGACCCCTTCCTAGTTCAACAACTAGGTAAAATAGAATAGACGACACCAAAAGCACTTTATTGTTCTACATTTAAAGTGGGCCAAAATCCACATCTTAACTAGCATCCCTTGAATCACCCCATGAAAAGCACCTTTTGCCAATTTTTAGTGATCCTGCTTCACTCTAGTCCCAGGTAATAGCCCTGATTTTAGCTGTAAACCCCCACCTCCCCCATTCATTGCCACTGTTGTGTGTGGCAATGATATCATTGCCACACCAATGCAATTACTGAATGCCCGCCATCTTACAGAGAGGGGCAGCAAAAAACAGTGTTCCAGGACGATTCGAAAAACAAAATTATCCATTTTTAGTTCTACACCCTAAGACACTGCCTATTATGAGGTGATTGGAGGGATTCTGCATGCTGCATGTTATGGTGCCTGATTTGGGGTTCTTGGCGTGGGGAATACTGCATTTTATCAGGTGGGGGGGGGGGAGTTCTGTTAATTGGTTAAATGTTGATTAAATGTTTTTTTTTATTTTTCTCCTCTAAGCCCTAGGTGCATCTTTTGGCCTTTTATTGTGCAAAAAATATGATACCAGTCCACATGTTCTCCTTTCAGTCCCCCACCAGGCAGTGTCCTTCTTCAGTCCACCAGCTCTACAGAGTCACTTGCTGGGAGTTGGTGAGATCTTCTCGATGTCTTCTGAAAGCGGCGGCAGAGTCAAAGGCAGATGCCGCCACCGCCATCTGTTGAACGGGGGGCACAATCCCCCTGCTTTTTTCTCATAAAGAGGTAGAACCTGAGAATTTCCCCCTGCGACTAAATATGATACTGGTGGGGAGTAGGTTCCATAGAGGCTCTGGCTCTCCAGATCAAAAGGCCAGCTCTCCCTGGTGTTATTCACTACTCGTGGAGGCGGGAGGAGGGGGATCCGTGTCCCCCATCACTTCAGATGTAAAGTTAGGGATCCAAGGAATGATTCTTACATGGCTTTCTCACATTTTGCACATTATGACCCCTAATCATGCAAAAGAGAGAGAATGTGTAAATTATTCCTCTTCGAAGTGAGCCTTTTTCTACCATTGCTGAATCAACCATAATGTATCCCAAAAATAAATACATTAATTAAAACATATACAGACACCCACCAGAGGGCAAAAAAATCAGACCAAGGAGAATCATTTTAGACTTTTTTCCACCTGTGACCCATAATTTGCACAATACCATTGAAAAAAATCTGAAATTATTTTAGAGGGTAAAAATAACAATACTAAAACGTAAATGATGTGGTTACACAAGTGACTATCTATCAATTTACACAACAAACAGGAATGATGAGACCAAGGTTAAACTGTCCATAATTTAAGAGGATATTTTTAGCACAAAGCCTACACTGTGCCAAAAGAGCATCATGCCCACATTAAAGCATGATGGAGACAGAATTAAGCTTTAGCCTTAAATTAAGGTGGAGGGAATTATGTTCCAGTTATCAGGCAGTTCCAGGCATACAACTGCCAGGCCTCTATTAAAATGCTGAAGATGAAACAAGAAAATGATCACAGTTTTGGGATGGCCCAGCCAGAGCCCAGACCTGCAACCAATTGAAAGTCTAGACATATCCTGTGTAAGGCCCTCCTCTGGCCATTCCACAGTTTTTCCTTTTGCAAGGAAATTTCTAAGTTTAGATGTGTCATGCTGACTCCTACCCAAAAAGACACATATTCTGTCATAAATTCAAAAGGTAATTCAACAGAGTATTAGTTTAAGGGTGTAGGTATTTACCCCAAAATTTTTCAGCGTTTCAGTTGAATTGTACAGCTTAGGTAACATTAGATGTGAAAAAAAGTCTGAATTATCTCTCTTTAACAGGAGTGTGTATTTTCTTATATGCACTGTAAAAACACTGTAAATGGTTGATTCAGCACAGTGATTTTTTCTCATTTTTTTAGAGAAAACACTTGTTTTCCTCTGTGCAGTTCAGCACCAAATTGCACAGCTAAATATAGTGATGAATTGCACCAGGGAAGAATCATGAGAATTGAAAAAAATGATTACTGTGCTGCATCAACCCTTTTATGTAAGACCACAGAATAATTATGTATTCTTTTTGTGAACCATTTAATACACGGTTATCATATGAATTTTATACAGATGCATACTTTAGAATTTAGAGTGAATCTGTGACCAGTAAAACTCGGAGTGGCTGCTGGAGGCTTCAGTGTATGACTAAGCAGTAAAGCATAATGGAAACAATAGGCTGGTCTGACTATTTACAAAAAAAAATACAGTAAACAAAATAAAGGGTTACCTAAATTACTTTGAGAGCCTTTGCAGTTTTTGGAGAGACTGAGTTTTGAGAGACTTTGCAACTTAACACTGAATTACATGAAAAAATCTGCCATAAATGGCAGCCTATACAGGGAGATAACACAAACTTAGAAATGCCTATTTTTAATATATTTGAATACTCAATAAGGGCTGTTATTCACAATTTTTTTAAATAAAATAACTTTTCATCTGTCTGTAATTCATATGTAGCACTTCACCAAAACTGAATCAAGTGCAGGGTTTTTCTGTTTTAAATAGAAGCAAAACAGTTTTCCCACTTCTCTTCTCTTTCTCTCAAAACTATGCCTCTCCAAAATTTCAGATGCCTTCAAATTAATTTGTGATAGCTCTGTAGTCAGATCCTTAAAACCAGCAATATATGTAGCAATTCCAGATACTGCATTCTTCAAAAACAAAGTCTATTGCTCCATACACGCTTAATGGTCATCAGTAGAGATGAGCGAACTTCTTGAAAGTTCGATTCGGGCGATTCGCCGAATTTCCCCAAGAAATTCGGGTTCGCCCGAATCGAACTTTTACGAATCGCTCATCAGAAAAAAAAAAATGCCGGCATGGTGGGAGCGGGCAGGCCGGCTACGCCTGTCAGCGGGCCGCCGCCGGCCCGCTCCCACCATGGCAGCAAAAATTCCGGCATGGTGGGAGCGGGCAGGCTGGCTACGCTGTCAGCGGGCGGCGGAAGCCGGCCCGCTGACAGCGCAGCCGGCCTGTCCGCTCCCACCATGCCGGCATTTGTTTAAAAAGCAAACACTTACCTGCATGCTCGGGGCGTGGAGGCCGGCGTCACTCTCAGGCGCCCTCTGATGACGCGTCCTCTGATGACAGCTGAAAGCGGCGCCAGCCTCCGCGCTCCGGCGCCGCTCTCAGCTGTCATCAGAGGACGCGTCATCAGAGGGCGCGTCATCAGAGGGCGCCTGAGAGCGACGCCGGCCTCCACGCTCCGAGCATGCAGGTAAGTGTTTGCTTTTTAAACAAATGCCGGCATGGTGGGAGCGGGCAGGCCGGCTGCCCGCTGACAGCGTAGCCGGCCTGCCCGCTCCCACCATGCCGGCATTTTTTTTTTTTTATTTCAGGGAAAATTCGATCGGCACGAACCAAAAAAAATTCGGGTTCGTGCCGAATCGAATTTTCCCTGAAATTCGGAGCGAATTCCGGTTCGTCCAAACCGGTTCGCTCATCTCTAGTCATCAGGTAATTACAAATCTGGTTCTTCATCATGGGGTCAATTCAGAGCCAGGTGAGATTTCTCTCTCCTTTTTTATGAGAGAAAACTGCCATTCACTTTCATTGTCTACCTTGGGTAGATTGAAAGCCAGGTAAACATTTACACCTGGTAGACAATGAAAGCCAATGTCATTTTTCTCTCCTGGCTTCATTACCTGGCTCTGAATTGAGCCCCATGTGTCAATATCATAAATTCAAAATGTATAAATACAAAACATAAGTGAAATATTGTTCCTATTGTTGTGAAAATAATGTCCCTAATATTACATATAGATGCAAACCTATGATGAAATCATAAAACGTAAAATGCATGAATCAGGTAACAAAAATATCCCAAGACTATACAATTTATAAACTGTCACCAGTCTAATGGAGCAGTACAACACAACTGCAGCTTTATCCCTCTAAAAGCAATTTGTGGATAAAAGACTTGGTTAAGCAGCATCTGAAAAGGGAATTTTTTTTTATCAAAGTAACATGGATAAGTAAGGTGGCAAAAATGCATTTGCAGATTAATTCAATAAAAGCCATTTAAGAAAGCATGCTGGTGATTCCGGGGATAGTCTGGCCACCAGTTTAAAGAGTAGGGGATCACAATTTACCTGCCACAATGAGGAGGGGGCATTAGGGTTGCTAATGCCCTATCCTGATTACTCATGGCTACTAATTTCCACAATGGGTCAGATGAACTTAGTGACCAGCTTTCTCAGCCTAATGCTCTTTAAGGGCATTGTCTATTTTTAGGGTCACTCTGGCACCTACGGGCTGGTATTAACATGGTAAGCCTTGGAAATTTTGCCTTCTGTACCATAATAGGCTACCAGCCCATATGGTATGTGCACCATGTTTGCTGCTTTAAAAAATGAAATAATAGTGTAACAAGTGTCTTGTATGTCCCGCCATTCATTAATTAAGCTTTTTCTTTCTGTAAGTAGAATGTCAGCGTAATTTCGTTTTTGGTTGATCTAGTTTTGAGGTTAAGGTTTAAAATGCTACCTGTACAATATTTCCACAGTTTCCTTTTGTATTGTTTATCTGAAAGGATATAAAATCTTCTCCCTCAATGCCAGGACAATGCCTGTCATTGATCCGAACTCCTTCTCTCTCAAAGCCAAGTTGGAAGAGTTTGCATTTGGAAATGGAGACTTCCATCTGGGCAGCTTTGCATGTCACTTCAGCATCAATGATATCATGCGTATCTGTAAAGCAAATATATATATATATATATATATAGTAAATGTGTGAAATAATAATTTACATTTAGATGTTACAATTCAATTCAATTCAATTCAATTTATTGTTCGCCAAGTACATCGTGAGATGAACAAGGAATTCTTTTTGGCATATACACAGTGCAAAGAAGTTAAATAAATAAATGAATAAATAACAAAAAAAAAAAAAAAAAAAAAAAACACAGTTAACTAAAGTTACAGTAACATAGGAAGGGGAACCTAGAAACAGAGGTGCAGGCACAGATACTCTTCTAAATTGCAAGTGATACCGGCTTGAGCCTGGGCCTATGAAGCCTGGCTATTGTTTAGTATGCGGACAGCCAAGGGAAAGAAACCCTTCCTAGACCTAGAAGTCCTGCAGGCTGGTACCGCGAGACGCCGCCCTGATGGTAAGTGCTGGAATAGGGTGTGTCCAGGGTGGGAGGGATCCCGAAGGATCTTATCTGCCCGAATCTTGATTCTGCGGTTGTGCAGTTCCTGTAGGGATGGTAACGGGGCTCCAATTATTCTTTCTGCTGTCTTTATTGTTCTATGGAGTCTACACTTTTCCTTTTTTGTAGCTCCCTCGAACCAGACAGAGAAAGAAAAACACAGAACAGAACCAATGACGGCATTGAAGAAGAGCACTAGCAACTTTCTTGACAGACCAGCCTTCTTCAGTTGCCTCAGGAAGAAAAGTCTCTGGTGTGCTTTCCTCAGTAGAGCCATGGTGTTCTTATCCCAGCTGAGGTTATTGGATATGGTCACCCCCAGAAATTTTGTCTCCTCTACTCTCTTGATTTCCACCCCCTTGATGGTCAGGGGTGACATGGGTGCCGGGTTCTTCCGGGTTTGTTACATCTGAATTAGAAGTTTGTTCAGTTATGAATACCTGTGCAGTCATCTTGAAGCACCCCAGAGACTTTCTTTCCCAGCATCCCAGCCGTGCTGCTGCCTGGATTTAACCGACATAACCCATAATGCAGGATACTCAGCATCATTTGGCTACCTATAGCTCCATAGGACACCACTTTGGTGGTAAAATTAACCATGGCAGGAATTACAAAAATGTAAATGAACTTTTATGTGCTGCAATCTGAATTTCCCTGCGAAAGGATGCATGTGAGCTCTGCTCAAGGAATGTAAGGACAATTTTCTTAATATAAATTTGACCACACCTCTCGATAAATCTAAGATTAACAATCTGTACTGAAGGACAGACTAAATGTAAGTATGTTAATACTTAATAGCTATCCAGGCTCCCTTTCTGCTTGTTGGCACCATAAGGGGCAAAGATCCAAAAAAAGTCAAAATTAAAAATAAATTAAAATAAATTAAATAAGTAATCATATATATCAATAAACTTCTTTGAGTTTGGGCATCACTTTTCTAACACATTCTCCAAAAATGCCCCAAAGTATCTATTCTCATTAACGCAAAATGTGAATTTGAACTAATTACACAGTACCAAGACAGTGAGGCAGGTATAAACAAATCGTATTCAAAAATAGATTATTTTTTTTATACAGCAAAGTACCCTCACAGAAGTAAAGAAATGCATATTTTATTTATTTAATTTTTAATTTTATTTATTTGATCACGCTCCTTTATTTATCACCCTAAAGTGGGGAGACAGAATTAAACCAATAGGAGGACAGTCCTTTAGCCCAGAAATTCTAAAAAAAAAGTAATGCAGAGAAACTGAAGTCTTCTTTTATGGAATACTTCAAATTTAATGACACTTCAGATGTATCTATTAATTACACTTGGGAATGCCACAAAGCCTATATAAGGGGAATTACACAATCTTACCAATACTATATAAAAAAGAGAGCAAATAAAAAGGACTGAGTCACTAACAAAGCAAATCCATCATTTAGAGAATGAGCATAAAAAATATCTAAAAGAAGAAACTCTTCATGAATTACACAAAGCTAGATCCACATTCTCTGCACCGAACACAAGCCAAAAGGAACCTCTTAGTAGGAAGATGCAGCAAACAACAACCACATTTTCTGAAGGACAAAAGAGCTGTCAACAAAATCATATTGGCTAACAGGGATCTATACCACACAACCAATCAAATAAAGGCTGAATTTGTAAAGTTTTATAAAAAAAATCTGTGACCATGAAGCGAAGAAACTGAAACTCAATGATACTTACCCCAGAAAAAAAGCGAACGAACTGGAAAAAAAAGATGGGAAATCCCCAGAGATTGATGGCTACCCAACAGAGTACTATAAGCACTTCCAGACAATTCTGGCCCCTTATATTCTGAGACGGACTAATACTCTGGACAATCATCACTTCATTACTCCCAGGATGAACACTGCCATTATTACTGTTATCCCCAAACCAGAAAAAGACCCGACCCTTTGTGCTATTTGATCAACGTAGATATAAAGGTATATGCCACCATTCTGGCTACTGGATTATAAACAATGCTCCTTGAAATAATAAAATTATTTATTGATGCACAACAGAGGCGCATATCAGAATATCTCTATGGCAATTTCAGACATTAACACGAATAATCCAGAAATTCTAGCTCTTGATGCCAAAAAGGCAACCAAAATTATTACCAAAATAATATCTCTAAATCGTAGCCAGAATGCAGTGATTAGCGTTAATGAAGCTTTATCTGAGCCATTCACATTAAAGAATGGCTTCTGGTGAGGATGTCCCCTCTCCCCATTATAGTTTAATATCCACCATGAGATCCTATTGAACACAATCTAAAATGACAAAGAAACGTAGGGTAGCTTACTCTTACCGGGCCAACCTACCAGGGGTGTATGTTAAAGCCACACATCTCCAGCACCTATTTGGATGGTCGAATGAGGAACATCAAGCTAGCTGGACTGCGGCAGAATTGCACTCCCTAAACGCTAGTGACATTTCTGCTCTGCATATAGATCACATTCTTAAAACGGTAAAAATAAACAATCATCCAAAAGCTAGGCCAGTTTGTAAGACTTTAGCTGGTCTGAGTAGGTACCAGCATTATTTCTCCTTACTGGACGTAATGAAATCAATGTCCAAAAACCCTGAGTTCAGTATTAACCTATGGGAATCCAATAAACTAAAGTACTGGAGAAGCAAACAAACTAGAGTATTCCATATCTGGAAAAATCCTACAGGAAATAACAAAAGAGAGGGAAATTCTTACTGAAAATTTGTCAGGCTCAAAGTTATATGCAAACATTCCCTCTATCAACATTCATTCCCTCATCTCTAGCACCCCTTAGTATTCTACAGTACTATTTTAGCAATAACAAAGCATCAATTTCCCCCACCATATATCAAAAAGTGGGAAGCGGACCTGAAAAAGGAGCAGAAAAGACCCAACTATGCCAATCTGATATTAACATCTGAGCAACCCTCCTTAAACTATTCACCATGAAATTTGCTGCAAGACTTTCTTCACCGCTGACTTTATTAAAAGGGTTCTCCCCTTTCAGTTCTGGTGGTGTAAGGCTTACTGTGCCACAGTCTTGCATCTATGGAGGGAATGCAGTTCTGCTCAAAGAGTATGGTAGTGGTGACTCAATGTAATAAAATACCTACTTAGGCTTGAAATAACTCTCCCCAGCAGGTGCCCTACTAAACTTAATAGTCTTAACTACTCCAAAGTCCCACAAACAAATCAACTCTTTCATAGTATGAGCCACAAAAGAATTCACTTCAAGATGGTCACAAGTGACACCTCCAGACTATGGAAAACTCAAGTCTCCCCCAGTTAGATAATGAAATACTGATCTTCCTATGGTCAGAGTATTGGACCTTACTAACTCAATATAAGGCCCTAATGAAAATAATAATTTTGCGGGAAATGTAGGAATAGTAAAGCATGAATGGTTTACATACCTCAAAGGGAGAACTACAATTCCAGACAGTATAAAATAAAAAAATGGTTACATGTAAAGCACCTAGAGAGATATTTAGCTTCGAATGCAGTTGGGGTTACAATATATTGTATTCCCAAAATGGGAATTTAAAATTTGATTAACAAAACGTGAGAAATATATAGAAGGGTTTATTTAACAGAGTTCCTGCACATTTATTATATATGCATAGGAGCTATTAAAGGGACTGTAAACCTAATGGCAATAAGAAGGCAGCAAGCAGCTTACATGATACCTTTCCCATGTGCCTCTCCTCTATAACCTGCAGCGCCGGGTAGAAACAGGGCTCCAAAATTTGACCCTCCTTTCAATTTCATTCCTCTAGGACCATGCAAAAAGTGGTCTAACAGACACTCTGTCCATGCTGCTCTCAGCATGAGGGAGCATGACAAGCCACAGTGGTCCCACAGCTATCTCAAAACTCAAAAAGCTGCGTCAAGGAACATTGGAGGGAGATCTAATCTTGCCCAGATAAGACTGATCTTAACTGTTACATATTTAGCAGCTTATATATTTTATTTATTTTTTTGTTTTAAAATGATGATTTAAAATTTTGCCCTTTCATTATTTCATTTGATTTAAGTGGTCCTGGTTAATAATTTTCAGTGGTTTTATGTGAGTTTGTATAATTCATTTTTACATTTTTAAATAGTTACATACAGCGAATACATTAAGGTTACAGACAGCATTTGGGAATACATTTTATACTGGAACTTTATATGAATAATGTATTCCTTTAATAAGAGATTTTTACATTTTTAATCACTGTATTTATTATGTAGTAGGGGTTTTTATAACTACTGTGACAAGACCTGAACTGAAAAATATATATTGTATTAATGCAAATGTAAATAGTAGGAACATAAGACTATGTATTAAACAATATTATAGACATATGTCAAACTAAATATGTTGCCACTCTCATTATGCATTATTTTGTTATTTTGTTGGCGTTCCTGACAAAGGAAGAGATAGTAGCTTTGGAGCTAAAACACTCCAGCTGTTATAAGAGCCCCTGTCTTCTACAATGAGCAGAAAGAAATCAGTTTTTCATAGCTACATACTTTAGTTTTACAGTATTTAAATCAAACCAAGAAACCGTGCTCGTATGAACCCCTCCCCATGGCAATTCAGATTGCTGCACATAAAAATAAATATATCTTTTTGTATAATATGAATAAGGGCATCAAGCCCGAAACGCGTCGACGCTGCTACAGTTTTTATATTGCCTGTCTTGCATTGCTGTTACTACAAGGAGCATTTTACCAAGATTCATTAAACTGGACGTTTTATTGAAATACGAAGGCTGGCCGGTTTATTGCCTACAGTGGAGATTTATGTGGAGGTGAGCTCTCTTTACCGTGCTGCCTAGCTGCTATTTCTGGTGAAAGTCTCATCAAGGGCTGGCATATATCCTTCCATATCTTTTTGTAATCCCTTCTGTGGTCACTTTCCCTCCTCAGTGTAATCCTATTGATCTGCCAGTGGCCTGCAAAGAGAAAGTGCTGCTGGTTTTCCTGCCCCTGTGCATTGTGTGTTTTTCGTTCAAATCCAGCCAGAAAATCCAGCTGGGAATGGAAGAAGCCGTCTGGGTACTCCAAGATGGACCCGACCATGAGAAAAGGGTGGGATATTAGCTTTAAGTGAATGCAGGAGCAAGTGTAAGTACTGACAATGATTCAGTCGCATGCACGAAGATGGCAAGTGAGTTTTACAGAGGTTTTTTCAGCTGCACAAGGCTGTTGAGCTGGTTCAAAGCATGTTAGCAAATTTCACTAGGCATGTGTAGGTGTGAGGTGTGTTTGCTAACTTGAGAAAAAATATGAGATAAGCTCAGCCACTTGAAGACATCCAAAATAAGTACTTTCAGTGCTATTGAAAGTTGACTTTTCCTTAATGCTAAAAAGACAGTATGGGGAATATGATGAGAAATAAAATAATCCCATCCGGGTTATCCCAAGAACCTCTCACAAAAAATAATAATATCTTGCACGGGGACAGGAAAGACAATATTGGAATGGGAGGAAACTAGTAAACACCCTGCCCCACGAGGGGGGCTTCCCTTCAAAAGATCCTGTGTATACCAGTCACTAGGAAACCCTTTGTGGCTAATGAACACTGTGCAGGCCATTCACAAACGGTCGGCGCGGGTGCGCGTCCTGCTAGAGGGACGCGCGGGAGGCGGCGGCAGGCATTGCTGGATCATGGATAAGGTAGGGATTTAGGGGTTTCTGGGTCGGGGTGCCCCGCAGTCAGGTGTCTGATCGGTCCGGAAATCTTATAGATTCCCGGGCCGATCATGGGAGGGTGTTGGTCCACTTTAACACCAGAATCAGTGTCCTCTGACTTTCCTATCAAGCGTTATGCCCCATAATAATTTTAATAGTTTAGCCGTGAACTGGCAGAAGGAGGGAGATCGCAGTCACTCACAGGTGGGAGGAGAGGAGTGTCGGATTGGTGCATAAAGGTCCAGAGCCCAAACCCTCTTTCCTCTGACTCCTTGGGGGGGGGGTCCCTTGGGGAAGAAGTCCCAAGGAACCAGAAGGTTATCCCACACCTCCTTGTAGTTGCTCTACATAAAGGTGTATCATCTGTTTGTCCAAGGTAACTGATTTCTTTGCTCATTTTGTCTGTAACTACTCACTTGTAACTTTCCTTACAGACTTGTATATGATTCTGTCCATTGCATCTGTATATATTTGTTTAGTGTTCTCTTAAAACAATTAAATATATAACTTAACCCTGGCTTGCTCCTTTACCTTGATCTTGAACCCATCATACATGTCTTCTCAGTCATATTATATGCTACTGGGGCTGGCTTCTGGCCTGATGCAAACCCACTAATGGACTGGGCTTATAACTAATAGAGCTGGTGGCAGTTATTAAAGCAGACCTCCAGTCAAAAAATCAAAGCTTAGTAAATTGCTCCCCTAAAGCCCCTCAGTGACATAAGCTGATTCTGAATAACCGATTCCCTCTGTCAAAATTGCCTAGTTCTGTGCAATCATCTTTTATTTTCAGCCAGGAGTAGAAAACCTTCAGGTGAAATGAGTCATCTTTGCTTTGCTAGCTGCTGAAATCTTCTAAATACATTGTATACACTGACTGGATACTTTTGCGGCAGTGGCTGCGGCCATAGAAGTACATTGTAACAGCTCCCCTCATACAGATTTCCTTTGCTACATTAGCTGTTTATTCAGTGTTTGCGTGTGAAAAATGGCAGGCAATCTTCTCCTTATTTCTGAGGCATACATCTTTCTCAAGTTAGTGCAAATTTCTGCTGGGACAGCACCTCCTTATTTCTCATGTGTAAGCAGGACTATTAGCTGTGTGTCAAGGTGGCCATTAACAAAAACATAGCGTGTGATTCCGATGACAGTTACATCAGCCGGGCTCAAGTGATTTCCTCGCAGACTGGTTTCCAAAAGTGCAGAATATGTGTGGGCCAATTCAAATTCTGTGGTTGAAACTCCCCCACAGAGTAGGCAATATCAAAATGTGACCATTGATTTTATCCTTTTGTGCAGTTCACCACGCTGAAGTCCTGTTGCACTACATGTAAACTGATGAGAGGATTCTAAGAACAGGGGAATGCCAGACAGATTCAGCACCAGCTTGATTTTTCCCCTCAATTCAGAACTATTTTAGATGTGCAAATGTTTTAAAAATGTGCTCAAACAATGCTGAATTGCACCAATAAAAAAATCAAGATAAAAAGTGTTTTTTTTCACGGAATCTCTACTGATTCAACTCTTATGTCTGGTGGGTATGGGATTGTATAAAAAACACGACATTAATGATGATCAGAAAACCCTCAACTTCCACACCTTCAGCTAAAGGACTTAAGACTCAACTAATTTCTAGCATTGCAGGAGTTCATATGCTGACAGCAGAAGTATGGTGCTGTTTCACTGGATGGCATTGCCAGGGTTCTTAGCAGCGGGTTGCCTGTTCAGCCTTGAAATGGCCTTAAACCATACACGTTTTAAAGCTGAATTACATTTTTACCATTTCCATAGACTGGTGGATCCATGCAGCCACAGAGTTCTCCTCCATTGTCTACTTCACAGCTTCTGTTTGGGCAGTCCGCACCCACACAAGGATCTTCAATCACTCCTGCTATAGGTGAAAAGAAAAGAATAACGTAAGTCAGTTTAAACTAGGTAGGCAGTATCACTTGCACTTCCCTGTGGGGGAGCACATAAACAAATGTGTTTAACTATGTTAGGTTAGTTTTTAATTTGTGCATAAGAGGTTGCTAAATCCTCTCTAAAGTGGCACAAAGCCTATCCTGGGGTCCCGTACCTTGGATGATGCATCTGGCTTCATCCTTTTGTGTATTTTATTTTGTTCTGGGGTCTAATGTTACAATGCTCAATGGCCAGGAAGATATGTATATTTAATTCTATCAGGCATAATAGTCTACTTATGACTGAGAGTCTTTGTTTCACTTTTCCACTGGCCGTTTACTGCTTAACCCTTTAAATGTCAAGCCTGTGAATTTCACAGACCTGGCATTTCCGCCCTGCATGCGAGGGGAAAAAAAAAAGCCCCTTACATGGAGCCACGATCCGGCAACGTTTCCCCAGGGAAGGCCTCCAATCCCCTGGGGTCTTCAGTGGCCGTCATAGAGTCCATTTTGGTGCCCCTCCCCCGCTTCTGACAGCTCAGCCGGACACCAGAGGGATAGGCATTTATATGAGGAGCAGGATGACATCACCCCACTTCTTCCACTATAAAAGCTGCTTTTGGGGCACCAGCAGGTGTCACAAATCAGGAGGTGATCGGTTGTGTAATTAGGGATGGGGTATAAATTGGACGGCATTGTCGTGGCTAACTTGCTTTTACAATCATTGCGATCTATGTTAACTAACAGTCCATGTTTTTAACAAGTGATAAGCTCGTTCTTTCAATAGTATGAGTGTGCAGAGGGTTAAATTTCTATTTTGTTTATGGAGTGAGGTCACACCCCTCTAGCACCTCTTTGACTGATTGCAATTCCCCCGCTCTTGATAAACTAAAAATTCACAGGATCATTATAGAGATACAGACAAAGATATCAAGGAAATGAAAGTTTACAGTTTCACCTTATGATTTATTTTCTGAAGCAAGTGGGTGAAAAGTCTGTAGGAGCCTGATATTATGCTTCAAACACCCTTCCTGTGCTTCTCCCTCTCTCCCTGTTGCTAGTGTTCTTATACATTGGATAGAATCAGTTTACACACACCAGCACCATCAAGTAATGCTCTAAGGAGTAGTGAATAGTGAAGCAAAGGGAGAGCTTGATGATTGAAACGCTAATTAGGCAGGGTAATTTGTATGCTAATTAGGGCCTACGTCAACTGTGAAAGGCAACAGAAGGGGAGAAAGGCTGTGGCTTAGGCTGCATAATACTGGTATGCTCATTCTTGTTGTGCTGACAAACAGGGGTGGGGCTTATGATTGGTGGTCTATGGCAAAGGAATTCAGGGGGTGTGCCGCTACTCTTTGCTTTGTTCCTACCTCCAGGAACAGCTGTGTGCTGACAGGAGTAGAGAGGGCAGCCATTAGGAGGTGAGCTACTGAATTATGGAGGGGATTTTCCAGAGGAGATGGAGAGGAGATGGAGGATGACGCAGTCCGGCACTGGATTGAAGAAAGAAGACAGGCCTGGTAAGTAATTAAATTCACAACAATAACGTTTATTGTGTGGTGTCTTTATTTTTCAACAGTCAGGTGAATTAGTAAGGGGTCCAGGGGACCATTATACCAGTTCACTGGGGTAGGGAGCCAGCAACGCTGACATGCCAGTAACCTGCTATATAACCCGCACCCCCATTTGGTGCATTGGGGGTGCAGAAGATCCCGGTGCCCATAACGAAGGGCTTGTAAGCTGGGTTCCAAGCCCTTATTCCTGGTGCTCAGGCTGGTTGCCTTTTAGGGTGGACCTTATGCAATTTAAAAAAAAAAAAAATTATAAAAAAAAAACTGTTAGAAGCTCTCAGTTTCATCTTTAAAATTAATGACGGCTATATAAATTAAAAATTGTACAAAAAAAATATTTAAAATCGGTCAGGCATTTTTTTGTTAGATAAAAATTGTATCTAATGAAAAGTACCAAAATGAGTAGTGCAATATATAAAAGTGACGCTGCCACCTTAAGCAGCGTCACTTTTAACAAGTTCGCCCGACCAGCTTTTGCTGGCATGATCTGCCCACAAAAAAACAAATCAAACAAAAATGAACTTTTTGAGTGATTTTTCATTTTGAGTTTTCCCAACCAAACGAAAAATCACACCAAAAACTGAAAGTTCTCACCAAAACAACCCAGACGAGGGGAAAACATGAACGAGAATGAGGTTTTTAAGTAAAAACTTCCCTGAGATTGCAATCTTGGGCGGCTCTCATTTAACTCCATAGAGTGTAAACATTTTATTTCTAGGATAAATTTCTAGGAAGTGGGCATCATTTAAGCATGGTGCGGTTCTAATTTGAGGGAAGGTTCTGTTCCCATGCAATTTTGCAAAAAAAGACATTTGATAAATATAAAAATACAAGCCGCACAATGAGTGTCATTGTTAAAATTAATGCTGGCTATAGTGGCATTCATTTTATTAATAAAAAGATTTTACAAAACTGGTCAGGCATTTTTTGTTAGATAAAAATTATTTAATGAAAAATACCAAAATGAGTAATGCCAGATGTCAGAGATGCCAGAAACTGGATGTGCAGACACGAGTTTCCCACCGTACTGCGCAGGCACGGGTCTCTCAGTGCACTGCACAGCTGCAAACACTGACATTGCTCAGGCACAGGCGTCAGTAGCAGGTATTGCGTAGGCTCTTAAAGCCGACCAAAAGCCATTTCGCCAAAGCCCCTGGCGATATTCCCCTCTTACTTTTCGAATTGTCCTGGAACACTGACTTTTTGGCTGCCCCTCTCTGTAAGATGGCAGGTGATCAGTCACTGCATACGTGTGGCAATTACATCATTGCCACACATAACAATGGCAGTGAATGGAGGAGGCAGAGCTTTACAGCTAAAGCAGGCGTCATTATCTGGGATTAGAGTGATGCGGGAGCAATGAAAACTGGCAAAAGGTGCTCTGCATGGGGGGAGCAGTTCAGGTAATGCAAGTTAAAAATGTGGGTTTTGGTCCACTTTAATTAAAGGTGCTTTGGCTCTCAGGTGATCTCTGTCAGCTGACAGGGGAGAACCAATCAGAGTATCCTGGGGCCTTTATAAGAAAGCTGTGGGCTTTAGATCAGTTCCAGAAGATTCTTGGTTCTCTACTGTGCCACCGTTGCTCCAATTTTCTGGATTACCCTTGCCTGCCTGCTATCCACATGTGCAACCTGGCTTGCTTTTGGACTTTTCAGGTGTATGACCTCGGCTTCCCACAACTTCTGTCTGGTAGCCACTGCTTTCTGCACAGGCCCTTTCCCCCCCGGGGAGCGACATGGGACCACTCAAGCAGCAAACCTATCTCCCCTTGCGGAAGGTGGTCCTTAGACTGTTACTACAGGGTCAAGCTTGGGTACTGTGCAGTAGTCTCTGTGTGCCAACTTCAGCAGAGGAAACTAGGCCTCTCCGCCGACACTGCTCTTACTGGGGCTGTAAATAGTGACATTTTAATTGTTAAATATTGTGTTGCACACAGAAAAAAGTCCTTTAATCTCCCCCCCCCCCACCCACTTACCTCCTTCAATTGCTGATCGCTGTTGTCTCAGACCGGATCGGCGTCCCCTGGCCCACGCCCGGCTTCTGCTGGTCACTCCGGCTTCTGACATCTCGCTTTTGATGCAGGGAGGGGCCTTTTATAACTTTGGGTATGAAATAACCCTCCTTGTGGCACGGAGTGAGATGCCGGGAGCCAGGCATGGGGAAAAAGATGTGGGTCCTCTGTCCCACTGAAGACACTTCGGCTGGCCGAAGGATGAGGACATTGCCCAGCTCTGGAGCAAGGACTGAGGTAAGGTTATTGTTTTATGAGCAAGTTTGATTTGGACGAACCTGAATTTCCTGGAGAAATTTACAAAGCTCGCTCATCTCTAAATGTTTTATTATTCAATTTATAGGCATTCAAACACTTGGTTCATCCTAAGATGTTCTGAAAAGAAAGTGTCCAGGTAAATCTCAGCTTTATGTCTCTATTGATGTGACTAAGTGTCCATAGCTTTTTTTTTTTTTAAAGCGGCAGCTATGGGTAGTAGTCAATTAAATAAAGAAACAAAGAATTTCTAATCAGGTCGTTTTTTGAAGCCAAAATTCAGCAGCAGTAACAGAGTTTATACGGTATGTCTGTATTTACTCCCTAGATAATGTTGTTTGTACATTCTTTGTAAGGCAGTATGTACATTTTGAACTAAAGGCCAAGGCATGCTTAAACTTACAGCAGTTCTCCTTCTCAATCCATTCTGTGCTGAGAATTCCAAATGATCTGCATGCTTCTCCATAAGCAGCTAAAGAGCCACATAGCTGGAATTTTTGATTGTTGTAGCATCCATCAAGAAAACATGATTCGTAAAAGGGAACAGGATCTAACAAACCATAACATGGTTGGAAGAAGCCCTTCATGTCAGTTAGTTTGAGGCAGTATCCATCACCCTGAAGTTTCTGGATTTGGACATTGTCACAAGCAGATGCATACTGAGAGTACTGCAGCTCATTGCAGCTGAAAAAAAAACATTGACAATTAGTCGTCAATAGACTTAAATTAGATCCCTCCTGTACATTGCTGTTAAAGGACAACTATCATTAGAAACCTCTGAAAATGTTATGTTCTTATATTATTAACCTTAGAAAATATTATTATTTAAAAAAAATCTTTCCTTCTGTACTTTTTCCCACTTGAAAGGCAGTAAGCTTGCTGAGTCAGCAGAAATTCCTAGAAATGGTTTGCACAGAAGTGTCACTTATGGCGGTGTGATGCGTTTGAGAACTTTGTGAGCAGACACTTAGGGACTGATTTATCAAGCACAATCTGCCAGAATTCACTGAATTGGTGCAAATTAGATTAGTTCAAAATATAATATATATTCTTTCTGTACATTGCTGCAATGCTAATGTTTTTGTAAATGTGTTTTTACAAAGCATTTTGCAATGCTGCAACATGTGACAGTGTAAAAAGAAAATTCTAAATGATATTCTTCACCACTCTAATTGTTGCCAATGTGGTGTATTCTGGCACATAGAGCTTAATCAGGCCCTTAATTCCCATTCTGCTCCTGTCAGGCCTGACACTTTGTTCATTTATATGACAAAAGAATTGTGCACAATAAGTGTCTGTTCACAAAGATTTCAAGCACAGTGCTATATTTTCAGACACACACACACATCACAATCTCTCACCTATTATAAATGTCGGTTCCGTGCATATCATTTTAGAGATATATGCTGCAGCAAGTGTTGTGAAAGTCAAATGGAAAAAAAAGTACAGAAGCAAATATTTTTTTCAAATAAAGTATATTGGTAAAATGTTCCTTTTCCAAGGTCTATAATATAAGAAGATACCATTTTCAGAGGGTTTCGAATGATAGTTGTCCTTGCTTGAAAAATATAGCAAATATTATTGTCTATGTGCAAATATGATATTGTATAAATCAATGTAATATAAAAAATGAAACTACAGTTTAACCATCCATCACCTTTCCTACATGATTGTGTTTTATGGGAATACTTACAATTATACCGGTTTTTGCCAAGCACTCCAAATATCTAACCCTCAATATGTCAGAGTAATGGCATCTTACCATTAAGTTTTAAGTAGTCTCTAGCTAATTAATATTGTCCAACTTAGACTCACCAACTTATCAAATAAATGTTAATACTAATAATGTTATTATTATTAATAATAATATTATTAAAAATAATAATAATTATTAATAATAATACGTTTTAAAGTGTGCCTACACCCAATCTGCAAAGCTGCTACTCCCCTCCTGAACTGGGAATACCTCTCTGCTTTAAAGTATAACCATTTGGAATGGACGAACCCCCCAAAGTTCCGGTTAGGTGAGTTCGGCTGAACTTTGAATAAATGTCCCCTGAACCTAGTCCCTATTGAAATCAATAGGGACCCAAACTTTGGTGGGTGGCTGTGGTGGGGGGGCGCAGGGTGTGCAGCAGAAGCGCGCTGTTGTGACTTACCTCAGCCCACGATCCCCTTCTGTCAGATGCAGTGGCAGCAGCGTTTGAATCTGGCCCCAGCTGGTGCTACAGAAAGATGGTCGCCGGCTCCCATAGGACACTCCTAGTGCTGGTTGGGGCCAGATTTAAAGGCTGCTGCCACTGCCGCTGACAGAAGAGGATTGGGCAGGTGCTGGGGATGACCCAGCTGTCGTGGGCCATGTGGGAACCAATAACCAAATTTATGGGAGACGGATGAGATGGAGAATGCATTTAAAGAACTAGACACCAAATTAAAGTGAAGGACCTCCAAGGTTGTATTCTCTGGAAAACTGCCTGCTTCATGCGCTACACAGGAACCACAGAGGGAGCGTAGAGCATTAATGCTTTAACTGCCAGCCTATCTGGAGATTTTGTCACACTTTGTTGCCAGACCATTTTGCACTATTTTGTGCTCCATGCCCCTCTGCCCCCCCCCCCCCCCCCCCGGGCTTTAGCGAGTGCACACGGAGGTGAGTAAATGTCATTTTTATTTTTTTTTCTCTTTACAGGAAAAGCCGGCGGTGGCTAAAGCGGGGGGGGGGGGGAGGGAACCTACTCCGGGCACTCCCCTGCAGCCGGAGGAGCCCCGACGGGTGATCAGAGCCCCCCAGGGTGAAGAGGAGACCCGGACGGATCGAATGAGGGGTCAGGTAAGTGTTTATTTTAAATTTTGCAGGCATTAGCAGGGGGAAAAGTCAGGCACATCAAATTTACGTGGCTGGCGTTTAACGGTTGGATGGCAATAGAAGGGTTAAATGCATGGCTTATGTCCTGGTACAGGGCAGAAGGATTTGGATTTTTTGAACACTCAGCTGAATTTTCACTGGAGTACAAACTGTATTCTACAGATCATTTACACCTAAATGAATGGGGGGCTACTGTGCTGGGTAAGAGGATACTAGAAGGAGTGGAGGGGTATTTAAACTAGATATAAGGGAGGAGGCAAGAGTGAAAGCAAAGGGAAAACTCATTATTTAGAGGACAGCATATGATGGTGGGTGGAAAATTGGGAGGGGCTGCTATGATGAATAAGGAGATCCATGCGGTACAAACTGACAAAAATTATGTGGACACAACACTGCAGGAGTGAAAGCAAAGGGAAAACATGTTATTTAGAGGACAGCATATGATGGTGGGTGGAGAATTACGAGGGGGCTGATACGGGGGAAAGAGGGGAGGGGTATGTCTTTATATGTAAAACAAAAATTGAAAATATATTGTGGGTAGAAGTGCGAGGAGATGAAAACAATATTTAAATTTTTTTTGTGTAATCTATAACCCCCCCCCCCAATATAACTGAGGAAATAGAGGATCAGCTACATAAACAAATATAACGGGTGGCACAGGCAGGTACAATGTTTGTAACGGGGGATTTCAACCGCCCAGGAATTGACTGGAACAATGGATCAGTTGGTGAAGGCAACTACTAGGGGTGATGCTCTATTGGTCCTGGTAATCTCAAAAGATAGTGACCTTGTACGGAATGTAACAGTCCATGAAAATCTTGGTAACACTGACCACAATATAGTCGTATTCAACATAAACAAGTAAAAAACATTTTTTTG
This sequence comes from Gastrophryne carolinensis, assembly GCA_027917425.1. Lineage (NCBI taxonomy): Eukaryota > Metazoa > Chordata > Amphibia > Anura > Microhylidae > Gastrophryne > Gastrophryne carolinensis. The sequence goes on from CM051242.1 coordinate 103,971,233, forward strand.
TCTTGGAGGGTAAAAGCACAATTTTAAAAAGGCCAACTTCCCAGGTTTCAAGGCAGTACTCCAGGACATAGACTGGGAACATCTGTTAAGGAATAAGGATAGATATGCCAAATTGTGATACTAACATCCCAAAATGTATTCCTATAGGTAACAAGTATAAGCGACTAAAATTAAATCCCTTCTGGCTAACACCTGTGGTAAAACGGGCAATATAGAACAAGAAAAGGAAATTAAAATGTTACAAATCAGAGCCCTCAGCAGTAAACTTTGAAAAGTATAAAGCCATAAATAAAGCATGTAAACAAGAAATAAAGCTGGCAAAAGCACAGAATGAAAGAGATGTGGACAAAGAAAACAAAAGCAACCCTGAACAGTTCCTTAAATATATAAACTCAAATCAAAATCAGAACAGGTAAGTGCCCTAATTAATGGTAATGGGGAATTAGAGAAGGCGGAGCTGTTTAATGGGTAATTTAGCTTTGTGTACACAAGCAAGGTGCCAATATAAGTGATGCCACTGCAAACAGTACCCCAAGTATAATTCAGAACTGGCTAAACATGAATATCATCCCAAAAAGACTTCATAATTTAAATATGAATAAGACTCCAGGACTGGATGGACTTCACCCAAGAGTTCTTAAAGAACTCAACATAGTTATTTCATCACCTCTGTTCTTGATCTTTAAAGACTCACTAACGACCGGTATAGTACCCAGGGATTGGTGCAAGGCAAATGCGGTGCCCATTTTTAAAAGAAACTCTAGGTCTTCTCCAGGTAATTACAGACCTGTCAGCTTAACATCCATTTCGGGAAAATCGCTTGAGGAACTCCTGAGAAACTACATTCAGGATTATGTGACGATATGTCATAATGGGTCACTCACCCACCTCCTGGTCTTGAGACATTCTTGCTCCATGCGCAGGCTGTCAGTTACTCAGCCTCCATGTTAGCTTCATGCGCCCGCTTGAGCAGTGCTGGTGCTGTGGGCTTCATCCTCCCCACATCTCCCGGCATCTCTGTTCCTGTACATGCACACGTACACAAGATCTTTATGCCCTCTGGCAGCACTGCGGGCAGCGTGCCCACCAGAGGCTAGTTTAAACGGGCCAATCAGCGACGATGTTTCACGTTGGGCTAGCAGCCTTAAATTTTGGTGGGCTGATCAGCCCTTGGGTTTTTGTTGGGCCATTAAGCCCAAAGTTCCCCTGGCCAATCCCCTGCACCCCAGCCCTATTTAGGACTCCCCAGGGCACTATGTCACTGCCCATGATAGCGTTCTGCTGGATGTGCCACTATCTATTGTATTATGATCATCCTTTGCCGACTACAGCCTTGTCTGACCCTCCTCTGATCACTGCCTGGACCAACACCTGTCTGACCTCAAGCTCATTTTACTCCTCTGAACCACTAACCCTCTAACCACCCAGATTTGACCCCTGACTTGCCCCTTGACCTTTCTCCCTCTCATGCCCTTGGTGCCACGAGGACTGATATCCTGAGAATGACCTCAGCTACCCTGACTCCATCAAGGGCCCAATATATAGAGGATGGAAGTGTAGGCCATGGATTCTGCCATTAACCAGATTGCTCATTGCATGACATCCCAGGAGAACTGCCAGTCACCTGCCCCGCCAGTGACCACACCTCCCATGGAACCAAATGAAAAACAGCCTTTAACGTAAAAAACAGGCACTATGAGTACCAAGTTATGCCCTTTGGGTTATGCAATGCGATCTTCCAAGACTTTGCAAACAATATTTTTTGTGAGTTTCTGGGTCATTTTGTAGTAATTTACTTAGTCCTCATGTTAAAGCGATGTTACACAAACTGAGGAAGAACAGTCTTTATGCCAAGCTATTGAAAATGTCTGGTTATGGATCCCTAACAACCTAAACCCTAAACGGCTTACATAGATTTCTTGGATTTTCCCATTTCTATAGGCATTTCATCATGGGATAATTTCTACTGTTGTGCCTCTAATAAACCATTTTATGTTGAAGTCCATGCTTCTGAACTTGGTGTGGGGACTGTCCTCGCTCAATATTCCGCTCCCTGGAAAGATTGCACCCTTGTGCATACTTCTTGTGTAAATTTTGTTTGGCCGAACAGAATTACCATGTGAGAAACCCAGAACTGTTAGGGGTGATCTGGCATTTGAGGAATGGAGTCATTGGTTGGAAGGTTCTTTACATCCTATTACCATATATACCGACCACAAAAACCTTGAGTATAATGAATCCACCAAGAGACCTAATTCACGCCAGGCTCGCTGGGTGATTTTTTTCTCCCTGTTCAACATTGTTATTCCCTTTAAACCGGGAGCAAAAAACACCAAAGCGGATGCCTTACCATGCAACTTTGGAGAGTGTAGGGGTAGGTTCGATGTGAAGGTACCCATTCTGCCCTCTGGATGTGTAGTTGGTGTCCTGTTGCCGGATTTGTTCTGCTCCTTATCCTCATTTCCGACTCACCTCTTGGTAAAAATCCGTGTTGCCGATCTGTTCTGCCTCATTTGCGCCTGTCAGTGTTGCATGATGTTAAATTATCAGGTCACCGCAAAACCTTTGACCATCCTGCTTTGGCCCCTGTCTTGACCCTTGACCTTTCTCCTGCTCATCCCTTTGGTGCCACCTATCAGTGGACTGATATCCCGTGAACTACCCTGGCTACCCTGACTCCTCTCTTAGTGTGCCCTTGGTTCATCCACCTTCACCCTGTTAGTTGGCATCCTTTGCTCTTTGTCTATAGGCAGAAGCAGCGGTGGAGATTGGGGGTTGCCAACTGACCTGAAGGTGAATGTCTCACGGGGCATTACAGTGCCTATGCATAATATTAGAAGTGAAAGCGGACATGGTTTTTCTAAGGAAAAAAGCTGCCAGACTAACCTGATTATATGTAGAGGTGAATAGAAACCTGGCCAGAGGGCGGCTTTAAATATAGATTTTCTGAATTTTGCAAAAGCATCTGAAACTGTCCTTTCTAGACATGTATTAGGCAAATTGAGGTCTTTGGGTTAGAAAATACAGTTTGTGACTGGATTGAAAACTGTCTGGAGGACAGTGTGCAGAGTGTTGTGGTTAATGATATCTATTATATAGAAGATGGCATTAACCCTTCTAACGCCAGCTACGTAAAAGTTGCTGCCTCTCCTACCATTAAAGCCAGACCCGTCAATCAAACTGGCAGAGTCTCCTCTTCCCACTGGGCCTCCTATCCCCCCTCCCCCAGGCTTCTCCAGCATCAGTAGAAGGCCCAGAATAGGCCCCTCTCTTCAACCGCCACCGGCATTTACTGTACAAAAGGCATTTGCGGACCTACATGCGAGATCCCTCCCATAGGGTCTGCTCTTTACCCGGAGAGGCTGGAGGGGCAAGGGGCTGTGATCCCTTGCCTCCCCAGCCTCACTCCACTGATCAACCCTGCACCTCTCATCGGCGAGGGACAGCGGAAATAAATAAAATATTTTTTCTGTGTGTGTGATCTATGAGACCCCTATACCAGTTTACAAGGCTTAGGGGGGCTGGAAAATCACCTGTGGCTAGCAGGTGACTTTCCATTAACCCCCTGGCCCCCATTACCTGTCTTTCCAAAGCCCAGGGTAGGGGAGAGGAGCCCAGGGGCTGTTTAGGAAGTGCAGGCTTGTAGCCTGCAGGGTGGGGGCCACTGAGGCTGGCCCCTGCACAGTTTTCTACAAGCACCCTTAACTAGTCCCCAGACTGGTTATGCTAGGTGGGGACCCCACTCAATTTCTTTAGGATTTTTTAAGGTCCCTTTAGGGCCCTTTATAGTGTTTATAGCAGTTGTATTTTTGTTTGTAAATGCTTTAAAGTCCTCTTTTCAGTTTGAAGAGTCTCCTGGGCAGAAACGAGGGGCTATCGATATATATGTGGTATCGTTGTAATCGGCAGAAATTGGGCTATACATTGGGGTCTTCCCTTGACAGTACTTATGTATGCGGGTATTGTTCTGGGATCTTGCTTTTTCAGATTTAACTTGTTTTTTTCTTGTTTGCATATTTTTTTTTAGTAAAATGTGGCTTTGAATCTGCTTTTTAATTTTTTTAGGGAAACCCTGTGAAACCAAAGAATTAATATAGGGATTACTTCCCAAAAAACTTCACCACGTCAACAAGCCTGGTATGCCTAGAAAGCTTGAGGTGTGTATTGAGGTATAGCATTTGCATTTTATCTGAAAATCTCCTAAAATGCTGTTTCAGTTTGTGGGGGTCTCCTGGGCAAGAAAGACTGTCTACCAATATATATGCAGTGATTTTATTGAAAAACTACAAATTGAAAAAATTCACCTGAAATCATATCAGGTATACACTAAAAAAATGATAAATGACATTTCATGTTAAAGCCCAGATTCTTTCAATAATAACAGTTGAACATTTGTAGCGCAAAATAGTGAAAAATTGTATGGCAACAGAGAGTGACAAAAATCCAGGTAGGCTGGCAGAAAAAGGGTTAAGGGAACTGTGTCTACTTTTGTAGATGACACCAAGATATGTAGCACGGTGCAGTTCATTGAAGATGCTCCCAAGCTTTAAGCTGATATGAACACCTTAAGTCGAAGCATCCACTTGGCAAATTAAGTTCAGTGTGGAGAAGAATAAAGTACAACACTTAGGGTCTAATAATCTGCAGGCCACATATGTCCTTGGGGGAATAAAGCTAAGAGAGTCACTAGCTGAGAACGATCTGGAGGTACTGGTAGACCACAGGCTAAATAACATTATGCAATGCCAAGCAGCTGCTTCCAAGGCCACCAAAATATCTGCTGATTTACTGATATGGTAAACTGCCCCCCTTAGTTTTTTCTTATTTTACAAATTTGGAAATAACATGTAGAATGTATTTCAGTTAGAGACTGCTGTTATCAGGGCTGGCTCCATTATTATGTGGGCCCTTGGGCGGCATGGTCTCAGTGGGCTCCATTGTGGTGAAGCGTCGCATCACATCACTGAGGGGCTTCCCAAATCTGGATGCCTCCTAAGCATCATGCTATTTGGATCAATTTTGCTCCTGAATTTGGAAGCCCCCCCCCAATTAACTCATTACTTTCCTTGAACTGGCGAATACATTGTGGGATCGCCAGTTTGAGTTAATGGCTGAACCAGGGGGGTTCTTTCACAAACAGGGACATCCCAAATTGAGAAATTGAGATAACCCTGTAAAGCAGACCAAAGCCTGGAAATTCTGGGTTTCAGGCTGCTTTAAATAGCAGCAGCAGATAGAAGGCTGAGCAGCATTTAGGTAATTCTAACCTCCATAAAAAAATAATTTGTTTCTTAAACCACATTGTGCCAGCTGTCAGTGGGCCCCCCTGGGGTCTGGGGACCCCAGCAGCTGCCCTGCCTTGCTCGGTGCTGGCACCAGCCCTGGCATACATTTTAAGAGAGAAAAAAACTCTCACTTAAAAAGTTCTGCACCCCACCTGATGAGCTGTCCATCCCAGGAGCAGCCTTTCCCAGGAGTCTATCATGTCCCCAAGGCTAAAGCTCTCAAAACCATTTAGATAAGATCTATAGTATGCAATTAAAGTGGACCAAAACCCACTGAACTACATTTGGCCAAAGCTCCTGCAATACTCCTCTATTAGGGGGTAAAACTAGAAATGGAATATAAATGGACAATTCGAATTGTCCTGGAACACTGCTTTCTTTGGTGTCTCTCAGTGTAAGACGGGAGGGGATCAGCCATTGCATAGGTGTGGCAATGACATCATTGCCATACACAACAGTGGTAATGAATGTAGAAGGCTGAGCTTTGTGCTAAAACAGGAGCCATTATCTGGGATTAGAGTGAAGCAGGAGCAGTGAAGACAAGCAAAAGGTACTCTTCATAGGGGGGACAATTCAGGGCATACTAGTTAAAAATGTGGAAGTGGAACAAAACCCAGTTTGATCTTGTAGATTCCCGTTGAGTAGACAGCATGAAGTCAGCGGCTCCGAGCGTGCTGATTGGATGAGCACATGTGCCATGGGAATGAGAAGAGGTGAGTTGCGCTTGGCGATCTGGGGGGTTTCACACAGCGGGGCACCCCGATCGGTTGAAATGACAAAAACCCAGGATACTCAAAATCCTGGGTTTTGGTCCACTTTATGTTATTGCAATTTGCTTATGACCTGTCATGCAGACATAGCTGGAGTCCTAAATCTAGATTTTACAATGCTGTATAATGTACAGAAAAAAATAGAAAAACAATATTATTTAAATAGCCTATTTATCCCTATTCTATATCTCAGTCATTTAAGCTTTCATATCAAATAAGCACAAATCACCAGAGGCAAAGAGATTTGTGCTTTATGTATAATTATTTAGAATGTATGGAGACAAACCTTTTTTGCATCCCATTGGTTTTCCAGCTCTGTGCCAATACCACGCTACTCACAACAGGTTTCCCTCTTAGAGTAACATAATCATCTGTTAGATCTCCGTTAAAGTTACCACAAAGACCACAGACTTTATTTTGAAGTCTCTCACTAATGGCAATTTTTATTACGTTGAAGCCATTGTAATGAATCTGAATATCAGGGCTTGTGTCGATTACCAAAAATCCTTCCATGCTGTATATTTTTGTGGACAACCCAGTTACAAATGGAACTGTCACTTGTGTTCCATTTACCTGCAGAAAACAAAGAATATTTTAAAAAGTATATACAAATAGAACATGGAAAGTAAATGTGTAAAGCTATTGACCAAGATTAGTGTATCCTTTGTTTATACATTTAGGGACCTCAATAACAAAATATAAGCCATTTTTTTTATTTCACTATAAAGTAGGAAAAGGATAACACCTCCACAAGTCAGCACAAGAGCCATGCAGTGAGCTGCTCTGTTTGCATACATCCTAACCTTTAAAGTAGCGCGAAATTGTGGAATGTAAAAAATCTATATAAATACGTTGGTTATTGAGAAGAGAGGTCACTTATAAACCTGAACTGAATAAAACTCCCGCCAAGCTTGTGGTTTATTCACACATGGTAGGAACAAAATCCAGGGGTAACAGGTTTAGTCTATAAAGTGTGACAGAAGTTGTAACCCCTGATTTCATCATCTATCCATTAAAATAAAAGAAAGAAGCCTGGCTGGATATTTCTTGATGTTGGGTGTATACGTGACCTAGCCTCCCGCCATCCAGCATGGATTTTTATCATCGGGCCATTTTTTCACGATAGTGCTTCTTTAACCACAATGGAGGGAACCAACAGTAAATAGCAGAATAGACTGCAGCTAGTTGTCATTCTTCTGAACAATTATAAAAACTGGATGGTGTCCTCTGATCTTCAGGTACATATGGGTAGTGGTTCCAATAGAAAGATAGGAAATTGTCAGTAGGAGTGAAACACGTTAACAATAAAATGGCCAGGAATTAGGCTTCTCCAAAAAATGCACAATGATATTTTAAGATTTTTTTAAATATGTGTTTTAAATATGTGTGTATGTGATTAGTAAAATAATTGTTTAAACAAACAAAAAGCTGTGGCTATTTGTGGCTAAAGACAACATAAATATATTATTTTATGTTTGGTTCTCAAAGGCAATTAAGCAATGACTATCAATATATATATATTTATATCATTATATATTTTGTGTGTATTAGTTGACCACAAAACATTTTAAATCTGGGGCGTTACTATAGGGAATGCAGAGGTAGTGACCCCATCAGGCCCAAAAGGCCAAGGGGGCTGCAGCATTGTTACACCTCCACCCTGCAGTAATTATCAGATTTATGCTTGCATGGCATCATGTACAGAAAAGATGCACCCATTGTCTTTGCTGGTTCAGTTTGCAGTAGTGTATTGTACAGTGTTAGCCATGTTTTGCAGTAGAAAGTGCAGAAATAAGGCAAAACCTTTTGTAGGATAATGTGAGTATATTAAAGGTTGAGCTATCAAGAATACTTAAAGTGAGTGGCTAGTCACAAGTTAAAGAATAAATATCAAGAGCTTACTCAACATTGAATGGCTCCAGCGCTGTGATTTCTCCTCTGTTGGTCTCCTTAGTGAGGAAATCCCTTCCTCATTCAGATTTCAGTCCCCACCCCGCTGACCTGGTCCTTCAATCAACGTTCAGTGGGCCAGGAACAAAAACACCCCCACTTCTTCCTCAGACGTCCTCATTGGCCGCCTCTCTCTGCCGATATGAAACCCTGCCCTCCTCTCACACTCATTAGTGTGCTTACATCACACCCACTGTTTCTCTTCATTTTTTCTAGGAATGTACAATGCTCTACTACTTTGAACCCTTTAAGCGCCAAGCACGTAAATTTCAGCCTTTAGTGCCAGCCATTTAAAATGTATTGGCCCAAAACACTCAAAAATAATAATAATAATACTGGCAGTTACTCACCTGCAGCAGCGATCCCTCCTGCTGGGTCTCCTCTTCAACTGTGGGGCCTCTAATCACCCCCCCCCAGGTCCCTTCCACAGTGAGGAGAGGGGTGCCGCTGGCCCCGCACCTTTTTCTTCCATTAAAATAAAAAAAAAAACAAGACTGACTGGATATTTCTTGATGCCGGGTGTATAAGTGACACCGACTGCCACTATCCAGCAGATTTATATAGATTATCATTGGGGTTTAGAGATGCAAATGACATTATTGACCAGGAGCAATGGCAAATATGTCAATAATCACCAAGTTCATTATCATGCAGGCATTAGGAAAGGGAAGACTGAAATAATATATAACAAAATAAATATTCATATTTTATAAAAACCTGACTGCACTAGATTTGCAGCAGCAAGGGTACGGCATTTTTAATATAAACACTTATCTGAAAATAACCATTTAAGGATATTACCTTAACTGTGTTACGATCATTTATGAGGATTTGTTCTTCATTAATGTAGAAGTACACGGGAGATATAACTGTCAAATTTGGAGATGACCATTTGTCAAAATTGATAATAAGTTGAAATGAAATATCAGGTAGCTTTTGACAAATTGTTGATAATACAAATGCACAATTTGCTGGAAAACGAAGAAATGCCCCATCAAATGTCCTGAAGACACCTCCTCCTGCTGCAATACAATATGAGCTCTTCTTAGTGAAACAGCCGCGCACACCATTTCTTAGAGCACACTCTTCATCAGATTTGCAATGTCTTGGATCACACTGGATGAGATTCCTTCCAAAGCAGCGGCATCGCCTGGTGCAATCACTATTCCAAAAGAGTTGCTTAGGCTGCAAAAACAAGGGCATTAGGTAGTAGAATCCCATTCAAGAACTTTCTTTTTGAACCTTTAACAACCATATGTTATATCCTAGGTTGCAGTTATCCTAAGCAATATAGCAGTCTAACATGTTTGAGCTTGCCCAACTATTAAAAAGCCCAGAAAACATTGTTGGGGGCAAATTCTAGCATGTGCAGCCAGTTCTACTAGGTCAAAGCCTCTTAAAATTTCAGGCGGTATTGGCAGTAGTTGAGTAGTAAATTTAGAAAGACAACTGGATGACAAACACATACTTTAAGCATTAAGAGAAAGTTTAGAATAGTATTCTGAAGAAGGGTCACTCAGGGAGTTATCTAAAAGGATTTCCCCGTAGAATGACATAGAGCAGTTGGGAATGACTAGAGGAGGAAAATCAAAATCTGACAGAGAAAAAAACCTAAGAAATAAAAAAGTAAATATGCATTATTTTATTAGGAGAAAAAGATGTTAAAACCATCTAATAATAAATACACAGTGAAATACAGTACATCCTAGAGCCCAGGGAGAACCATAATTTGCTCAACACCGATGAGAAGAACCCTTGTAGATGGATTGTTTAATTATATGTATTAAGCCATTTTTCTGCATCTCTATAAATATTCTGTTTTTAAGGATTGTGTTTGATACAGCTCTCCAAACTCCTTATTCAATTATAGCCTTATTACAAGGCTCTCATTAATAAAAAAAAACTCTTACCCTTACATTCTTGCATGGGAAGGAGGGACAACTTTTAACACAAAGCTATTGCAGCTAACACACCCTTTTTCTATAGAATTAACAATTAAAGATAGATAGAGGCCATAGAGGTCCCCAGCCACACAGCGGATTGGTCTCCTTATTAGGTGATATTGTTTCATGCAGCATTTTTTCACTGTGCACAGCCTATTGGCTGATTTGGTCTTTGGTTTCTCTTTCTTTATATGATGAACTTGAAGTAATACAGGCATTAGCACTTTAGCACTATTTTCACTTTATCAGCCATTGCTTGCACATTAACTTAAAAGTAGATGATTTTTAGGGTTTGTTTGTTTTTTTAAATGGATGGCACATTTAAAGGATACACCACCACTGTGGAGTTTTTAAATATGAGATGTTTTGTATGTCATTTGTTAAATGCAGTATATTGTTAGTATGTTTAATATTTATTTAATAAAATACTGAATGATGATTTAATATGATAGTTTGATCAGTTTTTGTGCTGGCTCAATTGTGATCCTGTGGTAACTGGAACCACACTCTTAGTTGGAATTAACTATTAAAGAATAACTCTCTGTGGCAGCAAGTGGTGGGGAGTTCTTCCCAGATGAAGGCGGGGATGGGAAATCATTGGCAGGCTTTTTATGTAGCCTTCCACCGGAACCGACTCATATGCTTCATGGATAATGATAATGAGGAGGATTGATGCTGACATGTACCCACCCAACTGAACCAGAGCTGCAGGATCACACCTTAGCAGTGTGGGAGCACCGGGTAGGTAAGTAGATTTTTCCTTTACTATCCGTAATTCCCTCTGTAAGATGCACCAACACCGTAAACGAAAGGAGTATGTCACAGTTGAAAACCTACGAAGACATGACCATCCACCCACCTAAACTGACAGCCCAGGCAAGAAGAGCACTAATTAGAGATGCAGTCAAGGGCCCAGACTCAGTCTGGAGGACCTGCAGTGATTAACAGTTCAGGTAGGAGATTCTATCCACAGGACAAATATTAGTTGTGTATTCCACAAATCTGGCCTTTATATGGAAGAAAGCTCTGGTCAGATGAGAAGAAAGTAACATTTTTTGCCAAACACTCTTTAGGGAAGCTAAAATTGCACATCACCCTAAACATACAACTCCACCCTCAAACAATGAAACGTCATGGCAGCATCATGCTGTGGGCAGGATTTTTCTTGGGCAGGGACAGAGAAGCTGTACAAAGTTGATTGAATGGGAATAAAAAGCCCATCCCCGCCACCATCTGGGACGAACTCCTCACCACTTGCTGCCTCAGAGAGTTATTCTTTAATAGTTAATTCTATAGAAAAAGAGAGTGTTAGCTGCAATGGCTTTGTGTTAAAATATTCCCTCCTTCCCATGCAAGAATGTAAGGCAGTGTGTACAGGGCTGACCTAACATAAACATTGGGTTCAAGTGGAAGGTATTGTAGCACACCATTTATTTCAGAATATTTTTTTTCTTACTTTCCTCCTCTGAACTCTAGGTGCATCTTATGGTGTGAAAAGTATGATAAATATAAGGCACTGTATATAGTATGATTTTTTTTTTATTAATGTGAGTGGTGTGTTTAGGGTGATGTGCAATTTTAGCTTCCCTAAAGAGTGTTTGGCAAAAAGTTTTACTTTCTTCTCATCTGACCAGGGCTTTCTTCCATATAAAGGCCAGATTTGTGGGGTACAAAACTAATATTTGTCCTGTGGATAGAATCTCCTACCTGAGCTGTTAATCCCTGCAGGTCCTCCAGACTGAGTCTGGGCCCTTGACTGAATCTCTAATTCGTGCTCTTCTTGCCTGGGCTGTCAGTTTAGGTGGACGGTCATGTCTTGGTAGGTTTTCAACTGTGCCATACCCCTTTCATTTACGAATGATGGAGTATGGTGTGAGATGTTCAGAGCTTGGGCTAGTTTTTATAACCTAACTCTGCAAAACACTTTGCCACAACTTTATCCCTGATCTATCCGGTATGTTCCTTGGTTTTCATGATGCTATGTGTTCACTAATGTTCTCTAACAAACCTCTGAGGCATTCACAGAACACATGTAGTTATATTGAGAATAAATGACATACAGGTGGACTCTATTCACTAATTATGTGACTTCTGAAGGAATTTGGTCTCACTGGGTTTTATTTAGCGATATATGAGCACAGGAAGCTGAATACATATGCACACCATATTTTTTTTTTTTTTTTTTCATTTGGAAAAGAATGTATAATTTTCTTTACACTTCACATACTTTCTACTATGTTTCTCTGTCACATAAAATCTCAACAACATACATTTAAGTTTGTATCTGTAGCGTTTAAAAATGTAGGGGTTATGAATATTTTTTCAAGGCACTGTATAACTTTGGTAAGGTCAAAAAATAAACCTCCAATTCAATACAGTTTTACTTACCTCATAATATTTTCCATCTGCATAACAGCCACAGTTATGAGGAAGAATACAACTCTTCCCATTGAGGACATATCCAGGATCACATTGACATCCCTCAACACAATAATGGTTGCAATCACTTTTCAGTCGGATGGCAGCGCATCGAGGTTGACATACACTTACACAACTCTCATGGTGACTGTATGCTGGGCATGTGACAACTGTAAGGTAAAAATACTGATATAATGATTTTTCTTTAGAAATCATTAGATTATACATTAAAAAGTCATTTTTAACTAAAGGAATAAAAGTAGTTTCTTTATGCCCTAAATACATATATCTGTTTTATATTTTGTATTTTTCAAAGTGTTAATTAGCTTATACTGAAGAATGTAACAAATGTATTTTTCAACATTTTACCACCATGGAAGACCACGCTTAAATAAAAAACCCTACTGTGATCATATGAGCCTCCAAGATTTTTATCACCAGAGGATGACCTAAAAGGAAAAAAATATATTGCCAAAGCATGCGCTTAGTCCTGGCAGACTTTATGAGACTGATTTATCAAGCGTCAGGGCCTGTCAATACTAAGAGCAAATATTTTTGCCTAAGCAGCACTCAGTATGCGATATAACAAACAAAAAGCAGGCAGCGCCAATGCGGCCGCCAACCTGTGTCTAATTTATCACTAGCAACACATAGTTCACAGTGCCAGGTGCTCTTGTTAAGCTGTGCTGGAGCCTTGAGGAAGTGGTCCTGTACCACGGAACGCATGGGATATATACTCTAGGGACCATCAGCTGGGCGCCCATCTGCACGTTATTAAGGTCATATATTTATGACTCTTTAAATCATTGTCCATAACACTTTAGCACATAGCACTTCAGCACAGTTGCATTGGCACTTTACTATGGGAAAAAATGTCTTTATTCATATCAATTTGTTGTGTGATTAATATGGGTATGTAGTGTTTGGGGGGATTAATTTGCACTATGGATGGGATGCCCTTGCTGTGTTTTTGTTTTTAAATGTCTGTCTATATGTTTGCTTATGTGATGCTTTTAATAAAAACAAAAGATTTGAACTAATTATTAGGTGATTATTCATTTGGGGTGTTTGGTGCCGTTGGGATGTTACCCTGTCTTATGGTAGCTGGGCCACATTATATTATCTAGTTTTTTGACTTGTGGTTGTTTTAAAGGGATACCCTTATGGGCACAACACACCCAGTGTAAAATATTGAAATATTGTTGTAATTTGGTGGTGCAGAGTTATTTTTTCTTTTTTTCTTTTTGAACTGCGCTGGTTTATAGTGGCACTGTAGATTAAGGGCTTCAAAATTATAACAGCTCAAAAAATTTCCATTAAACGACCCCTGGGAGCAAGGAAGGATAGCTACAGATCCAAAGAGTATGCTGTGGTTTTGTATCCAGCTCACCAGTGCCCCTAAAACATAACTTTTACTGAGTAAGTTAAAAACATACATGCCCAGTGAGAAGATGTGTGAAAAGGCTACTTGCCCCTTTGTAGGTGACGCGTTTTGGGGTTATTAACCCCTTAGTCCTGCAAGGTGCTGTGCTAGTGGCCGCCATAGCAGCTGTGCACAGGACACGTGTTCGGCCGCCCGCAGCTGCGGAGGCCAAGCACTGTGGGCCGCCAAGCACGCATCCCGTGCGCAGCTGCTATGGCGGCCACTAGCACAGCACCTTGCAGGACATTAGGATATTTAAACCGGAGTGTTCCCCCCAAATCAGAGGTAAAACTAAGGAGTTAATAACCCAAAAACGTGTCACCTAAAAAGGGGCAAGTAGCCTTTTCACACATCTTCTCACTGGGCATGTATGTTTTTAACTTACTCAATAAAAGTTATAGGGGACCTGGTGAGCTGGATACAGAACCACTGTAGATTAAGGGCCTTATTTATGATGTGCGCCTTTTAGCATCATTTTTGTGGCTATAGTGGCAGCTTCGGAGCAGTGGCATTCCCGTCTTTTTTGGTGCTGTGCTGTGTACTACATTGTCGCTAGCAGTCACCGCACTGAACTTTAATAATCAGCTTTGATTGTTGCACTTTAGTATTGGCCAGCATATGTCAGCGCTTGTTGGATCAGCTGGCCAATTATCCCAGTGCCACTTTGGCCAGCCATTTGTCCAACAACTTGCATTGTGACTTGTCAATAATGTAAATGCAGGACCTACATGTCGACAAATGTAATTTTATTTTCTTCTTGTAAATTTTTTATGGCTTTTTTTTGCTTACCAATCTGAAATTTGGACAACAACTAGAACTCAGCCTAAATGCATGGTAATATTTGTCTCAAGCAGTGATATCCTGTAAGCGAAATGATGAAATGCCGGCCAGCACTGGGAAAATTCAGCACCAATCTTGCCAGCATGCCAAAAATTAATAAATACTTTGTATTAAAAAGATGCTGGTACAAACTGGCACTCACTGGCCCTGTTATAATCAGCATTCAGGTCCTACAGGCACTAATACAGGCCAGCCAATATCTAGTGCAAGAAATTGTGTATTGATTTCAGCTGTTATCAAGAGTATTATCGTATGCAAAAAAAAATGAGTGTTAATAGCCAACATTTGTAAAGCAATGAAATAATTACATAATATAATTACAATAATTACATTTAGGCATATCCCCAACCCTGAGAATCCCCTTTGCTGTGTGAGTTGAAATTTAGCCCTACCCTATTTAGCATATATTTCTTTTTGTTTTTTTCTGGTCATTGTTTTCATATGATAATTTCTCATGATAAATTTCCATAAATATATTTTCATTTCATAGATTTTAATTTTATGAAGAAATTCATGTTAGTAGAGAAGGAAAAGCAGTTGCAGCCCAGGTAGTAGGAACTTAACTCCAGAAGGTCATTTTCTACCTTCTTTTATAATGATAAATGATGTTCAAACATATACACATTGAAATCAGATGAAGCTCCATTTGTGGTTATTGCCATTTTTCATATTTGCAAGAATATATTTGAGAATTTTAAATACAAAATTTAAATGTATGCTAATGCATGGCAATAACATTTCCCTTTATTCCCCAAATTACAATTTAAAGTGGCAGTGGAGTAACCCGTTTTGTAGAGTAACAGCAAAAGTCCCTATATACGTTCTAATCATCTATCTGTACATAGTAGCAGAGATTCAGAGAATAATAAAACTCTTCTCAAATTTAAAGCCCAGTTGGTTAATCAGTTTACGTCTCTGATGTCTCCCACCTTGCAACATCCATATAAGAAACAGTGTGCCAGAATCCACAATAAGTCTTTCCTTTCTTTCATGTCTTTAAAATCCACCACAAGATCCACCACAGTGCTGAATCCAAGTTCACATCCCAAAAGTTGGCTGCCTTTGCTATGGTTTCAGGGGTCAATGCAAAGTGTCCCCTACCACTAATATGTAACTTCTAAATATGGTAAATTCTTTGCAAATACTGTAGTTTATTTGTAGATAATTGCAGTATTCCCAAGAGCATTAATGTAAAGAAATACTGCATTTTTCTACTGAGAGAAGAACCACTCTTTACATCAAGCCAATTCTTTGCAAATAGTGTCATAATTTTAATTAAAAGCACAAGCCCAAAGTAATTTATGTGTTTATGGCAGCATAATATTTAAGTTATTTTGAATGTCGACTCTTGAGAAAGCTCAAAGGTACGAGAGAAACAAGCTTTGATATCAGGTGGAAGAAGATACAGCACTGAGGGAATGAGGGTTGGCTTCATGAAAGCAGGAAGGACACACAGAATCTCAGCATGGAGACTGAGACACCGCGTTCTTTACATGTTGCGCAATCTGTTCTGCTGACTGCTCTGTGAGTACCCAACTCATTCCTTTTATTATTAAAATCGTGTTTTGGTGGTAATGCTTGGAGACATTTCTTCTTTTCATGCTACCTAAATGCTGGATGCTGATTAACCCTTTAAACACCACCTCCACAAAAAATTAAGCGGCTGCCTCTCCTATCGTTAAACTCCAGCCACATATTCTTTACATTCGTGGCTTTCCCCCCATGCTAGTGGGCAGAAAAAAAAAAAGCCACTCACCTGACCCCTCAATCGATCCAAGCGAATTTCCTCCTCACCTGGGGGCCCCCCATCCCTCCTCCTGGGCTCCCCCGGTTTCAGGAAAGGGCCTGGAATAGGCCTCCCCAGCTTCCACAGCCACCAACAGTAGCTTTAAGAAAATAAATCCCTTCCACTAGGTCTTCTCTTCATGGAAAGGGGGGGGGGGATCAAAGCTTCTTCTGGCTTCAGGAAAGGGCCCGGAGTAGGTCCTCTCCCCCACACTTCCCCCTTTCCTGCACCACTGCCTCTATCCCCGCCTTGATCCCCGCTTAGGATCCTCTGATCCCCTGCCTCTCCCCCAGCCATTACTCCATCTGTTATCGAGACCAGCGATGTGAGGGACAGAGGAGCTGACGATTCGAGATGAGTAAATATTTTTTTTTTTATAAAAGTAATTATTTTCTAATGGTGTGTGTTTTTTTACAGTTAACCCTTTGTGAACTTGTAAAGAATCCATGAGACCCCTATACCAGTTCACAAGTATTAGGGGACTCACAAGTCACATGCGGCTAGCGGATAAATTGCCATTAAACCCCAGCTCCCTATTACCTGCCTCCCCAAAGCCCAGGGGGGGGGGGCAGAAGTTCCCAGGGTTGTGATGGCTACACAGGCTTGTAGCCTCCAGGGTCGGGGGCCACTGAGACTGGCCTCTGCGCCCTGTTCTACAAGCCCTGCATATTTGGGTTGCTTATGCTGGGTAAAGGGGAACCTTTGTTTTGGGATTTATTAAGGGTTTGTAACCCCTAAAAATCCCCCCAAAGGGAGGGGGGACTGTATGTCATTTTTTAAATTGACCCTTTATGTCCCATCTCTCAGCG
Organism: Gastrophryne carolinensis; assembly: GCA_027917425.1. Taxonomy (NCBI): domain Eukaryota; kingdom Metazoa; phylum Chordata; class Amphibia; order Anura; family Microhylidae; genus Gastrophryne; species Gastrophryne carolinensis. The sequence continues at coordinate 103,988,457 of CM051242.1, forward strand.
GGTACAAAAGGATTCCAGCAGAAGCAGGAGAGCAGAAACCTGTGCGCTCTGCTCGCCGTGTATCCCGATGAAGTCAGGAGGTTATACTCTTTCAGTATGTAAACTCTTTTAATATGATAACAAAATGTTTCTGTAGAACAGAAACAGCAGGAAACGTGGATGTACTGGAGACTCTCTCCCTCCTCTCAAAGATTGGAAACAAATTGGACTTTTAACCGCAACAGCTACGGCAACTAACTACTTCGTCTTGTGTGTTTTTATTTTTGTTTTTATTTTGTCATCATATTAAAAGGTCCTTCTTCAAAAGTGGTTAACTCTCAAGGGCCCAGGTCAAGTTTTTTAACACCCTGGCCGTGGCGGTAAGTGCCCCATTCTTTTTAATCTTTGGCAACTTACACTAGACCTAGGAATGCAATATTGATCATATATATAAAAGGATGCTCTCTATTGTTTCTGATCCCATCAGGGCTGCTAAGACAGATTGATCTGCTGATATAGCCAACAATTGAAATTTAGAGCACTCCTAGAGATCACCCTAATATTACATATATTTGTGGTTAGAATCCTTTATGACAATCAAGAAACATTTTTTCATTGCAGCGCGACTGAAGTTCAAAGTTTTTTCCATCTACTTTGTCAACTTTCTTTAACCTTTGTTTTTACTATTTGAGCTAGCCCCTCAAATCCAGTTGCTGCTCTGTTTATGCACTCTAGGGCTTCCCCACAACATAAAAAATTCTGTATTCAATACAAATTGTAAAAAAATAATTTTTTAATTTTTCTTTGGCACTTTCACTTTCAATATTAAGTACTCTAAAACAAGGTCAAATGAAACATTTCTTGGTAAAGGCCAGTTGAAAAAAAACAATATATAATTTTCCTGGGAAATCCATGGAAACGCCTTCAAAAAACACAGCTGAACATGTATAGAGAATGGTCTGGCAACTGAGGGAGACAAAATCTCCAGGTAGGCGGGCAGTTAAAGGGTTAAAATGCTGTGGAACTTTGGATATTAAAAGGCTCTTCTGGCTTCCTCCAGGAGGGAAGCCCACTGAAGAGGTAAGAGTACCTTTGGTGCACAGTGTGGCACAAGTGATTTTGAAAACAAACTCAACTGTGAATAATGTCAAAGCCTAAGACCCCCAGTCACTAGTAATTCATTTTTTGATAATGTTAGGGACCTCAATGGTAAGTGTTTGGTCTCAGATGTGTGAGGGTGGCGATAACACCCGTTAAAGCCCTAGCAGTCTATGGTCCCTTTCATACCTTCCTGTTTGTGTCACATTGGAGTTGAAATACTCCAAAATTTCACAAACAGGAAATAAAAACACGGCCTATGAAATAAATTGGACCTTTTCACATCAGTGCACTGAAGTTTGCATAAGGCTGCATGCAGCAATTTCCCACAGCACTACCGCGATGCAGCCCATAGAAGTCTGTGGGCACTGCAGGTAAATCCATACTCACTGCTACCTCCCTGTCTATCACTGCTTGTCCCCTGTAAATGTCAAGGGCCTTCATCCTCTGGTCTAGTGCTTGCAATAACCAATCTCCCCTCAGTCAGTCTTTGCTGGAGCAGAGGGCTGAAGGACCACAAGAAGGTGCCTATTGCAGTGCCAGGTCCCAGCGCCACCATCGGCCTACTCAAGGAGCAGGGAGCTCCTTCCTCCACTGCTGGATCCCACTCCAGGTGGCCGCTCCATGGCTGCTTCTCCTCTGGGGGGACAGGAAACAATGCAGCAGTTAGGGCCACCTCTGCACCGCACTGCAAGGGAGGCAATGTGGGGGATATGCACATATGCATATGTGAATAGAGTTGAATAAGATGGAGGAAAAATAAATTACAAAGCTGAAAGTTTTAATACAATAAACTAGATGGCCTGTAATTTTGAAGAATACATATAAGATATGAATGATTTATGACGGTTTTAGCCTTTAGAATATGTTACATTTTAAGGACATAATGTATTTAAGTTGAAACTTACAGCATGATGTGTTGTTTCTCCAGCCAGTAACAGCGATTCCTTGAGTCTGACAGGTGCTGGCATAGTTCTGTAGCCAGCTACAAGCAGTCTGGACAGCACCACCATCAATACAGGAGTCAAACAAGCAATTCTTGAAGAAAAATCTAGGGTTCACTTTGCTGTGACACTTAGAAAACACACCACTCCTGCTGGGAATGAGGCTACAAAGCTGCTGGGCTTTCCAAAAGCCATCCACCTTTGTACAAGTTGGACATCTGTCTCCACAACCAACTTGGCAAAAAGTGTCCCTTTTTACCCAGCTGTGACCAAACTCATTGATATTCATACTGATGAAGCCACTAGAGGTCTGTAAGTCATCCTCCATATTTCCATTGTACCGCCCACAAAGGCCATATGTGCTGTTTTGCATATAGCGAGGAATTGTCACAGAAAGGAAAGTCTTCCAGTCATACACAACTTTTAAGCCAAAGTCTGTTTCAATAACTATGTGAAATCCAAAGGCAAAAATATTCACCTTCCCATGGCCTAGCTTCAGAGGCAGATAGAGTCTTTCATTATTTACCTGAAAAAGAGCACAGGACAGGTACTCATCACACAAATCACGAATGCTTCATAGTAAGTTAAAGCAAGAACCTCAACCCCATTTTTGTTCTTACCTATTGTGTTTTTCTTTGAATGGAGCATAAAAAATTAAATATTTTTTAATAATAAAATGTAGAGGTATATAGGGGAGTTAAAACAAAAATGATTGTACATTATCTTAGCAAAGAACAAAAGGAAAGACAGAAGGGGGAAAATAAATCATAAAATAGATCATCGAAAATAACAGTGCATGCATGTGTTTGGGAGTGCGGAAGTGTGTGCATGTGTTTGGGAGTGCAGACATGTGTTCGGGGGTGCATGCATGTGTTTGGGAGTGCAGGTATATCGGGGGTGCGGGCATGGGTATTGGGAGTGCAAGGGTGTGTAAATGTGTTGGGGTACGCGAGGGTGTGTGCATGTGTTAGGAAGTGCGATGGTAAAAAGGGTAAAAGTAAGAGAGAGAGAGGGAGCACAGCCAGGTAGTCTAAAGCAGGATAATGAGCTCTTACAGACCCCGCTTATTATGCTGATTATTATGCCTTGTGCCCTTGGAGCTGTGATGAAATCACATGGTGAAACTGTAAAATGGAAAACATTTTAGCACAGTGATAAAGATAGCCAGATGCAAGGGTGTAACAATTGCCTTTGACTTTAAAGGGCCTCTCCAGCTCTCTGCATCGCACGTGCTCCCGCACGCCCATTCTCGCTATGCAAAGAGAACCACTCCCAGCAGCCACCGGGGACTTCTGGGAAGAAGACAGCACCGACGACTTTGGGGGCTGGTTTCAGGTTGAAGTTGAGTGTTTTTCTTTTATTACATTAGCAGGATCACTATTTTGAGGGAGCAGGGTGGGGGGCTGAAATGGACCATTAATATCACTTTAAGGTCATTAATTCACCTAAGCCCTGAAAAGCTCCAGGACCTGATGGTCTTTCTGGAGCCTACTTTAAAAAATTGTAGTCATACCATAGCTCCTTCCATTTCAGAATGGTTTAATGTCAGTAGAAGTGGAAAGGATATCCTGAGAGAGGCTTTTGAGGCAGAAATAACCACAATACCCAAACCGGGCAATGATCATGCTGCTTGCTCCTAATATCGTACAATCTTCCTAATCAATAATGATTTGAAAATTCTCACAAAAATTTAGCGCAAATGTTGAACACCATTTCACCCAAAATTATCCATGCCAATCAAATGAGATTTCTACCTGGTTGGCAGGGTCCTGACCGAATAAGTGGAGCCTTAAATATCCTTGCCATTTTAGAGAATGAAAGCTAAAAAAATAATAAACAATAAACTTGCTACTGGCAGTCGATCTCCAGAAAGCATTTGATTCTATATCATAATTATTTGAATTATGTGCTAGAAGAATTTGATTTTGGGGATAATTTTAGAGCTGTCATGCAAAATATATATTCATGACCTTCAGCAACAGTAGTTGGAAAAGTTTACTTAAATGCTAATTTCCATATAGGAAGGGAAACAAGACAAGCTATTTCCAGAGTTAATCCTGTTGTCAGTTGTACCTTTAGCACAGAGGATATGAGAAAATGCTAACATTAAGGGAATTCATGTGGGGAACCAGGAACACAGGTGTGCTTTGTTTGCTGACAACCTTCTTCTATATGCCACTGAGCCAAGAATTATGCTTACAAATGATCTCAAGAACTGAGGTATTTTACCAATTTGTCAGACTTAAACCAGACCTTCACCATGATTTATTGAAAAGCCCAAACCCTTTAAAACTATTCCCCAGCTTCTAAAGTTAATATATTTTAAGTTTTTAGTCACTTACTTATTATTCTTTCCCCAACTGGGCTGCAACTCTGTTCAGGACTTTAGGATACGGGTGCCGCCATCTTGACTCAGAAGCATCAAACTTACTGAGGAGAGGAGAGTGGGGTAAAGTACAGGGGGGCAGGTTATAGCTGTGCCTTGCTCAGACAGAGCAGAGCTGGGGTCAGGAAAAGGTCAGCAATCCCAGAATGCAGAGCAGCACAGCCAGAAGGCATTTCCTGTTTGCAGGCTGCCTGATGTTCCATGAGCCATCATCTTGGATGTTTAATGGCTCAAAACATGCAGTAGATGCAGGTAGGATGATTTTTAATGTGAGCAATCTGTATGTACAGGTTGTGGGAAACATATAAGATAGACTCTTATTCAGAGTGAAGGACTGCTTTAAAGGTCAATCATTCTAAGTCAGAAGCATTGGACTTGAACCTAGAACCCACCATCTTAAGGAATCATTTAATTTCAAGTGGGCTAGTAACTATATTACATATCTGAGGGTTAAACTTATAGCAACTATTAACAAACTATACTCTTCTAACTATCCACCCTTATTTATATCTATCAAAGAAGACCTACAAAGACCAAAGAAGACCTACAAAGAAGTCTACTCTACTTGCTTTGGTCAAATTGCAGCCATAAAAATGAACATCCTACCAAAAATCTTATACTACCTTAGAGCATTAGCATTACCCAATTGACCTTAAGGATGTAAAAAAAAATGCAAAGTTCATTCCTTTTGGAATTCGAAATTTAGAAGGGTTGGACGTAAGACTTTGTTTTCTTCCCCAAGTCAAAAGAAGGATTTGGAGTTCCTAATCTTTTAAAATATTATGAATCACCTAGATTGGCCCAATTGTCATAATTGTTTTTACAAACAACAAACCAGCATGGGTACAGGTGGACCAGGCACTTCTTAGGATGCCCCTGGACCTGCTCTTGTGCATAAAACCAAGGGACAGATCAACTATAACCAACCCCATATTGATTTTCTCCTTGAAATCTTAGGACAGCCTCAGCAGAAAGAGAGGTATAGGCCCCCATCCAAGCAACTTGATACAGATCTTTGGGCATCCCATGTTAATTCTGGCTCTTCCTAATCCTATATTTCATTTTTGGCAAGACAAGGGCTGTAAACCAGCTCACTTTCTACAGGTTCAGAAGAAAATAACCATAAACCAATTAAATGATAAATATCAACTTCCTCCAGGAGAAATACTGGAGCAAATCAAATTATACACTTGAAACTCAATTGGAACAGTATTCTTCCCAAAGTACCATTTGAGCAGTACTAATCTCCAGGGTAACCAGGCCCTATATCACTAGTCTGAGTATATCGCTAGACAATACCAGCTAAACTCTCATATTTGGAGGCATGGCAAAGAGATATACATTTACAACAATTAGGTAAAATAGTAACATAGTATGTAAGGCTGAATAAAGACTTTAGTCCATCCAGTTCAGCCTGTCTCTATAGATACATCACTTATAGAAACAAAATACAAAGTACTACTATAGTGGTATTTGGCACCAAGGAAACTTGCCAAAGCCTTTGGCACATCAAGTACCTGCTTGAGAGGATGTAGTTTGCTGGGAAACTTGCTACACACATGGTGGATGTGTTATCTAGCAAGACAGCAGAAGTTGTACAAGTCGATTAATAACGTGACCAACCCATAATTGCAACCATACACTTGGGGGGATTTAATTCGTTTAAAACGTTGTTATTGTCCCTTATGCTTTTAGCAGTTAAATTCACTATATACCACAAAATAAACTGGATTATGATCAGTTTATGGATTATGACCTGGTTGACAGAATGCACATGTGCTCAACCTGTGGCAGGGGGACCACATGTGGCCATCTGACATGGGTTCTGACCTGCTGTGGGGAAAATGGGAAGGGTTAATAGAACTGATGTGTAAAGGTTCAGGAAGGATTGGCGATTTAATGTAGAGTGACATAGGAGGAGCGTATTGGCAAATAGAAGTGACAGCAGTGGCTTGGGTGAATGTGGTGACATTGATTTAACAACACCACTCTGGGTGACATCATTGGCAGAATAATCTGGTAAAATATTTTTTCTTAAATAATTGTGTGTTAGCATTGGTTGAAGCTTAGATGGGCTGAATAATGGGAACATGGGGCTGATAGGGGGGCTATAAATAAGGGACCCATATACAATATTCAGAGAGGTAAGGCAATCACCATATGCACTGCTAGCATGTGGGGATGTTAAATATGAATGAAGGGGTGTGGTGGAAAGACATTCGAGTAGAGTTTGTAAAGACAGTGGGTATCCTGATTGTTGTTGAGAATCTTCATTATGCTATTCCAAATGAAAAAAAATCTGAACCTATATATGTGGCCCCCAACTAGGTTCCAAATCATTTACGTGGCCCATGCTCATTAAATATTGAGCACCCCTGCTCTAGAGAAATAGAATCATCAACAGAGAATTCAAGACCACCAACCGCATTTTCCTAAATTCTGTCCCTTTCAACATCTTTCCTTCATCCTGTATAATTTTTGCTTCAGTTTTTCTCTCTCCTTTCCTAAATTTACAATAGTGATATGGCTAAAGACTGAGACAGGAGTAAAAGCATTGGAATTGCTATTACAATATGAGATATAAAAGGGAAGGCATCATGTTGTCTGAATGCAATTATGTTGCGTTTGCATCGTTTTTTTTTTTTTTTTACTTTTTTACACAATAAGTAAATGGTAAAGTCACTACGCTGTACCTGCATTGCATTGCCATAGACTTCTATTGACCTGGGCTGTTACAATGTTGCTCTGAAAAAGGTGTTGCCCAATGCAGTGCAGATATGTGAACTATTCCATCTAAAATAATGTACAATAATTACGCGTTGTAACTGCGTAACGCAGCGCAATAACACAGAGAAAGCGCAGAAGTGTGAACAAAGCCTAAAAGCTTATTTACTAACATATGTCAGTAAATAGTCTCAGATACAGGACATGGTTAATGGCAGAAAAAAATGAGTGGCAGCACCGTTTTCGCTTCAGTACAATACTGACAGGCTTCAGCAAAAACATGTGTTGGGTTGTGATTTGTAAACATTTTTGCCCAAGCTGCTACATTTTGTACAGTACATTTTCAAACCAAAATAAATACAAGCAATGCAAGATTGGGCTATAGAAACAGGCATAGGCCAGAAGGTGCCCCTTACCTGGAGACACTTGCAATCTTGACAACTAGTCCTTTTGCAGCCACAAATGAAGAAACACAAAATACATTTATGACCAATGCATAGGTTCAAATCAAAACCGTCATGTGATTGGATGACAACCTCCTATTAACTTAAACCATTACATTTAGGTTATTTAGGTTACAAAAGATCGAGAACTAGGGAAAGGTAAACTAGACAGAAAGAGTTTTCATTCTGCAGATTTCATTTAGTGAAAGTAAAAATAAAAATCTGACAAAACTGTGGTTAAATATGCTCTTCTTTTATCAGCCTTTATATTTATTATATTTATGTTTAGCCGCAACTTTTTATTTCCCACATCAGCTGCCGCAGATTTCAACTCTTTACAACTTACTGTACCAGCCTTAGAGATCAGGTCTTGTAATGTGCTGGCAAAGCATCCAGCACCTCATACAGAGGGGGTGTAGTACTGTAGAACTGGTTATTAAAGTGGACCACAACCCAGAATTCTCACTATCCCGGGTTTTGGTTTCTACATTTGGCTTTTCTAAGCAGGTTAAAGGGTTACTATTAAGGCTGGTGCTGACCCCCTCTCCTACCCCCATAGATACTTGATTTGAATGATTCTCCAAAATTTGCAGAAGCTCTCAAAATGACTTGAATGCCCATCACTGATTCAACGCTAGGTGGTATAGTATCTAATTACTAGACCAGTTGTTGATAGAAAAATAGATATACATCAAGTATACATGTACTTACCATAGCAGTGTGTTTGTATGCACGGTAAATCACAATATTATAATTGTAAATTTCTACTTCCACTTGCTTTACCCATAATGCAAGTGAAGCATCTCTGTCCTCATTTTTAGCAGTAACTGTAAATCTTGGAACAGAATCTGTTTTGGAATCAGTAACTGTAGTGCAAAGGATGAGGGAGCAGCTGCTTTGAAAATCAAATGGGAGTCCATCAAATGTTAGATAATGTCCATAGCCTGAGACAATGCATGAAGCATCTGTACGGGGCTGACAGTAATACAGTCCATTGTCCTCCATGCAGTATTCTTCATCCTTGCATGGACTAGTCTCACAGTAAACACTGTTATCTGTGCCATTACAAAAACACAAAGACTTACAATCCAGATCAGTCCAGAAGGTCTCATTTGTTGAAACCTGATGGCCTTGGAAATTACAACCACATTCACTTTTTGAAATACACTGGGAACCATGTAAGGCAAAGCCTTCATCACACTGGCAACCTTCAGTGCAACTATCAGTGCAGACCGGGCCTGAGACAAGTGTTTCACAAGTTTCTGAGCAAGTTATGCATTCCTCGAAGTGACTGTTTTCTGGACACATGAGTGCTGGAACAATGTATACAATAAAAGTATTATTAATACATTTTATAAAAGGGTAATTGCAAATTGTGTGCAGCCAGATCCATACATTTTTAGCATGTAAGTTTTGTAATTTTTTACTTTTTAACAAAGTTTTAAGAAATCTAGCAGCCCTCAAGATAATACAAGACACAAGTACAAAATTCTACAAGTACGAGTAGAGTCCCTGCACTCTACTCATATGATATCCATGAAATAACTGCAACTTCTACAGCCTAAACAGATACTTCCGAGGCCAAAGTCAAAATGTTTCACTTTATCCATAGTTAAGAATTTTTTGGACTTTAGCACTCACCTCCTCTTTCAAAATGACTCTGGCGAGTCTTGGCCCAAGAACTGCTTTTTCTACCTAAATTATCTCAGTCAGTGCCATACATCTCAAAATGTTTACTTGTAACAAAGCTCCTCTGGCTGTCACCAATATCCACATGGGGTTGATTCAGCACTGTGAGAATTTTATTCTCATGTTTTTGTGAGAAGATAATTTTTCTCAGTTCAATTCAGCACCATATTTAGATGTGCACTTATTTAAAAAATGTGCACAGCTAAATATGGTGCTGAATTGCACAGATGAAAAAAATCATGAGAAAAAAATGCTCATGGTGCTGTCTACTTTTCTGATCTTCACCCCCTGGACCTGCCTAAAAGTTTTAGCCCACCTCCTTATATCTGCAACCCAGACAAGACGGAACAGATTATTTTACGTACCACCAAGGACATCTATCTAAATGTATAAGTACCTACATTTAATCTACATTGCGGTCTTACAGCCTTTAGTTGACCTTAGACCTTTTTCTCTCTTTTCTTCCTCATATTCAACGCCTCTTTATACTTTGTTCTCAGGTGTCTGTTACATTTTAATTTTCTTCTGCCTTGTTGAACAAGTGGGGGGGGGGCTAAATCTCCACAATGAGAATATAGGCAGTAAAAAGGCCATTATATTTGCTCAAATATTTGCTCAACCTGTATCCAAATTTGCACATACTGTAGTTTTCCACTTAGTATTTAGAACCACCTTTAATAAGTAGGTTACACGCTACTTCTAGCATGGCAATGCAGGCAGCATGCTCCAGCTACTCATGGCACAAAATATAATAGCAGGTGTATTTAGATTAAACACACTTGATGCTGTTTTTATTTAACCCCAACACAAAAAAATACACTCCCATGTAGTCTGCATGTGCAAAAACGATAAATAGGACTTACGGCAAAAATTTCTACTCCGCCACTGACCAACATCCACAGCAGCATTTTGACAGGCCATAGCATAGCGACTGACAGAGTCACAGAGTTCTGTTTGATTGCCTCCACTTTGGCACAAGCGAAACAGACAAGTTCTATAATAAGCAGATACGTTCACCACAGCATGACAGTCCAGAAAAGAGCTGTTGCTTGGATCATTTATAATCCCACATTTGGAACGACTTCTATAAAACTTGAGTAGTTCAGAATCATTATTACAAGCTTTAAGTAGGTCTCCACATTCTCCATTACAGATCTCATCAAACGTAGTCCAGCTCTCCAAGAAAATAGCTATGTTGTCTGTACATTTGCCATTTGGAAAGCAAAACTCGTCTTCACTGTTCCCACTGAAATAACCACAAAGTCCACCAGTGCAGTTATAATATAAAGTAGAAAGAGTAATGTGAAGCAGACCTTGGTTTGAATACTGTATTCTAACAAGTCCTTCAGATTCAATAACTGTTCCATTTTTATTACGATAGATTTCAAGCTCACCAGAAGGTAGGTAGAAAGGAAGTTCAACTTGAAATCCATTTACCTAATACATAAAAAACACAACGTAAAAACAATGGAAAGAAAATAAATCGAAGTGCATACAAATTTAAATATAAGAAAAAAAAGTACAAACTGATATATAGTATATACATTTAGGTACAGAATGGACAAAATTAATGTAGACATCATTAAACTGAGTTGAAAATCCTTGTCCATTCACAGATCTGAGCTGAGCTCTGCGCAGATTCTAAAAGACTTGCGTCAGATTTGCCTTTTTTTGGTTAGGTATCCTAAATTCTAGTTCGCTAAACAATTGCGTCTGTGTTATTTTCCATTTCACCAAAGGGCATCTTTACCCTCAGTCCAATAGTGTTAGGCCCAACCCCTAAATGAGACTCCAAACCCAATGGCAGTATTAAGGCAGCAAGCAGCTCACATAAGGCATGTTCCAAATGCCTCTCCTTCATTTCTTGCAGTGCAAAGTAGAAACTGTAACAGAACTCCAAAGCTTGCCCTTCTTTTAATTTTATCTCTCCAGGACCACGCAAAAAGTGGTCTAACAACCACTCTGTTGGCGTGAGTGAGGATGGCAAACCAAGATGGCCCCACAGCTGTCTCTGACCATAGCAGAGTGTGCTCTAAGTTGGAACTAAAAATATTCACCGTTACACTTTAAGAAACAGAATGACTTCCATGGTATCACCTACTATATGTATGTATATGATAGACATACGAAAATGTATAGATCCTGTACAAAAGGACTTTGGCTGTCAATTTAGAAATGATTGTATTTGACAGAAGTGCAGGTATGTCAGCACATAATCACCATTTATTATTGGCTTACCTTAATTTCTGTTGGGCTGCTTCCTCCAAGTTTAATCTCCTGTTTAGCCACCTGAATTCTCAATGGTCTTATCCAGCTAGGGCCTAAGTCTGGCTTCTTCTTGCTGATGTCAATTTCAATAAACTCTTGCCTGTCTGAACAAGTCTTTAACAATGTGTAAGAATACTCTGTTGGATAAGGGAAGCTTACTGAGTCAAATGTGTGTATTACTTGGTTCTGGCTCACTAGGCACACACTTTCCCTTTTGGGGTAGCAGCCTTGATAGCCACTCTCCACAGAGCAAATCTCTCCATCGCGGCACGTGGTGTTAAAACACACAATATCTCCTCCATCTTCACACCAACACTGTACAGTGCAGTCCATAGTGGTCCAAAAAGAATCGCCAACCATATAATATTTTCCATTCATTTCACAGCCACACTTGCTTATAGGGACACATGAGTCTGCACTGAGCACATAGCCATTATCACACTCACAACCTTCTGTGCATGGCATGTTGCAGAACTGAGGAGCTGTGAGGTCAGAACAAGTTGCTGGGCAGCTGCTAGTACAAACCGAATAATGACTGAACTCAGCACACTGTACAGCAGAGGCTGAAAATAAAACAGAAGAGAAAATAATAAACATTAAAATGCTATGATGAAAAATTAAATTACATTTTATGAAAAATCATGAACTCCAGACAATCCCCCCAAACAATCACCACCCTCTGGTAACCATAGCTACATTAACCGAATAATGACTGAACTCAGCACACTGTACAGCAGAGGCTGAAAATAAAACAGAAGAGAAAATAATAAGTATTAAAATGCTATGATGAAAAATTAAATTACATTTTATGAAAAATCATGAACTCCAGACAATCCCCCCAAACAATCACCACCCTCTGGTAACCATAGCTACATTAACCGAATAATGACTGAACTCAGCACACTGTACAGCAGAGGCTGAAAATAAAACAGAAGAGAAAATAATAAATATTAAAATGCTATGATGAAAAATTAAATTACATTTTATGAAAAATCATGAACTCCAGACAATTCCCCCCAAAAATCACCACCCTCTGGTAACCATAGCTACATTAATAATGATCTTGAAGAGTGCAGGACACAGTGATTTGGTGACCCATCGCAGGCCACAATGAAATAAAATGGTTCAGAATTTCTGATTTTATTTTTATTCGGAATAGCATAATGAAGAAAATAAAACTCGAAACCAATATTTTCTCCTCACTCCCCTCTCATTCAACAATCTCAAACAAATTCTAATCATACATGCCCATTGCTCCAGACACCTACAACTGCAGACACACACTTGCCATCTTATAGCATTATTAGTATTAATATGAAACCATTAAATATATTTTACCCTGTTATGCCCTTTCACCCAGGTGCTCCAGTAGTGTTGTACAAGGGATTACCATTTGCTTTCTTGGCTTGCCTCAGGATACCACCGGCGCTAATCACTGCATTATTCCTACCTGCTCCTACTACCCTTATTTGCCAGTGCACCTCTCCTATATCACACTTCTTGCAACCTCCCATCATTACCGAGTCTCTGTTTAACTTCCTTTATGTGCCAGTTCTCTACCTCTCCCACTTACGCCACAGTAAAGTGATTAGATTTTTTCCTGAATAATGCACCTATCTACACTGCTTTCCATCTTCACATAGATTTGATGTTAGGGGGCTACATCAGATCGCCCCGAGGGCAACATGTGGTCCCCAGGCTGCAGGTTTGGTATTCCTGACCTAAGTAAATGCAATATCCCTGATGTTTTCCCAAAGAACCTCTGTGGCTAATCTCCATTTCCAATAAACCTTTTCATCGGGATAGACCATTCTCTTCCTCAGCATCTGTTATAGAAGCAGAGCACACAGGTTTATAGTTCTCTGTTTCTCTCTGGGAGCAAACAATGGCCCAGGAAGCACACTTTGCAAGTCTTTCAGGAATACCATCCAGGCCCCCCACTTGAAGAAGCTTTAAATGGGCCAGCTCATCTGTAAAATCCTCTAAATCCTAGAAAAAACCTTGCATGACTGATATGATCTTCCAACATGTTTTTGTAACTGACGCCTAAGCTTAACGGTTTAGATCATGGATGCACAACCTGCGGCCTGGGGGCTGCATGCGGGCTGCGCATGTCCACACTTGTGGCCCCAAACACCCATAAGGAGTTATCAAGAAGAGCTTTCCTTGCAGTTGAAGTGACTGACCACTACATAGCAGCGCGTCTCTAATTTCCGAAGCATAAAGTGGGTCACCGATTCTCTGTAGAGGTGGGAGACACACATGTGCTACTGGAGTGTTGTTTGTGTTGGCTGTTAGAGATGAGCGAACTTTTGAAAAATTCGATTCGACTGATTCGCCGAATTTTCCGACAAAAATCGTTTCGACCCGAATAAATTCGCGACGAATCGCTATTAAAAACGGCTATTTCTGAGCCTCCTACAGCCTCAATAGGGTTGTAAACCATTCAGCCTTGCTGTAACACGCACAGGATGCGTGCTGGGTTAGTTAAATAATACTTTTAAGAAATATCACATGCAGATCAGAGGCATCGCTAATAGAATCGCAGAGCGGCACAATTGCAGAGAGTTGAAGTGGCATCACTATGAGGGGCAGAAGGAGCCCAAATATACACTGGAGTTGGCCTCAGGAGCCCAAAAATTGGATGAATCACACCCTGGAGTTGGCAGAAGTTGGCAGCAGCAGCAGCAGGAGCCCAAATATACACTGGAGTTGGCTTCAGGAGCCCAAAAATTGGATGAATCACACCCTGGAGTTGGCAGGAGTTGACAGTAGCAGCAGCAGGAGCCCAAATATACACTGGAGTTGGCTTCAGGAGCCCAAAAATTGGATGAATCACACCCTGGAGTTGGCAGGAGTTGACAGCAGCAGCAGCAGGAGCCCAAATATACACTGGAGTTGGCTTCAGGAGCCCAAAAATTGGATGAATCACACCCTGGAGTTGGCAGAAGTTGGCAGCAGCAGCAGCAGGAGCCCAAATATACACTGGAGTTGGCTTCAGGAGCCCAAAAATTGGATGAATCACACCCTGGAGTTGGCAGAAGTTGGCAGCAGCAGGAGCCCAAATATACACTGGAGTTGGCTTCAGGAGCCCAAAAATTGGATGAATCACACCCTGGAGTTGGCAGAAGTTGGCAGCAGCAGCAGCAGGAGCCCAAATATACACTGGAGTTGGCTTCAGGAGCCCAAAAATTGGATGAATCACACCCTGGAGTTGGCAGAAGTTGGCAGCAGCAGCAGCAGGAGCCCAAATATACACTGGAGTTGGCTTCAGGAGCCCAAAAATTGGATGAATCACACCCTGGAGTTGGCAGAAGTTGGCAGCAGCAGCAGCAGGAGCCCAAATATACACTGGAGTTGGCCTCAGGAGCCCAAAAATTGGATGAATCACACCCTGGAGTTGGCAGAAGTTGGCAGCAGCAGCAGCAGGAGCCCAAATATACACTGGAGTTGGCTTCAGGAGCCCAAAAATTGGATGAATCACACCCTGGAGTTGGCAGAAGTTGGCAGCAGCAGCAGCAGGAGCCCAAATATACACTGGAGTTGGCTTCAGGAGCCCAAAAATTGGATGAATCACACCCTGGAGTTGGCAGGAGTTGGCAGCAGCAGCAGCAGGAGCCCAAATATACACTGGAGTTGGCTTCAGGAGCCCAAAAATTGGATGAATCACACCCTGGAGTTGGCAGGAGTTGGCAGCAGCAGCAGCAGGAGCCCAAATATACACTGGAGTTGGCTTCAGGAGCCCAAAAATTGGATGAATCACACCCTGGAGTTGGCAGGAGTTGACAGCAGCAGCAGCAGGAGCCCAAATATACACTGGAGTTGGCTTCAGGAGCCCAAAAATTGGATGAATCACACCCTGGAGTTGGCAGGAGTTGACAGCAGCAGCAGCAGGAGCCCAAATATACACTGGAGTTGGCTTCAGGAGCCCAAAAATTGGATGAATCACACCCTGGAGTTGGCAGAAGTTGGCAGCAGCAGCAGCAGGAGCCCAAATATACACTGGAGTTGGCTTCAGGAGCCCAAAAATTGGATGAATCACACCCTGGAGTTGGCAGAAGTTGGCAGCAGCAGCAGGAGCCCAAATATACACTGGAGTTGGCTTCAGGAGCCCAAAAATTGGATGAATCACACCCTGGAGTTGGCAGGAGTTGACAGCAGCAGCAGCAGGAGCCCAAATATACACTGGAGTTGGCTTCAGGAGCCCAAAAATTGGATGAATCACACCCTGGAGTTGGCAGGAGTTGACAGCAGCAGCAGCAGGAGCCCAAATATACACTGGAGTTGGCTTCAGGAGCCCAAAAATTGGATGAATCACACCCTGGAGTTGGCAGAAGTTGGCAGCAGCAGCAGCAGGAGCCCAAATATACACTGGAGTTGGCTTCAGGAGCCCAAAAATTGGATGAATCACACCCTGGAGTTGGCAGAAGTTGGCAGCAGCAGCAGCAGGAGCCCAAATATAC
This sequence comes from Gastrophryne carolinensis, assembly GCA_027917425.1. Taxonomy (NCBI): domain Eukaryota; kingdom Metazoa; phylum Chordata; class Amphibia; order Anura; family Microhylidae; genus Gastrophryne; species Gastrophryne carolinensis. The sequence continues at coordinate 104,004,451 of CM051242.1, forward strand.
ACTGGAGTTGGCTTCAGGAGCCCAAAAATTGGATGAATCACACCCTGGAGTTGGCAGGAGTTGACAGTAGCAGCAGCAGGAGCCCAAATATACACTGGAGTTGGCTTCAGGAGCCCAAAAATTGGATGAATCACAGCCTGGAGTTGGCAGGAGTTGACAGTAGCAGCAGCAGGAGCCCAAATATACACTGGAGTTGGCCTCAGGAGCCCAAAAATTGGATGAATCACACCCTGGAGTTGGCAGAAGTTGGCAGCAGCAGCAGCAGGAGCCCAAATATACACTGGAGTTGGCTTCAGGAGCCCAAAAATTGGATGAATCACACCCTGGAGTTGGCAGGAGTTGACAGCAGCAGCAGCAGGAGCCCAAATATACACTGGAGTTGGCTTCAGGAGCCCAAAAATTGGATGAATCACACCCTGGAGTTGGCAGGAGTTGACAGCAGCAGCAGCAGGAGCCCAAATATACACTGGAGTTGGCTTCAGGAGCCCAAAAATTGGATGAATCACACCCTGGAGTTGGCAGGAGTTGACAGCAGCAGCAGCAGGAGCCCAAATATACACTGGAGTTGGCTTCAGGAGCCCAAAAATTGGATGAATCACACCCTGGAGTTGGCAGAAGTTGGCAGCAGCAGCAGCAGGAGCCCAAATATACACTGGAGTTGGCTTCAGGAGCCCAAAAATTGGATGAATCACACCCTGGAGTTGGCAGAAGTTGGCAGCAGCAGCAGCAGGAGCCCAAATATACACTGGAGTTGGCTTCAGGAGCCCAAAAATTGGATGAATCACACCCTGGAGTTGGCAGAAGTTGGCAGCAGCAGCAGCAGGAGCCCAAATATACACTGGAGTTGGCTTCAGGAGCCCAAAAATTGGATGAATCACACCCTGGAGTTGGCAGGAGTTGACAGTAGCAGCAGCAGGAGCCCAAATATACACTGGAGTTGGCTTCAGGAGCCCAAAAATTGGATGAATCACAGCCTGGAGTTGGCAGGAGTTGACAGTAGCAGCAGCAGGAGCCCAAATATACACTGGAGTTGGCCTCAGGAGCCCAAAAATTGGATGAATCACACCCTGGAGTTGGCAGGAGTTGGCAGCAGCAGCAGCAGGAGCCCAAATATACACTGGAGTTGGCTTCAGGAGCCCAAAAATTGGATGAATCACACCCTGGAGTTGGCAGAAGTTGCCAGCAGCAGCAGCAGGAGCCCAAATATACACTGGAGTTGGCTTCAGGAGCCCAAAAATTGGATGAATCACAGCCTGGAGTTGGCAGGAGTTGACAGTAGCAGCAGCAGGAGCCCAAATATACACTGGAGTTGGCTTCAGGAGCCCAAAAATTGGATGAATCACAGCCTGGAGTTGGCAGGAGTTGACAGTAGCAGCAGCAGGAGCCCAAATATACACTGGAGTTGGCCTCAGGAGCCCAAAAATTGGATGAATCACACCCTGGAGTTGGCAGAAGTTGGCAGCAGCAGCAGCAGGAGCCCAAATATACACTGGAGTTGGCTTCAGGAGCCCAAAAATTGGATGAATCACACCCTGGAGTTGGCAGGAGTTGACAGCAGCAGCAGCAGGAGCCCAAATATACACTGGAGTTGGCTTCAGGAGCCCAAAAATTGGATGAATCACACCCTGGAGTTGGCAGGAGTTGACAGTAGCAGCAGCAGGAGCCCAAATATACACTGGAGTTGGCTTCAGGAGCCCAAAAATTGGATGAATCACACCCTGGAGTTGGCAGGAGTTGACAGTAGCAGCAGCAGGAGCCCAAAAAATGGCCTAAAGACATAAATATGTTTTGCACCATTTGGAAAGTGTAAAACGTGGCACCATGCTGAATCTAGTCGCATGCATCAGGCATTGGTGGGTGGAAATCCTGGCTGATCCATCCCTGATTCATTTTGACAAAGGTGAGTCTCTCCACATTTTTAGTTGACAGACGAGTTCTCCTCGCCGTAACTATGGCCCCCGCCGCACTAAACACCCGCTCAGATGGCACGCTACTTGCCGGGCAGGACAGCTTTTCCAGGGCAAACTCTGCTAGTTGCGGCCACAAATCAAGTTTGGCTGCCCAGAAGTCCAGCGGATCCTCAAGGTGTGTTGGCATGGTCATGTCAAAGTATGACATGACCTGCTGGTTCAGGTCCTGCTCCAGGTCTTCCTGCTGCTCATGAGTAGCCTCACTATGCGGGTGTAGAAAGCTACTCATTAGCGACTGAAGACTGAGGCTGCTGCTGCTGATGGAGCTTCTGCTGCTGCTGCTGCCAACCCCCCCAGCGGCCATGGCAGTGGAAGGTGAGCGCAGAGGTCCCCTCGAGTCAGACCTGCGAGAGTATGGACCATGGCGCAGATAGGCATCGGCCAACTGCCTACGTAGAATGTCTTTGTAGTAGTTGAGTTTGTCCTCCCTCTCGGTGGGTTTAAAAAATGCCCCCATTTTGTGCCGGAAGCGAGGGTCCAATAAGGTGGACAGCCAGAAGTCATCCCGCCGACAGATGGAAACAATTCTGGGGTCACTACGCAAGCACGTGAGCATGCTTCGTGCCATTTGCGCAAGTGACTCGGATGGACTACCTGTCTCCATCTCCACTGCATACTGCCACGGTGTGCCCGGGTCCTCTGTCTCTCCTTCCTCAAAAACCTCTAGCTCCTCTGGCTGCTCCTGCTCCTCCTCTCCTGTCCGCTGACTAGATAAACCAGCCATTTCGCCAAGCCTAAACTGTGTTTCGCTGGGCAACTCCTCCTCCTCCTCTTCCTCCTCCTCCTCCTCCAGTTCAGCTCCAAGGGGGTTCATGTGGCCGTAAGATGTAAACGCCATGTCTCCAGTGCCCTGACCAGCCATGGTTTCCAACATGTGCTGTAGTACATGAAGCAGTGGAATCACGTCGTTCATCCCGTAATCCTGCCGACTGACAAATAAAGTGGCTTCCTCAAAGGGCCTGAGCAAACGGCAGGTGTCACGTATGAGCTGCCACTGGTTGACATTGAAGTTACACAGGGGAGTCCCCCTATCTGCTTGGATCATCAGGAAATCCGTGATGGCTTTTCTCTGTTCATATAATCGGTCCAACATGTGAAGGGTGGAATTCCAACGGGTGGAAACATCGCAAATCAGACTATGTTGGGGGATACCATTCTGACGCTGTAGCTCAAGAAGGGTGTGTTTGGCGGTGTAGGAGTGGCTGAAGTGCATGCAAAGTTTCCGTGAAGTTGTTAGGATGTCCTGCAGATGGGGGGAACACTTCAGAAACCGCTTGACAACCAGATTGAAGACGTGAGCCATGCAGGGGGCATGGGTCAGGCTTCCTTGGCGCAGCGCAGACAAAATGTTCTTCCCATTGTCGGTAACCATGATTCCCATTTTAAGTTTTCTCGGAGTAAGCCATGTTTGGATTTCCTGATGAATACATTTAAGCAGTTCCTCCCCTGTGTGACTCCGTTCGCCAAGACAAACCATGTGAAGCACTGCGTGACACCTCCGTGCCCTGCACACATGGTAGACTGGAGGGGCACTGAGACTTGAGCCTACAGTGGAGGGTGAGGAGATGGCGGAGGATGAGGAGGCCGAGTCGCACGGTGTCACAGGCCCAATGGGCAGAGAGCGCGGAGGCCGAAGCGGCGTGACCTGTCCAAGTTGCTGCTGCAAAGGGACCACATTCACCCAGTGGGCCGTAAACGACATGTACTGCCCCTGACCGTAGTTACAGCTCCAGATGTCGGCGCTGCCATGTATTTTGCTACACACCGACAGGCTCAAGGACTGGCCCACCTTCTGTTCAACAAAAGTGTGCAGCGCTGGTACTGCCTTCTTGGCAAAGAAATGACGGCTTGGGACTCTCCACCTCGGCTCGGCACAAGCCATCAGTTCTCTGAAAGGTGCAGATTCCACCACCTGAAAAGGGAGCGACTGCAGCACCAGCAACTTGGACAGGAGCACATTCAGCTTCTGCGCCGTAGGATGAGTGGGCGCATACTGCTGTCTCTTGGACATGGCTTCGCTGATGGATTGCTGGCGGGATGCATGACTTGGAGGAGGAGGAGCAGGAGCGACAGAGGATGGGTATGACGCACAGCTGCCTTCGGCTGAGGTGCTGGAGCCTTGGCTGGCAGAAATTGGGAGCTCACTTGGTGAGGAAGCAGACTGGACCACCCCTTGGGAGCCTCGGTTCTCCCAGGTCGTTTTATGGTGACGCATCATATGTTGACGCAGGGCCGTGGTGCCAACATTTGGACCCTGGCCACGCTTCACCTTTTGCCTACATATCTTGCATGTGGCCATGTTACCCTCCTGCGGATGCCTCAGGAAAAACTGCCACACTGCCGAGTAGCTACTTTTCCCACCCCCTGGCCTCACTGATTCACTGCTGCTGTTGCCAACTCCAGGAACCCCTGCTCCACTACCTCCCGATAAGGTAGACTGCCGCACAGCAGGTGCTCTACCCCGGCCCCGGCCCCGGCCGGCTCCAGCCTTTGGAATTGTGCCCCCATGCTGACTGCTACCACCTTGCTGCCTCAGCTGCTGACTCCGGGGCAACCTGCACCCCTCTTCTCCTGATGATGACGATGAAGCCCCTTCATCACCCGGCTCCCAAGTGCGATCGGCTTCATCGTCATCATCATCATCATCACCGGGTTGTGGCTGTACGTCACTGATGTTCGTGGATTCGTCAACAGTGTCTGGCGCAGGAGCTGGAACGCTCGCAGCACCCACGACACTGTCCACATCACTATTTGTCTGCCTAGCTAAAGAAGCCACCTCCATTTCTTGGCTGGGCAGTAGCTGCTGACTGTCCTCTATCTGATGGTCCTCCTCACTAAAGAGTGGAGCTGAACCCAAAGCATAGGATACGTCGCTGGGGGAGGGAACGGCGTAGGCCAGAGGCAATGGGAGGACAGGGACTGCTCTCGGGGCATGCCAACTCAGGGTTGTGTCAGAGGAACCTACCGACCCTAGACTGGGGGTCTCAGACGTAAGTTGTGATGATGTTGTTGATGAGCGCGTCAACCAATCTACCACGGCAGATGCGTTACTGGTGGAGACCCGACCGCTAGCAGATACTGGCAGATTAGGTCTCTCAGCGTGACTCCTGCTGCTACTGGCCCCCAGTCTGATGCGAGCTCTGCCTGCGGAATCTTGGCCTCTGCCACTCCTCTTTTCACTTCCAGGCACTTGTCTGCCCGACATAGTCTAACTGGCGTGGTAGTAGGTGATATTTAAAAAAACCCCGGGCAGCGGTGGGTCTATATGAAACAGAATATAATGCACACCAAAAGTGAGCAGTAACACTCAGCCTCCAACAGGCCTGCTTAGTGTAAATAAGAGAGCTGCTTAGTGTAAATAAAGAGGGGTATGCTATGTTACAGAATGGGATGCCTCAACAGAAGTGCACCTGGCAGGCAGCAGTAAGCCTATGCCCAGCAAAAGTGTCTTATAATATAAATATAATAAGAGCAAATGCTTATATGGTCTTAAACAGAGGCTGCTTTAGTCACAGAATGGGATGCCCCGGGCAGGAATCGAGCTGGCAGGGTCCAGTAGTGCTTTGGCCAGCAAAAGTGTCTTTATCAGGCCTAATTTCAAATATGATAAGAGCAAATGCTTATATGGTCTTAAACAGAGGCTGCTTTAGTCACAGAATGGGATGCCCCGGGCAGGAATCGAGCTGGCAGGGTACAGTAGTGCTTTGGCCAGCAAAAGTGTCTTTATCAGGCCTAATTTCAAATATGATAAGAGCAAATGCTTATATGGTCTTAAACAGAGGCTGCTTTAGTCACAGAATGGGATGCCCCGGGCAGGAATCGAGCTGGCAGGGTGCAGTAGTGCTTTGGCCAGCAAAAGTGTCTTTATCAGGCTAATTTCAAATATGATAAGAGCAAATGCTTATATGGTCTTAAACAGAGGCTGCTGTAGTCACAGAATGGGATGCCCCGGGCAGGAATCGAGCTGGCAGGGTCCAGTAGGGCTTTGGCCAGCAAAAGTGTCTTTATCAGGCCTAATTTCAAATATGATAAGAGCAAATGCTTATATGGTCTTAAACAGAGGCTGCTTTAGTCACAGAATGGGATGCCCCGGGCAGGAATCGAGCTGGCAGGGTACAGTAGTGCTTTGGCCAGCAAAAGTGTCTTTATCAGGCTAATTTCAAATATGATAAGAGCAAATGCTTATATGGTCTTAAACAGAGGCTGCTTTAGTCACAGAATGGGATGCCCCGGGCAGGAATCGAGCTGGCAGGGTACAGTAGTGCTTTGGACAGCAAAAGTGTCTTTATCAGGCTAATTTCAAATATGATAAGAGCAAATGCTTATATGGTCTTAAACAGAGGCTGCTGTAGTCACAGAATGGGATGCCCCGGGCAGGAATCGAGCTGGCAGGGTCCAGTAGGGCTTTGGCCAGCAAAAGTGTCTTTATCAGGCCTAATTTCAAATATGATAAGAGCAAATGCTTATATGGTCTTAAACAGAGGCTGCTTTAGTCACAGAATGGGATGCCCCGGGCAGGAATCGAGCTGGCAGGGTACAGTAGTGCTTTGGCCAGCAAAAGTGTCTTTATCAGGCTAATTTCAAATATGATAAGAGCAAATGCTTATATGGTCTTAAACAGAGGCTGCTTTAGTCACAGAATGGGATGCCCCGGGCAGGAATCGAGCTGGCAGGGTACAGTAGTGCTTTGGCCAGCAAAAGTGTCTTTATCAGGCTAATTTCAAATATGATAAGAGCAAATGCTTATATGGTCTTAAACAGAGGCTGCTTTAGTCACAGAATGGGATGCCCCGGGCAGGAATCGAGCTGGCAGGGTACAGTAGTGCTTTGGCCAGCAAAAGTGTCTTTATCAGGCCTAATTTCAAATATGATAAGAGCAAATGCTTATATGGTCTTAAACAGAGGCTGCTTTAGTCACAGAATGGGATGCCCCGGGCAGGAATCGAGCTGGCAGGGTACAGTAGTGCTTTGGCCAGCAAAAGTGTCTTTATCAGGCTAATTTCAAATATGATAAGAGCAAATGCTTATATGGTCTTAAACAGAGGCTGCTGTAGTCACAGAATGGGATGCCCCGGGCAGGAATCGAGCTGGCAGGGTACAGTAGTGCTTTGGCCAGCAAAAGTGTCTTTATCAGGCTAATTTCAAATATGATAAGAGCAAATGCTTATATGGTCTTAAACAGAGGCTGCTTTAGTCACAGAATGGGATGCCCCGGGCAGGAATCGAGCTGGCAGGGTACAGTAGTGCTTTGGCCAGCAAAAGTGTCTTTATCAGGCTAATTTCAAATATGATAAGAGCAAATGCTTATATGGTCTTAAACAGAGGCTGCTGTAGTCACAGAATGGGATGCCCCGGGCAGGAATCGAGCTGGCAGGGTACAGTAGTGCTTTGGCCAGCAAAAGTGTCTTTATCAGGCCTAATTTCAAATATGATAAGAGCAAATGCTTATATGGTCTTAAACAGAGGCTGCTTTAGTCACAGAATGGGATGCCCCGGGCAGGAATCGAGCTGGCAGGGTACAGTAGTGCTTTGGCCAGCAAAAGTGTCTTTATCAGGCTAATTTCAAATATGATAAGAGCAAATGCTTATATGGTCTTAAACAGAGGCTGCTTTAGTCACAGAATGGGATGCCCCGGGCAGGAATCGAGCTGGCAGGGTCCAGTAGGGCTTTGGCCAGCAAAAGTGTCTTTATCAGGCCTAATTTCAAATATGATAAGAGCAAATGCTTATATGGTCTTAAACAGAGGCTGCTTTAGTCACAGAATGGGATGCCCCGGGCAGGAATCGAGCTGGCAGGGTACAGTAGTGCTTTGGCCAGCAAAAGTGTCTTTATCAGGCCTAATTTCAAATATGATAAGAGCAAATGCTTATATGGTCTTAAACAGAGGCTGCTGTAGTCACAGAATGGGATGCCCCGGGCAGGAATCGAGCTGGCAGGGTCCAGTAGGGCTTTGGCCAGCAAAAGTGTCTTTATCAGGCCTAATTTCAAATATGATAAGAGCAAATGCTTATATGGTCTTAAACAGAGGCTGCTTTAGTCACAGAATGGGATGCCCCGGGCAGGAATCGAGCTGGCAGGGTACAGTAGTGCTTTGGCCAGCAAAAGTGTCTTTATCAGGCTAATTTCAAATATGATAAGAGCAAATGCTTATATGGTCTTAAACAGAGGCTGCTTTAGTCACAGAATGGGATGCCTCGGGCAGGAATCGAGCTGGCAGGGTACAGTAGTGCTTTGGCCAGCAAAAGTGTCTTTATCAGGCCTAATTTCAAATATGATAAGAGCAAATGCTTATATGGTCTTAAACAGAGGCTGCTTTAGTCACAGAATGGGATGCCCCGGGCAGGAATCGAGCTGGCAGGGTACAGTAGTGCTTTGGCCAGCAAAAGTGTCTTTATCAGGCTAATTTCAAATATGATAAGAGCAAATGCTTATATGGTCTTAAACAGAGGCTGCTTTAGTCACAGAATGGGATGCCCCGGGCAGGAATCGAGCTGGCAGGGTACAGTAGTGCTTTGGCCAGCAAAAGTGTCTTTATCAGGCTAATTTCAAATATGATAAGAGCAAATGCTTATATGGTCTTAAACAGAGGCTGCTGTAGTCACAGAATGGGATGCCCCGGGCAGGAATCGAGCTGGCAGGGTACAGTAGTGCTTTGGCCAGCAAAAGTGTCTTTATCAGGCCTAATTTCAAATATGATAAGAGCAAATGCTTATATGGTCTTAAACAGAGGCTGCTTTAGTCACAGAATGGGATGCCCCGGGCAGGAATCGAGCTGGCAGGGTACAGTAGTGCTTTGGCCAGCAAAAGTGTCTTTATCAGGCTAATTTCAAATATGATAAGAGCAAATGCTTATATGGTCTTAAACAGAGGCTGCTGTAGTCACAGAATGGGATGCCCCGGGCAGGAATCGAGCTGGCAGGGTACAGTAGTGCTTTGGCCAGCAAAAGTGTCTTTATCAGGCTAATTTCAAATATGATAAGAGCAAATGCTTATATGGTCTTAAACAGAGGCTGCTTTAGTCACAGAATGGGATGCCCCGGGCAGGAATCGAGCTGGCAGGGTACAGTAGTGCTTTGGCCAGCAAAAGTGTCTTTATCAGGCTAATTTCAAATATGATAAGAGCAAATGCTTATATGGTCTTAAACAGAGGCTGCTGTAGTCACAGAATGGGATGCCCCGGGCAGGAATCGAGCTGGCAGGGTACAGTAGTGCTTTGGCCAGCAAAAGTGTCTTTATCAGGCCTAATTTCAAATATGATAAGAGCAAATGCTTATATGGTCTTAAACAGAGGCTGCTTTAGTCACAGAATGGGATGCCCCGGGCAGGAATCGAGCTGGCAGGGTACAGTAGTGCTTTGGCCAGCAAAAGTGTCTTTATCAGGCTAATTTCAAATATGATAAGAGCAAATGCTTATATGGTCTTAAACAGAGGCTGCTTTAGTCACAGAATGGGATGCCCCGGGCAGGAATCGAGCTGGCAGGGTACAGTAGTGCTTTGGCCAGCAAAAGTGTCTTTATCAGGCCTAATTTCAAATATGATAAGAGCAAATGCTTATATGGTCTTAAACAGAGGCTGCTTTAGTCACAGAATGGGATGCCCCGGGCAGGAATCGAGCTGGCAGGGTACAGTAGTGCTTTGGCCAGCAAAAGTGTCTTTATCAGGCTAATTTCAAATATGATAAGAGCAAATGCTTATATGGTCTTAAACAGAGGCTGCTGTAGTCACAGAATGGGATGCCCCGGGCAGGAATCGAGCTGGCAGGGTCCAGTAGGGCTTTGGCCAGCAAAAGTGTCTTTATCAGGCCTAATTTCAAATATGATAAGAGCAAATGCTTATATGGTCTTAAACAGAGGCTGCTTTAGTCACAGAATGGGATGCCCCGGGCAGGAATCGAGCTGGCAGGGTACAGTAGTGCTTTGGCCAGCAAAAGTGTCTTTATCAGGCTAATTTCAAATATGATAAGAGCAAATGCTTATATGGTCTTAAACAGAGGCTGCTTTAGTCACAGAATGGGATGCCCCGGGCAGGAATCGAGCTGGCAGGGTACAGTAGTGCTTTGGCCAGCAAAAGTGTCTTTATCAGGCCTAATTTCAAATATGATAAGAGCAAATGCTTATATGGTCTTAAACAGAGGCTGCTTTAGTCACAGAATGGGATGCCCCGGGCAGGAATCGAGCTGGCAGGGTACAGTAGTGCTTTGGCCAGCAAAAGTGTCTTTATCAGGCTAATTTCAAATATGATAAGAGCAAATGCTTATATGGTCTTAAACAGAGGCTGCTTTAGTCACAGAATGGGATGCCCCGGGCAGGAATCGAGCTGGCAGGGTACAGTAGTGCTTTGGCCAGCAAAAGTGTCTTTATCAGGCTAATTTCAAATATGATAAGAGCAAATGCTTATATGGTCTTAAACAGAGGCTGCTGTAGTCACAGAATGGGATGCCCCGGGCAGGAATCGAGCTGGCAGGGTACAGTAGTGCTTTGGCCAGCAAAAGTGTCTTTATCAGGCCTAATTTCAAATATGATAAGAGCAAATGCTTATATGGTCTTAAACAGAGGCTGCTTTAGTCACAGAATGGGATGCCCCGGGCAGGAATCGAGCTGGCAGGGTACAGTAGTGCTTTGGCCAGCAAAAGTGTCTTTATCAGGCCTAATTTCAAATATGATAAGAGCAAATGCTTATATGGTCTTAAACAGAGGCTGCTTTAGTCACAGAATGGGATGCCCCGGGCAGGAATCGAGCTGGCAGGGTACAGTAGTGCTTTGGCCAGCAAAAGTGTCTTTATCAGGCCTAATTTCAAATATGATAAGAGCAAATGCTTATATGGTCTTAAACAGAGGCTGCTTTAGTCACAGAATGGGATGCCCCGGGCAGGAATCGAGCTGGCAGGGTACAGTAGTGCTTTGGCCAGCAAAAGTGTCTTTATCAGGCTAATTTCAAATATGATAAGAGCAAATGCTTATATGGTCTTAAACAGAGGCTGCTGTAGTCACAGAATGGGATGCCCCGGGCAGGAATCGAGCTGGCAGGGTCCAGTAGGGCTTTGGCCAGCAAAAGTGTCTTTATCAGGCCTAATTTCAAATATGATAAGAGCAAATGCTTATATGGTCTTAAACAGAGGCTGCTTTAGTCACAGAATGGGATGCCCCGGGCAGGAATCGAGCTGGCAGGGTACAGTAGTGCTTTGGCCAGCAAAAGTGTCTTTATCAGGCTAATTTCAAATATGATAAGAGCAAATGCTTATATGGTCTTAAACAGAGGCTGCTTTAGTCACAGAATGGGATGCCCCGGGCAGGAATCGAGCTGGCAGGGTACAGTAGTGCTTTGGCCAGCAAAAGTGTCTTTATCAGGCTAATTTCAAATATGATAAGAGCAAATGCTTATATGGTCTTAAACAGAGGCTGCTTTAGTCACAGAATGGGATGCCCCGGGCAGGAATCGAGCTGGCAGGGTACAGTAGTGCTTTGGCCAGCAAAAGTGTCTTTATCAGGCCTAATTTCAAATATGATAAGAGCAAATGCTTATATGGTCTTAAACAGAGGCTGCTTTAGTCACAGAATGGGATGCCCCGGGCAGGAATCGAGCTGGCAGGGTACAGTAGTGCTTTGGCCAGCAAAAGTGTCTTTATCAGGCTAATTTCAAATATGATAAGAGCAAATGCTTATATGGTCTTAAACAGAGGCTGCTGTAGTCACAGAATGGGATGCCCCGGGCAGGAATCGAGCTGGCAGGGTACAGTAGTGCTTTGGCCAGCAAAAGTGTCTTTATCAGGCTAATTTCAAATATGATAAGAGCAAATGCTTATATGGTCTTAAACAGAGGCTGCTTTAGTCACAGAATGGGATGCCCCGGGCAGGAATCGAGCTGGCAGGGTACAGTAGTGCTTTGGCCAGCAAAAGTGTCTTTATCAGGCTAATTTCAAATATGATAAGAGCAAATGCTTATATGGTCTTAAACAGAGGCTGCTGTAGTCACAGAATGGGATGCCCCGGGCAGGAATCGAGCTGGCAGGGTACAGTAGTGCTTTGGCCAGCAAAAGTGTCTTTATCAGGCCTAATTTCAAATATGATAAGAGCAAATGCTTATATGGTCTTAAACAGAGGCTGCTTTAGTCACAGAATGGGATGCCCCGGGCAGGAATCGAGCTGGCAGGGTACAGTAGTGCTTTGGCCAGCAAAAGTGTCTTTATCAGGCTAA